>BSBM01001408.1:1377370-2066055 GCA_027924585.1 Larix kaempferi | reverse complement strand
GGCGCATGCGGACCATTGGTATCAGAGCATTCATCTTTTTTCGTGCTTAATTTTTGCGTATACACTTCCTTCAAATTTACCTGACTTATGCCTGCTCAAACATGCTCGCAATCTCAACAATCCAAGCAGACACCACCTCAAGAAATAGTAGGAGAAATAGATGATAGACATGTAGCCAATGAGACAACACAAATTATTGAGCAAGAATTGGCTCAAAACATACTGAAATGTTCACTCAATTCAATGAAATTCTCACATGATTTGCTTCGAAATCCGGAGGATTTTCAACACGAACTAACTCCGACAAAATCAACCCTTTCAAAGTGTAAATGAATCGGGACATACCGAATCTAGAAGGAAATATTGACGCAGAATCCGTCAAAAAATGGGTACAACAATTGGAATCCTATTACTATGTGAATCAACTCTCAGAAGCTAAAAAGAACACCATTGCATCCTTAAATATGTCAAGATCTATGCACTGCTAGTGGGAGAACCTCTCTAGAAATATGGAGAAAAGCGGAGACCCCATTGACACATGGGAGAAACTTGTCGAATACGTCCGAAAAGAGTTTTACCTGCCCAAGTACATTGAACAACAGTATAAGAAGTGGTAGCAGCTAAGGAAATGGAAAGACCAATCAATACAGAGTTACACTGACGAAATCTATCGAATCATGGCTAGACTTGGCGTTCAAGAAGAAGAAAAATTGCTTGTTCTGAAGTATGTCAACGGATTATCCTAGTACATTCAGCAAGAGATGGATTTTCTGACTATCAATACGCTCGCAGATGCATTCCATTATGACAACAAACTTGAAACCAATAAGAAAGGAAAAGAATGCTTCCCGACAAAGCCGACATCAGGAGGACCACCCGACAAGAAGGCACCAATCGAATTTGAGAAGTCGAAATATTCTCAGTTGACTACGCCAAATCCAAATCACGGCAAAAAGCCTTTTAACAAAAGGGAACATAGCAAACAACCCCCTAACGGGAAATGGTGTGATCACCACCACTCATCTTGGCATGATACGTATGAATGCAAAGCTTGGAAGACATTTTTGGCAAAATTGTCGACATTCGACGCGTTCAACAAGACTATGGAAGAATCTGATCCAGACGCAACAACCCTTTTGACATCGAAATCGACTGCTCTAGCAGCCTCTACTATCGTCGATGAGGAGGAACGAGAGCACCTGTTTCATACACATATATGGGTTCAAAGCAATCGATTATATCTGATTGTGGACAACGGAAGCCATAAGAACTTTTTATTCTGAAGATCTCATGAAGAAACTAGGTCTTTTCACCACTCCGCATCCTCATCCTTATAACATTGGTTGGATGAAATATGGACAAGAGCTACGAATTACTCGATAATGCAAGCTCACCTACTTCATAAATCCTTTTGAAGATGAAGTACTTTGCGACATGGCACCACTCTCTATAGCCGATGCCTTGTTTTGGAAGCCTTACCTATGGGATCGCCATGGAAGTTATCAGTAATGGCCGTAGAAGGTGATTGTCAGAGTTCATAATCGATGGTACAACATACTTGAGTGGTGACCTACACCAACGGTCTCAATGATATCTGCTGAACAGACAAAGAATCTCATCAATTATGCTCAAAAGTTCGCATTAATCATGATCAAACCGCAACATTCTAGGAAGACTGCAGCAACAAGTCAACTCACTGACCAGTGCAGCTCCCGACAGAAGCAGTTGATTGACAATGTTCTCAACGAGTATCCGAGTTTATTCCAATAGCCAAACAGACTACCTTGACATTTCCAGGTAAAACACTCCATTAAACTTGCTCATGGTTCTTCTTTTCCTAACACATCTGTTTACAGAAGATCCATTCTCGAAAATGAAGAGATTCGCAGATAAATCCAATATTTGATCGACAAAGGTCATATCCAAACTAATTCCTCTCCTTGTGGAAGTCCAGTCATCCTCGTTCGAAAGAAAGATGGGACTTGGCGCATGTGCATCGACTACCGGACACTCATCAAAATTTCGGTAAAGAATCCCTACCCTCTGTCACGGATAGATGAGCTCATCATCTATCTGAAAGGTGCTAAGTTCTTTACTAAGCTCGACCTCAAGTCGAGATACCATCAAATTCCAATCGAGCTCGCAGATGTTTGGAAAATTGCTTTCAAGACCAAGGAAGGATTGTTCGAATGGTTAGTCATTCCTTTCAGCTTAACCAATGCACCTGTGACCTTCATGCAATACATGGATAACATTCTTCGACCTTTCATCGGAAAATGGGTCATTTTCTATCTCAACGAGATATTGATTTTCAGTCAATCATGGGAAGAACATGTCGGCCAGCTTCGACAAGTCCTCGACACTCTCCAGCAACATCAACTTTACTTGAACATGGAAAAGTGTACCTTTGCAATGAACAACATCAAATATTTGGGGTATGTAATTGACTCTACAGGCATTCACGTCGATCCAGACAAAGTACAAATCCTCAAATATTGGCCTTTTCCTCAAAGCATTCAAGAACTAAGAAGTTTTCTTGGTTTGGAAGATTTTTATCAACGGTTCATACTCGACTTCAGTAACATAGCCTGGCACTTGAATTAGTTGACGAAAGGAAATAGAAAAACTGTCTTTAAATGGACACCGACACAACAAGAAGCTTTTGAACAGCTCAAGCACAAGATCTGCACTGCACCAATACTTGTGTTACCTAATTTGCATCAGCCCTTTGAGATTGAGACATACACATCGGACTATGCCTTGGGCGCAGTGATCACTTAGTCTGGTCACCCAGTCGTTTTTCATTCCAAAAATTTTAACGACACTATTAGAAGATATTCGGCGTACGAAAAAGAACTATACGTGATTATGCAAGCTCTCAAGCAATGGAGGCATTACATACTTGGCAAGGAAACGGTCATCCTCACTAACCATAGGCCTCTTCAGTTCGCTCCAACTGAGTCAAAACTACAAACAACTTGACAACTCAAGTGGATTAATTACCTACAACAATTTCAATTGGTGATTATGTATCGGAAAGGTAAAGCTAACTCCATCGTTGATTGTCTAAGTCGACCACCCATTACTCTCTTTTTTACAGTGATGAGTATGCAGGGTTATGAAATGACCACTTGGCCTCAATTGTATCAAGACGACAACGAATTTTCACCAGTCTATCGACGAATACAAATTGAAAAGTCGTCGACCTCCGACTATTTCCTAAAATATACCTTGCTATACAAGCTTGGACAGCTTTGTGTACCGACAGGTGAGCATTGACAACAACTCATTTGGGACGCGCACTACAGTAAGACTCCAGGACACTTTGGAGTAGTGAAGACTGACAAGTCGTCGAACTTCGACTATTTCCTAAAAGATACCTTGCTATACAAGCTTGGACAGCTTTGTGTACCGACAGGTGAGCATTGACAACAACTCATTTGGGACACGCACTACAACAAGACTCCAGGACACTTTGGAGTAGCGAAGACACTTTCTATCCTCCAGAAGTATTTCTTTTCTCCTTCACTTAAAACTGATGTCAACAAGTACATTTGATCATACGTGGTTCGTTCCATTGCTAAACCTCCTAATCGACAACAGGGATTGTACACACCTTTTCCAGTTCCTAGTCGACCATGGGAATCTATTTCTATGGACTAAGTTTTGAATAAGGGTTCTTAATAAGTAACAGATTATGAGGGAAATAAGCTGTCAGATCCTAGAAATAGGCTCTACCTAAAAAAGTACTATTCTTAGGCCTCTATGATTTTTCATGTATTATAGCTATACATTTTTGTAGAGTTAGCTTTGATTGTGGTTATCATCGCATCTTATGTGTCTATTGGTTTGTGTTTTCAGATGTCAACTGAATACTTTATAGGATTTGCTTATGGCACTAGTCATCACACCCGCTAGTTGGAAGCAGCAGCTTGGGTTATTTACTCATAAGCTGGCCAACTTGTATCTTCGGGAGGGGCTTGTTTGGGTCCCACAACAAATAATGTAGCTGAATATAGCGTGGTCATCGAGTTACTCTGAGATTCCCTTCAACATGGCATTTCACGCCTAGAGGTAAGAATCGACTTGCAGCTGGTTGTGTTTCAGTTAATGGGTGAATATCAAGTTAGAGATCTTGTTTTGCTGCGTCAGTTCTTACGAGTTAGGTTTCTTGAGAGACATTTCAATTATATTAGTTATCAACATATTCCAAGGAACTTAAATGATTTAGCTGATTCATATGCAAATTATGTTTTAGATTGGAATCTACATCACACACAATCATGATAACCATTTACACATAAAGATAAGACACACATGTAAATAATAAAGACGATATTGTATATAAGCCGTATCAAAAAAATATGAGTTTGGGTCTACAAGTCTGTCATAATGTCATATCAATATACAAAATGGGCTCAACGGCCTCAAAAATATACATATGTCCTCCTCTATGGAGAAGGAGGGGCCTCTGCTATCTCTACCACAGCCTCTCTGTAGCATATGACTAGTATAGCTACTTTCCTAAGTAGCTGAATCCACGTCGGGGGCACACCCACAACGTCTTCCTGCATGGAGAGCGGCATCCGCTCGATCTTGTAGGTAGGGATGTCATGATTCAACCAACTCATCTTCCCCTGTATGCTCATCAACATGGCATCGAATGCCCCTACATCGGTTGGTCACATAAAGGTATGAGGGTTCCCATCAGGGCACATAGGTCCAACATTTGCACATAACATTTTTGTTTACATCAAACTCATCATTAAATTATATACTTATAAAATGTAAAAATGAAATAAATTTTCAAAAAAGAAACTCTTCTTACCCATCTTTTCCCAAGCCGATCCTGGAGGAAGAGCCAGCTCAGGGTCATTTTGGAAGTCCACTCTTGCATAAGGAAGCTGCTCTAGTGCCAGCACCTGCCGATCCCACCACACCCAATATTCCTTGTCACCATAAGAGAGATTGCTCTCACTGCCACCTTGGCGTTTAAATATCTCTCCCCAATGAGTCATTAGCAGCTCACGATGATTGAGTGGGGGCAAGGACATCCCTAGACTCAAAGTAGGTACCCTCTCAAAGAAGAAGGTGTAGAGAATACTACCGTAACCAAAATTCTTCTTCCTACCAGTTTTGCATTCGGTAAGTTGAAGTTTCATGTTCACCAGTAAGATAGAACACCAGTAAAAAAAAATCCCACTCAAGCACTCTATGCCCACCTGCATATAGTTCCTCGATGCAAAGTGTTGTGTTGCACTTCCCCATATCTGGTTGAGAATACTTAAGATCACTTTCAACGGGAAACTTTCAACAGTGGCTATGGAGATCTGACTGCCACTCTTTTCAGTACCTGGCAGGCAGTACGTATTGATATAATCTTGCACGGAGAGGGCACCCACACTTCGAGATGTGCCTTTGAGGTTTACCATCTCTCTTCTTCGGGAGAGACCGGTGATAAAGCATATGTCATCTATTGTGAGCTCAATAATCTCCCCTTGGAGATTGAATACTCCCTGATTGGCATCCCAATAATGTACCATCTTTTCGAGCAATTGTGTTTGTGCCCACATATTGACGGTTCGGTAGAATTTCAATAATACACATCTTCTTAATGCATGAAGGGTCAATGGATTACCCATAGCTTTTCGATCCATATCCTCATACTCTCTTTCACGTCAAACTAGCACCATCCTACATTTGGTAAAGCATTGCGTTGGCTAATTTTTATTTTTTGCCATATTCTTTGCGGTGTGCGCGACTGTCTAGGTTAGACAGTGGTGCCCTACTCGTGACTCCCTTTGAGACATAGCAACACATCTTTTTCGTATGTGCTGGTCTTTCTAAAAAGAACCTGCGCACCCGCATAATCAAAACTAAAAGCCCAATAAAAAATTAAATTGACCACTAAAAACTTAGAAATTTGCATGCAAATGAAAGAGGGGATGGTTAAAACTTACTTGGAAGAGACAGAAGATGTTTTGATAACCCATACTGATCATAGAAAACAACGGTAATAGAGGTTGGCTTCTCCAATCTTTGCCCTAGAAATTTGGAAATGGTGAGTTTTGATTTGTTTTGAAACTACTTATAGAAATATTCATTTTAATTTTTACCCACTTTTATAAATGTGGTATAGTTTCAAAGTTCTTTTCAATCTTATTTAATCTATTAATACACTTTCTGAGTTTTGGTGGATTAGGTCAAGTGAACGTCAGAATTTCACTATATTTCATAACGATGATCTTTCAAGGTTTGTTTTCTCTATTGACATGTCAAATTGAGTATATTTTTTATGTCATTTAGGAAATCTTTTCTTGATCATGTGCTATATCACTAACCTGGTTGTCGAGTATTTTCATCACGTGACAGGACATGAAACTTGTGTCCCTGGAGCTTATAAAGTCTTTTTAAAGCTCTTGTTAGACTTTTTCAAAATAAACAAGTTTTCCGAGTATAGTTGTATTTTTAAAATCGTTAAAGGATTTGAAGCAACATCTGCTTAGGTATAAGTTTACCCCTTTTCCGGACCTCTGTGGTTCATTTACGAAAAAGGTACACTCTAGTCATACATGGATAGAGGAGTTATTCTCTCATTGTTTTACACTTTTTCGTGTGAGGAGACTCACTATACGAAAAATACCTTTAGGATTCTTCTTTAGGGTTTTCAGACTCTCGAAACATGAAAACACCAAACGAGCATTCACCTAATCGAGCTCGATGTGAAATCCATGAGAAGGTATATAGAGTTATTGTTTAAGTTTTTCAAGCTCTTCAAACAAGAAAACAACGACGAGGACATACCAAATCGGGCTCGATATTAAAATCCACGAGTATGTGTATGGAGTTATTGTTTAAGTTTTTCAGACTCCTCAAAATAGAAAACACCGCCAAGCATAAACCGATCCACGCTTGATATTAAAATCCATGGATCACTGTTATAGAGTATTCGTCTATCTCTTCTTCAAACTCTATAAAAAATGAAGAAGGTCCTGAGTCTTCCTCCCATGGGCTCATTAAACGTTTTACATGGTTGGACTTATATCAAGCAATCTTCTCCCTCTTTCTTCGATCTTGTTTCAAAAATGAAGAGAGACTATTGAGTTTTATTTCTTTGACTCATTAAAACAACAAGAAGGATATTCTTTACTAAAAAGAGAAAAGGGAAGGGAGGGATATCATACATCTTTTAAGTTCAAAGGAAACATGTCAGTCATATTCTTGAACAGAGCACCTATTGAGTCTATCATTCAGTTGGGTTTTAGTTTTTGACCATAGGATGAACTTGATCCCAGAGTTTATACTCCTCCGATTGGTTACTCTTCCAATTATATGGAGAATCTGCCAATGTCTCATACATTGCAGGTTTATATCATGTTCTCATCATGTTAGAAGCGTCCTAATTAGTCACTATTATGTCGTGCTCACTGTTCAAGGATACAGCCCGTGTCGTCCATTCTGCAATTACCTTGACTTCAAGTGTCGACCATCCCTGGTGTTAGTTTGTTTCATATTGTATCAATCGTACTATCCCTCGTGTTGGATGATGGAGGATGCATCAAGGCCTCCCAAAAGACTTCTTCCCATCGACCTCAGCTCATCATGCTTTGGAAATGAAGTTTAGAGTTTCGGGTAGTACCTTGGGGATTGCAGTCATCAGTGGCAGTTTCCCTCGCCATTGAATAGTGGGAATACATCAATGTCTCTTATTCGATGGATTCTTCATGTGTTCGACTTCAGGTTCACTTATTCACACTTGATAGGATGTACTAGGTACCTTGGGCTCCATTTAGATTATTGGTGGACGCCCTCGCATTTGTTAACGGTATACACCAATGACCGGTAATCAAATGGTACCCCCCATGTTCGACTCCAACTCACTTATTCACATGGTTAGGGTTCATACCTTGGGATTTTTTGGATGAATACCTTGGGACTCTAATAGCATCACTACATTTATGTTATTTCCCAAATTGCGCAAGACTGAGCCACACTCATTTTTGGCTCTTAATGAGACATAGATCCAGCTTGTTGTTATGGCTATGATCTCCTGTTTTGACATGGATCCATGTTTGTATTTTGTAATTTCTCGTTGACCTTGGTTTTTGTTTTCAGAAACTTTTGTGACTTTCTCTTGCAGTTTCCTTGCTCCTCCTCTGACTTTGATTGTAATGTATTTCGGCCATCGTTTCCCTCTGACCTCACACATTAGGGGACATCTGTTATAGTTCAAATCAACACTTCTCCATCTGTGATCACATTGCTCTGTTGATCACACAAAAGGACATTATGGATGGAAGATCTAGATTAACCTTAGATGATTTGATACTGAGATCCTACATCTTCAGCTGAAAACTATATTTTTTCTACGTATTTCATTGGAAATGCCCTACTCTTGTAAATCGATTCTAGCGCATCATGAGATGGTCTCATTGTTGACAACCCACACACATATCCTAAAGGGGGTATGCGCTAGTTCTTAAGAGCACTAGTAGTGCACTATGTGCAGGTTGGCAAGTATCATACTTGTGCACATATTAAGATGAAATGGAAAAATATATTAAGAATACGAATTGGGATTAGTTGAGTTTGGTATTATAACTCCCCCAACCTCCCAATTCAACTTCCTTATGAATCTAACTTCTTTCCTTAGCCATAAATACAAGGTTAAACCATGAGGAAGATGCCAATCTAAGAGGAAAGCTATTGTTATGCTGAAGGAATTTCTAGTCAAGAGAGGAGCAGGAGCCCAAAACTTGGTTTCAGAAGTGCTTGCAACAAGATCAGGTATAACAATTGTATTTTGTTGCATTTCTTTGACAATAAAGATCGAGATATCCTTCCTGTCCCAATTAAATGTTAATTTCATTGGATGTTTGATTGCAATTAATGTTATATTTTTTTGTCAATATCATTGTCTATTTGTAGTCAAATTGTTTTGAGGAAGGTTGATTGGTTTTGCAGGTGTGTTGTTGTAGAGATCGGGATAAAGCGAGGACCAGCCACCATAAACAAGGTACTCTTTCTCAAACCCTAAATATCATTTGCTTACAGTAATTAGTGTAAAACCCTAATATATCTATCTGTCAGTCCCATGTACGTTGATAGCATCCATCCCCTTCTATAGGGTATAATCCTTAACAACACCTACAATGGTTTTAAATTGACTTGAAGCAAAATTAGATAGCAATCATATGTGCAAGAGAATGAACAAGTTTAGATAGGAAATGCTAGAAAGCAAGTCCCTCCAACCAACGGAGTCACCATTTTGTTAGGTATAAGATCTGCAGAAGAGATAGATAGTTAGGCTAAGATCCTTCTCCTTTACCAAAGGACTGGTGATTCCCCTTGTCAGTAGTATAGAATGATTAAAAACAATTATCGATGGCTAGATCTATGATTTTTTAAGGGTTGAGCTAGGGTTAGAGAAAGGAGAATACCTCTTGAATCTTGGTTGTTCAGAGAATATTTTTTGCAGATGCCTTTACTTGCGTTTTTCTCTTCAATCTTGGTTTCTCCTCAATTCCCCCCTTAATTCCTACAAAACTAGAACACAATATTTTTTCTCCATTCTACAAACAATATTCCATATGATACTTAAACCAAAAAATAGATCTAACATTCTACAAATTGATAAACAAGATCATTTGGGGACAATTGAATTAGTTCATATTTAATCAAAGAAAAGTAGAGTCTACAACCTCATCATGGGATGATTCCTCCTCAGTCACTCTAGGTTCCCTCCTTTTCCCTCCAAGATTTTGATCCCCAAAAGTGTGAAGAAAAAGAGCCCCTCTCACCAATTCACTATAGTAACTTTTCTCTTCAATAAATTCTCCTCAATCATCACTTCAAATGTGTCTTATATAGCTTTAGTATTTGAGTGATGAGAGGTAAATTTTCAATATGCGATGAGAATCCCAACTTAATTTCCTCCATTTACCTTCATTTCCATAGTTCTAGGCATTTATCATGAATAATGGAGCATTTAATGTACAAAACACATATTCCATGTATTTTCCTTCCACCTTAAGTTTGTGGAGACTTGGTATTAGATTTTAATAGGAAATTCAATCACCGAAGCTGTGCCTTGAGAGCTACATGGGTATTCATTGAAAACTTCCATTTCGAAAAGTAGTGGTTGGATTAAGAGATTATGCATGTTTTAGTTCTTCATCTCTATCTTCATGTTGCACGCGAAAATCAAAATATATTTTCGGCCTACAATATTGAAGGTGTTAAATTGTGTGTTAACAAGAAGTGAGTGTAGAAGTGGCTCGGATAGAAGTTCCCAAAAATAGTCCATAGGTGGCACCTACAATAGACCAAGTAGGAAATCTCTCTTCTCCAGCCAGGAATACCCATGCTTAGGAGTAACAAAAAGCATGGATGAAAAATCAAGTACACTATGGGTCCATGAGTTGTATAGAAGCAGTGATTTTTTCCATGAAGATATTGAGTGGATCCATGTCAAAAATAGATCATATTCACGAATATACATAATGGATTTATGTCTACAATAGGAGATTGCAACCACGGAAATACACAATGATTCTATGTCTCAAAATAAAATGGATATATCTAGAAATGTGACTGAACATATCAATATCCATAAGAATCAGTAGCACAATATGAATGAGTGGAAATCCAACACAACTCGAGTCATAACATAATGGTGTGAGGCTATATATAGACTTGAGGTATTCAAACCAACCAACACGCATGATTCTAAATAGTGTGAATAGATGTCCTAGAGTTAAACATAGTAAGACACTGTGTGATTACCGATCATTGATGTATGCTGTTAACACATGAGATCCAACCCACCAATAATGATAATGAGAGGCAAGGTACTTGGTAAAATCTAACAAGTGTGAATAGATGTTCTAACATCGAACACTTATAGACTCTAACAATCAGGGGACATTGATGTATTCCCACTGTTGATAGTGAGGAAATTTTCCATTGATGACAGCAAGATCCAAGGTACTAAGGGACTCTAAACCAAAATCCCAAAAGAGATGTTTTGCAGTCAATGGGATGTGATCCAATGGAAGGAGGGCATTGAGGCATCCCCCATAATCCAATATGAAGTAGAAGCAAAAGGACACATAATTGGAAGAACCATCTTATTGATTTTGAACGTACTTGACATGGGAAGGTCGACACAGTAAGTTAATATTTATAAGTATTAGATGACACAGGAGAAAAATTCCCTTGAACATAAGCACAACACAATAAGTGACTAAGGAAACATTGACTCAAGAAGAGGCACAATATAAGTCAGTGATGTATGAGACATCAATAGACTGCTCCATAATGACTATAATATTAACTAGTCGATGGAGTTAAAACATAAACAAGTTCAGTTTCCTAAATCCATACTATAACCCAAACTATAGAGATAATGATTCAAGATAGTGTGCTTTGTTCAAGGGTGACGCAACTTGCTTCCAGACATAAGTAGGAACATGAATCCTTTGCATCCATATTTTTGGAATATTTGATTTTTTTTCTTTTTCATATCATTAAATCCTGAAAAGTAAACTCAAATCCTTCTTCTTTTTTAATGAGCTCGAATAAAATATAGAAGAATGCTTGATATGTTACTATCCCGTGGAATTTTGTTGAGCCTGAGTCGGTTAATTATTTCTCGATTTTTCAATTTTAAGGATTCTGGAAAACTTAAAGAAAACTCCAAAAAAGAATGCTATAATACAAGGGAAGAAATGAGTGTCGAGGACAAGCGAACTAGTTCCAAGCGCATGAACATACCTATGCATAATGAAAAGAACATGAGTAGGATAGTGACAAGCAAGGTATGTTTCTTCTTGGAAAAAGGGTGTCAAGTTGCAAAGGAAAAATGATGCACATCTTAGTGATAATGAGATAAGAGATGAGGGCTTAATAGATAGTTTGAATGCTGGAAGTCGACATAAATCTCAAAAGCACAAGCGGGAATAATGCAATCTATTTACAACTTAAACAAAAAAATGGGATCCTTATAGGAAATGGGGAAAATATATGAGAAAGAGAGGCATGCGGATTCTTCTCAAAGTCATGGTAAAACTAAAAAAGATCCTGAGCCTATGAGAAAAACTTGGCATGGGCACCAAAATGGAGAAAGGGTATCGACTATGGTGTCCCATGTTTGGTAGGCTCTTATGTTGGACTGGTGCAAAATGTAGATAGAGATGGTTGATGCACTAATATCCAATAGGTTCAACCCTATGGAAAATTTAGAAAACAAAAGGTTCAAATGCATCATAACATAGAGGAGGCCAAAAAATATAGGCATGCTTCCAAAAATACCATATCAGATTGAGTAACATGCATAAAATAATCCCTAAGAAACCATGAATTTGACTAAAATTCATGTCTCCAAGAAACAACAATACCGTGATCCTATCTAACAAATCTAAAATGAATAATATGATATGTGTCACTTTGGTATAAATAATTTCAAAATCAATATCTTCAACAATATTCATAACCAAGGCTGAGTTTACCAGTGAAGACATAAAGCGTTAAGGCTCAGGGACCTAGAAACAATAATATCAAACCCAGAAGGAATACCAAAGCTAAAAGAAGTAACATATTCTACAAGAACAAAATAATCACTGTAGGAGACAAAAAATATATTATCATAATCAAACTCATTAGGAATAATGACTTGCAGCTCAAAGGTAGAGTCCAAAGACTCATGAATTCCAATGTCTGAGGATCTATAAATAGGGAGACCACACTTAAAAGGAAAATTGGGGCTAGATTTGATTACAACTGGGTCCAAACCAGGGAGATGATATTTGGAAAGGATGTCATAAACCAAAGGAATATTAGACTCTATCATAGCCTCTGGGAAAGCTTCATCTAAAGGAATTATAACATGCTAGATAGAACACATGTTAAGACATTTCGTTGGACCAATAGGGTGGAGAGCATGCTCCAATGCCCCCATTGAATGAATCACCTAGTCAACTGTCGGGACCGAATCCAAAGAAGGGATGCATGAATGCAGAGGATTTTTCTTAGTGGCAATTAGACATGAGGGATATAAGGCCACATAATTCACTCGTGGAGGGGTAGTGTCTACCAAATCACTAGGAACTAACAGAGGATATACTTGGTATAAATTTGGGTAATGATAGGGATCAACCATTTTAAGCTAATAAACCATGACAATTCTTCTGTTGTAGGGAAAATGCATCACACGAAAGATCCTAGACACCACAACATTCATAGCATATACATGAACATGCCCAAGGATAATATTAAAGTCCAAAAGGTCTTCCATCACTATAAAATTGACCGAGATAGTATGCCCACCTAAGATAATAGGAAATTGAGGAATATATCCTAAATTTCACTAGTTAATACATCAAAATCCAATGGTTAATTAACAACCAACACTAGGTGTTCTATCAAAAGCTAACAGTTAATTAACAATCAACACAACGTTGGGAGATCCCATACCTTTCCAAGCATACACGGATAAAATACTAATAGAGGATCCTTCATATGTAATACAAAAAGCAATTATGTAGTGTTTAACTTGAACCTTTATTTGAAAAGGTGCAATCAAAGGAAGATGAGGATCGACTAGACTATTCCAATCAAAGGAAGCAATCCTAGATATTGGGGGAAGTTCATTTGATATGAATTGAGTGCCCTGACCTCCCTTGTCCAGAAAAATATGAAATGGCAGTGAAGAAAAATTGAGTGGTAGACACATCACTCTCTGAAGCCTAAAAGTGGGATCGATCAAAGGTTGCATTGATTTGACCACTTGATGCTTGTGACTCTCCAAAGGAAGACTGTGATTGAAAAAATATTGCATTGGTTGAACTGTTTCAACATCAATGTTGTCCAATGGAGGAGTGGGATCACTCAAAGATTGCATTGACTCGATCACTTCATCAACCAAAGGTTGAATAGGTTGTTGGGAAATCATAGGTCGTTCAGGAGCAGAAGATGCTTGAAACATGGACCACACTCTTTGTACCTCTGGAATAGAAGGGAACAGGTGAGTAAGGTGGTATCCCTTGCAAATATTACAATGGAACTTAGGATTGCATCCTATTCATTTAGGTTTCTTAATAGTGTCAACATGTTCAGTATGAATCTCATTGGTTGAATGCTTACCCACAACATGACTTGCAGTGGCCGGTTGCTTGTCTCCAACATGACTTGCAGAGGTTGGTGACTTGTCACTAGTATGAGTTGCAATGAACGGTGACTTGTCATTAACATGATTCAATGTGGTCAATGCCATTTTATCAACATGAGTATCATAGGTTAATGACATACTTTTAGTATGACTTGCAATGACTAAAATTTTTCCCCCAACATCAATTGCAGAGGCTGGATCTGGGTTTCTAGTATGACTTGTAGTGACTAGATGAGTGCCCCCTTGTTTTTGCATCTTCTTCCTATTCTTACTCCTTATATTCCTTTTAGACTGTTGGTTACATAGTCTATGAAAACTTTCACCACATGAGGTAGAAGGAGGAGGAGAAGATGTTACTAGCGAAGAATGAACATGGGTTTTGATTCCCTTGATATAAAGTGCTTACTTGAGAATCATTAGGAGCATTCAAGACATTTAGAGTGGAAAACAACCAAACTGAAATCCCTAGTGTGAATCTAGAAGATTCAAAGTGGCCATCAAGGGACCTCCAATGTTCCCAACAAATGGAAAAGCATAAGGAGTCCTTTGCACAAGGGTGCCTTGGTTGGTGTCCACATGAATACTATCCATATTTTCTGATTGTACAAGCAATAAATATCTAAGTCCAACTAATAAAAAACAACACAAAGATCACAACACTGAAAAGAGTCCTAGGAAATCAACCAGGAAAACAAAGGGCTTTTGGAAGTTTGGTGTGGGTTGATTAAGTCTTGCATCCAAACAACAAAGGTTCAAGAACTTTTACCAAGGCCTCTGCTAATAGTCCTTCTTGGTGCAAGTGTCCCCACAAAGCAAGGGACACCCTCCAAGGGTGTTATCAGTTTGTCTCAACATCAATTCAAGGCTAGTAGGAAGCCCCTTGCCTTCACTTATGTGGTACCTAGGACAAGATACTATGGTAATGAATCCACAGCCAGCATCCAAGGGAACAGTTGATGGTTGGTTTTGTATGTATGGGCAGGGTAGCTAAGCCCAAAATATCAATAGTACAAACACCTCAAGGGACCCAAATTTTGGCACTGAAGAAATCCCCATACATGCATAATCCCACAAATGCTTGGTTTAAGTATCAGGGGGGTTTTCCCTTCAACTCAACCTCACACAAACTTGTGCTTAACTCGGGTCTTAGTGGAGCCTCCCATCCATAGTAGAAACAAGTTGGTAAACATACGGGGCATTACAAATAGAAATATTATATCTGCAAAGATAAAAAATATAACGAAATTTCTAAAAGATATGTCCAAGCTCCATCAATTAAAAGGCTGAAATTTAACACATGAAATGGATGGAAAAGAGAGATATTTATATAATATAACAACAAAATACATGTTGTGAAGTATATAACCTAATACTCACTGAGGCACCACTTGAAACATAAGCTTGAGTTCCTCCACCCGGTTCTTCACACACTCAAAATCCAAATTACCCAATCCATATTTCTTCCTTATGAAGTATGCTCAATATAATCCCAAGCATTTGTTATCATAATAGTGGTTCTCAATAAGAACTGGAAAACAAAGTTCCAGATATGGGAAAGGGAGTTTTGTAGACCAAGATAACAAGGGTTCTTGATCAAAATTCAAATGAACAGCATGAGGGTACTCTCTCCAATACTTGGTTGTTTTTCTTTCTCCTATGCCTCTTTTGTATTGATGGGGAGGTAGTTAGGAAAGTTGGAGGAAGTTACTTATAGGATTAGGATAACTGGGAATGGTTGAAACGACAACTTTTCCCATAAAGTAACTTTTTTTTTTCTTGGAATAAGCATGTATGTGGGCTTGATAAGGGAAACCTATGTATACACGACTACTCAGTGTAAGGATCACATACATCATGAAAATATTTTCTTTTTAGAATATTTTCAAGTAAATTGGTTGTTCAAAGATCACAAGGGATCCGACGAGTATGCAAAAATAGGAAATGGATAAGATCAAACCATCTAATGCATCTCCGGGAAAAGTGTGACAAAAGATACTATAATAGTTTACCAGCTTCCATGTTGTGGTATAGCTGCACCATCAGTTTCAGAGATACCCTAAACACAATAAAAAAAATCATTACCACCCAAGATCGCGGAGAGTTGTTCTACCTGCACTAGTCTTCTCGATGTTGGTAATTGGTAGAAAAATACCTAAACAAAATCATTAGGATGAAATAAAAGTGTTGCATGGGCAATCAAGAATCTGTGTATAGTAAGTTGAAATGAGTGAGGAATATATATATCAGGGAGATCGTTTTACACACAACAAACTATTCATTTTTTAGAAATTGAAAAGGTCATGAAACTGGTGGTGCATTGTGAACTAGCGGTCAAACACTTAGGGGAACTTGAGGTAAGTATCCCAAAATGTTCTAACTAAATTTGCATGCATCAGGTTGTAGAATGAGAATCCCCGTAGGGTATAGAAAATATCGATCTAGTTGAGCAGCTTTAGTTGCATCCCTGGTTGTCGTTTTCAAAATAGAAAGTGCCTTTTCAAGTCTCCCAAAGTAATTACACCCTTACATCAATACATCCAATACCTACCGTCCTTTAGTTTTTTACAAAACATGTCTAATTCTTCATTGGACACAAACATTATAAACTTGGATTAGACTAAGAGTCCCCAAATATGAATATCAGTGAAATTCAAACTTGCATGACTCTTAATATTTTAGAATAGTAATTTTAAATGAACATTGTATAATAAAATCATGTCAATATTTCCATTTTCGGTAACTTTTCCATATAGAGAACAACTACTCCACATTTTCTCTATGTCAGTCTAAAAGATATGGGATATCCCTTAGGCATAGTTGAGCCCGAGTTTGGTCCCAAATGGTGCACTTACCCAATGTTTAAGATCGGGATTTTAGTTAATTACCAAATTATAGTGGAGAATTATACAAAGTTCGTTTTGATTTTTTTGGTATAAATAAGACCAGAGAGAACAACTAAACAATGTATGGTTGTTATAACTTGGATACATTTGGAGTTCAAGACTGTACACAAAGCTGCTTATTTTTGTAATACACTCCCTAATATGTAATCCCTTTTCTTATCAATAAAGAACGAACTTTTATCTTATTTGAGTAATAGAAGTTTTCATAGGTTCTTGTACCAATATTGGGGAGGGTCCCCTCAAGACAATACAAGTACCTTTCCATTCCATTATATGCTTGGATAGAATAGATTAAAGTTAATCATATTTTCCTTGTTCATTTTACATACTTTGCTTTCCCTATAGTTTCTAGTCATTTTTCCTTGATCAACAACATTTATTTTATTGTAATGTTTCAATGTTTCAATGTTTCAACATTTAATTCAATCATATCATTTTATTTCCAAGATATTTTAATTAGTGTTTGTTGATACCAGAAATTTGTAGATTTAGATTATGCTTGGGCATGTTCGATGAAATATGGAAATTAAAAAATAATTTCTTTATATTATTTTTGAAAGCTTATATATAGTGATTGTACAACCTTGACCCTCTTTCTCTTTAGCCTGGGGATAGGATTGAGTATCACTAGCCTAAGGGAGAGTAGGATTAAATATAGAAGGAATACATTAAAAACATTTTGATTTAGCAAGTTGTCTTTGATAAAAATAGAAGTTAGCCTCCTATAAGTTGCAAATATTTTTCATAGTATCTCTGAACTTTATATGCTCCTCGAGTTGACAATATAAAGTTAAAAGTCATGGATTCTAGCAATGGTTGTCTAAAAAAATGTAATTTGGATACATTACTAATGATTGCAAAAGAAGTTGAAGAGAGGGAACACACAATCCAATGTACTATCTTTGAAGCTTCATTCCCATTTGGATTAGGAGGAACCTCAAACAAAACCATCCTATCTTGTCATATTTTTTTGTGAGATCAATTTTGAAAACAACTACTAGGAACTTGCTTATGTTTCCCAATTACACCATGATTTTGTATATTGAATAGAAATCCAAAATGCTCTTTAGAAATGAACCTAGTTAAATAGGTTTCAATCAGGGTATTCTTTAAGGATTCTAATATTACACTTAAGTATAGTATTTTAGGCGATTATTTTGGATTGGAAAAAACATAGATATAGATAGGTAGGCGAATATTAAATACAAAACTTACAATTTAACACTGAAATGTGTAAATTCTGATGAATAATATGATAAAAAATATATTTTATGTAAATATAGGCGATATTAGAGTCTAAAAATGACCAAATAACGAATTTCGTTTTTGAAAAAGAACCCCAAAAATAGCCAATTGGTGAAATTTCGCCCCTAAATATTACCCTGGTTTCAATTTGCTGGCTATATTTTAAAGATATATTATAAATCATGTTGAAAAGAGAAATAGGTCTATAGACTTCAAAATATTTTGATTCATTATTTTTGGGAATGAGGGACTTAGGACCTAATTGAAGCCTCTTCATCTCAAGCACCATGAAAATGCATCAAACCACAACACAAACTCTCTTTAAGGGCTCTTTGGCCTCTAGGTGGGATATGGGAAAATACTACCTTCTATTAGGCGAATAGCATAATATGCAATGCATTGATAATTGATGGCGTCTCTACTAAATTTGTTAGTATAGACTAGTGCACCCCAGCCAAGTGATTCAAAATTGACCCCTAGAAGAATGAAATTGATTGTGGACTTGCATTGTTATCCCTAATTATCTAATAAGGAACACTATTTCATAAGTTGAATTTTAATTGACATGGGATGGATAACAACCAGGGTAATTTTTAGGGGAAAATGTCGCCAATTGGTTATTTTTCGTTTTTTTTCAAAAAATAAATTCGCTAATTGGTCATTTTTAGTCTCTGATATCACCTATATTTACATAAAATATGTCTTTTGGTCAACATATTTGCCAAAATTTACAAGTTTTAGAAGTGAATTGTATGTTTTATATTTCATATTCACTTACTTATCTATATATATATTTTTTTCGATCCAAAATAATTGCCTAGAATAATATACTTAAATATAATATTAGAATCCTTAAAAAATACAGTTGATATTAATGGATGGCTTTCCATTAAATATTTATTGAATACTTAAAATCATAAAATAAAAATCATGGTATGATGAAAAATAAATGTCATATTGATTAATTAAATTGAATTATGTAATCAAAGAAAATTAGATATTGAAAATCAAAGAAAAAAAAATCATGTTGTGATGAAAGATAATGTCATATGAATAAATTGAGTTGAATTATACAACCAAATATAACAAATGGCATAAGGTGAGTTGAACATAACTAGATATTGAAAGGGAAAGAATGAAAATCATGATGCCATGAAAGATAAATATAATATTGATTAATTGAGTTGAATTATGCAATCAAATATAACATAACAAAAAAGATTTAAGGTGAATTGAACATAATTAGATACTGAAAGTTAAAGAAGGAAAATGCCTGATGCCATGAAAGATAAATATCATATTGATTAATTGAGTTAAATTATGTAATCAAATATAACATAACAAAGGGGACTTAAATGAATTGAACATAATTAAATATTGAAAGTCAAAGAAGGAAAATCATGGCCGGATGAATGATAAATGTCATATTGATTCATTAATTGAGTTGGATTATACAATGGAGTAAAATATAACAAAAGGGAATTAGGGGGATTTGAACATAACTAGATATTGAAAGTTAAAAGGGAAAATCATGATGCATGGAAGATAAATGTCATATTGATTAATCGAATTGAATTATGTAATCAAAATAGAATCAAACAAAATGGACTTAAGTAATCAAATAGAATAAAACAAAATGGACTTAAGGTGAATTGAATATAATTAGATATTGAAAGCCAAAGAAAGAAAATCATGATGTGATGAAAGATAAATCTTATGATTAATTGTGTTGAATTATGCAATCAAGTAGATTATAACAAAATGGAATTAAGGTGGATTGAACATAAGTTTATAGGAGTGCTATAGGTGAAGGTATTAATGCTTCTATTGGTTGAATTGTGCACGATAAAAAGTGCTTAATCCATGATGGAGGATTCATAAATTGCTGGTAATGAAATTGTTCTTAGTGATTTAGATGATCTCTATGGCAGGTATAGCAGGTAATTTGAGGCATGGATTGAAAAAATGATAGCCATTGGTGGCGGCATTTTAATGGTTTGAATGTAATACTAAGTGTATGTAAAGCTTTATATTAGCATAGTTACAAGTAAGTGGTCAGTGAATATCCATAGGTGTAATCAACTACTTAGTTTTGTGGAGATGGTTGATTGTTAAAAAAAGGCTAAACATTAAATTAATTAATATAAACATTAAATTATCATAAACATTAAACTAATTAATATAAACATAAAAACAAATGCTATTGAATAAACATACCCAGTTTCTTATCCACACCTTAACAGAAACTTATTTAAATGTTAATCAATATGCATTTGAGCATAACAAGATACGACAACCATGAAATGAATTCACACTGTATACTTGTTACACTCATATTAATGAAACTAAAATAAAACAATAACCTAAATATTTCCATTTACATGAATTTCAAGTCGAAATTGTGTTGCCTCTTGGCTGGTTGGACAATGTTGCAGAGACAGTCTCTGGATCTTTCTATTTTCCCTTCGTGATAACGACATGATCTTTGCTGGCAAGGATTTGTTTCTTTCGCCATACTGATACAGTGGATTGACAAGAAGGCGAAGGCATCCATGATCATCACATAGATAAAGATCAATCCCTGGCATATTTTTCGTCATCTACTGCTATGAGAACAGACATTTACAAATAGTACCAGTAAATCGGATAACTCCCGACTCAAATCAGTATATCGGCTTTATACATAAACAGAATTTATTGAATCACAAACAAGAACACAGAAAGACACAGTGCATAAATCAGAAACTGGAAGGCTTGTTACATTGCCTTGTATTTGGCTCTATTTATAGATCTAAACTGCAAATAAGGAATCTAAACTGCAAATAAGGAAGCTGTGTATAGAGAGATTTATGTCCAGATCTTTCTCACCGACTGTCACCGACGTTACAGTGCTGTGCACTATTTCAACTGTCAACTGTTGCATTGATTGCCGCTTCTAGATTTTTCTGTCACCAACAATATCTAATAAACATTACAATTTTAGTTATTGTTTTAACAGAATTCCTAGTCCGAATTTGGAGCTGAAGGCTTAACTTTAGGATAGAGTCCAGACCATGGATATTACTTGCAGGAACAAAGCGCCAATTGTTGGCGATAAGATTACGATTCTCAGTATTGACGGAGGAGGCGTCCGTGGGATTATCCCAGCAACCATTCTTGAATTCCTCGAGGAAAAACTCCAGGTATTGGTTTAACTTAATCTTACGTCCTTTATTTGTATTCCACAATTTCATGTTTGAGGTTTTATATAAAATAAAAGTAAAATTAGGTTTATCAAGCCAATCTGAATAAAAATAGAGACAGTGTATTAAACTTCACATCTCAAAAAACTAATCTTTATAATCATATAAGACAGGTATGTTAACCCACATACATAACATATCAAAAATAATAATTTCAAGTCCAAATCCATGTAGTTCATAACAGAATTGTATGTTTCAGAAAAATATTGTAATCTCAAAAGAACCAATTCTATAATTACCCACTGTCATTTAGAAATAAAGGATAATAATTAAGTAGATATAAGGATATCCCCATAACAATATTTAGAAATAAAGGATAATAATTGAGATATAAGGATATCCCATAACAAAAATAAATAAACTGTTCTGTAAAAACTAAATAAATATTCCACTAACCAAACTTCAAGGAACAAAATGGCGCCATCAAACTCTGTCATATATTCGGCTGACTGATGCCATCTGTGGGCACAAGATGCAAGAAGTGACCCTCTTTTCATGGTGATTCAAGATTTATGTTCCTGTCTCTGTATAGGTGATGTAAAGAGATGATCGGCATAAAAATTTGTAAATGTTATTAGATCATTATATAAAAGTTTATTGGCCCATTGTGACAAGGCTTGAAGGGTAGGTGATCTCTGGGATAGAGGTTCTCCCCTGGAATAAAGGGTTTTGGGATGTCTGGTCCTGCTGAGTCACAAGTTTCTGATATATCTGACTTGTGGGCTGTTGGATATACCCTTGAGAAGTTGCTGTTCCCATAATTAAAAAAGATATCATCATATAAAAATTTGAGAAAGATATTATGAACAGATTTTTTCAATAAAGAATCATAAAAAATTTGAATGCCCAGCTGAGTTGCCAATTTGAAAACAAGTTGTAAAGCCAAAAAATCATCTTTGTTATTTAAACATAATCCTAATCCTGCTTTGAAACTAAAATCAGAGTCTCTAAAATAAAGTAACATCCAGCCCCTCCCTCTTATATGAAGATTTCCTGAGTTGCTCCATCAAAATAAGTCCTCCAATTTACTTATAACTTTAGGATTTATGTATATAGATTTGATTACATCAATCGAAAGCTTTTAAGATAACCATGCTATTCATAACACAGATTTTGGAAGATATAATTTGATCTTCAAATAATAATTTATCATTCAGCATGAGCCAAATACCCCAATAAACACTTTCTTATTTTTTTAAAATAAAAGTACATACTATGTTGTTTAAATACAGAAAATTATAAACAATTTGATTTACAGTTTGGTATCTCGAATTACAATTTTTTTTGTTTTGTTTCAAAACAACTTTAATATAATTATGATCTCAGTTTTTTAATCTCAATAATTATGTAAATTACTTATATCTGAATAAAAAAATGTATTTTATTTCTTAATTTCTCTATTAAAAAGACTGTCCTCTATACGCTTTGAACTTTCTTCAACATTCTCTGTAGAGTCTTGAAGGAAAAACAAAACAATCATTCACTGTGATGCTTCTCCAATTTCCAATCCTATAACTTAATTTTTTTTGGCATTATCTCAAAAAGCTGATTTCAGTTGTGCGGAGTATAACAGAACGATGACGGTCCAGACGTCGGTATAGCTGATTATTTTGACGTCATTGCCGGAACCAGCACGGGGGGATTGATCACTGCGATGTTAGCCGCTCCAAATAAGAAGAATCGCCCACTGCTTTCTGCAAAGGATATCACTCAGTTTTATTTAGACAACTGTCCTTCGATTTTTCCACAGGCAGCGTCAGTAAAAGAGTTTATCTTTCTTCTATTTTGTTTTTACAAGCAACATCAAAATTCATAGTTATTTTTTTCTTCTGATACAAACAATTACATAAATAATGAATCAATAGAAAATTAAACATTACAGAAGCATTTTGGCATCAGCAAGGGTTCTTACTGGCCCCAAATATTCTGGGAAATACCTGCACAAGATTGTGAAAAAGTATTTGGGGGATAAACGATTACACGATACACTTACCAACGTCGTGATCCCCACATACGACATCAAAATACAGCAACCTGCAATCTTCTCCACTTTTAAAGTAATCATTTTCTCATCTAAGTAATCTTATTTTGAATAAACGAGAAGTCTCAGTTTGTGTGATATAGACTAAATCTATTTTCCAGGCCAAACAGAATGAATTGACAAATGCGTTTTTGTCCGACGTCTGCATTGGAACTTCAGCAGCTCCAACATATTTTCCTGCTTACTACTTCCAAACACGAGATTCCTCAGGCAATACCAAAGGCTTCAATCTCATAGATGGGGGAATTGCAGCGAACAATCCAGTATATACTTTTCCATCTCTGAATAATATAACTATGATAATTGAAATTAAAATTTAGTTTTCCTAGACGTTGTGTAATTTGGTGTTCTGTAAAATGACGTGTTGCAGACGTTACTTGCCATAAACGAGGTGACTCAACAAGCTCTCCAAGCCAATCCAGATTTCTTATTTCCACCTTCGGAAACTCAGGTGAATTATAAGTTTTATTCACGCAGCAGGTATTCATGACCATTGGCCTTTGAAAGAAGTGACTGAACTGATCGAGCTGTGTGTTCTAAACAGGATACCAGCAAGTTACTGGTGCTTTCTCTTGGAACCGGACAGAAAACAGCTAGTTACAACGCCACTGACGCCGCCAAATGGGGCCTTTTTGGATGGTTATCCAACGGCGGTAAAGTGCCCATAGTCGACATGTTTTCGCAATCCAGTGCAGATATGGTGGACATCCAGGTTCTTTCGTTCATCTTTGTGTAAATATTTCAGTGGTATGCTGGTTTAGAGATTAGATCTAACGAATTGCATAATTGGGATCAGGTTGAATTATCAGGAGATACAAGCTCAACCGATCTGTCAAATAAGAAGAATCTGGAAGACCTGGTAAAGATAGGGAAAAAGCTTTTGGATGATCCAGTTTCAAGAGTGAATATAGAGACCGGCCTGTTTGAGGCAGTAACAGGCGAAGGCACCAACAGTGATGCATTGACTAGGTAAAGCAGTCTATTTTAATGAAATCGCAACGGAAAACGTCCATAACGATGAATACTATTTTGCAAGAAATTTGTATCTTAAAATTAACGGGTTGTTGGAATGATTTGGCAGGTTTGCCAAGGCACTATCAGATGAAAGAAAGTTACGGTTATCATCCTCCTAATCGTCTTCCACAACTTCACTTCTTTCAATAAGATTAAGCTGTGCATAAGAATATATTGAATGCGTTCAACGTTTAAATTTTATTTTTTCGATACTGACAAGTTTGTGCTGGCGTTTAATGTTAGGCACTTTGCTATTTTCATGTGAACCGGTCGGATATGAATTTGAATGGTGCTAATTAAGTCAATTAGCAATAATTTCCATTTTATTTTTAGATTTAAACATGAGAACGAAATTTCTTTAATATTATTATTTTCTATTAAATTTTTTTTAATATCATTATTGTTTTAATTAAATTATAATTAATATATATTCATCTTAAATGTAATTGATATAGTATTATTGTTTCATGAATGAAGTTAAGTTATCTTGATGATTTTCTCTAAGCTTACTTATGTTGGACAATAAAGAAATTGGGTATTTTGGGATATTATAAGGGGATGATAATCGTCTCCTTTTGGTTGTGAAGTAAAATTTAAAAATGCTTTTATTTAATTTTTACACTACTAGAAGTATGATATGAGCAATATCTTAACCGTTCCAAAATATTGACTATAGCAATAGTCAATACTGAAAGATATGATGAGAGCAATATCTTAACAGTTCCAAATTATTGACTATAGCAATAGTCAATAGTGAACAGATGTATGAGAGGATAGTAGATTTATGAAAATGAGTTTAACAAGTTATTGGATGTTGTGAATCTAATGAGAACTAGTGAAACCCACGTACTAGTGAAACCTACGGAGAAGAAAAAATTGAGGTAAAAATAAAATTTTGAAAGTCTAGTCCCTGTTTTGTTTGCATAGATCAAGTCATCAATGGAGTAAAACCCACGTGGAAGAGGACATTTTTGCAGGAGAATAGAGAAACAATTAGATTGTGAGACTCCTACCATAGCAAGATAATCAATACTTAAGTATTTTTAAAGCTAAAGTAATAATGAATAAGTAGGTATCTTACTGTAGATATGACCATTTGGTTATCCTAATCCTATTAATAAGATTCAATACAGTTTAGGGTTTATAAAAAGAGGGTTTGTACTAACATTGCTTCAAGTAGCCATAATTATCAACAATCATAGAGTCCCATCATAATGAGAAAAAGTTGGGATGTATGGGCAATTAAAATGAAACTTTACTATGTGTCCAAGATGTTTGGGATTATTAACTGGATTATGTAGCTAATAGATACACAAAATTAGTAAATAATCTATCAAAGCAACTTTGACAAACAATCAAAAGGAATAGATAAGGGACCATATGAAGAAAGATGCAAAGGCATTGCACCTTCTCCAAAATGCTTTGGATGAGAATATATTTCTTAAGATCTTTGTTGCAAATTTCTCAATGACAACTTCGGAGATCTTGGAGACCAATTATGAGGGCATCGACAAGGTAAAGATTGTAAAATTGTAGAATTTAAGAAGGGGTTTTTAAAACATGAAAATGAAAGAGTCAGAGTTAATAGATGTCTATATGACTTGAGTCATGACCATCATAAATGAGTTAAAAATTAATGGTGAATATATAACATATCAGAAGGTAATTGAAAAGGTTCTCACAACTCTACCCAAAAATATTGAAGCGGTGGTGGAATCTAAATATTTGAGTAATCTATTAGTAGATGAGATGTTGGAATCTCTTCTATCCCACTAATGCAAAATAAGCAAGAATGATGATTCCTCTCTAGAAAATGATTTCAAAACACAGGCCTCTATATCAAGTCTTAGAGGCAAAGACAGTAAAGAATATTTAGAACAAGCAAGGGGGAGAAACAACACAAGCTGACAAAAAAACATAGGTATGATAAATCCAAGATTAAGTGCTTTTATTGTAATAAGTTAGGTCATTTTGCTAGTGAATGTAGGAAGATGTAGGATGACCTTAGAAAAATAGAATGTGAACTAGTATAATACCTCTGAGAACACTGAAGATATATATTCCTTACTTTCCATGCCAAGAAACTTTGAATGATGTTTGGCTCTTAGATGGTGCTTACAATAATCACATGACAGACAATAAATGTCTAGTTCTAGATGTAGATGACTCAGTTGAAATTAAAGTCAAACTGGAACATGTATTATTGTTAATGTTGTGGGAAAAGGAGTGATCAACATAGATAGAAAACAAGACCAACAAAAATGTATCCAAGATGTGTTATATGCCCGATGTTTGAAACATAACCTCACGAGTGTTTTTAAGGAAGGAGATTGTTTTATATATGACAAACCTCCAAGTAAGAATCTAATTACCAAGATTCATATGACCAAGAATAGAATGTATCCTCTTATCATGAAATGTGGAAAACATGATACCTCATTAGTAGGAAACATGTTTGGATGATTTTTGGTTATGGGATTTTTTATTTAGCAATCTACATTTTGTTGGTATAAACTTGTTCCAGTAGAAAAATATGGTTAATATTTTTCCTCTCATTCAAGATCCAACTAGTACATGTGAGTGTTGCATCCTAGAAAATAAGCAAAGGGACAGTTTCCCTAAAGGTGTTTCCTATATAGAAAGAGGAAACCTTGGAGTTGGTTCATATTGATTTGTGTGGCTCAATGGAGACCCAATCACTTTGTGGAAGTTATTTATTTCTAACCTTCATACATAATTACAACAAGAAAACTTGGGTGTACTTCCTTAGCAAGAAAACTAAAACTTTTGACAAGTTCAAGGATTTCAAGGCTTTGGTTGAGAAGCAAAGTGGATACTAGATTAATGTATTAAGATTAGATAGAAGAGGTGAATAAAATGATTTTTATTCATTCTGTAAGCAGCATGGTATCAAAATAAACTTTATAGTAAGGTATACACATTAGCGGATTGGTGTATCAAAAAGAAAGAGCATAACCATTTTGAACGTGGAAAGAAGTATGTTGAAAGGAACAAACTTGTTTAATGAATTGTGCAAAGAAATGATAGCTTGATTTGTCTATGTTTTGAATAGATACGCCCCTAAAAGTGTGAATAATAAACTACCAGAAGAAGCAGGGACATGTATGAACTGCAATAAAGAACCAGTAAAAGTGTCTGGTTGTGAGGCATATGCTCATGTGCCTAAATAATTGAGGAGGAAATTAGATGACAAAGTGAGCAATGCATATTCATTGGGTATAGTGAACAACCTATTGCATACAAGTTGTATAACCTAATGGCCAAGAAATTGATCATCATTAGAGATGTATAATTTGAAGGAGGCATGGGAAGAGATTATTGACAAGTCTATAACCATTGGAGCAACAATAACTCAAGTAGAATATGAAGCAGAGGAGGATTAGATTGAACAAGGTAGACAATCGGTTTCACAAACATCGCCACCATTCAAGGATACTCCAACAAGAACTCTAAGAAATTCTATTCAAGGTGAGATATCAATTTAATGTATTATTCCTTAGTCAAGTAATGTTTCTTACCTAGTTACTAGAAAGAGTAAAATTGTGCAAGTAATTTAAGATGAATTAGATAGCAATTTAAATTTTGCATTGGTCTCATGCCAACCTACATTCTTTGAAGAAACAATTAAACAAAAGCATTGGGTCAAGGTAATGGATGAAGAAATATATTCCATAGAGAGAAATGATGCATGGGATATAGTAGAATTTCCCAAAGATAAAGATTGTATCAATGTGAAATTAGTTTATAAAACCAAATTTAATGAAAAGGGTAAATTTGAAAAGTTTAAATAAATATTGGTAGCAAAGGGGTTTGCAAAACAAATTGGAATTGATTTTGAAGAAGCATTTTCACCGATGGCCATATTGGATACAGTAAGGGTGATATTAGCATTAGCTACAAAAAAAAAGGATGGTATACCAAATGGGTGTGAAAGTTGCATCCTTAAATGATGTTTTAGAAAAATAATTCCATGTGTAGTAGCCATGAGGAAATGAGATAAAATGACAGGAATATATGGTCTATAGGTTGAACAAAGTTCCAAGAGCTTGGTATAGTAGGATAGATTCTTATTTGATCAACAATTGATTTAGTAGAAACAATTATGATATGAATCTATATATCAAGGTAAATCAAGAAGGTAAAATTCTAATTGTTTTGTTATATGTTGATGAGATGAATTTCACAAGAAACCTATCATTAGATCAATTTAAATCAGCAATGGAACATGAGTTTTAGAAGACATATTTGATCTTCATGAAGTACATCATTGGAATATAGTTAAATCAGTTAGATTTTGGAATTTTTATATGCCAAACAAAATATGCACTTGATGTGCAAAAAATATTTAGAATGATGAATTGCAAGGAAGCACCCACATTGGTAACAACTTGAACAAAACACGGAAAATAACATAAAGGTTCGAATGAAGATCCTACATTGTTGAAGAGATTATTTGGAAATCTCATGTATCTCATTTCCATTAGACTAGATATTATGTTCGTAGTTAGCTTGATTTCTAGGTTTATGGAGACACCTAAACAAATGCATTGGCAAATTGGAAAAAATGATTTTGAGATAGACTCCATCAACAACAAGATAAGGTATATTATACCCAAGCACTAAAACTATTTTTTTGATCGACTATATGATAGAAAGAGCACTTTATGGTATGTCTTTTATCTTGGTTTATGGGTAATTCTGTGGGCATCCAAGAAGCATCCCATTGTGATGATATCATAAGCATAAACTAAGTTTGTAGCAACAACAGTAGCATCTTGTTTACTGTGACAACAAATCAGCCATATCTCTATCCAAGAATTATGTCTTTCACCAAAAGAGTAAGCACATGGAAACTACATATCATTTCATTGGATAACTTGTAAGCAATGGTGAAATTTATATGGAATTTTTTAATTCAAAAGGTAAATTGGCTAACATATTCACAAAGTTATTGCCATGAGATATTTTTGAAATTCATATACATAATTTAGGTGTTGTAGATGTTGAACTATTCACCAATCATAATTAAGGGGTATTGTTGGAATAATCTAATTACTCTTGTTGTTTCTAGTTAGTTGAAGTTAGTGAGGTTAGGTGTTTTGTTGTGAATCTTGATATTGACATAGTCAAATAAAAGTTGGATCTAGACATTGCATCTAGACAAATTTTTTACAGGTAGATATTTCTAGAGAAATTTCCTTCTATTTATTTAAGATTATTTTATGAAGTAATTCAAGTATGGTGTGTCATGTGAGAGAAATAAATCTACACTTATAAATTATTGGTTGTAACAACATTCAAATTATTATTAAGTTTATTTGGGGACGCATGTGCGGGAGGGGTGCTTTTTGTCCCTGGAGGGAGCATTGTCGAAACATTCTCTTGGAGTCAAATTATCGGGCACAGATGTTAGCACTATGGATGGGAATAAAAGTGATTTTGAGGAAGAGGATTTCTAAAGTTGTAATTCTCGGTGACTCTTGCACTGCTGTTCATGCTACTAAATATCGCTCTTCTCTTCGAAGCACAACTTTAGCAAGAATTCAACTGAGAATCTGGGGGGAGTCTAGATGCAATCCATTTAGTGGAATTCTTCCATCTTCTCTATTGGAAATATCATAATTAATGAGATGATAGCATATAAAATTTACGCAGCTCTGTCAGACCTCAAGTTGGTCATTTTGTCAGTCTGCAATGCCAGACAGTCAGTCGGTTTGCAGCCAATCCGGCTCACGGAAAGTTAGTATTTAAGTATATGCATTTGTAATCCGCAAGATCAAATTTCTTAGGTACAAATTAATTGTAGTGTTTATTGCATCCCTGTAACTTCTAGGAGAAGCTAAACCAAAGTTTTTGTATAAATGAATATCTCCCACAAAATACTAGACAGAGATGAAGAGATGAGACACAGAGATGAAGAGATGAGAGAGTGAGAGGAGTGAAGAAGAGAAGAAGTGAAAGACCCGTGAAGTGTATGAAGAGCCCAAGCTCTGTGAATGTAAATGATTGAAGTAAAATCTCATCTCTTTGTATTGCGGCAAAGTTACTCTATTTTACAGTGGTAATATATAAGTATTTAGTTTTATGAATTCATTCTCAAGAGTGTTTATTTATGCATGCCGCGCATCTACTTCATATTGACCTGTGTGAATGTTGTTTACATTTACGGTCTGTAAATCAAATCAAGATTCTCAAGTATTTCACGGTGGTAAATGCCCTAGTTTAATGCGCAGTAACCTTTGACATATATTTCGGTTCTTATGTTTTAGCATGAAATATATTTATACAAAGTTTGTTTAAATATTGGGTTGTGCGCCGTTAGATAGGTATACAAAGTTAACCGCGCAGTTAATCTTTGTAAAACTTAAAAGAGTGTGCAAAAGTAATTTGCATGAAGTGCGCACTCCATACAAAGTCAAGTTCATGCAAAGTAAAGTATTGTGCGAAGTTAAGATTTGTGCATTTGCGCAAAGTTCAACTACGCAGTAGAAAGTGGAATCGCACAGTTAATCTCTACACAGTAGAAATGCACAGTTAATTTGCGCGTAGTAAAAGGTGAATTGCGCAACTCATATCCACGCATTTATTTTCTGAAGTAAAGTGTTTTATAAGAAGTGGAAGAAAATTTAAAACAAAGTATTTGCTAGGTCTAGCGCATGTCCTTAGCAAAAGAAAAGAAAACATTTATCATCTTGTTGTTTCTAGTTAGTTGAAGTTAGTGAGGTTAGGTGTTTTGTTTTGAATCTTGATATTGACATAGTCAAATAAAAGTTGGATCTAGACATTGCATCTAGACAAATTTTTTATAGTTAGATATTTCTAGGGAAATTTCCTTCTATTTGTTTAAGATTATTTTATGAAGTAATTCAAGTATGGTGTATCGTGTGAGAGAAATAAATCTACACTTATAAATTATTGGTTGTAACAACATTCAAATTATTATTAAGTTTATTCGGGGATGCATGTGCGGGAGGGGTGCTTTTTGTCCCTGGAGGGAGCATTGTCGAAACATTCTCTTGGAGTCAAATTATCGGGCACAGATGTTAGCACTATGGATGGGAATAAAAGTGATTTTGAGGAAGAGGATTTCTAAAGTTGTAATTCTCGGTGACTCTTGCACTGCTGTTCATGCTACTAAATATCGCTCTTCTCTTCGAAGCACAACTTTAGCAAGAGTTCAACTGAGAATCTGGGGGAGTCTAGATGCAATCCATTTAGTGAATTCTTCCATCTTCTCTGTTGGAAATATCATAATTAATGAGCTGATAGCATATCAAATTTACGCAGCTCTGTCAGACTCCAAGTCGGTCATTTTGTCAGTCTGCAATGTCAGACAGTCAGTTGGTTTATAGCCAATCCGGCTCATGGAAAGTTAGTATTTAAGTATCCGCATTTGTAATCCACAAGATCAGATTTCTTAGGTAGAAATTAATTGTAGTGTTTATTGCATCCTTGTAACTTCTAGGAGAAGCTAAACCAAATTTTTGTATACATGAATATCTCCCGCAGAATACTAGACAAAGATGAAGAGATGAGAGACAGAGATGAAGAGATGAGAGAGTAAGAGGAGTGAAGAAGAGAAGAAGTGAAATACCCGTGAAGTGTATGAAGAGCCCAAGCTCTGTGAATGTAAAAGATTGAAGTAAAATCTCATCTCTCTGTATTGCGACAAAGTTACTCTGTTTTACAGTGGTAATATATAAGTATTTAGTTTTATGAATTCATTCTCAAGAGTGTTTATTTATGCATGCCACGCATCTACTTCATATTGACCTGTGTGAATGTTGTTTACATTTATGGTTTGTAAATCAAATCAAGATTCTCAAGTATTTCACAGTGGTAAATTCCCTAGTTTAACGCGCAGTAACCTTTGACATATATTTCAGTTCTTATGTTTTAGCATGAAATATCTTTATACAAAGTTTGTTTATATATTGGGTTGTGCGCCGTTAGATAGGTATACAAAGTTAACCACGCAGTTAATCTTTGTAAAAGTTAAAAGAGTGTGCAAAAGTAATTTGCATGAAGTGCGCACTCCATACAAAGTCAAGTTCATGCAAAGTAAAGTATTTGCGCAAAGTTCAACTGCGCAGCAGAAAGTGGAATCGCGCAGTTAATCTCTGCGCAGTAGAAATGCACAGTTAATTTGCGCACAGTAAAAGGTGAATTGCGTAACTCATATCCGCGCATTTATTTTTTGAAGTAAAGTGTTTTATAAAAAGTGGAAGAAAATTTAAAACAAAGTATTTGCTAGGTCTAGCGCATGTCCTTAGCAAAAGAAAAGAAAACATTTATCATCTGCGCAGTTAATTCTTTTTAACTGCGTGGTGCCCCTTTTCCCCTTGATTCTCCGCAGTCAGAGTACTCAATCCCACTTCTTGGCCAGTCAAGCAACAGTAAGAACTGAAGGAATCCTTTAATCCCAAACTAGTGAGAGTCATTATGTGGAAATTCCCTAATTTTTGTAACCTTTGGGTTAGTAGGGGATCTCTCATCCCTCTCGAATCCTCTAAAAAATGGGTTAAATGTTGGAACTGCTCGTCCCACCTATCGACATCATGAACCTTAGGGAAAAACATGTGGGACACATGTACAAAGACAAGTTTTGGCTGGCGTCCTTCACCTTCATTATATCTCTCCCTCCATGATCCATTAATTGCACCCAAAATATGGTCTCACTCTGGTACGTGACAATGATTCTTGTTATTGGGAATGTTGATTTGCAATCCCTCAGTAAATATTACATCCTCTCCCATGTGCATTATGTTCATGTCGCGTGTCATTATTTCTGGGGAATTGTATCTAGGTACAAGATTTTGTTTGTAGGAAATTCGATGGAAAGGATTTCCATAAATGGTAATTATGGTACATGAAATGAGGCATATCCTTATATTAATGCGAGGATACTTAGAAATATATCAATTTGTGTTGAATTTGCTCATACTGTGCTCTGGATTTTGCTTTGCAAAGGAAAAATCAAAGGGCGGGGAGGATGTTGGGAGATGTAAATGGACAGAGAAGAGGAGGAGCAGGAATCCTTCTGTTGCGTAGAGTGTTGTGTTCAAAAGCGGAACTTGTGCATGCACAGGTTGAGCCAACGGGTCAACCGGGTGCAGCATAATGGGAGTACCAGGGAAAGAAGTTGTGAAGAGTGGCAAGAGGAAGAAGAACAACAAAGGATGGAGGAGAAAAGGAATTTCTAGTTGCAATTGGAACTATTAGTAGAAAGAATGGATGAACAATAAGACAAAGTTGAGCATTTGAATGCCAAAGTGGAAAGTCTTGAAGTAGAATTTGTTGAAATCAAGAAGAAGTTAAAGGAGAAGGAGGAGGTTGAAGCATCATTAGTTGCTCCTTCATAGATCAAGCTAGAGGATCAGGTTCCTTGGTTTCATTTTTAGTATGGCATCATGAAATGCTTTTATGTAGTTTTGTTAGGACAGTTTGTAAGGAAATATAAGCCTAGGATTATAGAATCAGAGGATAGACTTCAGACTAGGAAGATTGAATCTTTGCAAAACTACATCAGGCTATTTTTGGACTTTCAGGCAAGAGACCTTGTTTTGATACCATGTAGCTTTTTATGCTAAGGGTTTTCCTCCTTTTTTATTCATATAAATCTCTAACCATTTTAGTAAAATAAAAATAAAAATAATTATTAAGTTTATTAGTTATATTTTTTTACATTTGTGTGTATTTAACACAATGCATCAAATCGTCTTATAAATAATAAAAAATAAGAAGAAAAACAAAAATTGTTGTTCGTGAAGACATGAGATAATATAATTCACGAGATTAATTTATGGAAAAAAATGGCAAGATGTTTCTTTTAAAAATTGGTAATTATCAAAGTGTGCAACCTGTTGATAATAATAATGCATAAGATCAACTTATAGATTAAAAAAATAGCAAGAGGTTTGTAGTTAATAAAATGGTGGAGGGAATTTCAAACAATATTAACAAGGGTTGCAAGCAACAAAGTCCTTACCTTAGAAAAAAAGTAAAAATCTTTTATGCTCTTAAATTTAAATTTTAAATTTAGTGTCCCTATTTTTAGCTTTATTAGGTATGGTTACAAAATAATGAAGTACCAAAACATACTCACATTTCCCATGCAGCAAAACCCACTTGAAATTTTTTCATATGTTTAAGCTGATTAAACTACCAAACATCATAAAACTAAGTACTCAAATCCACCAGTCACGAAGAGCAATAAAAAAATCCACGGTATATGCAAACTAGGAAGAAGAATCAGATAATGGTTTCTAATTAACTAATCAAATTGAGGTTGAGCTTTTCCACGACAAATATTTGAGAGAGTCTGTGTAGCTATTGTTATCATTAAAATTCTTAAAATCTTATTATTAAACTGGGAAAGCACCTACCTTAATGTTCCATGAACGAGTACCATATCCCTATATGATGCGAGTACCATATCCCTATATGATGGACAGTCTACAATAATATTTCCCATAGCCCAAACAACCTTATAGAAACAACAATAAAACTCAAACTGTCAGTATTAAAATTCAAATGCATAGAAGATAAAAATATAACCGAGAAAAGTATATATGATAATATTGTACCTCTCGAACACTATCATTCACAGATGTAATAAGACCCAAAAATAATGACAATGACCCATAATAAATCACATATCTGTATGCTTAGAGGTTCTTGATGCTATAGTTTTCAAATACCAAGGTGCTTCAAACTATATTAAACAAACTATCAACCATCACAACTATGATTCTAACATAACTGGTTCTCAACCAACGTAACAATTCTAAAAGTAGTAAATAGTGATTCCTTAGTGGCGAAGAAGGGGAATTTTCATAGTATAAATTATCTCATTATGTCAAATATTGCATAGCAGTTTAGTTATTAAGTAGAATAATAATTGCTTATAATTATAAATACACTCAAAGTTGTTACCTTTGTGTACAATACTATCTAGAACCAAACTTCTCCATAGTAATATTTATCTTATCATATTTAAATAAAATTATAAATTAATATAGCATTGTATCTTACTTGAGGCTAAGGCATATCCTCCCTCTTGAAAATATTGACAAGAAGGGGAGCTACACCGAACTAGATCACTACATTGATTGGAGGATTAAGTTATGCACAAAGAAGGAAATAATAAGACCACATGATTGCAATAAATTTATGAATCTGTTTTTGGTTTCTGCTATATGATATGTTCTTAAAAGGTTTCAAAAATTAGAGAGAATCTACTTGAAACATACCATTTTCATAGGTGAATAGTAGCACAGGTCATACATGATATGTTCTCAAAGGTTAATAATATGGAGAATTTCATCGACAGTTAACATTTTCGTTGTTAAATAGTTGCAACCTCCTCTGCTTAAATATCATCATAAGCAAGCACAAAAACAGTCGCTAGCAAAGACTGCAACTACAACATAAACAGTAGATTGGAATTATGAATTAGAGAGGATATTTTATCTTCATAAAATTATTCCTATAGAGTAATATAATTTACATTATCTTGAAGAGTAAAAGAGAGAATATTTTATATGCATAAAAGTATTTCACACTGATGAAAGGATTTTCAAGGGTCATAAATTTTGAATCAATTATTTGTTTGGGATGAAATTTAACAGGAATTTGTATCACGAAGGATTCATTGCAGTAATTGATAAGATCCTTTTGATCAGACCTCATTTCGACATTTTTTCGAGGCCAAATTCCTTCATATAATGCCTCAAATTGAGGTTTTAGTGTTTTTTCGAGATTTTTTAAATTTGTAATTATTAGTTATCTCTTAGTTTATTCACCTAATTAGAAAAATGAGTTGACAACTAGTGTCACTCTAGTTAGCTTTTTGTTATTCGTCAATTTTAGAGTCATGCAAGAATTTTCTAAAATTAGTAATTTTCGAAAATCTCGTATAGTAGTTATAAGGGGTTGAACTTTGTTTGTAATAGTTACTGATGGAGAAGGAATAAAACATAGTTATTTTTCCATTATCATGTGTTTGCATGGTTTTTCTATCTTTTGAATGAATCAAAGTTTATTGGATACATCATCTGGTATCAAAGCAGGAAGATGGCTGGGAGAGGAAGAGGAAAAGCAGGTCTTGCTTAGATGTGTAGAGATATGGAAAACCTCCAAAAGGAAAGTAGCACATATTACAAACGTGCAAACTAGTCAGATATTAATACAAAGAGAAGCATCTGATGAGCAGACAGACCAAGGAAATGTAGATCAACGTATAGAACACGAGGAAGAACAATTAAGGTGCGTGATTTTTGAAGAGAGGATGGTCAGGTCTCTATAAGGGAGAAATGATGGGATCAAAATGGAAGTTTCAAAATATGTAGGGATTCTTAAACCAAAGGAGTTAGTATATTGGCTTAACACCATGTAATGTTTTTTGAATGGAAGCCTATAACATAGGAAAATAAGGTGATATTGGCATGTGCCAAGTTGAAGGGGCACACCATGATTTGGTGGGATCATGTGAAGAAAGATAGAACAAAAAAAGGGAAACAAAATAGGACCTATGCACAAACTCTTTTTCATAGATTTCAGAATTTGAAGCAAACCTTATCCACCTTGGAGGAAATCATGCACGAGTTTTATCAGTTATCCATTGGCGTGGATCACTAGGAAACTGATGAGGAACTGGCTGCAAGGTATGTGAATTATATAAATTTTCTATTTAAGATGAGTTGAGCACGCATAGGGTTCGTGGCGTGGAAAAATCATACCAATTAGCCTTAAAGGCCGAGGAAAAACAAAACCGATAATTTTCTCAAAGGAACAAAGGAGCACAGATGGGTACATCGTCTGCCCCATGGGGTGGTTTTAACTATGGCAGTGTAAAATCATCCCAAGGAGTTGAGAAAGAAAAAGATACTCTACAAGATAACATGAATCAACTACGAGGAAAAGGATTTCATAGGAGTGGAGGTTATAGTTGTGGTACAGGAATACCTTATGTGTGTTTTAGGTGTGGTGTAGAGGGTCATCAAGCATTTGAATGCTCAAATTATAACATGCAAGAGACAAAGTAAGGACAAGAGCCTAGTTTAAATTTGGTCCAAGATGAGGATGAAGAGGAAGAAGCTGAATGTGAAGTCTCGCTTGATATAGGGGAGAATATCATGATATGGAGGTCAATGGTGATTCTCAAAAAAGAGAAAAGACAGAGTAGCGACAATGAAAATTCATGGGTTCGGACAAATATTTTTTAGACCAAGTGCACTTCCAAGGGAAAGGTATATCAAGTTATTGTTGATAGTGATAGATGTGAGAACATGGTTTCCAAAGACATGGTAGATAACTTGAAATTACGTTGTGAAACACATGTCCATCCTTACCGAGTTGCATGGTTCAAAGAATGAATTGATGTCACAATTACTAAAAGATGTTTGATCAAATTTTCCATCGGTAAGACTTATAAAGATGAAGTATGTTGTGATGTCATTCCAATGGATGCATGTCATCTTTTATTAAGGACACCTTGGAAATATGATGGAAAAATCATGCTTAATGGAGAAAAGAATACCTACACCTTTTAGAAGGATGGATTGAAAGTCGTCTTATTGCTCCTTAAGGATGAAGGGAAAGCTGAGAATATGTTGTCAAAAAGAGAGCTTGCTAAGAAAATGAAGACAATAGGATTTTTCTATGCATTAATAGTGCAAAAAGGAGCTGGGAAATACATACCAATACCTACTGAAGTGGCCAAGGTACTAGAAGAATATGTTGATGTTATCCCTAATGAACAACTTGATGGTTTTCCACCAAAGAGGGATATTCAACATCACATTTATCTAATCACATGATCATCTTTACCTAATCAGGAAGCCTATATGATGAGTCCTACACAACATGCAAATCTCAACTAGAAAGTAACATAGCCTATAAAGAAAGGAGTGGTGGGAGAAAGCACGAGTCCTTGTGTTGTACCAACATTGTTGACTCCAAAAAAATATAATACATGGAATATGTGCACATGTAGCAAATCAATCAATAAAAGTACCATCAAATATTGGTTTCCTATACCACACTTGGATGACATGATGGATGTGCTAATTGGAGCTAAATATTTTGGTAAAATTGATTTGCGAATTGGATACCACCAGTTTCGGATTCATGAATGGGGTGAATGGAAAAATTCCTTCAACAACAGGGATGGACTATATGAATGGATGGTGATTCCATTCGGGATGTCCAATGCACCTAGTACCTTCATGCAGTTGATGAATATTGTGCTTCAACCTTATATTAGTATGTTTGTTGTTGTTTATTTTGATGACATCCTATTTTTCAGTAATAACAAAGTAGATCACTTGCAACATTTAAACATTATATGGATACGTTGAGAAAACATTAACTTTTTGCAAACCTAAATAAATGTAGGTTGCTACAAGAAAGTTTGGTATTTCTAGGTTTTGTTGTCTCAGTAGAAGGAGTTAAGATGGATTCAGAGAAGTTCAGAGCAATTTTGGAGTGGCCTAGTCCTAGGAGCATAACAGAGGTAAGATTTTTTCATGGGATGGCCACCTTTTATTGAAAAATTATTCAAAATTTTAGCAGTGTTGTAGTGCCCATAACACATTGCACCAAAGACATGATATTCAAGTGGTCAAATGAAGCTGAAGAAAGTTTTAAGTTTCTAAAGAAGAGGATAACTAAGGAGCCTATATTAACTATACCAAATTTTGTTTTAAATTGTTTGTGGTAGACTGCGATGCTTTACATGTAGGAATTGGAGTTGTACATAGCCAAGTAGGTAGACCAATTGCATTTTTAGTGAAAAGTTGAAAGGGGTAAGAAAGAACTACTCCACATATGATGTAGAATTTTATGCAATTGTGAAATCATTACGACATTGGAGGCATTATTTAGTGTCGAAGGGCAGATCACATTGCATTAAAATATGTAAACACCCAAAATAAATTAATAGTAGAAATGAAAAATGGGTCTCTTTCTTACAAGGCTACACCTTTGTTCTAAAGCACAAATCAGGAAGGCGGAATCAGGTTGCAGATGCTTTGAGTCTATGCACTGTTCTTTTGAAAACCATGGAAAATTAGGTAATTGTGTTTGCTGCATTGGGAGATTGCGCAACAGTTGAAGAATCAATTCATTGGGAACATGGATCTTATTTAGGGTGATTATTTTATGTAATATGGCTACCTCTTCAAAGGAAAGAAACTATGCATTCCAATTGGTTCTATGAGAGAAAATATTATCAAAGAACTTCATAGTAGTGGCTTGGTAGGAAATTTTGGAAAGGAGAAGATGTTAGCCTTAATAGAAGATAAGTATTACTGGCCGAAGATGAAAAAGGATATAACGAACTATGTGGCATGGTGTAGGATTTGTAAAATGTATAAAGGACATTCATAGAATATAGGGTTGTATATGCCATTACCAATGCCCACAAACCCATGGACACATATGAGCATGGACTTTGTGTTGGGGATCCCAAACACACAACGAGGTAATGATTCTATTTTTTTGGTTGTTGATAGGCTCTCTAAAATGGCTCATTTCATTGCTTGTAAGAAAACTAGTGGTGCATCAAGGGTAGCATAATTGTTTTTTTTTTAATTGTTAGATTACGAATTTGCGTGGTGTTCCAAAAACTATTACCTCTAATAGAGATACTCAGTTGTTGGTTCATTTTTGGAGGACTTTATGGAAGAAAATGGGGAATGAATTACAGTTCAACAGTTCCTATCACCTCCAAACAAAAGGGAAAATTGAGGTAGTTAATCGGATTTTGGGAAACCTGTTATAGAGCATTGTTGGAGAGAAACCCAAGCAGTGGGATTTGGATTTACCTCAAATATAATTTTCCTACAATAGTTCAGTGAATAGATATATAGGAAAATATCCATTTCAAGTTGTTTACGATAGAATCCTATGGGTGTCCTAGATTTGGTGTAGTTACCGCTTGGATATAGAAACAATGATGATGGGGAAGCATTTGCAAAACACATTCAACAGTTGCAACAACAAGTGAGACAAAAGCTACAGGCTAATGATGAGCATAACACAATTATAAAATATGCTCACTGACAACATCAGGTATTCAATGAAGGTGATTTGGAGATGGTTTAGTTATGGAAAGAGTGGTTTCCTAGAGGAACCTACCACAAATTGAAGTATAAGAAAATTGGTCTTTGCAATATTCTCAAGAAAATTAATGACAATGCAAGTATAAGATTGATTTATAAGTTGATATTGATATTTCCCCTGTGTTACATTTCTGATTTAGATATCTTCTATGGGGAACATATGGATGATGAAAGTGAGGTGAAGGTAGATTGGCAATATGCCATTTCGAGTAAGAAAAAGGAAAAGATTGTGCATATTTTTTATAAGAAGACCCTTCATACTCGACAAGGCCAATATAATCAATATATGGTATAATGGGAAGTATTAGCACCAGCAAAGAGTACATGGATTGCATAGGGGGACTTGTTGAACCTCAATCCCATTAAGTGGTGGCAGTTTGAAGATAGTAACTTGTAGTAGTTGCGTTCTTTTCAACTAGAGGAGAATGATGTAAGGATTTCCAAGGGTCATAGCTTCTGACTCGGTTATCCGTTTGAGCTGAAATTTAACAAGAAGTTGCGAATCAAAGATTTCACTGCACTAACCAAACATATCCTTCTGATTGGACCTCTTTCGACACTTTCTAGGGGCCAAATTCTTTCATATAATGCCTCAAATTGGGGTCTTAGCATTTTTTCGAGAGTTTTTAAATTTGTAATTATCAATTATCTCTTAGTTTATGCACCTAATCAGAAAAGTGAGTTGACAACTAGTGTTTCTCTAGTTACCTTTTAGTTATTGGTCAGTTTTAGTGTCATGCGAGAATTTTCGAAAATCTTATATAGTAGTTATAAGGGGATGAGCTTTGATTGTAATAGTTAGTGATGGAGAAGGAATACAATATAGTTATCTTTCCATTCTCGTGTGTTTGCGTGGTTTTTAGATCTTGTGAATGAATCAAAGTTTATTAGCTACATCACACACTATCCTCATAAAAATAAAAATAACTACAAGATAGGGAAACTCCCTATTTCCAATCATGGAAGGGAATCGAAAAAAAAGACAAAAAATGTGACTGGAATGGAATAAAAAAAAAAAAATTGTGACTGGAAGGGAATCAACAAAAACACGGAAGGAAGGAGATTGATAAAAAGACAGAAAATAGTTCTAACTTTCCTTCTTAGCTTCTGGGAACTTTCCATGCATGAGTTTTAGGAAACTCTTTTTTATTTTTTTGTCAATTTATTTAATCTTGGTTTTCATGGTATGAGACCAATCACGTTTGGAAAAAAATCCTTTAGAAATAAAATAAAAAAAAAACTAGAATTTTAATTTCAGTTTAGACATTTTGAAGTATTAAATGTACTTGCATAAAAATTATGAAAAATGCAAAAAAAACAAGAGTAGTAGCTAGTCATTTCTTTGAATAAAGTGTAAAAAGTGGTATGTTATGGAATGAGAATTTTTTATTATTGGTTTCTAATATGAGAATAACAAATTTGATCATGTTGATTGCTGCAAATTGGTATCCGGTAGCACATTTTAGAGAACCAATCTCTTGCATTCTATGGTGTAGTAGGTCTATATAGTTAGGTAGTTTATTGGTTCCTTCCAAAGAGGAATATGTAATGGTGTGTGCCCTTTTTTTGTACTAGGGGAATCAAAAACTGGGATAGGGCTTGTACTCACGTGACATGGAGTCTAGGGGTACAATCCCATCCACTACCACTATACTCCTAGGTGAAACCATCGATCTCGCCACAATGGAGCATGGATTATCCAAGGTTTGAACTAGCGATTTCTTACAAAGCTTACATAGGCTCTATCCTCTGGTTTACACCGCGACATGCAATGGTGTGCATCTTATTACCACAATGACAAAAACATGTCACTAATTTTTCCATTTTCCATTTAGAATTAATGCCTCGAACTATGGCAAAATACTAAAGGAATCCATTTATTACATATAATGAAAATGGAACTCATAATCCTCTTCGTTTACATTCGCAATTGTGCTGGAAAAAATGTATGACATAAATAACTAAAAAACATAGCATTCCCCTTGTATATGCTGATGATTAAATGAATTGTATATAAAGTGTGTTTACAATTTCAACTTAGTTTGCAACAATCACATTTTCGTATTAGGTTTAATTTGATTTATTATAATATTTAGTATTTAGGGTTTTGTTATGTGATGTTTGATTTACGGTACTAGTTTTTGTTTCTTCGTCCATTGAAAATTATTGTATTAATTATTGTATTAGGTATAATTTGCAAAGGTTTTTAACATTTCTTTTTCTACTTGGCTATTTTGAAAATGAAAGACAATTGGATGGATTAATTAAGGTTTATGTATATATTATAATTTTAATAAAAATATTAGTAAAAAATGAAGATTTTTATTGAAAATATTAAGATTTATTTTAATTTTGGTTCTATCAAGTATTGAAAGGGATCAAATCTTTTCAAGTGAAAATCCATTTTAAAGTTTTAAATTTGAGGAAATGTTTGCTTCCATTATAATTATCAAGGCACCAACTATTCCAATTTGAAATTATGTTGTAAATGGTACACATGAATCCTAAAAAAAGACAAAATTTACATTACTTGATTAATTATGAAGTAAAATAGAACTATTTATCCAAATATAATTGTCTAAGTGCCAAATATTTCATGTTGTAAACTATAACACATAAATCCTACAAATAAGCAAAAGTTGCATTTATTAACTAATTATGAAGTAAAATACTTGCAATTTACCCAATTATTATTAATTTGTAATTATCATAAGACTAATATATAACATATTGTTATATTATTAACTTAATAATACATGTCAATTCTCACTATCTCACTTGGTCTATGCCCTAAGGGCGATCCAGGTTCAAATTACCTTGGGGTGAGTTAGTTGGGAGGCAACACCCAAAAATCACAATTCCATCTATATTTATATAATATATTTTACCATCTAGCCAATTTAACTTTGAGTTGAGTTGACATCTACTTGATTTTATAATTTTTTTATATATTAATTTTTTGGAGATGACATGTGTCATGTTAACATAATAAACATGACACATCTCATCCACTTTGGACTATAAAAAATGCCTCTCAACATAATCATATTAAAAAAATTATGATAAAATCCTTAAATTTAAATTGAACATATCCACATAATCTTGATAGACCAAACTAATAACACCCAAATTCAACTACAATTTGTTGTACATGAAGAGGAAAAATTAAGTAAAATGCACTCAAAAATATATTATATAGACTTTTTGATTCCATAAGTCAATCATGGAATTATTGGGTGTTGTTAAAAATTATTTCATAATGCTTTCATTCATTCTTATCTACGCTATCAAACAAGAGTACCTTTACTTTAAAATCTCATGCAAGAGACCATTAATTAATAGGTCCTATTGCAAAGGTGACAAACCGATATCTCATGATGTGCAAATCCTTTACCCCAATACGCTACTAGTGAGTAAAAGGGAGTAAGATAATCATTAAATGATTTTCATTTATTTTATTTTTTTGATTTTTTATTAAATTTCAGCAAAGTTATTTTTTTCTGAGTTTATGATTCTCATTGTTGAAATTACAATTTTGATTGTAGAAATGAATTCATTATCTCTCAATTACTTTTAGGTATTTTGATTATGCAATTTCAACAATCTAAAACTACAATTTCAACCAGATTTTAGTTTAAAAAATCACGAAAAAGTGAATACAAATCATCTATAACACAGTTACCAAGTCAAAATTTGAGTATGGATTCAAGTTCGATAGGATTAGAAAATAATTGATGTTGGAAATTTTCAATTCGGCAAAAATTTGTGAGTATCTCACCTCATTACGAGAGAGGCTTCCTCCTACCTACCATATGTTGCTCTCCAAATATCCTTAAACCGGATATGATTGCTCTGAGGGTCAACACATTGGCGGCGTGGATTGAACATGTGAGGCCAACATAATTGAAATACAATAAGAGAATATTACATTACAATATAGAATATGGAACTTTCTTGGCCTACCCTTGTGTCACCAGCATCCCAGCGCTTCTATGAGTGAGGCATCGATTCTGAGTACAATAAACACATAGTTGTGGGCTGACTGAGTTCCGGTTCCATACGAGTTACAACAAAGTTATACCATGACTGAGCCATCAATTTCGACTACACTCAAAATAGGTGTGGACTAGGATGAACTGAATCGGACCAAAAACTTCGATACATGAATCCGATTTCCGAATTTCTGTACTAAATGGCTCAATTCGACTGAATTGGTGACAATAGTTTAATGTTTAGCTTATCGTATAATGTTTAGCTTATTTTAAGTAAAAAGGTTTTGATTTTTCAATGTTTGTTGTTATTTTAATTGGGCTTAAATATCAATGTAAACATAAATAATTAACAATAACCATATTAATATTATTAATGTAGTTGTTACTAGTAACCAATAAACCCATAAAAATATCTTTATAATATTAATAATATTATATTATAAAAAAATTAAAAAATAAACAAATATATATTATTTATGATAGTATACTATATTCTAATATACAATAAATAACTAATATAATGCAATGCAATATTCATATTATATGAAATAAATAATATATGAAATACTATACAACATTTATATGAAATAAATATAAGTAAATAGTAATAATAGGCTAGAGTGTCGTATAAGGACCATGAGGAAGGTTATTAGAATATTAAATATTATTTCATAATAAGATTCAAATTTATAATAAAAATAATTTGAATATGTTTAACATATTAACTTATATTTATATATTTTATATTATACTAATTTATATGTATATATATGAGAGTGTATTTGGGATAATAACATTACATTATATTATATATTATTAAATAGTTATGTCGAATTGCTTAGTTCATTATTATATTTCTAAATAGTTATGTTGGATTTTTTAGTTCATTAAGGAACATATTGCTATGTGACATTGTTCAATGGTTATGTCAAATTGTGACATATCTTTGGGGTTATGTCAGATTATCATATTCAATAGGGGTTATGTCACAACAAGTTTGGTTGACTTCAATTTGTCATGGTTGTTTATGGTTGACTATGGATGATAATGTTTCACTATAGATGAATATAGTCAACCATGGTTGACTATTATTGAATGTGGTTGACCAATGTTGATTTTGATTTACTTTTGTTGGCCATGGTCCAGAAGGTTATGTTGGATTATGACATTCCTTAATGGATGTATGCCTACAACATTCATGTTGGTCCATTTATGCTAAAGTGATGTGTGGTATACAAAGGCTGAGTTTAGTTTTCCATGGTTCTCACACATTTTTTTGGATTACGATGTTCCTCAATAGTTATCTCCCATTGCAACATCCATCTTGGTTAGGTTATGTCAAATTACTACATTCCTAGAGGGTTATGTTTCTATATTTTATACTAACCATCAAACATTAAAATATATGGTAATAATCCTATGCCAAGTTGTCTTTAAATAATTAGAGAACCTCATGTTGGCGCTCTATGTGATCCTCCACTAGAGAAACAGATTTTACATTGACTTGTATGAGAAAGAATATAGCTTTTTTGCACCCATTGTTGACTTTTGCAAACCATGGTTGACTTTAGTTTCAATTATTGACTTTTGTGAAACATGCTTGACTATGGTTGAATTTGGTTAGATAAGTTGATATGAAAATCTTAAGTTACCAATTTAACCAATAGTCCAACACTGATAACAAATTTTTTCAGTTAACATGATCCTTAAATTGACAGTGAACTTCACAACGCTACGTGATTAGCTTCACTTAACTAAACACTTACGCTTACGAGGATTAAATTGCATAATCCATTCATAATATGTGAAATATAAATAAGAGATCAAAGAGAAAAAAAATCCAACACAATCACACCAAAACTTGATAATAGATTTCACTAGCCATCCTGGATACATCTCCGAGTCCACTCCCAAGAGTAATACCAGTCTTCATTAATCTCAAAATGCTTAAAAATACAAAGAAATAATCTTACAAAGAAATTTTTGAAGTCACCCTTCAGATATGGAACTCCGAGAAAGAAACAAAAACTACCTATGGCTTCTTCAGTAAATTCTGAGACTTTAGAGTATAGAATCTACTATATTTCTCTTAACAATAAAGGCTTTGAACACCCCCTTCATATCTACACCTCAAGATCATAAACATAGGTCAAATCTGCACTCCTATCAAAATTCTGATTCTTTTAAGTATATATTTGACCTGCTTTTGTATAGGTACCCAGGTCTTTCCCTTGGCACAAACACCAAGGCTGCGCTTTGGCCATACTGCATTGATTTTTGTTCCCACTGTACCTTGCATCGAAATCTATGCTAGTTTAAAAAGGGAGAGGGTTGACACACCTCTGCCCAGACCCTGTGGTGACATGGAAAGCAACATAGATATCATATTTTTCATTTAGAATCATATGTGGTGCCCTTGGTGCATTGGTTAGGGCGTTGGTATGGTTGGAGACAGGTCATGGGTTCAAACCCTAGGAACTACGCCATTTGTTAATGGTGCAAATGGAAGCCTCTCATTGGACATCACTGCCAACTCACCACCAAATGAGCATACGGTCCTACTAACGTGCACATTGACTAAGCTATTGAATTGGTTGTACAACTGCCATGTCATCTATACAGATGACACTTGGAAGCTTTTTTTTGGTCCAACTAGGTGCCAAATAGGCCAAATGAGGGTAACATGTGGCATATTCTTGTGCTACCACATTATCATGATGACATCATGATGACACAATCCTTCCACATGTCACTACGTGATCCTACCAACTATCTTATGGATGTTGATGTCATCCTACCACATCAACTATACGAATTCCACGTTAGCCTACCGACTCACCTGTGTGGCCTTCTATGTCACCAGCCATGTCAATTTATTCTTATCCATGTGTCATCCTTTCAATGGTTCCATATCTCATACATTTTCTGCATCAGCGTCTGTATAGTGCCATGTGACACTCTCTGGTGTTTCCTTGTGAATTCCAAGCCCCCTTTTTTATTGTTTTGTCGAAAATTCAAAGTGCAATATATTTCGCGTACGACATTCATTTGAGGTGATTCAAGCGTCCTTGAAGAGATATCCCTGAATCATATCCAATGGTCCCATCTATTTCAACATTTGAAATTGATATTTTTTTAGTGATCACAAATCCTCCTGGATCCTTTCTCCCCACTTGGAATATTTTGGACCTCGAAAAGTCTTTATACATCAATCAAGTGAGGAATTGCCTCCCCACTTGGACAAAATATACCCATCGTGAATGGATAGTGAATACCTGGTAAATCAAAACAAACTGTCAAACCATGATAAAAAGTACAATCATATTGTTGACATAAACATTCATTTCCCTACTCCTGCAATGTCTTGCATTCACTATCATGCCTATTAACCAGAAACAACTGATTAGAAATAGTAAGCAATACATTGTTTCCAAATGAATTGAATTAACAAATTGCTTCACCTTCTGAACAATTTTACCAAATGAATTTACCAATTCATGCTTATGACCTTGACCAAAACATGGAAAAGTATTCGATACATATGCCTTTTTTTTTTCTCAAGCATGGGAACAAGATATTTGCTAGCATTGACAAGTGTCTTTATTTGTCCTATACTCACTAGATATTGATAATTTTTAATCCAGCGAGGTCTAACAATATATTCAACCTCATCCTTAAAGAGATGATATTTATTTTATTCACAATAAAATATATATTTTATGTGAAATAAGTATGGGATACCAAATACTAATCCACCAATGTCGATCAGGGAAGCATTCAATACAAGCTCATTAGTAAACTTGGAAGAAATTGCAAATTTAAGTCCACATTGTCTGGTTACTTGCAATTGAGTGTCCTTTTGTACCCAACCCAATGAATAAGGTTTCACATGAGTCTCGGTCTTTAATCCCAAATTCTTAAAAATTGATTCGGAAATCAAATTAACTTGAGACCCATTGTCAAATAAAGTACCTACCTTTGTATGCTTCATAGAGATCCTTAAATGGAAAAGCTCGTTTCCTTTCTTATCATCATTTTCAAACTTATAAGATTGAAATATAGAAGAACATGTGGTAGAAGATGATATACCTTTGCTTCCTATTGTTGTGATCTTTGTCTCATCATCTAAATCTTACCCTAGGTCTTGTTGCACTATCACAATAGTATTTTGACTCCCCTTGTTTTGAAACCTCTTTGGAGTCAAATCAGGATGCAACTTCTAGCATTTGGCCTCCTCATGTCCCTTCTTTTGACAATGGGAACATGTAGGATTCTCTTTAACTTTCTTTACCATAGTTGTTTGTTTTCCCTTGTTCATTCCTCCCTTAGGCTCCATAGATGAATCATCCTTAACATACTTCCCCTAGACTCAAGATGTGTAGCTTGGAAACATACTTCATCAAACTTTATGGGATTAAAAAAAATAACAGTATGACAAATATAACTATGCAATCCACCAATGTATTTTAGAAGGGTTTATTGAGGATATAATGAAATATTTAAAACCAATTCTTTCTTCATAAAATCTTCAATAAAACTTTGCACACTTTGCCCCTTTTCTTTCCTTATATATCGCCATCCCATAACTTCTTTCTATGTATATCCTAAAGGATATAATTGTTTCCTTAATGTAGCTTTGAATTTATACCAAGAAGAAAGAATCTTACTATTCTTCTTGATCCCTTCCTGAAGTTTACTTTCCCACCAAACTAGTGATGTGCCTTCATGTCGAAGAGAGGCCAATTGAATCTTTACCTATTATTCGTCGATCTGTTGAACATGGCAATAAAATTCTGTTTGTCGAATCCAATTGTCTAACATTTCTGCATTAGGCTCACCATTATAGATGGGTAATTCAAATTTGACATCCAACTTCAACAATGGCTTCTTTGAAGCAACCTTCCTATGAAGAGAAGGAGGCAGAGATAGTGAAGGAGAATGAGAAGGAGAGGGGGAATGAGAAGGAGGAGGAGAAAAAGGAGGTGAAGGAGGAGGAGGAGAAGAATGAGGTGTATTTTGTGAATGAGGATCATCTTCCTTCTTGACTTGGCTTGGGCCTTCTCCTCTTCATTGTCCTATTTCATTGAAGATCTCTTCTACCATTTATTTAATCAAATTAAATTCCTCAAAGAAATCATATTCTTCATAGTTTTAAGGACATTTCCTCTTTGGTGAGGCCACCTCTCACCTTTGAATGACCCTCCTTGAACCAATTTCAGGATTATAAGCCTCAAGTTGGCATTCTCCCTTCTTAAGTCTAGACCTTGTGAGCATCCACCTATCAAGCCTGCTCTGATACCACTTGATCTAAAAATATTAAGTTACCAATTTAACCATTATTCCATCATTGATAAGAAATATTTTTTAGTTAACATGATATTTAAATTGACAATGCACTTCACAATTTTATGTGATTAACTTCACTTAATTAAGCACTTATTCTTATGAGGATTAACTTGCATAATACATTCATCATATGGGAAATATAAAGAAGAGATAAAATAGAATAGAGCCAACACAATCACACAAAAACTTGATAACAGAGTTCAACATACATCCTAGCTACACCTTCAGGTCCACCCCCAACAGTGAGACTGCTCTTCAATAATCTCAAAATGGTAAAAAATACAAAGAAATAAGCTTACAAAACAAGTGTTGAAGTACCACCCTTCATATCTGCAACTCAAAGACAAAAAAAAAACTACCACTAGCTTCTTTAGGAAATTCTAAGACTTTAGAGTATATACTCTGGCATACTTGGCTCAGTAATAAAGGATCTAGAAATCCCCTTCAGATTTGTAACTCAAGCTCAGAAACAGAGGTGAGAGATGCACTCCTCTAAAAATTATGAGTCTTTTGGGGATAAATTCTACCTACTTATGCATGGGTACCCGGGACCTCCCTTTGGAACAAACACTAAGACTATGCTCTAGTAGTATTGCACTGATTTGCATGGCAACTGCACCCTGCATCGAAATCCATGCTAGTTTAAAAAGGGCGAGGTCGGAAAATCTATTCCCAGATCCCGTGGTAACATGGAAAGCAACTTAAATATCATATTTTTTCTTTAGCATCATATGCGGCGCCCTTGGCATATTGGTTAGGGCATTGGTATGGTTGGCGGGAGGTCACAGGTTCAAACCCCATGACCTCCTCCCTTTATAATGTTTTGTTGGAATTTCGTTGAATTGCATATGAGTTGGTCCACCCCCTATTGGGAAGAATTTTTTGACCCTAGGGCTCCTTGGGCTTCTCGAAGGTGCTACGTGGCACCTTATGATTGGCCCATGTGGCAACCTCTCATTGGCCATCACCACCAATTGATCATACGGTACTGTTGACATGGACACTGGATAAGTTATTGAGTGGGCTTTACGGATACCACGTCATATGGATAGATGACACGAGGAATCTTTTTATTGGTCTAACTGGGTGCCAAATAGGCTAAATCAGAGTGACATGTGGTAGCTTCTCGTGATGCCACATCAACATGATGACATCATGCCTTTGTCATCTTGCCATGTGTCATTTCGTGAGCATACCACATGTTGTACAGATGTTGACATCTTCCTACCACATCGTTTCTATGAATGCCATGTCATCCTACCGACTCAATTTTACGACCTTCCACATCACTTACCAAATCACGGTATGGTCAACAATGTGTCATCTTTTCAATGGTGCCACATCATCATACAGTTTCCACATCAGTGTCTATATAGTGCCACATGGAACTCTTTGGTGATGCCACATGGAATCCCTGTAATCCCCCTTTCTTTTATTGTTTTGTTGAAACTTCAAAGTGCAATATCTTCCTCATCTAATGTCTGTTTGAGGATATTCGAGAATAGTTAGAAATCTCTCATCGAGCCCTAGGCAATTTTTCCATTTGTTTCATCATTTGAGACTGATATGTTTTAGCAATCACAAATCCCCTTGGATCATAAGGTTAATAATGGTTAACCATATTTTTACCATAGTTGAACCTAGCCAATGTCTAAATTTTGTAGATTATGTTACCACCTAGTATGCACAAGGTGCTAACTAGGTAGAAAAATTCATTAGCCAGCCAAGGACCTTCTAGTCCCCCCATTTGATCAAGCATTCTTCTGCTCAATTGTTGTACTTTGCACCCCCTTAGTCATGGTCCAAGAAGGGTTGTTTGTAAAATAGATAGCTCGAATGAGTCACTCATGTCATGACACCTTTAGATTTTTTTACCTAGTTGAACTTAGATCCTAGTGATCCGAGTTCAACATGTTTTTTTCAATGACACCTCCAAAGCTAAAGTGTGTTATAACCTAGATGTGTAAGGTTAAAATTTAAGTGAGTCACCATGGTCCTAGAGTCATGCATAGAATATTTGGTTCCTAGGAGAGGCAATTTGGGATTAAACTATGTAATGTTGGTTTAAAGCGGTCATAAATTGTAATTTGAATATTCTTGGCACCTCCCCCTCAAGGAGAGGTGCATGCATGGCCCTACCCTCACAAGGGGAGAAAGGTGGTGCCCTTTCCCACTTCATCATTCATCTCCAAGTTTAATTTTGGCTCCCTATGTCAAATTTGGGATCTCAAAGATCAAATACAAAATTTGGGCATGAATTGGAGTCTTCTCCTACAATTAGGGTGCCCTTGATTTACTCATGTCAAATATTCCTAAATTTACTCAAAGAGAGGAACATTTATGACTTGGAGGATTAGTTAACTGTGGTAAAATATTAAGATTAATCCTCAATTTTCTCAAGAGTGGTTCCCTCCCCATAATGGTGGAGTTAACTTATATCAAACTACTAAATTTTCTCAAATTGACCAAGAGGGGCACATTAGTGACTTGGAGGCTCAGTTAACTATGTTAAAATCTCAATTACTCCTCATTTCTCTGAAAGAGGGGTGCATTTATCCATTGGATCATGCATTTATGTGGATTAGGATGATATCTTCGGGATATCATCCCAAAGGTGGCACATTGGAGGCCTATTTATGCCTAGTTATTCTCTTGTTCATGAAGATGTTGCTCATTGGAGGCTTTGTCAAGGAAATTTAACTCTTCCAATAATATCCAAGTCTCCTCCATGTGGTGCATTAAGGGGATGGGAGTCATAATTAAGGTTTTGGAGCCCCTCCATATGTCACCCTCTCAAGGAGGACGAATTTGGGGCCCCTTGGGATATTTAAAGAGGCCTCTCCTCTTGGTTTAGTGGTTGATTCTTGTTATCGTATTGTATTAGAACTTTTCTCTTTGAGTTTGGAATAAAATTGCTTAAGGATTTGGTGGTTAGAAGGGCTTAGTGCCTTGGTTGTGTGGATGTCATGTTCCAATGCTTATGTGAGGTAACTATTACTTAAATTTGTATACATTCTTTCTTATTTCCAATGGCCTTGGTAGGGGTATTACTTTCCAATAGGAAAGAGCTTAGTATTATTGCCGCAAGATCTTTTGTAGCTTATATGAGGAGTAGTTAAGGTAGGCATATTATCGGTTGTATACATATGATGATGTTAAATTTTATTTTGTAGGATATACCTAGAAGTAGCAAGAACAAAGAATCCTCTTCCTCTCTTGTATCTAATTTTTTTTTGTAGGTCTCCATAAGACTGAATATCTAGTCCCCAAGCACTCTTCCCTAGTTCTCCAAAATTGCCTTCAAGAATTCCACACTCTCTTTCTCAACCTAATTCTTCATTTATAAACCTAAATCTATTTATGGTCACTAAAATATACTTATCAAAAAAAAGTTATCTATATATATATATATATATATATATATATATTAAGTATATATTTTCACTACTATTTCATAAGTGCAAAACAATCTAGCTAAATCCATATCATTTTGTACTAGTTCTTTACATATGTTAGACAGTCATCAAGTTGCAGCCTTTAAATATATTTAGATCACTGTCCTAACAGCATTTTTTTGCAGGTTGTAGTATCCCTAAAGATCTGACCATTTTCCTAAGGATCAAGGGTTCCCTCCTCCATCATCTAGCCATGTTTTCAACCCTAAAAAGGGAAAATGTTGTTAAATATTTGCATACATTTGTAGCATATTTATAAATAGATATTATTGTTCTTTGTGGTCCTTTATAACTGTTTATCTCGCTTCTCACAAGTTGGAAAATGAGAAAATCTAATGATGCAGACCCTTAGATCTATTTAGATTTGTAGATCTAGCCCCTTTAGTAGTTGTTTTTTGTTAATTTTCTTTAACAAAGTTGCTGCAGAACAAGCCCCTTTTGGGAAGTGATCAAAGAGCCATATTAGATAATATTTTCTCGCTTATTTATAATAATTTTTGTAGGTTTTAACAAAAATTAAATTAGTCGAAGAGGCAACCAAGATCGGCTACCATCAAACCCCCTAGGGTGCCAGCTGAAAAAGTTTGAAAACCCTTCTAATTTTTCATCTTCACTCCAAAATATGTGAGCTTGATTTTTGGCCTTAAGGACCAACAATAGTCACTTATAAAGTATTTTTATCTTTTAGTAACACTCAAATTAGGGTGGTGGTGTGAAATCCCCCATACCCCCTTATCTATCTCACATTTCATGTGTGTTTTTTTTCCTTTATTGTTTTAGTTTAGCACTGTTAGATTTTCCCTTTTTGTTCAAGTACTAATTAGACAACATTTTCTTTTAGTTGGAATTAATTTTGATATATTGTAATGTCCCCATCCAAATAAATCATCATGGAGGAAAATTTCCACTAACCTACTAGTTCACTAGGTTGTGGTGGAAGCATTAAAATTTGAAATAAGGAAGCTACAATGGACTCAAAATGAGGTTATACTTACAAATTCACATTAAATGGGACAAATAAACAATAATAAAAATTAAAATAAGGTGGCATTGTATCATGAAAGAGCATAGGAGGTTGTGGGACCCACATGTGGCAAGATTCCCCGCTACACTTGCCATCATTCTCACACAAATTCGAGTTCAAGGTGGAGGATAACTTACTTGGGGTATATTAAGAGGCAATATTCATGGCAAGAATCAAGGAGACTCAACTTGGAGTGGAAGAGTAACTCCCAATGAAGAGGAAGAGGCATGAAATACAAATTGTGACACTTGTAACAAGATTCCATGGCATCTATGACAACAATAATGAAGGAATCTATGACAAATATGACAAATTCAGACCTGATGGTATACCTATGAAAAATATGACATATGAGGGATAAAAATAACCATCAAGAGGGCGCATAGAGGGGGTTATGGTCAACCAAGATTCCCAATTCGAATTGGGGAAAGAGGAGTGCAAGAATGAGGAGGACAAGTGTCTCATGAAGGAACAAACCACTAACTTGAGTTGGATGATTATATTGGAGGGAAATTCGAGCTCGTGGAGGGAAGGAGTCCACATGAATTTAATAAAAAGGGGAGGATGAGGAAGGAGAGCATATTTTGGATCATTTTTGTTTTGCACTCTTGGAGAGCTTAGCTTGTCCATGCACGATCGGTGTTTACCTTCCCTACCATTGAACCAATTTTGAAGGTGAAAGATCCTTGTCCAATTTGGTTTGAGAAGATTCCATTCATACCTATTATCAAAGCTTAAATAAAGTGTTTGTTGGAGGTTCAATTCCCTCTACAGTTCGAGTTCATCTCGTAGTCTTTCTTCTACTATCTCTTCTTACACTCTCTTCTCAATGCTTATCTTCTAGTGTTGATGGCGCACAAATGGATGCATAAAACTTGATGAGGGTGTATTTGTGAATCCATTGATATAAGATCTGATTTATGGAATTTTGTTCAGATGCATAATGAGCCATAGATCGAAACCGTATGTGTAGCATGTATAAACTCCAAACAAACCTTTCGTGCAAGCTACTTTTCCTCTATGTTTTCTTGTGAAATTTTGGAGTAATTACACATCAGTTTTGCATCATAATTTCTCTATGTTTTTGCAGCTGCTTGAGAATCCTCTTTTGTACTATAAATGACCAAGTTATTTTATGTAGGCCCCTTGGGAATTTGATCAAATTTAATGCAACAATTTCCATGTCTATTGTTTACATTTTCCAAGCAATGTTTACGTGTTACAAATTTTTATTTTATGGGCCCAATAGCAGGTTATAGATCATGATAAAGGTTTCATTTTGGTTACCATTGAAGTCCTTTATCCAAGATAATTATCTGTTTAGAAATTAGGAAGGGTCGTACAACATTTGGGAATCCAAAAAGTCAATGACTAGTGGGAGGTTTCAACATCAAAATTGCTAGTATTTTTCCCTTTCATTCCTCCCTGATTAATGCAAGTCATAAATGTATTTATCAAATTTATGAGTTTCCATTAGATGAAATAGGATGTAATAATATCCCTCAATCCATTCCAGACAGAATTTGAAAGCATTTAGGGGCATTTGAGACACCCTCGGTTTCACTAGTCCAAAGTTTGAAATTGGCCAAAATCGAACAAACTTTCATGGTAGGGATGTTACAATGGTATCAGATCATGGTCCTTGCACATGCTCAGGGTGACCATTGATGAGGCCAAGGAGAGAACTCTCTCCCCTAGTATCATAGACATAAGATACCCTTAGTGAAGAAGAAGAAGTAGGAGACGAAGTAAGCTCTGTTGAAGCAATGAACAAGGGTGACAAAGGAACCACAGAAATGGATGAGAAAGAGGATTTCAGGAAGATCATGAAACCATTTTCTGATGACATGAAAAGGAAGATAATGAAAGGGTTTGACTTGATGGGGGGGAAATTGGAAATAGTAAGCAGTAGTATCTCTCATCCTGAGGAGAAAAAGGTAGGTGGAGAAACAATCTTCTCAAGGACCAAGCTTCACAATTGGCCTAGTGACTTCAAGAGTCGAGCAAGACCCAGTATGCCCAAGTTTATTGAGCCTAAATAGGATCCTGGAACTTAGTATGGGATGAAGGAATCCCTTTAATATTGGAAGCATTTGAGTGAAGAGTGTACGAGGACCTTACAATTTGAACAATTCTTCAATGCCTCAAACAAGCTCAAATCCAGAGGAGGTAGCAGAATACCTTTCAAAAATGAAGAATTGAAGTATACCATAGGCAAGGTATCCGTTCCCACTTTTGATGGGTCACCACAATGTTCTTCTAGTGCTTGTATACATAAATTAGATGTGTATTTACAGCTGAACCCAATCGTTGAAGAGGATGCATTGAAGATGACTATTCTGCATCTTGAAGGAGAAGCTAATGATTGGTGGTTCCATGGACTTAAAACCTTGGGACATGACCAAATAACATGCTATGAAGATTTTGTTAATAGGATAGTGGAGAGGTTTGATCGAAAGGACCCTGAAATGCCTTTCAAGGAATTGTCACAGTTGAAGCAAACTGGAATTCATGAGGCCTACATGTTGGAGTTTCAAAAATTGGCAGTTATGGTCACTAACATCTCTATGGTTCGCTTAGTATTTCTCTATAATGAAGGGTTGGAAAAACCTTTGAAAGGATTGTTTAAAGCTCACGAGCCAACTACATTGAAATATGCCATGAAATTGACAAGAGATCTGCAAAATTGTTAGAAAAACAGGATCTCAGAGCAATAACACTAAACAAGATGAAAATATGAATCACATAAACATAATACAAGAGAGACACCAATATAATGTGGTTCACCCAAGATGGGATACGTCCACACAGAAATTTTCAGTCCTTATTATTATATCATCTAACAAATTAAGGGATACAACCTGCAGCACATTCGCTGCAACTTCCTCTTCACTCTCTCACACAATCAGATATATTTACAATGCAACTATACCAAGCCGTAATACAATTCCTTCCTTTTAAAGAGCGAATACCATGGTAAAAAACTATGGAACACCCAATACCATGTTCCCATAAATAACCCATTATTGACCAAGTTATGACTATGAAAATACAACATTTTACAAGGCAAGTCATCGGCCCCCCCTGGACCCACCATGGTGACTATTTTGGGGGGAAATACCCACCAAACCCCCCCGTCATGGGATAGGATCCAGACACGGCTGAAACATGACCTTTGAATAAGGAAGATCAGGCTCCACAACCAACAATCTCCCACTTAGATACTGATCACAGCAAGTCCACCACTGTTGCACTTGCTGGATTATGCTATGAACCTTGGATCTAGAAAATTTATCATCTTCACCTTCATGATTGAAGGCCAACTGAAACCGAGAAGGAACTTAGTTCCTCTCTGGTTACTACCTTTTCCAACATGTCTATAGGATGCTGGCTAGTGTGTATCTTTTCCAGCTTCAACAATTCATCTTCCATAACATACCGTATGAAATAGTACTTGAGATGTTTAGTCTTAGAATGGAAGGCTTAGTTATTTGCAATATGAATGGAACTATGGCTGTCACTGTACAACCTTCTATTCTCTTGCTTCTTACCTAATTCCTCCATGAACCTCTGTAACCAAATAATCTCTTTACTAGCCTTTGTAGCAGCAACATACTCTGCTTCCATTGTTGAAAGTGCAACAACCTTTTGTAGTTTCGAAATCCAACTTATTGTTGTTCCACCTACAGTAAATACATACCCTATGGTGCTCCTCTTGCTATCTTTATAACCTACCATATCTTCATCAACATATCCCTGTAGAACAATGTCTGAACCTCCAAAACATAATGCATTATTGGAAGTACCTCTCAAATACCTGAGAATCCGCTGTACTTCCTTCCAATGTTCTTTGCCTGGATTTTTCATATACCTGCTCACAACTCCCACTGCGTGTGCAATATTTGGTCTTGTGCACACCATGGCATACATCAAACTGCCAATTGCTGATGAATATGGAATCTTGGACATCTAATCTATCTCTTCTCGTGTCTTGGGACACATCTCCTTACTTAGTTTGAAATGGTTTTCCAAAGGTGTAATAACTAGTTTTGCATTCTACATTCTAAACCTCTCAAACACCTTTTTTATGTACTCACCTTGAGACAATGTCAATTTGTGATTTTTCTTGTCTCTTGTTATTCTCATACCAAGGATTTGCTTTGTAGAACCTAAATCCTTCATCGCAAATGAATTAGCTAACGTCCTTTTGAGCACATTTATATCTTGCATGTTAGGCCCTGCAACAAGCATTTCATCCACATAGAATAACAAGATAATATATCTTCCATTATCTAGCCTCTTGAAATAAACACAATGGTCAGAATGACATCTACTATAACCTTGTTCTGTCATAAACATGTCAAATTTAAAACACCATTACCTTGGAGCTTGCTAAATCCCATACAAGCTCTTCTTCAACCCGCATACCAAATTATCTTTCCCTTTGACTTCATACCCTTGTGGCTACTGCATATAAATATCTTCCTCGAAATCCCCATGGAGAAAGGTTGTTTTTACATCTAACTATTCAAGATTCAAATATTCTACCACCATTAGAATTAAAATAGTTCTAATTGAAGTCATTTTAACAATCAGAGAAAATATTTCATCAAAATATATACCTTTCTTCTATGCAAACCCTTTTACAACAAGTCTGGCCTTGTACCGCTTCTTTCCTCCATTTTCTTCCTTCAAACTATAAACCCATTTATTCTACAATACTCTTTTACCAGCAAGAAACTGAACCAAATCCCAAGTCTGGTTTCTTACCAATGATTCCATCTCCTCATTCATGCCTTGCTCCCACTTCTTTCTAGTTTCCACTTGCATTGCTTCTTCATAACATTCTAGTTCACCAGAAAAAGTCATCAATAAATAATACAGTGAAGGAGAGAATCATTCAAGGGATCTACTTAACCTGGTAGATCTTCTAACACTTGCAGGAGTTTGAGGTACCTACTGTTGTTCTTGATTTTTCGACACCTTTGGAACTTCATTTTCTTTGATTTCATCAAGCACTGTGTACTCCGTGTTTTCCTTTTCTCGTTTCTTTCCCTGCAACTGATCTTTATACATGACCTCTTTATTGAATACCACATCTCTACTCCTAATGATTTTTTTATTTTCATAATCCCATAAGCAATAACCAAAATCATCAACCCCGTATCCAATAAAGGTACATTTCTTGGATTTAGCCTCAAGCTTTGTTCTATTTTTTATCAACATGGACAAATGCTTCACAACCAAAAGTTCTCAAAAAATAGTATTTTACCTTTTTACCTATCCATGACTTCTCTCGAATACCACCATCCAAAGCACTTGAAGGCCCCCTATTTATTAATTAAACATTAGTATCTACAACATCTACCCAAAAATGTAAGGGAAAACCTGCATGCAATCTCATACACCTTGCACACTAAATGATTGTTCTATTCATCCTTTCTGACACACCATTTTGTTGTGGTGTTCCTGGGACTGTCTTCTCTCTACGAATCCCATGGTATGAACAGTAACTATCGAACTCCTTGCCATAGTACTCTCCTCCATTATCAGATCTGATACACTTCAACCTTTTTCCTGTCTCATTCTCAACCAAAGATTTCCATTTCTTAAAAGTAGCAAACACATCATATTTCTGTCTAATGCAATAAACCCAAGTCTTTCTAGTTGCATCATCAATAAAAGTAACATAGTAAGAAGAGCCACCAAGAGATTGTACCTAATTCGTTCCCCATACATCTGTATGTACAAGCTCTAACTTTTCACTCTTCTTCTGTTTCCCAACCTTGAGAAATCTGACTCTCTTCTATTTTCCATAAACCCAGTTCTCACAGAATTCCAAAATTATCTGCTTCAGATCTGGAAACAACTTCCTTGAGTGGAGAATCTGCATCCCCTTCTCACTCATGTGGCCAAGCCTATGATTCCACAATGTTATATCTGTTCCTGTGGAAGCTAAAGAGATAGAACAGTCAGTATTATGAGGACATAAATACAATGCACCTATCTTGTCTTCTTTTTCTATCACCATTGATACTTTAGTGATATTCCACCATGTTTATCCAAACATAGATAAACAACCACCATATCCCAACTGCCCTGTTGAGATTAGATTTATTTTCATAGAAGGAATATTCCTTACATCTTTCAACAGTAATTCACCAAATTTCTTTAACTTTATCTGTACCTTACCCATTCCAACAATTTTACATGGTTCATCATCACCCAATAAAACATGTCCAAAATCACCTGGAACATAATCATGAAATAATTTCCTATGGGGTGTAGCATGACATGAAGCCCCTAAATCTACTACACAATAATCACTAGTATTATTTAATGCAAGAATCAAAGCATCTTGTAATACATCACCTGCTACATTTGCTTCCTGAGTAGTCTCCTGTTGTCCATCTCCTTTCTTCTTTAGAGATCTGTAGTCTTTCTTCAGATGTCATTTCTTTCCACAGTTTCAGTACTCTATCTTTCCTAATCTGGACTTGGATCTTCCCTTCTTGGTCTTGCTGTGATTACCTTGGCTATTTCATCTTTACCTGTGTCTTCCTCTGCTCTCCATGGTTAATGCATTACCCAATGTCTCACCTATGATTTTCCTTCGCATTTCCTCTCTAAGAATAACACCAACAACATCATCGAATTTCAAATTGTTTGAACTAGAGACAGAGTTACTTACAACTATGACCAAGTTGTTCCGGTTTTCTGGCAATGAACACAAGATTAGAAGAGCCCTAACCTCATCATCAAGGTTCACTTTTACATAACTTAGCTTATTTGTAATTGTATTAAATTTATTTAAATGATTAGCAACAGATCCACCTTCTGACATCTTCATATTAAATAAATGTTTCATTAAAAATACCTTGTTGGAGGTCGAGGGTTTTTCATACAGATTACCCAATGCACTCATCAAATCCTCCGTTGTATTTTCTTTTAAAATATTTAAATCCATCGATGAAGCTAGGCATAGCCGTATTGTTCCCATTTCCTTTCTATCAAGAACCTCCCATTCTTTGTCCTTCATAGTTGTCGGTTATTTTGCTTTTATTCCCAATGGTAGGAATAGATCCTTTTGGTACAGATAGTCCTCCATTTGCATCTTCCATAACTAGTATTTTTGGCCATTAAATTTATCAACCTTAAACTTTCCTTCTTCCGCCATTGCTCCCACTTGAACCAGGAACCCTTCTTTCCTACGAGTTTATATGCCAAATAGAACTTTGGCTTTGATACCAATTTTTACAAAAATAGGATCGCAGAGCAATAACAATAAACAAGATGCAAATATAAATCACATAAACACAATACAAGAAAGACACCAATATAACATGGTTCACCCAAGATGGTCTATGTCTACACACAAATTGCTATTACTTATTATTATATCATCCAACAAATGAAGGGATACAACCTACAGCACGTCCGCTGCAACTTCCTCTTCACTCTCTCATAGTCTCTCTCACACAATCAGATATCTTTACAATGCTACAATACATAGCCGTATTACAATGCCTTCCTTTTAAAGAGCGAATACCATAGGAAAATACTATGGAGCACCAAATACCATGGGCCCATAAATCACCCATTATTGACCAAGTTATGACTATGAAATTACAAGATTTTACAAGGCAATTCATTGCCCCGCCTGGACCCCCCATGGAAACTATTTTTGGGGGGAAATCCCCCCCAAACCCCCCTGTCATGGTCTGGGATCCAGAAACGGCTGGAACATGACCTCTGAATATTTTGGGGGGAAATCCCCCCTAAACCCCCCTGTCATGGGCTGGGATCAATACATAGATGGAACACGACCTCTGAATAAGGAAGATCGGGATCCACAACCAACAAAAATGTGCTACCCAAGACAAGGGATCCTCCCAAGCCGAATTTTCCTTCCAAGTTCAAAGATGATAAGAAACCATGGAAAAAACACTCATTTGCGAAGAAGAAGAAAGAGGGACCAAGTAAGGAAGAGCTCAAGAGGAAGAATCTATGCTTCACATGCCATTAACGATGGGTACCTGGGCATAAATGTTCTATGGGGAAAGCATATTTCATTGAAGTTTTTTCTGATGAGGATGAGCAAATGGAGGAAGAAGTACAACAATCAGCCCCGAAAGAAGGATATGAAACAACAGAAGATGATCAGCCACCACATGAAATAGGGAATATTACAATATTGTCAGGGGTGCCTCAGTTTCATACCCTTCAATGCAAAGGATTTGTCCAAGGGAAGAAGGTTTCAGTCTTAGTGGATGGAGGAGAAACCCATAACTTCATTGATTTGGCCTTGGTGGAGAGGAGAAAGTTTCCTACTGAGACATTTGATGGGTTTACAGTCATAATCCCAGGTAACAATTCTATGGACTATAACACATGAATTCCAAAACTACAACTTACCATAGGAAATTACATTTTTACTGAAAGTTTCTATGTGGTGAATATTACGGATACGAATGTGGTTTTGAGAGTCCAATGGTTTTACTCTATAGGAGAGCATTTAGTGAACTATAGAGTACCTGAAATGAAGTTTAAATATCCAAAGGGAAAGCAAATATTGCTGAGGGGAATGCACACCTATCCTAACCAAGTGGTGTCCTCCCACAGTATGAGGTCCATTTTCAGACATGGATACATTGAATGGGCTGCATATTGTTTAATCATCTCCACCAAACCAAGCATAAAGGTTTCAGAACATTCGAAGGAGATAAGGAAGCTATTGCACAAGTATGAAAAGGTCTTTGGAGACCCTCCCCCTGGAAGGAAACCTGAAAAGGGAGTTGAGCATGCCATTGTATTGGAGGCAGGAACTCAACCTATCCAAATGAAACCATACAAACACCCAAAAAAGTTCATAGATGAGATTGAGAAGGCTATGAAAGAACGTTTGGAATTGGGACTCACAAGGCCAAGTTCAAGTCCCTATGCTTCATCGATTGTCTTGATGGAGAAAAAAGATGGAACTTTGAGAATGTGCATTGATTTCAGAGCTCTAAACAAGAAGACAATGAAGAATAGATATCTCATTCCCAGGATAGATGATCTCATGGACTAATTATTTGGAGCAAATTTATTTTCAAAGATCGATCTTCGATCTAGTTACCATCAGATTTGAATGAAGGAGGAAGATGTGCAGAAGAATACTTTTAGGTGCCATTATGGTCATTTCAAATTCCTTGTCATGCCTTTTGGTTTGACCAGTGCTCCTATAACCTTCCAGTCATGCATGAACAAAATATTTTGAAAGCATCTCCGTAATTTTGTTTTGGTTTTCTTTGATGATATTTTTATTTCTAGTAAGACATGGGAGGAGCATTTGCATCATTTAGAAGTTGTATTTAAAATCTTGCATGAACAATCTTTGTTTGCTAAGTTGTCTATGTGTGAGTTTGGGTTGACAAAAATTTTGTACCTTGGGCACATTATTGGACAAGATGGTGTAAAGGTGCACTTGGATAAAATAAGAGTCATTCTTGATTGGCCACCACCCAAGAACATCATTGAATTGAAGGGTTTTATTGGGATATGCACTTACTATAGAAAATTTTTGAAGGGGTTGTCCCAACTGACAGCTCCCCTCACTAACCTGACCAAGAAGGATGCTTTCCAATGGAATCAAGATGCAGAAAAAACCTTCCAAAGAATGAAAGAGGTAATGAGTAGTTGTCCAGTACTTGCATTACCATATTTTTCTAAACCATTTGTCTTGGAATGTGATGCATCAGGGGAAGGCATTGGAGCAGTTTTAAAGAAAAATAAACACCTTGTAGCTTTTGAAAGAAGGAAGCTATAGCCACATGAAAGAATCTACTCCATATATGACAAGATAATGTTGGACATCATGCATGTTTTAGTCAAGTTTAGACAATATATGGTGGGGAACAAATTTGTGGTAAAAAATGATCACAATAGATTGAAGCATTTTCTTACACAGAAAGATATCAATGAAAGGAACAAAAAGGGGTGGGAAAAATTCAAGCCTTTGATTTTGACATTGAATATGTTAAAGGGAAAAATAATGTTGTAGCAGATGCATTGTTTAGGAGACCTTCACTCTCTCTTATGGACATTTTAGAAGATTGGAAATCAATACTAATAGTACTAGAGTATGCTAAAGATAAATTTGCTTGTGAAAATTTAGATGGGGCCAAAGGTGATGATGGATATAAAGTGTTTAATGGCATAATATACTATACAGATCGAATCTATTTAGTTTCTGGTTCGAATTTGAAGCAAAATATATTGAATGCATCTCATGATTCTCCCTTAGCAAGCCATCTTGGTTTCTTTAAAACATATAGGCAGCTGAGAGAAATATTTTTTTGGAAAGGATTGAATCATTATGTTCTAAAGTATGTAAATGAATGAAAGATATGTCATCAAAACAAAGTTGAGCACAACCATCCTGATGGTCTCCTACACCCCTTTCCTATTCCAAAATAAAAGTGGGAAAGCATCTCCATGGACTTCATCACAGGTTTTCCCAAGGTACTTGGTAAGGACTGTATTTTTGTTGTGGTGGATAGACTCACCAAATTTTCTCATTTATTTGCTATTACCTCATATTTTACTACTACACAAGTGGATGAGCTATTCTTTATATCTATTTTCAAATTGCATGGAATCCCAAAAAATATTATTAGTGGCAGGGATAGCAGGTTTATGAGTGCATTTTGGAAAGAAATTTTCAAGTTGGTGGGAACACAATTGAATCCTAGAAAAAGATACCATACACAAACTAATGGTCAAATAGAAAGGGTGAACCAATGGTTGGAGGGATACTTGAGAAACTATGTTAGTGGGAAGCAAAAAGCATGGGTTAAATGGATGCATTTGGGTGAGTTCTACTACAACACTACCTTTCATATGTCCATTGTCATGTCTCCTTTCAAAGAAATATATGGTTATGAAGAACCTAATTTTGTTGATAACATTTTTGGTGATAGTAGAGCTCCAAAAGATAAGGATTGGATTGATGAAAGTCAAGAAATTTTGAAGGTTTTAAAAGACAATTTGTTGGTTGCCCAAAATCAACAAAAACAATATGCAGATCAGCATAGGAAAGAGAGAAATTTTCAAGTGAATGATTTCGTCTATTTGAGGTTAAAACCCTACAAACAAAACACCTTGAAGGGAAAGGGGTCAAAAAAGTTAAAGCCTAGGTTCTATGGCCCATACAAAATAATTCAAAAAATTTGGGAGGTAGCTTATGAAGTGGAGCTTCCGGAAGGGAGTAAAAGCCGTAATGTGTTTCATGTTTCATGTATTAAAAAGGTAGTAGGGAAGAAAATATAGGTTTCAGAAACACTTACTCCAATGGATGATGAAGGGCATCTCATATTCATTCCAGAAAAATTCTTGAAAGTAAGGGAAAGGAAATTAAGGAACATGAAAAGAAGAGAATATGTGGTGCAATGGAAGGATTTACAAAGTGAGGATGCCACTTGGGAATATGAACAAATTTTGCAGCATCCAAGTTTGGAATTCCTTGGGGACAAGCAATCTTCAGTGGGGCGGACTGTAATGTCCCCATCCAAATAAATTATCATGGAGGAAAAATTCCACTGACCTACTAGTTCCCTAGGTTGGGGTGGAGGCATTAAAATTTGAAATAAGGGAGCTACAAGACCCAAAATGACCTTAGAATTACAAATTCACATTAAATGGGCCAAATAAAAAATAATAAAAAGGAAAATAATGTGGCATTGGATCATGAAGACACATAGGAGGTTGTGGGACCCACATGTGGAAAGATTCCCCACTACACTTGGCATCATTCTCACACAAATTCGAGTTCAATGTGGAGGATAATGTACTTGGGGAAGATGAAGAGGAAATATTCATGGCAAGAATCAAGGAGACTCGATTTGGAGTGGAAGAGTAACTCCCAATGAAGAGGAAGAGGCATAATAGACAAATTGTGACACTTGTAACAAGATTCCATTGCATCTATGACAACAGAAATGAAGGAATCTATGAAAAATATGACAAATTCAGACCTGATGGATGACGTATGAAAAATATGACATATCAGGGCTAGAAATAGCCATCAAGAGGGTGCATAGAGGGATTTATGGTCAACCAATATTCCCAATTCGAATTGGGGAAAGAGGAGTGCAAGAATGAGGATGACAAGTGTATCATGAAGGAAGCAACCACTAACTCAATTTGGGTGAGTATATTGGAGGGAAATTAGAGCTCATGGAGGGAAGGAGTCTGCGTGAAGTTAATAAAAGGGGAGGATGAGGAAGGAGAGAAAATTTTGGATCATTTTTGTTTTTCACTCTTGTAAAGCTTAGCTTGTCCATGCACGATGGGTGTTTACCTTCCCTGCCATTGAAACAATTTCGAAGGTGAAAGATCCTTGTCCAAGTTGGATGGAGGAGAGGCCATAATACCTCTTATAATAGCTTAAATCAAGTGTTTGTTGTAGGTTCAATTCCCTCTATAGTTCAAGTTCATCTCATAGTCGTTCTTCGACTATCTCTTCTTTCATTCTCTTCTCAATGCTTATGTTCTAGTGTTGATGGAACACGAATGGATGCATAAAACTTGATGAGGGTGTATTTGTGACTCCATTGATGTAAGATATGATTTATGGAACTATGTTGATCTTCATATCTGAGACATAGCTCGAAACCTTATGTGTATCATGTATAAATTCCAAACAAACCTCTCATTCAAGCTAGTTTTCCTATATGTTTTCTTGTGAACTTTTGGAGTAATTACACATCAGTTTTGTATCAGAATTTCTCTATTTTTTTACAGCTACTTGAGAAACCTCTACTATACTATAGATGACCAAGTTATTTTATGCAAGACCCTTGGTAATTTGATCAATGTTAATGCAACAATTTCCATGTCTATTGTTTACATTTTCCAAGCAATGTGTATGTCTTACAACTTTCTATTTTATGGTAGCAATAATAGGTTATAGATCTGACATGATAAATGTTGCATTTAGGTTACCATTTAAGTCCTTTATCCGATCCAATTCTGTGTTCATAAATTAGGAAAGTTCGTACATCATTTGGGAAGCCACAAAGTCAGTGACCAATGGGGGGTTTCAACATCGAAATTGCTAGTATTTTTCCCTTCATTCCTCCCTGATTAATGCAAGTCATAAATGTCTTTAGAAATTTTATGAGTGTCCATTAGATGAATTAGGATGTCCTAAGACCCCTCAATCCCTTCCAGGCAGAATTCGAAATCATTTGAGGGCATTTGGGATAACTTGGGTTTCACTAGTCCAAAGTTCAAAATTGGCCAAAATCGAACAAACTTTCATGGTAGGGATGTTACATACATGTTGATTTTGTAATATCAATCATGCACACTTAATTCAAATTCAAATTAAATCCTAAAATCTCTAATTAATTCCACAATTAATTAAAATTAACCTACCTACAAAGACAAAAATCCGGCATCTATAAACAAACCTTCCACGAATTTTTCCCATGTGAGTAAGCACTATCATGAAGGGGAACTAACTAGGTAGTGACCGTGGGGACCCATCAGGCTACACCCTCGTTTGGTGTCAATGTTGGACATACCCCTGCGTCTCCGATCTAGTTCCTTTCTTGGGTGGAAAGGCACTTAACAATCTAGATTTGTTTCCACATACCCTTGACTATATTGGAAACTCCCTTCCCTAACAAATTAAACATAAATAGTAGAACCCTACACCAAGGAGGTTCACAATTTGATGCACCTCCATTTAATAAGCATAGTAAATCCTCGCCTCAATGAGTTCACAATTTGGTTGTGATTCTACTTCCTAGTTATATAACTTAATTTTATTCTTGTGAAAATTATCTTTTATTGTAGCGTGTGAACACTTCTTGTTTCATAGGTGGCATCCTTTTTTCCCAATAGATAAGGAACTGGTTTTCTTTTTATGGATGTTGAAAATATGAATTATTCGATAAGTTACTTTGTTATATTTTATTTCCTAGTTTAATCCATTAACTCCTAAGTCTCCTTTTAGTAGTATTAATGTTTATTCCCAATTAAGAATTCTTGAAGAAGCAAATAAGACTCATAATTATGTAATTGGAAGTAGTTTAGGATCAAATGATCTTGCATTAGTATATAATGTTGCATTGTTGAAATAACATTGATGGGAGAAACCAAAACAACCTTTCTTTTTCTTTTTTTTCTTAAAATTAAACATATGTTGCTTAATGGCTTGTAAAGCATCACAAGTATAAAAAAAATGATGAATGTTTGTTGTTTAAGTGATGTACCATTAAATTTTAATGTCCAGAAAATGTCTCTTAAGTGATGTTTCTAATGTCCTATGAATTCCCATTGAGTGTGTTCATAATGTCCAATAAGCTTTTCTTAAGTGATATTCATAACATTCTACTAGCATCCATTAAGATGCATTTGTTCGATATTAAAATGTCAATATTTGATGCATCTTTATCGACATTGATTAGCTTATCGTTCAACATTTGCTCAATGAAAAAACACTGAATTTAGACCCAAATGTAGTTATGGAGGTTGGAGATAACCATCTAAACAAGAAGAATGATGATGATGGCTTGAATACCACGTTTTAATGAATCTAATCAATACAGAGAAAAGTAGTAATAAATCAAATCTTTCTTGAGTTTGTAGTTACAAATCTCACTTATCTTTAGTTTTAAACCATGCCACTACTAACCCATGTTATTTTTCACTTTAAATCCATATTCTTTGTAGCCTTATCATAGTTAATGAGAAGTTAAAAAATTAAATTTAAGCTTAAAATCAATTATCTTATTAACAATTTCTCTTTTACTCTTTCAAATTTTAGTGTTATCATGACATTATTTTGGTACCCTATACAATGTGGAAAACATATGAAACCATAGGATATTATATGCTTGGTATGTTCATACAACAACGATTCTATTTTTTATTTACTAGTATTATTCTTTCAATAATATTTGTAGGCATGGAACATGTTCCACATTATTCAAGCAAATTCCACACATTTGTGAAAGTTAAAGAGTGTAAGCATATGATTTCTTTCTTGGTGTAATCCCACATATTTGTGAAAGGAAAAGAGTGTAAGCATATGACTTCTTTCTTTGTATGTTTGCAAGTGGCATATTGGTAAATACAACTTATTATATGACTTGGGGTCTCTCCTTATTCCATTATGATTGGTTTTTTCCTCTCTGCATATTGAATAATGATATAAAATAGATAATGACATAAAAGTTAGGATTAGACTTACCGATACAATTTTGTTTGACAATCATTATTATAAAAGTGATAAATTAATTAATTACTCTTATAGCACATTATCTTTTATAAATTTCAATATTTTTGTGCAACAACTACATGATAACAATGTTGAATTATATAACATATTATCTTTTATAATTCCTCAATATTTTTGTGCAATAACTAAAATCAACATCAAAAACAACAAAAACGAATTATAGCTTATTTTAAACTTCCATTCAAGTGATCTCCTTTTTTCTTCATAGTTATTGTTAGGATATCTCATCATTCAGTTATGTGCTTTGTGTTAAATTTTGAGCATTAATTCACAATACTCTAGGATCTTTACTGAGAGAATAACATGTACATTATATCAATGCATATCAATCATAACAAGCATGTCAATCATCACAAGAATCAAAAGCATGAGAGACAAGAGACACAGAGTTTCCGTGGGGAAAACCCTAAGGTGAAAAACCCCACAACTTCCTCAGAGATAGAGAGAGAAATGGCTCAACCAAAGTACAACCAAAATACACAGAGATAGTCTCCTAGCAGCAGATAATCCTCCTCCTCACTAGTGCGCCACTTTTTGAGTGAGAGAAGTGTGAGTTTTCGAGTGATCAAAATAGAGATCTCCCGATCTCTATTTATACTTGTCTGTTTGCCCAGTGACCTTATGGGGCCGACTTGTCTAGCTAGGTACATCAACCATATAATATATATTTCAGGGCCAACCCCACACATGGTGGTCTAATAACCCATCGGCAAGTTCACACACTTGCGACACTTGTCAATACACATGACGACACTTCCTTATAGAAGAATAACACATCTCTTATAAGGGTACAATAAATATATATGAAATACATAGATGAAATACATTCCGAAGTTACATATACATCAACACTCCCTCTTAACTAGGAAGGTATTTCTCGACACAGATCTGCTAGCACAAGTCTTCTTCTCTAGGTCATTGTCATCAATGCACCATCATCGTCACTGTCACTGATACTACTATCTCAACCAATCTCTGAATCTACTCATCATAGGAATTTCTACAGAGCTAGACCTTTTTCATATTGGATGTAGGCCGACCACCTGCAGGTCTTCATCATCTGTGCGAACGGTCTGATAGAGGTGGTCTCTCAGGACTAATTTTATGTGTGGATGCAATACCGGAAAGAGCATCCCAGCAACATTTATGTGCCTAAGCATGACCGACAAGATCTCCCAGGACTGATTACATGCATCTCCTTCACAATACCTTTAAAGAGCATCCCAGGAACATTTATGTGCCGCAACACGACCGGAAAGATCTCTAAAGAGCATCCCAGGACTTATTACGAGCACACAGCTCAACCTCTCGAATTTCCAGGACTGATTACATGTGAATAGACAATACCTTTAAAGAGCATCCCAGGAACATTTATGTGCCTCAGGACGATCGGCAAGATCTCTAAAGAGCATCCCAGGACTTATTACGAGCACACAGCTCAACCTATCGAATCTCCAGGACTGATTACATGTCTCCGTAGTAATACCTCATCCCAGGATTGATTACGAGCACACAGCTCAACCTATCGGATATCTGGGGACTGATTACATACTACATAGCAATACCTCATCCCAGGACCGATTACGAGCACACAGCTCAACCTATCGGATATCTGAGGATTGATTACATGCTATTTGCACAACCTGCCACATATCATCTCTGATCTCCAAGTATCAACCTGATACTCATGATCCAACGGATCATCATCGCACGAAGCATCATCCTGATGCTCAGGATCATACTGATCATCATCACTGTACCGTCCTAGTACATATCATATGGAGCAACATCCTGAATCTCATCATCATGATCATCCTGATCATACAATGCATCCACCTGATGCATACCAAGTATCTACTTGATACATATCATCATACATGATCCACCTAATCATACAATGTATCCACCTGATACATACATAGATACATGATCCACACAATGCATCACACTGATATATATCAACATACATGATCTACCTGATCATACACAGTATCCACCTGATACATATATAGATACATGGTCCAAGCATCCAACATGATGCATATACAAAAACATACAAATGATCCAACCAATCATATCCAACATCCAACATGATGCGTACATACATATATAAATGATCCAACTGATCATATCCAACATCCAACATGATGCGTACATACATATACATATAAATGATCCAACTGATCATATCCAGCATCATCCTGATGCATATACGGAGCAGTAACTGAAACATCGTCCTGATGCTCATCATCCAGCGCTTACATCCACAGCCATGTGAAGGATCCTCCTTCCAACATGCTTGGAATGGCTTCAGCAAATGTGTCCATCACTTCTTCCTCGAAGTGTCGTCGATCTGAAGAACACCAAGTCTCTCCCTGAAGTACTCGAACTTCACCCTGGCTAGTGGCTTTGTCAATACATCTGCAATCTACTCATCCGTCTCAACATATAGGAGCTTCACTGCTCCTATCTGCACCATATCCCTGATATAGTGATATTTGATCTCTATGTGTTTTGACCTGTCGTGAAACACTAGGTTCTCAGACATCTTCACACAACTCTGGTTATCACAGAAGATACCAGTAGCATCCAATGGGAGATCAAATAACTCAGACAGTAGCTTCCGAAGCCATACTGCCTCACAACTAGCTAAACAGGCTGCAAAATAATCTGCCTTAGTTGTACTCAGTGCTACGCAAGACTGCTTCCTGCTAAACCAAGAGATCACACTTGATCCCATACTGAAGCAGCACCCAGATGTGCTCTTCCTATCTACAGCACTGCCTGCCCAATCTGAATCAACATAACCTTGCAGGTTAAACTTTTGATTCGCTTCATACTTGAGCCCATAATCAACTGTACCCTTCAGGTACCTCAGAATATGCTTTACAGCAACCAGGTGAACACTCCTCGGATCCATCAGGAACTGCCTCAATGTGTTCACCGCAAAGCAAATATTTGGTCTTGTGTTCGTCAGGTACATCAAGGACCCAATCATCTGACAATACATAGAGACATCAACTGGCTCAGATGAAGCATCACAAAGAAGCTTCAAGTTCGATGCCATAGGTGTGGCCATGGCCTTGCAATCCATCATCCCGAACCTCTTCAGGATATCTACTGCATACTTCCCTTGTCCAAGGAAGATCCCATCTGCACTCTGCCACACCTCCATACCTAGGAAATAATGCATCATCCCTAAGTCCTTCATATTGAACTCGGCAGCAAGATTCCTCTTTGTATCTGCAATCAATCTGTCATCTCTTGTTACAAACAGGTCATCCACATATAGGAGTAGAACCACAGGATTCCCTTCCTCAACCTTGTATTAAAGGTTGGAATCCACTTTACTCTTGGTAAAGCCCAAACTAGATAGGAAACTATCCATCCTACCATACCAAGTTCTAGGAGCTTGCTTCAAGCCATACAAGGCTCTCTTCAATCTGCACACATATGAATCTCTGTCATGTGTTTTGAAACCAAGTGGTTGCTCCACATATACTTCCTCTTCAACTAAACCATTCAAGAAAGTAGTCTTGACATCCATATGGTGTATTTTCCATTTCATCGATGCAGCCAGGGAAAGTACTGTTCTGATGGAAGTATACCTGGCTACAGGTGCAAAATTTTCTTCATAATCTATTCCCTCTTTCTGAGAGAAGCCACGATCTACGAATCTTGCCTTGTATTTCTCTATGCTGCCATCCGCAGCATACTTGATTTTGTAGATCCATTTGGAAGACACAACAGACTTCTCTTTAGGTCTTGGGACAACATCCCAAACATCATTCTTCATTATTGATTGGTATTCCTTGACCATGGCATCCTTCCATTCTTTCTTTTTCGTTGCTTCTTCATAACTGGAAGGTTCTTTATTCATGATGTCACAGAGTAAAGCAACATAGCTGGTATGTGATCTGGTTCTCTTCTTTGCTCTGTGTTCTTCTTCTGGAATGCAAAATCTTTCCGCATCTTGAATGAGATCTCTAGCCCATGCAGGTTTCCTCTTGTGAGAGTTATCATCACGGGGTGGATCTATAGGTTCTTGCGGATCTTCAAACTCATGAACAACTTCTGGAATTACTTCAGTCATGGTAGTGTCTTGAAATCTAGTTTCCTTAGGTTCTTCATAAACTTTGATAGGTGCCTTCCTTGATTTGATGAATGCTGAGTTTTCATCAAATGTTACATCCCTGTTGACATCAATCTTCTTGAACCCTGGAAAGTATATTCTGTAATCCTTCAAGCTTTCACTATAATCCACAAAGATACCCTTCTTTCCTGAAGGATCTAGTTTGGTCCTCTTTTCCTTTGGGACATGAGTGTATACTGGACAACCAAATATTATGACATGGCTAACTTCAGGTTTCTTACCAGAAAAGACTTCTTCTGGTGTCTTGTTGTCCAATATCTTGTGGGGTGTTCTGTTCTGCACATATACAGTTGTTCTAGCTGCTTCTACCCATAGATGCATAGGTAGATCCTCGTCATGCAGCATTGCCCTTGCTGCTTCCATGATTGTTCTGTTCTTCCTTTCTGCAACGCCATTTTGTTGTGGATTGTAAGGAGCAGTCAACTCCCTCTCAATCCCTGAATCACTGCAAAGCTTCTTGAAGTCACCTGAGGTGAATTCTCCACCATTGTCGGATCTAAATGTTTTGATCTTCTTATCAGTTTGATTCTCCATCAAGGTTTTGAATTCCTTGAACTTATCAAACACCTCATCTTTGTTCTTCAAGAAGTAGACCCAAGTCTTCCTGGAGAAGTCATCAATGAAAGAGACATAGTAAACATACCCACTTAGAGAACTGGATGACATAGGACCACATAAATATGAGTGGATGATTTCCAAGATACCTTTTGCCTTGCTTTCACTACTTGGGAAAGCCTTCTTAATGTTCTTACCTTTTGCACATCCTTTGCAAACACCTTCATGCTTGGTCTTGATTTTAGGAAGACCTTCTACAGCGTTACTTGCAATTGGTAATGCCTTGTAGTGCATATGTGCAAGTCTTCTATGCCAAAGTTCACTTGGTTCCATGGAATCATTCACCATGGCATGTTCAGGTTGTCCTTTCAATTTATACAAGCCTCCCTCTTGCTCTCCAATTACTACTGCATCATTTATGGTCTTACCCTTTGGCCACATTAGGACTTGGCCATCCACAAATGCAACCCTCATACCTTTTGCATCCAATGCAGAGATGGAGAGTAGGTTCTTCTTGAGCCCAGGTACATAAAGGACTTCTTTCATCTTCAATGATTTTTCAGAATCTAGGTTGTAGGAGGCTTCACCACTTCCTTTGATGGGGTATTGATAATCATCCCCAAGTTTCACTTTATGGGGTGATTCATGTTCAGATAGATTTACAAAAGATTCTTTAAACCCAGTCATGTGTTTGGAAACCCCATTGTCAATTAACCAATCATTACAACCATGGGAGATAGTACCTGTGAGAGCATAGATTAGAACATACTCTTCTTCACTTGATGAGTCATCATCACTTTCTGCCCTAGCTTTCTTTTTTGGAGGTTCATCATCTTCAGCAGCATGAGCATGGTACCTTCTTTTGTTACCCTTCTTCTTCTTGCTGGAGTTGTTGTTGTGGTTATCCCTTTTGTTCTTGGGACATTTTGAAGCAAAGTGACCTTTCTCATTGCAATTGAAACACCTTAGATCTTTCTTATCTTTGTGATAAGGGTGAGAATATTTCTTCTTGTGATGGGATGGATCCCTCTTGAAATTGCTTTTCTTGGTGTGTACTATGAGAGCTTGATCTTCATTCCCCATCTTTTCTTCTCTTGCCACAAGGCTTGCTTCTTATTGAGAACATTCCTCCTACACTCTACTGAAGGAGATTAATTTCTTTCTTGCACAGATCCCTTGGATAAAAGAGTCCCATGACGTAGGTAGGCCATTCAAAGTGGTCATAACAATTTCACCAATCTCCACCATTTGATCTACAGCTTTAAGTTGTTCCTTGATCTGAGAGACCTTGGAGAAATATTATTGAATGGTTTCTCCATTCGACATCTTGATCCCTTTCAATTGATTCCATAGGGTCATCTTCTGATTTATGTTCTTCCCTTCAAATAGCTTGGTCAAAGAGTCAAACATCTCCTTGGGTGTCTTCAGAGATGACACATGTGGTATGAGATGGTCTTTGATAGAATCGAAAATGATTCTCTTTGCCTTGACCAAGTTCTTTTTATGCAATATTTTAGCCTTTTCATCCTCTGGGATAGGGATGTCTTCTTTTACATATGAGTCCAACTCATTCTCTTCCAGATTAACCCAATCCTATACTTCCAGGCTCAGAAGTTATCCGCCCCTTCAAGCTTATCCTCAAGCTTGGTGTGGTGAGACATCTTATAAAGTCCTTCAAATGGAAATAGAAAAGATTTAGGTCTTACCACTTGAAATTGCTGAAAACTGGATCTGGTCCCCGATTAGGGTTTGTCAGAAAAACCCTAAAAATTCAAAATGTGAATTTCAACTTTCTGAAAGGATAGAAAGATGCGCCTTGATGAGCTGATCAACCTGGTGTATTCAGAATTTGAGATCTGCAAAGCTACACCCTTCAAACCTGCCGATCTCTCTTCCCGGATTCACTAAGGAGAGCCCTGAATTAGGGTTTGAGTTTCTCGGAGATCTACCCAGCCAAAAATCTCGATGCAAAGCTCTAAACTTTGATTTTTGCAAGGAGCTTCTAGCTATGTCTATAGATTCCAGAAATTCCTATTTTTGTGGAAACCCTAAGTTTTAGGGGCAAATCTGAAAATGCTCAGAATTGAATTATGATTGGACAGATAGATTCTCCTTGATGAGTAGAGTCAATCTACTATACTGGTTTCCAAAATCTATTGAGAGAAACCCAATAAACAAGAAACCCTAGTTTCCATCACTGCATAATTCCTTCTTCTCAGGTTAGCTCTGATACCATGTTAAATTTTGAGCATTAATTCACAATACTCTAGGATCTTTACTGAGAGAATAACATGTATAGTATATCAATGCACATCAATCATAACAAGCATGTCAATCATCACAAGAATTAAAAGCATAAGAGAGAAGAGACACAGAGTTTCCATGGGGAAAACCCTAAGGTGAAAAACCCCACAACTTCCTCAGAGATAGAGAGAGCAATGGCTCAACCAAAGTACAACCAAAATACACAGAGATAGTCTCCTAGTAGCAGATGATCCTCCTCCTCACTAGTGTGCCACTTTCTGAGTGAGAGAAGTGTGGGTTTTCGAGTGATCAAAATAGAGATCTCCCGATCTCTATTTATACTTGTCTGTTTGCCCAGTGACCTTATGGGGCCGACTTGTCTAGCTAGGTACATCAACCATGGTGGTCTAACAACCCATCGTCAAGTTCACACACTTGAGACACTTGTCAATACACATGACGACACTTCCTTATAGAGGAATAACACATCTCTTATAAGGGTACAATAAATATATATGAAATACATAGATGAAATACATTTTGAAGTTACATATACATCAACACTTTGCATGCATGCTGCCCAGTCACCAGTTTGATGCCTCCAGCACCTAGTCCCTAGTCTTCCAGAACTCGGGAGCTACTTTCCACTCAGATTTAGCCCTCCTAGTCAGGAAGGCACCCACTTATCACCTTCCACTGTAGAAGGGATCCTTTTCTCACCTACCATTCCAGTTCACTTCAGTTAGCCACCAATATTTCCTTGATTTGAGGCTAGACTGACTCCTCATTGCTGTTATCACTCTGATTGACCTCTGATGAGACTTGACTACCTATTATGAGTGCATTTAACTCCTCATGCACCCTCCACTGAGCCTCCATCCCTAAATTAGTGCCACTTACCATCAGTTACACTTATTACACTCAGTTAGACTCGGTTAGACCCAGTTAGACTCAGTTTGACACATGTCTAACAGTGACTTGTGCATTGATGACCACCACTAATTGATGATGAGGAATCCTAGTTGGAGCCAAGCTACACCATGCAGTATATTCGAATGACCTCCTTGGCTAATTCGAATTGCTCACTCACTGTGATAGTATTGTATTGTAATTCTATCATTCTGGATTATAGAGCACTAATGCATCTCTCTTGCACAGTTTTTACTCCAAATTGTTTTACATATTTGTGATTGATATTCTTGCTCAATAGATCTGTTGTGACTAATTTTACATGGTATCATAGCCATTGCAAGGACAATATCTCTCTTCTACAGGTGTTCTACATGAATAATTGAGTGAATTTGCTCAAAATTAATGAAAGTTTGGCATGCAAAATCTCATGTGCATTCGCTCATGTGCATGCAAAGATGAAAATACAATCCAATCCACTCCAAAAGCCCGAGTTTTCCACAGAACTCTTGGATTTAATACATTGGAATCATTCAAGCTTTCTTTATCTCCAATCCCAGGTGTGATGCAACTCTAAAAGGGTGGATTGTTCGACCTTACTGGTCTTGTTTTGATTGTCATTTGCAGGTTTATCCTCTCCATCAAGTGCATTTGCTATCTTTGAGATGGATGCTTATTCTTCTAAGCTACTCACTCCCTTCAATTATTTTGAATGGAAGAATGACATGGAGATTATGTTGCACTCAAGAGGGTACTACAGAGTCAGCATGTGCCTCGAAGTTGAGCCCAATACACTCATTGAAAAATCAAATCACTTCAACAAGTTGGATGAAGCATATGGTCTTCTTTGCCTGAATATTTCCAAGGATCTTCACTTTCACCTCAGTGGATTGACTACTCCAAAGGAATTATAGGAGAAACTCGAGAATATTTTCAGGAAGCAAGATGACATGCGGTCTTTTTAATTGGAAAATGAATTGATTGCATTGAATCCTGAAAATTTCGAGACCATCAATGATTTTTTCACAAGATTCAAGCATTTGTCCTTACAGTTGAAGAACAGTGGAGTTATCAAAGAGGATAAGCAATTGATCCTCTCCATTCTTTCAAAAAATGGTAAATATTTCTCGGTATTTGTCTCTACTTTCAATTCCAGTTGGCTAACTACCCTGAATTGGAAGATGCCTACCTTGAATGCCTTCATTGAATCCATTACCAAAGAGCATGAGAAGTTGATTCAAATGGGGTCCATAAGCTCCAAAGATTCATCCCTATTTGTTCAAGGATCCAAGAACTCGAATGGAAAAGGAAAGCAAAAGAAGGAGAAGCCCAAATTCGAACCTACCAAGCAAAGAGAGAAAAGCAAGCAATCGGATGCACCATCCGGTTCAAGGAACAAGCAAAAGGGTAAAGAACAATATCAATGTACTTATTGCAACCGTGGCTTTCATCCTGAAAGTTCATGCATGAAGAAGACAATAGATCAAATGGCCCTTCTCTTGAGTCAAATGGTTTGGCTGCAAATATTTGGGCTGAAGCCATGATTGTTGCTGCATACATTCAGAACTGAGTTCCGCATTCATCCATGAAAGGTAAAACTCCTTTCGAAGCATTCACTGGTCGCAAACCGGATGTGTCCAATTTCAGGGTTTTTGGCTCCACTGCATGGGCTAGAATTCCTTCTGATAAAAGAAAGGCTTTGGATCCACAAAGTATTGAATGCATCCTAATAGGATATGGAGAAGAATCAAAAGCATATAAACTCATGAATATCATATCCAAAAATATATTCATAAATCAAAGTGTGAAGTTTGAATAACCGCTGCCAGATCTGAAACTAGTCGAGGAAAACACTGTCGATCCGTAGCCTCCACAAGATGAAGATTTGAGAGAATATGAAGAAATAATTGGATTTGATATCTCTATTATTTTATCATAATTTGATGGCCATGAAATATTAGGTTCGGAATTAGACCACAATGATCCTCCTTAGTTACCAAAGTGGGCCCAAAACACTCTACAATCCGCTGCTACAAACATTGGAAATCCTGCTGATCCAAGGAGAACAAGAGCAGACTTTCAAAGAGCAGGTATGGCTATTTATTTTTCTGATCCATTATTATCTGAGAAATGTTATTTGATGATTGGTTCAGATCCCAAATCATACTATCATGCCCACCGAGATCCACAATGGCAAACTGCCATGGATGAAGAGTACAATTCTCTTCAAAAGAACAATACATGGGAGCTAGTTTCTCTTCCACCTGGAAGAAAATTAGTTCAATGTGAGTAGATCTACCACAAAAAGGTTTCTTTTGATGGTTCTATCAGAAAACACAAAGCTAGGTTGGTGGCAAAAGTTTTCTCCCAAGTCCAAGGAGTGGACTACACTAAGACTTTTGCACCGGTTGCAAAGATGGATTCCATTCGTCTAGTTTTCGCCATTTCCGCATCCAAGCAATGGGAAGTGCACCATATGGATGTGAAGAGTGATTTTCTACATGGAGAGCTTGATGAAGAAGTATATATGAAGCATCTAGAAGGATACATATCAGATCCATCATTAGTTTGCAGGTTGAAGAAATCTTTGTATGGATTGAAATAGATCCCAAGAGCTTGGTACGCAAATATGGACTCCTTCCTTCTTTCTCAGAATTTCAAAAGATGCAAATCTGTTCCAAATGTGTACCTACAGCAAGTTAAAGGTAATTTTATGATTGTTGTTTTATATGTTGATGATCTTCTCATTACTGGTAGCACTCTCTTTACAATTAACAAGCTGAAAACCGCTTTAAATCTAGCTTTTGATATGAGCGATTTGGGCTTGCTTAAGCAATTTTTGGGCTTGGAGATAGCTCAAAAATTTGATGGGATCACATTATCTCAGAAAAAGTATGCTAAAGAACTATTATTAAAGTTTGATTTGGCAGAATGTAAGGCTACTTCGTTTCCATTCCTCTCAGGAATCAGTCTTGAAGAGGGAAATTCTACACCGCTTGCAGATCGCGCTATGCATTGACAGTTGATTGGTTCACTACTCTACTTGACACACTCAAGGCCTGATATATATTATGCCATGAGTGCTATATCAAGGTATATGCAGCAGCTCCATGATCTTCATTGGTGGGAATCCAAGCGGATCTTGCAGTATGTTCAAGGTACGAGACATTTTGGCGTACATTATGTTGCATATTTTGATCTAGATTTCATTGGTTTTACTAATTCAGATTAGGCGGGTGATAGCATAGATCGTAAATCCACTTCCAGATATTTTTTCATGATTGGAGATGGCCCTATTTTCTAGTCAAGCAAAAAGCAGGCAACCATTGCACTTTCTTTAGCAGAGGCAAAGTATCGAGGGGTAGGCAATGCCTACATTCAGGCAGTTTGGTTGTAGGGTATTCTTTCCGAGTTTGATTTTGGTAGCACTACTTTGACTGTCCTATTTTGTGACAATCAAGTGCTATCAAGATATCCACTGATCCCGTTTAGTGGCAGAGGACCAAGCACATTGAGATTCATATGCACTACATACGAGAGTTGGTGCATGATCGCACTATCATTCTGCAATATGGCCCTACCGATGAGCAAATTGCAGACATCTTCACCAAGAGCTTCACTGAGAAGAAGTTCTCTAACCTCCATTCACTGTTGGGGGTGAGTTCCATCATGGTGCAGACAGATTAGATCCATTTTTATGTTTAGCTTGAGGGGGGGCTTTCTTCTCACTAGGTTTTTCCTCTTTCCTCACTTAGCTTATTTTCAGCATTCTTTGGATTATTGTATTGGGGTGACCTTTGGTCTCAGTAACCAGGGCCCTGGATTTGATTTTTTACATCATAGTATAGCTTGAGGGGGGGTGTTAGTATATCTCATCATTCAATTATGTACTTTGCATGCATTCTGCATGCATTGCATGCACCCACATGCTGCCCAGTCACCAGTTTGATGCCTCTAGCACCTAGTCCCTAGTCTTCCAGCACTCGGGAGCTTCTTTCCACTAAGATGTAGCCATCCTAGTCAGGGAGGCACCCACTTCTCACCTTCCACTACAGAAGGGTACCTTTTCTCACCTACCAGTCCAGTTCACTTCAGTTAGCCACTAGTCTTTCCTTGATTTGAGGCTAGAATGACTCCTCACTACTGTTATCACTCCGATTGAACTCCGATGAGACTTGACTACCTATTCTGAGTGCAGTTAAATCCTCATGTTCCCTCCACTGAGCCTTCATCCCTACATTAGTGCCACTTACCATCAGTTACACTTGTTACACTCAGTTAGACTCAGTTAGACCCATCGACTCAATTTGACACTTGTCTGACAGTGACTTCTGCATTGATGACCACCACTGATTGATGATGAGGACTCCTAGTTGGAGCCAAGCTACACCATGCAGTATATTCGAATGACCTCCTTGGCTAATTCGAATTGCTCACTCATTGTGACAGTATTGTATTGTAATTCGATCATTTTGGATTATAGAGCATTGATGCCTCTCTCTTGCACAGTTTTTACTCTGAATTGTTTTACATCTTTGTGATTGATATTATTGTTCAATAGATCTGTTGTGACTAATTTTACAGTTATTTCTTCAAATAAATTAGGAAATCAAAATAATATCATCCATTTGCTTTCACACAAACCTCTTACATTATTTCGCATATTTCTAGCATATTGTTTGACTTCTACAATTATTATGGGGTGATTAAATTTAATAATAGATTATTATATGATAGATGAATATTTGAAGTAGTAGACACAAAATAGTAGTAGACGCAGTATCCAAAGATGAAAACACCAGTCGATCCTCCACATAATACATACCTGAACAAAAATTCCATTATTTAGTAAACTGCATGGAAATAAACTGATTTGAATAAACTGAAAAAAGGAAATAATTGCAGTACATATCAATGTTTTAAAACTCGATCTTGGACTTGGCTCTGATTCAGCTTGGATTCGGCTTTGAATTGGACGGGGTTGAATTTAATGATTCGGTTTACCAAAAAATACATAAAATTTTAATAAAAAAAATATTTTAAAGATTCCTAATCATTAGAGACAAAATATGAAAAGTCTGCTCATATGTATATGATGTAAAGGTGATGGAATCAACCCTATTTATGGTGAAAGGCATGGCCTAATTCACAAATCCTTGGAATTAATCCTCTATAAAAACATGTGTATGGTGAAATAGTGAAATGTTTTTTTTCACTATAATTTTTAGTGAAATGCTTTTTTTCACTATAATTTTTAGTGAAATGCTTTTTTTTCATGTGTATAGTGAAATGCTTTATGGTGAAATGCGTGGTACAATTTTTACGTGATTTAAGATTTGTGCTTTTTTTCTTAGAATCTACATGACAACATGAAAAACAAAAATGTGATGAACATAACCACATGACAAATGAAGATCACACATGGAAGGTTTGTGATCCTTTCAGTTCTCATCCTTCTGACAAGATGAAGAAGACAAATTTTGATGAATATAGCCTCATGAAAGAGGATAAAAACAAATGTTTATGATAAGATGTTGTAACAAGTTTCTAATTAAAAAAAAAAATGATATTTCTTTTCAAGCTAGTACAACTTTCTATTATCATCCTTTTAATGTTGATTTTTTGTAATGTAATAATGAGTCCAAATTTTTCTTTGTGAAAGATTGTTAATTTCTCTAATTGCATCGTACTAAATGTCTATGTTATGATATTCCATAAGGGTGTATAAATACACTATGTCAAAATTATTAAATAAGGTTCACTATGTTACTAAATTAATGTAATGGGACTTCATTAAAAAAAACGTCCCCTAAATATTTAGGAAATTACAATATATTATGATTCTATAAATAAGAATGGAATTAACATGGAAAAAATATTATATATTGAACTCAAAGACTACCTATTACATTTTATATAACTTGAATGGATTTAAGGTTAAATTTTCTATAACTTGAGTGGATTTAAGGTTAAAGACACGATGTTACCTATATAACATCACAAATTTTCATTTTATGTTTAGTTTTTACCTCTTTAAATATATAGTAACCTTTTTTATATTCTTTTAAATATTTAATAAACTCAAATTATTCCACATTAAGGTATCTCTCCACCTATTAATACATATAATAAAAACATTAACGGCCAAACATGATCAAGCGAGTTCTGGTATTCGTGACGAATGGATTATGTAGACCCCATACTCACTCCCTGCATTTGATTGACATTGTAGGAGGAGCTCTTGCCTTAGAGATCACGCGAACCCCAGTATTATATTTTATCACATCGTTTTGATCTTTATTTTTCAATGGAAAATCTACCCTCTCCCCATTCTCCTCTATCGCTGAACACCTCTATTCATGGTTGGAAAAATAGTAGCATAATTGGGCCGTATTGGTAGTTGGAAATTCGGAACAAATTCAATTAGTTGAATATTCTGTATAGGTGTAAGGTACCCGCACGAAGCTGGTACCCAAAAAGGTCGCAATAGAAGTGCGTGAGTGGAAAAAAAACAAGGGCACACATGCGCATTCAAACACGTGCACACACCCCTACTTCGGCAATGCCGAAATTCCACATTGGTGAGTTGACGTGGAAAAAATGTCCATGCACGCATTATTAATGCGTACGCAAACATATGCACTCATGCATCATTAACGCGTGCACCCGCCTGTGTTTTAAAAAAAAAAATAGACCACGGGTTTGTTATCACAATAACAAACCCATGAGAGTGGAGTGGTGAAACAAGGATCCCGCGAGCATGTGCTAGAGCACCCAAACACATCCTCCTTAGCATCAATCCGAACCTCCATTCCATTTCCGCTATTGCCTCCAAGTAGGTGCTCAACGAATCAATTTTTTGTTTTTTTTGTTTGTTTTCCATTGCAATTTTAAATTAAAATTTTTACAAACAATTAAAAAACCAACAAATTTTCATTGCAGATTAAATACACCTAAAAAAATGAGAAACACACCACAACCACTAGAGGAAACCAATGAAACTGAACCACCAAAAGATAGCATCAACATTGGAATGAACAATGAACTTGGTGATGAACCATTTGAAAACCTTGAGGATGAATTACACCAATATTTAAACGAATTAAGGTATTAAGAGATGAATTGAAGAGAACCAAGGAACCCTCTCGGGTTTCCCTGGCTACATCATTGCAAAACATCATTGAATCCATCAACATTTCCCACAGTGAGATCACAAATCTGAGCCAATACAGGGTTCGAATGAGGGAGCACTATTCCACTGGGATATCCAAAGATCAAATTAAAGACCTCAACATCACGAAAGCACAATTGTATAGCAAATTCATAGGTGCCAGGACAAGACAACCTCTAGATATGAGGAAGAGACGGGTTTGCATGGACTGGTGTATTTACCAGCCATGGAGAGATAACTGGAGAAAGAGATGGTTCATGGTGTATGACAGTCCCCCATGCAATAATTTGGAGGACCCACAGTATTTTCTTAGGAAATCACGAGTTGAGTTTGAGCTAGGCTACCATGTCAATTATTTTGACATCAATGAGTTTCAGGGTGTCAGTCTTGGCTCTTCCCAAGATCGACCTCAAGCTCGTCGCAACCCACTCAGACGACCTCATGCACCTAGCAGAGATCCAAACCCCCCTCCTCAGACACCTCAGTTTGGTAGCAGCCTAGATGAGATTGAGGACTCAGTTAGACATGCCACACGTCATTTTCTTAGACATACAACATGTGTGGATATGTCTTCATAGATCCGGGAGGACATCAATGGGACACACACAGTTGCACGGTCTATGGTTGGTGGCTGGAACATGCCAGGTACAGGTGGAACCCAAGCGGGGCCATCTAGTTAGAATGGAACATCGACACATCATTGTTCTCACTATGGTCATTCTTGCCATGGTCCTACATAGCAGCATGCGACATAGAGCTACATGGACCAGGTTAGCTATTGTTTTATTTAATGTTCAAGTATTTATTGTATTTTATTTGATATCATATTTTTAATATATTTAACTTTGAATTACACATTGTTGACTTTATTTGTTTTAATGTACAGTTATTCAGGGCTGATTTTCCATCCTCCAAGTGAGAGGACATCGGTTCCTTCGACCTTGACCGAGCCATGGCAGCAGTAGAGTCGATTGCGGCGCCATACACACAGGTAGCTTCTTTACTTTGAATAATTAGATCTAGTTATGAGTAATTTGTGTTCAATAATTATAAATTAATTAGCACTGAGTAACCATTTTTTATATTATCATTATTTAAAACTAAAACTAAAATGAATAATTCTCACAAAACATGTATATCATATTATCATCGGATTTTACAGTTGTGTTTGATGAACACAATGGCTCACTAAGAGGGGGGGGCGGTGAATCAGTGATCAAACATTTATTAACAATTTCAACTTCTTCTAGACTCAAACGTGTATCATTTGATAATTTAACATTGACACTAGACAGATTTCATCATTTAGCATAAATTATCATCATTCATCAAACTAAACATGTCATCTATCTAAATTGATATGCACATCATAAATCATCTCATCATATCACAAGAGACACAAGATAAGATTTTTAAAACTTTTATATTGTAATTGGAGACTTCAATCTCCAGTATGGGCTACAACCCACAAGGTGGCATCACCCACCAGATGATTTTGTCAGGCACAACTGACTGGGATGCAACAACACCCCCAACAAATACAGATTTACAACTGATATTTCAGACTTTTCTTAAGTCTACAAATTACATACACCATCAAACAAGAATTCCTTGTTTGTTTTCCAAATTAAAACATGTCTTCAATCTATCATAGGAAAATCATCTTTATTATGTCCATCAGCATCATGTCTTCATCAATCTTTTGCCGCTATATCATTCTTCTGTCCAAGCATATCATCATAAATCTATCCTTATATCATCATTCTTCCCAGAGATTTATCTTCATTCTGTCCATATGCTTTTGACTGTCCACAATCATCTCCACAACCACAACATTCCATATAGCTGCCCTCAAATCAATCATCATGTCTTCATCATGTTGTTGTTAGGTTTGACCCAGAAAAATCAAAGATATAAAAATAATTTTATCATACTGCTTCTGCTGCTCCAATACAGCCACCAAACCTGTTCTCAGACTTCCTCTAAACGCCCTCTGAAATCTTCCACTGATCCACACAAATTCACTCATTCAAAATGTCGATTTGTCCTTCATTTATATTTTACTTTTCCATGAGTTTTTGGGAGGCTGACTTGTCATTGTATTATTTTAATTTTTCATTTTACCAGATGATATTTATTATCTCCATGTTTTTCTCATCAAACACACACACACATATATATATATATATATATATATATATATATATATATATATATTCTTTTCTTTTCCACATCATCATCATTTTCTTTCAATTTTTTTGTGCCATGTCACGGCCTTCCATAATTCCCATGATGCTTCATTAGCCACTAAATTATGCCCGCATAAGCTTCTAACATATTCCTATAATGACCATCAACTCATGCCTGCAAGGGCCTTTTAGAATTCCCGCAAGGGTTACTTGAAATGCCCGCAAGGGATTTACAACATGCCCTCTTCACATGCCCGTAGGAGGTCCTTAAGGATGCCTGCATCCCTTGATTAAAATGCCCACAGGATTCTCCAAAAATGGTCGTAGCACCCCATGTCAAATTCCCTCATGTGCAGTTTAAAAATGCCCACAATCTCTTCATCAAAATTCCCACAGGACTTTCGTAGAGATGCTCACAGCTCCTCCTTATTCATTAGCATCATGCCCGCAATGGGGCTTTGAAATTCCCGCAAGGGGCCTTCCAATTGCCTGAATCCATATTCCTTGTCCACCATGTCATTTTTAATTTGTCCACCATGTCATTTTTGCTTTGTCCACCTCATCAATGTTATTGTCATCTAGTGTCTATTTTCCATGTCATCATGCTTTGTCTTGTTTGCTAGCCTTTGTATGTCATGTTCCCATGTCTTCATGCCATGTGTGTTCTTTATGTCATCAATTATTTCCTAGTCACCCTTGCCACTTGTCTTTGTCCTTCATGTTCATCCTTATGCCATGTCATTGTCCTTTGTCACAGTTTGTTTGCCATGTTCTCTTGATCTTCAATGTCCTTCAACACGTGCCATCTATCCATCAATATTACTTGTCTCCAACCTTTTTCATTCAATCCTTATCATCAAATTGCCATGTACTACAGGATTTGTTACTTTCCATGTCCTAGCCTTGTCGATGTCATCATGCATGTCCTTATCATTGTTAATCAAGCTTTGTCATTAATGTGTTGTCATAAATGAAAACCATATTCATCAATCTCCCCCTTTGTCATTGATGGCAACCTAAATTTATTTTTCTCCCCCTTTGAAATTAATGACAAAGGGCGAATTAGCCATTAAAGGCTTCACAATACCCAAAAATAAATTGTATCTTTAAACACTTCACAAGATCATCTGTTGAGTTTGAGCTTCCATCATTTTCCAATTTCAAATTTTTATAAGTATATGTAGATACTCCCCCTTTCAAATAGACTGCTGAGATTATACTTCAAAAATATTGAGCACCTTGCTTTACTAAGGCTTCCTTTCACCAAGAGTCATAATCCCGAGCTTGTCCATTTTATCCTTACCAAAACTGATTTGACCTTCTTTGGATATTCTGTCACTTCGGATGACTTATGAAATCTATCAAGACAACCGACTGTTGAAGTTGATTTTCCAATATGCCTGCAGGAAGTTTCAATAATGCCCACAAGGAGGGATATAGAGATGCCCGCAAGGGTTCTCTAAAATGCCCGCAATGGTTGCTTAATATGCCCGCAATGCACTCTTAAAAATGCCCATAGTGGGCTCCACTTTGTTGCCCGCAAGGGCCATCAACACATGCCTGTATTGGTCTCGGATTATGCACGCAATGGTCTCATGTAAATTCCCGCATGCCCTTATTAATATGCTTGCAATACACCACAAATTCCCACAATGGGTGCTTCAAAGAATGCCCAAAGGGTCCTTCTGATTATGCCCGCAATGGGGCTTTGAAATGCCCGCAAGGGGCCTTCCAAATTCCCACACATCTTCCTTGTCTACCTCGTCATCTTGTATTTTTCCTCTAAGCTTATGTTTTCCAAGTCATCGTCCTACATGTCACCAAGTTATCAATCCTTCTTTTCATCAAGCATGTCCTCCTTGTCACGTTCCATGTCATCAGACACCATGCTTGACAAGCCATCAAGCTTGCTTGCTTGTCACTTATCTTTGTCTTGTCCTTATCTTGCCATGTCCTTCTTCCATGCTTGTCATAAACACTTGTCATGCTTTCCATGTTTGATGCTTGCCATGTTTGTCATACTTGTCACCTTTTCCATTCCTCAAGCCATGCCACCATCTCCATTGTGCTTTCCATAGTGTGTATGCTCCATGTTCTTAACTCTTCCATGTCTTTGTCATTAATGTATTGTCATCAATGTCATTATCAAGTCCTTGTCATTAATCCTTTGTCATGTCTTCACTTTGTCAAGTCTTCTACACTTGCCATGCTTGCTTGCCACTTTTCAGGTCATGAAAGCTTGTCATGTTTACCATTTGTCCAGTCAAGTTTTTTGCATGTCATCACTTTGACCTTTGACATTAATGTGTTGTCATCAATGACAAATTTGGCCATCAAACACTTCAAGCATAAATTGTCAATCTTCTTTGCCACATTATCTTCAATGAATGACCACAGAATGGGTCATTTTTTCCTAGAATGGGCCCAATCGATTGTGGGTCAAAGGACATGATCCTCACAACCATGTTCTTTACCAAGTCTTGAACAAATGGACTGCACCAATATGTTAGGAACCTATGTCAACCCTTCTCTTTACTATGTTAGTATATTGTTGTTGGATGCATATGCTTTGTAAGTCGTCCCATAGTATTTGTTGATCCGTAGTTTATATTATCCCATAGTATTGACCCATAGTATTGGATGCATATGCTTTGTAAGTCGTCTCGTAGTATTATATGTCCCATGGTTTTGACTCATAGTATTGGGCATAGACTTAGAATATAAGTGTGTGTTGAGATCATTGAAGGCACCGTGAAGTTAATTCTATTGAGCTTGCTCAAAGGAGGTTTCCCCCTCAAAGTGGCCCATGATCAATATAAAAGTGATTCTGAGTTCTGTCATTTCTGCTATTTCGCATATTCTTATTAATTAATTGTTGCAGGTGCTTCACATCTGGTATCAAAGCACTTTCTTGGGCTTGTTGGGTGGAATTTATGCCAAATTTTTTTTCGCATCTGTTGCAGCTTCGGATTTGGGAATAATCCCTATCCGCTTAATTATGGGAAGTACTTGGGCATAAGCCCTAAAACTCGTTGTGAGGAGTACCACAGGAACCCCAAAGTAGCTGGCCCATTGAGAGGACCTGCCAGCGAAAAGGGAAACGACCCCTACCTGATTGACTAGTTCCCACCCGTGAGGTAAACCAAGAGCTGTCGTTTGTGGCAAAGCGGTTATCAGTTTTACCTGAGCCGTGGAGTGAGGGGTACTGCCCCAATACGCAAACCGTCAGACAACATTGGTGGTCGAGTGAAACACCCGAACTGTTAGGAAGCCATACATACCTGGGGTCCATATCTATTTTCAGTTGAACTGTTGACGATCACTTCCGCTCCAGATCCATCCGTTTCAGATCTATTCTGAAATTCATTCCAAATCCAGTCGCCGTTTCAGATCTAGCCATTTTCGATCCCTTCCGCGCCATTGCACCGCTGTTGCCGATCCATTTCTGGAAGAAAAAAAAGGTATAAAATTCAGTTTTTTCTCCATCTCTCCCTTGTTTTCACTCTGTTTCCATTGAAATTTTCGGGGAACCCCTGTCATCCCATTCTGCATCTTTCATTCCTGAGGACCCTATCCCCAATTCCCCTTCCCAAAGCCCGAAATCCCACATTTGTTTATTTTTAGGGTTTGCCATAACTTCCTCAGATTTCACCCAATCACCTTCAAATTTTACCACAGAGTTCCTTTCTGAATTCTTCTTCTTTGTCCCTATCTGCCAAATTTTCTTATTCTATCACCCTGCTTATGAAATCCCCCTTTTTGCTTTCTTGTCCTTTCGACAGTGTCCAAAATCTACTCAAACCCCAATTACCCATCAAATTGTTTCCCTAATCCAAATTTCCCTTTACTAAATCAGCTTATGTTTGTGTTTTTCTATCCATTCCACCGAGCAAAAAAAAAAAAAAAAAAACCTGGTTATGGCTGTCACCCATGCAGGAGCACACACCATGGAGGAAGCACTTGCAACCATCCAAACCAAACTTGAAGATCTGGATGAAAAATTTCTCAACCTCCATCTTCAACATTCAGCCATGAACAATACCAGACAGCTAGAATCTTTTGCCGCCACCGGGTTCTCTTCTTCCAGCAATTTTCATGGGCCAAAGCTTGATTTTCCTCGCTTCAATGGTACTGATTCGACTGGATGGATATATCGAGCATAACAATATTTCAGTCTGCATAATACTTCTGATGCCCAGAAAGTTCCACTTGCATACTTTCATTTGGAACAGGAAGCCCTTCGATGGTACCATTGGTACATCAAAGCTCATCCTGAGCCAAACTGGACAGATTTTTTCCAACTCATTTTGCCACGATTTGGTCCTAGTACTTTTGATGATTTCACAGGAGCACTCACTAAACTTCACCAAATTGGCACAGTGAGAGAGTATCAGATAGAATTTGAGAAATTGGCCAGTCACACAGAAGGATTATCTAATGAATTCTACAGGAGTTGTTTTATCAGTGGTCTCAAGGATGAAATCCACTCAGAGGTCAAAATGTTTTGTCCCAACACAATGATGGAAGTCCTAGGGTTGGCTAAGCTGGCCGAGGACAAGATCGCAGCTCAACAACGCTCCAAACCCACCTTTGTTCCCTTCAGAAACATGGGTTCCCAACGACCTCCCATCACGCCTGCTCCTCAACCAACTCCTATCAAGCATTTGTCTAAAATAGAAATGCAGGCACGCTAAGAAAAAGGGCTTTGCTATAATTGTGATGAGAAATTCACTCGGGCACATAGATGTGTTCAACAAAAGCTCTATCTCTTGGATGTGGATTCTCCTCCTGCCTTAGAACTTGGTGAAGAAGCTACATATATAGTAGATGATCAGGTTGACATTCAACACCCACTTGTTGACACCCCATCTCAGGACGACCCACCCGAGATCTCTCTCCATGCTGTAACCGGTGTCACCACCCCACAAACAATGCGGGTCAGGGGATACTTCAAGAAGCTCCCTCTTACCATACTCATTGATTCTGGTAGCACTCATAACTTCATTGACCCTCAGATTTCCAAACAGGCTGATTGTTTTGTCCATCCTTGCTCCAACTTTGAAGTCATGGTTGCTAATGGGGGCACCTTACCTTGTAAGGGGAAGTGTCACAATGTGCGTATCTCTATGGAAGATTATAACCTACGCTCTGACATGTTTTCCTTGTCCTTAGGCGGATGTGATGTGGTTTTGGGCGTTCAATGGTTACGCACACTTGGCCCCATGTTATGAGATTTTGCTAAACTTTGGATGCAGTTTAAAGTTAATGGGGCACAACACAAATTTATGGGCTTACAACCAGGGTCTCTCTGCATCATCAGTTCACATCGCCTGGAAAAAATCCTTAAGAATAATTCACATGGTGTCATCACTCAGCTCAATTCTATTCAGATGCACCCATCAACAGTCTCCACTACTTCCTTGGATAGATATGCAGGTATCTTTGCTGAACCAATGTGCTTGTTGCCTTCAAGAGACCTTTCCGGTAAGAATTTAGCCACATCTACCTCTCAGTAGGAAATGATGGCTATTTTGCATGCAGTACAGAAGTGGCAGCCATACCTATTAGGGAATTCTTTCTGCATCAAGACTGATCTCCAGAGTCTGGAAAATTTTCTGGAACAATGGGTCTCCTCCCCAACACACCTGAAATGGGTTATCCAACTCATGGGTTATCCCTATGTGATCACTTACAAGAAGGGTAAGGACAATATGGTGGAAGATGCTCCTTCTCGCACAATTGATGACCTAGTTTCTCTTATAACTCTTTCTCTGCTTGTTCCAAATTGGTTGCAATATGTTCAATAGGGCTATCTCTTCTACTAACTCCATGCTTCTTCATCAACAGGGCACTTTGGGTTCTACAAAATGTATGACCGGAAACAATGTAACTTCTTTTGCATGGACTAAAAATGACAATTCAACAGATGGTGGCTGACAATGATACTTTCCAAGTCAACAAGGGTGAAACGACACTCCTTTCGGGATTGCTCAAACCCTTGCCCATCCCTACACAACTTTGGCCAACTATTTCTATGGATTTCCTAGCAACACTCTGGTGGTACAATACCACATCTCAAAGGACACCATATGAAGCAGTCTATGGAAAAACACCACCAGTTCTTCTTCCATACACCCTTATCAACTCCCCAGTTCAGGAAATTGACTCGGTTCTTCGAAACTGCAATCAGATTCTTCTCATTCTGCAGGACAATCTTCACATGGCCATAATTCGCCTGAAACAACAAGCCGATTAGCATCGTTTGAGCGCATTTTCCACGCAGCTAATAAGGTTCTTCTTCATCTACAGCCTTCCAAGCAATCCTCCTTGACACTCCAAAGGCGTCAGTGGCCCGAAATGCAACACGAGGATGCTACCGGGGAACCACTCCTTCATATTCTGCAGCAATTTCTCCAACCAAAGCTTTGAGGACAAAGCTTTTTCTAAGGGAGAGGGGATGTTAGGAACCTATGTCAACCCTTCTCTTTACTATGTTAGTATATTGTTGTTGGACGCATATGCTTTGTAAGTCGTCCCGTAGTATTTGTTGATCATAGTTTATATTAGCCCATAGTATTAACCCATAGTATTGGACGCATATGCTTTGTAAGTCGTCCCATAGTATTATATGTCCCATGGTTTTGACTCATAGTATTGGGCATAGACTTAATATATAAGTGTGTGTTGAGGTCATTGAAGGCACCATGAAGTTAATTGTATTGAGCTTGCTCAAAGGAGGTTTCCCCCTCGAAGTGGCCCATGATCAATATAAAAGTGATTCTGAGTTCTGTCATTTCTACTATTTCACATATTCTTATTAATTAATTGTTGTAGGTGCTTCACACAATACAATAAAAACTTTATATAATATCCAAATCCCATCAAACCACCACATTGTTTGTCTTTGGTAATCATCTAACTTGAATCTAAGTTAATTGTAGTCATGATTTTTAAGTACTATCGTTGTCATTCTCATTGGAATTGTGTTTAATATTGTCAATACTGGTTTTATAAATTCAATCTAAAAATTGTAGTGTTCGCAAAGGTGTCTGTAGGCTCTAGTGACCAGCCATCCCCACAAGGGATCAACAAATCTCCACGTGTCCAGGTATCGTGTATATTAAAGAATACATTTAATTTCAAATATGATGACTTGTATGTGTTATTTATATTTTTCTATATTAAACTATGAGGTTATAAATGTGTATGAAGGTGCGAGCACCTTGGCCTGCCAGTGTCGTTATTCCTCCCTCCCTAGCCTTTCGGCCACTGTATATGCCCGTTGTATCCCCTGAATACATGCCCCCTTCCATGCATCCCTCCCCACCCTCTTCCATCCATCCCCCCCTATCCAGCACTACACTTCAATCTATCTCCCCCTTCTGTTTCATATCTTGTGTCCCATCACCCCGTCCCAACCTTTTCACCACCTCCGTTAAAGTTTCCCATGTTTCCATCCTCCCCCATCCAACCACGATATACCACACATCCACATTCACCCATCCCTCCACCGAAACACATACCTATCCCCCCCCCCCACATTCCCCCACCACATTCACTTCCCCTTCCACGGTCGCCCCATCCATATTACAACCATATGGGGCTTATTGCCCTGGACATGCATATCCACTTCGGCCACGCCAATCCACGCCTCCTTCTTCCACCTCTCCTTCTTCCACCATGACCCCGAGTGGTGTAGCCACCATTGATGTGGATACATCCACCCCTATACCATTCACCCTAGCATCGAAGCAGGTTGTCCAACCGATTGCTCCATCCGCCAGCCCTGAAGACTAGCCAGTTGTGTTCATGGTGAGATTGAATAGTTTATGAAAATCTCATTCAATTTTAACGAAAATTACTATATGCAAATAATTTTGTCATTTATCTAATTGTTCTAAATGTTACAGGGTGGCATTGTTGAGAGACTTGGAGCACGGAGGAGAGAGACCCCCTCATGACTTACAGCCTCACATGCAGTGAGTTATTTAAGATTTGAAAACTATTTTTATTTTTAAATTATGTTTTATACTTGTCTAATTGCCAGGAAAAGTTGATATATTATTGTTTTCGTTTCAGGGCTTAGGGGGACGTGGTCAAAGTCTCCAAAAGCACCTAGCTTCCTCTAGCAGGAAGAAGAGGAAAATCGATTTTGGAGATGCACCCGGGATCTCCGAGGGTGGGCATGAGGATTGAGAGACCCTCCTATGTACACTAGCCACAATGTGGCATTTTGGGCACGCATTGCCATATTTTGTATAGGGAACGAGTTGCCATATTTTTGTATAGGGAACAAGTTGCCATATTTTGTATAGGGCACGAGTTTCCATTATATAGATGTTTGGAATGATGTTCAATTTTTCCAAAAAGTGTACATGATTGGATCATTTTTGCATATTAATAGATGGATCTGCACTTGTCTATATGAATTTGTCTCTGATTACATTTTTGCATACATGATTTTGTCTTCAATAACAATGTTATGGAAAAGTTTCCACATACATATAGATGTTATTTCTAGACACCAAGTGGTCTCATATACTTATTACATCGCATTAAAGTGTAAACTGAAAACCTATATATCAATAGTTTGCACTGTGCATGTTCTAAGAATAAGAAAGTAAAAAAGGAACAATAAAATTCCCTAAACAATGAGATCAATGTCTCACTCATATCACACTATAATGTATTTTATTAGCTTTGAAACGTCACAATGAATTATTATGGTTCTGGGAATGAACTCAAGAACAACTCATTCATTCATTATTTCAAAAAAGAAGAGTTTTTCCAAACACACAAATTATCTCTACACATTTTGAATTTTGTCTTTTCCAAAAGAATTAATGAAGATGCCATCCACATTCTCATATGTATTATAGTAGACCAAATACTAGATTTCCTTTCATTATATATTCTCCTTATGAAAATGATGCAACATTTCAATAATCTTGGACCTACCATGATAAGTTGGATTATTTGTCAATTTGATGGAACTTTGGCTATCTCATTTTATGGTTGTTGGTTCTCCTTAGCCATGAACTCACTATCTGGTCTAGTTGATGTAACATAATTTAGACTTCCCACCAACTCTAGATACAAAGTGTCATTCATCTTTTTTGTTTCATCTTTACTATTGAGATTCACATTTTGTTTCAATACACTAGCTTTCATTTATTCATATTGAACCTCATGATGATCTTATTTGTATAGTTGGTTTGTGTGATCAACTACATACCATCATCCCTCCATACTTCTTCAAGGCCTAAACAATAATACAACTCCCTGAGGTCCTTCATCTCAAATTCATGTGAAAGGCTTCTTTTCATTTCTTCAATGAACACAATTTCTTCAATGAACACAGTAGCACTTCCTTTTATGATTAGATCATCAGCATATAAATAAATCAAACCAATAGGCCCATATTCATCCTTCTCGATAGACCAATGAGGGTCACTTTTACTTCTTATCAAACCTTGCTCAAAGAAGAATGTATCAATATTCACACATCGAGCAAATTCACATACACACATACACACAACATCCAACAAACACATCAATATGTCACTTCAAATCATCCTTCTAAACTCAGTTATTAATGCATGCTTATTAATTTGTCAATGACAAGAGAAAAAAACAAGGAAAAGTCAAAATTCATTGATATATCAGTAAAAAATGCAACACATACTATTCACAAGCAAACTGAATAGGATGAAAATAAAATTTAATGCATCTATCTTCGTTTTTTTCAAAATATATAAGAAAAATATGATTAATTTCCATGTAGCCATTATGTCAATGAACACAAGTTCGAAGGAAATTGCATAGTTTAATAGCAAAGAAATCAACTTCTCAAAGTGTCTCTGAATGGGCCCCGGGGTTCCCGACGAAAATTCCCCTTGCACCCAAACCATGAATCCGATCGCGAATTCGTTGATTCCGATGGATCCGAGATGCCGGGTTTCAGCTAGCCCCCCTCCACATCGTGCCTCCAATGCCCAGAAACAGTGCCAATGTGCCATCTCTGGAGCTAGGGTTTTTCTTAGTGAAGGCCATTCCAATTTCACTCAAGGGGGACATTTCTCATCCGAAGGCTCCCAGGAGTGCATGGCCATCGTGAGCACGTCCACAATGCCAATGCACAGGTGTGGGAGCCGATGAAATCCAATTTCGCTCCCCAGTTTGGGTTTCGTGGCCCCAGAGTAAATCCTCAAAGTGTCCCTAAATGGACATGGGGTGCCTGCAAAAAATGCCCGTACAAAAAAAACCATGACTCCAGTAATGAATCCATCAATTCCAATGTATTTCGAACGTTGGGTTTCAGCTAGGGGACCCCCCACACCATTCCTCCAATGCTCGGAAATGGTGCAAATGTGCCATCTCTAGAGCTGGGGTTTTGCTCAGTGAAAGCCATTCCAAATTTGCTCAAGGGGGGCATTTCTCATCAGAAGGATCCTGGGCATGCATGGCCACCGTGGACATGTCCAATATCGAAATACACACTTGTGGGAGCTGACGGAACCCAATTCCGCTCGTCGGTTTGGATTTCGTGACCCCGGAGCAAATCCTCAAAGTGTCCCTTAATGGCCCTAGGGTGCCTGGAAAAAAATGCTCGTAGCAAAAAATACATGACTCTAGTAAAGAATGCGTCAATTCTGATGGATTCCGAATGCCGAGTTTCAGATAGGGGCCCCCCCCACACCGTGCCTCCAACGCCCAGAAATGGTGCCAATGTGCCATCTCCAGAGCTAGGGTTTTGTTCAGTGAAGGCCATTCCAAATTCGTTCAAGGGGGGCATTTCTCATTAGAAGGATCTCGGGCATTTGTGGCCACCGTGGACACATACAAAATGAAAATACGCACCTGTGGGAGCCGATGAAATCCAACTCCACTCGCTGGTTTGGGTTCCGTGGCCCCGGAGCAAATCCTCAAAGTATCCCTGAATGGCCCCGAGATTCCTGGAAAAAATACTCATAGTACCAAAACCGTGACTCCAGTATAGAATTCGTCAATTGCAATGGATTCCAGACATTGGGTTTTAGCTAGGGGTCCCTCCATACCATGCCTCCAACGCACAAAAATGGTGCCAATATGCCATCTCTAGAGCTAGGGTTTTGCTCAGTGAAGGCCATTTCAAATTCGCTCAAGGGGTCCATTTATCATAAGAAGGCTCCTGGGCATGCATGGCCATCGTGGACACATCCAAAATGGAAATAGGCACCTATGGGAACAGACGGAATCCAAGTCCGCTCATCGGTTTGGGTTCCGTGGCCCCAGAGCAAATCCTCAAAGTGTCCCTGAATGGCCCCGGGGTGCATGACGAAAATGCCCGTTGCACCCAAACCGTGACTCTGATCGTGAATCTATTGATTCCAATGGATTCCAGATGTTGGATTCTAACTGGGGGACCCCCCACACCATGCTTCCAATGCTCGAAAATGGTGCCAATGTACCATCTCCGGAGCTAGGGTTTTTCTCAGTGAACACCAGTCCAATTTCACTCAAGGGGGCCATTTCTCATCAGAAGGATCCTGGATGTGCATGGCCACCATGGACATGTCCACAATTGCAATACACACTTGTGGGAGCTGACGGAACCCAAGTCTGCTTGTCGGTTTGGGTTTCGTGGCCCTGGAACAAATCCTCAAAGTGTCCCTGAATGGCCCCAGGGTGCCTAGAGAAAATGATCGTAGAACCAAAACCGTGACTTCAGTAGAAAATCCATCGAATCCGATGGATTCCAGATGCTAGGTTTCATCTAGGGGACCCCAGACTGTTCTTACAATGCTTGTAAATGGTTCCAATGTGCCATCTCCGGAGCTAGGGTTTTGTTTAGTGAAGGCCATTCCAAATTCGCTCAAGGGGGCCATTTCTCATCAGAAGGCTCCCGGGCATGCATGGCCACTATGGACACATCAGAAATGGAAATACACACATGTGGGAGTGTTGAAATCTCGGATGTGCAGGTTACTGCAAGGTGTTGGAATGGGTTCCAAGGCACACAACAGGGATGAAAACCCAGCCAAAGGCTTCGAAAGACCCTACGCAAGGGCAATTCTATCCTCGAGCTGTTTGGTGTATTAATCACCCACGGATATTAGGCCTCCACTGGCACTCTATGAATAAGTGATTTTTTTAATCTATAAGATCAGTTTCCCAATTCAGGGAAAACAAAGTATAAAAATGGTAAATCAAAGTTAATCTTAATCTTATTTGAGAAGAGAATCTAATCTAAGTTAAATCTATTCTAAAAGGAATGTTTTGTTTATGCAAATCGGACTTGATGTGTAATGGATAAGTATGTTTTCCAACTTCAACAGAAATGTAAAAGATGCATTAACTTATCTGCTTAATCATAATCAATTAATGAAAATTAAGTGACAATAATATAAGCATGTAAAATTGTTCAAGACTAACCTGTAATCACTTTGTTAATTGAAAAATTAACAATGCTTAAATAGCTGCGAATCAAATTGCAGAAATAGATAAAGAAAATATTTTAATTAAATAAACTTAATAAAATATTTTCATGCATGGATCAGTGATAAAGATAAATTTTTATAACAGACCTGTGCATTATTTTATATATGCAAAGAGATCACACAATATAGATGATAATTTTGAAATAATAAATCAGACACTGTCAAGGAAATTTGAACAATAAACAAGAAATGATTCAATGAGATTACTTCACTGTATTAATGAGGTCTGCAAACAAAATTAAAGGCTCTGATAAGACAAAGTGTCTCCAAATCGTCTCTTGCTGATTCAAGCTCCAAAATTACCAGCCATCTCAAAGTAGCGTTTCTCCTTCTTCTTCCCTGTCAACAAGAAATTATTGCAAGAAGAATGCAGATATGAGAAGAATGAAAATTCTTCCATTATTTAGAGAACGCTTCTTCCTTCTCATAGTCTTGGGAGGTCGAATTTATAGTAGTGAAGAGCATTGGGAAGGATAGGATCAAATCCCCGGATGCCTGGACGTATGCACAAATGGCTGGAATAAATTTCTGAATGTTCACCCCTGTTCGGAAACATTTTCCTCCCAAACTATTCATAGATTTGCAAAACTGTCCACACTTAGGGGAAAATCAGCCCATTTGGGTAGTGGGTTTTCAACCGTTCAAGCTGATTCCTCACGTTTTTCCCGTAATCCTTCGTGAAAAAACGTGTATTCTACAGGTGTGCGATTTGTTTTTAATCCTGCATGGCAAATTAGGGTTTAGTGAAATATTATGCATTAACATATGATATCAAAAGCCAATCATATAAATCAATTATTAATATTGTCTTTCAAAAATATATCGAATATGATTTAAATAATAATAATGATCCTGTAAATAACCAAAGCTAATTATTCTTTGTAAAACATAATACTTTGCTTAATGACAAATTATTGACTCTCTCCATGATTTGAAAGTATGTTTTTCCTTTTCAGGATTCAATTAAATTATACATAACAAGGCTTTGAAAAATCTGTCATAAAATTATAGATTATTCAAAAATGACAAATTTCATAAAATATCCAAAGCTTGGTAAAATTCAATAATCCTTCCAAAGTTGAGAATTAAGTGCATGGTTCCATTATTTGATATAAACCCTTTCAAGTTATAAATCAAGATGATTAGAAACAAGTGTTTAATCAAATTATTCTAAATTATTAATTCAATGGAATTCAAATTTGTTTCCAAGCTCACCGTAACATCATATGAATTCAATTAATCAAAATTAAAGCATGTGAATGACGGCAAGCAAGTTTAAATAAGAATAAGCAATCATTACATACAATAATCAAAATCGAATGACAACTGAAATGATAAACCCCCCCCCCAAAAAAATGGAAACAATCCAAATAATACCAGAAAAAATGGAAATCCAAAAAATTATTCAAATCACGCAGCGTAACCTCAATCACAGGATCAAAACAAATTGATGGTTGAGATTGAATTTTGCGGCTTCGGAGTTAAGTTGCAGGGTTTTATTTCATAAATATATACAGTCATCCCGAATCTGCAATCCGCAGTTGCGGGTTGTGGAATGCGGGACCGCAACTCATAAAAACAAATAAGTCAATCTTTCCGCAATTCGTGGTGCGGGTTGTAGATCGCAGAAATGCAACTACAAACAATCAAACAACGGTGCCTGCAAGTCGCAATCCGCAGTTGCGGTATTGGTGAGATTTATTTATGATTCTCGAAAGCCGCAACCTGAAACTTGCGGTTTGCGGGTTTCAGGATTACAAACCAACCAAAACAACGTAAAAACAAGTTTCTGAAAGCCGAAAACCAACCATACGGGTGGTGGGTTTCAGGGATGTGAGACTGCGAGGAGAGATAACCATCCCAAAAGCCGCATCCCGAAATTACGGGTTGCGGAGGCGCATACCAAATCGACGGAAAACGGCAATCCCGAAAGCTGAATGCCACCATTGTGGGATTCAGGTTTCGGAGTAACTATTTCCCAATCTCATTACAAAGTGACCCCGCAATCAGCAACTGTCGGGTTGCAGGTTGCGGAACTACCAAAATCGAAACTTAAAAACAACTGTTCCGCATGCCGCAATCGTCGGATCGCGGGTTGTCCAAGCGTTTGATTATTTCTTCCAAAGTGTTTCAGTTTCAAAAAGCCAAAATTTTTGAGTATTTTTTTGACTGATAAAATCATCTCGACATTGGATCTTGATGAGATCAACAAGTAGACGAGAAATGTCCACAAAGCCACCAGAACCCGATCTAAGTTCAGGAATGAAGAAGCTTTGTAAAGCTTGAGCTTTGTCAAAATTTCACGAATTAATTGGCAGTGGTATTTATTCTGACTATTTCTTGGATTGATTACGAGTTAAGTTTCTTGGATCGATTATGACTTCTATTGCTAAAAGATTCAAATGATTGTTAAAATTAAGCTGCCAATGGCAAGAAAAAATGCTCTCAACATAATTATCTTAGCAAACAAAAGACTTTGGATGACATGTTTTCTGGAAAAAATCTTAGTCAATTTTGATGTTAAATGTTTTAATGTTAAAGTCAAGTAGCCCAGCCCATACCAGGCCTTTTGGGATAATCATTGTATTTGTCAATGGATTCCATAGCATGTAGCTTTAAATCTTGATATTGAATGTTAAAGGGTTCTGAGCTTCTAAGACTATTCACCTTGATCATGTGCCACTGCTTAGCGCTGAGTACAGAGTATGGTGAAAGGTCTAAAGATTCTTCTTCAAGTGACTAAAGCCTGCTAAATAACAATAACTAGCTATATGAATAGCAACAGAGAATAAGCTATGTATCAACGTTCACCCTTCAAACAGGTCTCTGAACAATACTTGAATATTAATGGAATTGTTTGTGCTGGAAATGGTCTTATGGTATAATCCACGCAACAGTTTTCAGTTTTTAAATATTCCTTCCAACCATAACAGCCAGCACCCAAAGTCTTGATTAATGAAAATAAAAAAAACTCCAAAATGCCTCAATTTCGTTAATACAAACAAGCACGGATTATTAGCAATGCCATTGCAAACCAAAAAACACAGAATAATTAGCTTCACATGGGAATTTACGAAGTTCTAATACACACAGTCCACTATGATTTTTATTCAAACTCACCAAAATCCCCCGTTTATTATTTGCTCGTTTCTGATAAATATAGTTGTGGCTTCATTCAGTTCCAGAAGAATAGGAACAAATGAGCCAAATTTAGACTCAAGATCAGGCTCCCAAACATTTCAAACAAATTGCTAACAAATCTAATCACATGGATAATTTTAAACATTATTCCATCCAACTTACTTAACAAAATCCAAATTTTGAGGAACAAACTCCTCTCATAAAGATTCTTTGACCTTCTTGAGGTCAAAATGGAACTTCCAATGATGCCCATGCATCATATGAGTATCCTTTAATTTGGATCTGGTTCTTGAAACTTCCCAAAGATTTGAATCAGGACAAAATAATTTTGGGATGGTTATTGGCTCATTTCAAATATAATTTATGATCTGAGTGATAGAAGTAATGAGATCTTACCATGCGATCTGTATCTTTTTAACATCATTTGAATCTTTTAACAATAGAAGACTACTGCCATACTACTGTGGTTCAGATAGAGAAGCTTCAACATGATACCAACATTTTATCCTCCAGGTTAATGAATCTCTGATAAAACTGGACAGATAGATAACCCTTCTTGTACATTAACTCTTCCTTGGGATACTCAGATTCATACCTATGCCTTGGTGGGAGTAGCCTTCGGAAATCAGACTTTGGTGGGACTAGCCCTATCAAAAACTTTACTCGTTCAATTTACACCTTGTAGCGAGTTGCTGGGATGTGAGAATAAAGATAGAAGGAAAACCTTTGTGTGTAACCCCTCCTTTTGAGGCTTCAATGCATTTTAAGTAACTTCTCAGCATATTAGCTTGTCTTGTAACACAATGTGTTTTTATATAAATAGTGATGGTTAGATACTAAGTAATCTGCTCCATCAGTCTAGATAGAACTATACCCATCAAACCTTTACTTAGTAAACTATACGCAGTGACCTGTTTTAAGACCCCGTGCCTAGTTCAATGTGTTCACTTTTACGTGCCCAGGAGGTTAGGTTCTAGCAGTGCTGTAATGGTAGCATAATTTTGGGAAAACCCCATATGTCCCTTAGTCACAAGACCCTTAACATTTGTTATCTGCTATTCCAGGAAACATAAAGGAGCAAGTGCCCTTGTTACCCCCAGTAGCAGTCTGTAGGCTCTTGTTGGATCGAAATAGACCCACTCCTTAGACAAGGAATTATACCAGATGTTGCAGAGAGGGTTAAAATTATGCCTTGTTATTTGAAAAAAGTTGCCAAGATAGGTTTCAAAATTCCATTGCACCGAAGATTATTTGCGATATCAAGAACATTGTATAGATGTCTTGCAAGCATCCATTCAAGACTAAAGGAATCATTACTAAGCCAAGTACTGATCATACACAACTTGATAATCTTATCACATTCTGGTTCAAGATAGTCATTCAAGCACATCACAAGATAGGACTCTTATCACAAACTGGTACAAGATAATGCTTCCAACTTATCACAAACTACAACTCTCCAATCAATTCAAACCCTAGCTAGGGTATTCACCATCAATAGTGAACCCTACCCAACAATACAAAGGCCTATCAAAGCATCCCACCAAGCTATCTAGCCACCTATGGCTCCACAACAAAGCTATCCTCAACACCTACAAGGCCACCCTTGATCTTTCACCAAGATTGACTCACACAAGCTCTCTAAGAAAATCGCTCCAAGTCTCCTCTAAGGTTTCTTTGTCACAAACAGTAGGTCCTTCCCACAAAAGGACTCAAATCCTAGTGCCTCAAGACTCCTCTAGTGTTTTCACATTACGAACCCTAGTTCCTTTCTACCTTGGATAAAGACAAGTATAAAGACTCAAGAAAAGTTCATTTTCAAAATACAAACGATCCCACATGCTTCCATGTGATTTATACAGCTAAAGACTCTACTCTCTTTATTTAGAATAGGTAAGAAAGACCACCATTAGTAATGTGGACTAGGTCCACAAGCAACCTAATATAATACTCAAGATGAGGTCTCCAAGTGAAGCTCTCTCTCTTGAATGTGTAAACAAGCCAAGGCAAGGCTCCTCAAGTGGTGTGCTCTCCAAGAATGGGCTCCAAGTGTCAAATTCAACTCATCATGAGGCTCCTCGCTCTCCCATGCTCCAAATTTCCAACACTCCTCCTTAACATGTGGCATACGTCCACATACAAGTCCAAGCAATGAAACCTCAACCCAAGTATCGTCAAGTCAAGTGCTCATCCTCCTAAGGTATGCTAAGTAGTATCTACACCATGCAAGCAACCATCCACTCCAATACACATGCCATGTAAAAGATATCAATGTCACATAAGATAACCACTTCATTAAGGATGCCACATCTGGAACCAAGTCCAAGCTCAAGAAACCACCTATAGAAATATTTCCAAATGTCATCAACCAAAATTCTATGATATAACCAAGGTGGTAGGGTTTCACCATGCACCCCGCATCACATGAAGGTAACCCTAGCATGGTGTAAAGTTGTAAACACGTCGGAGCAACCCAAAATCTAACATCCATTAGATTCTATCTTACAACAATAATGGTATAATAAAAAAGGTGAATACCTGAGTTATCTACATGCTTTCATGATTCCCACGCAAAAGAGTTATATGAGCTAGATATCTACAGACATAAAAAAAAATGACATCAATCCAAACCTCAATTGAATAAAAAAGTTAGCTTCTTGTTTTTTGGTCGAAGAATTTTACCTCATCATGCACATCTTCTTCTATTTATTTCACATTAACATAGCTCAGTATTATATCATATGAATATAGCCTTGTTTAAGAAGGTCACATGAAAAATGGGCACATTTTAAATTTTAATGCATCCTAGCAACGTTATTTGGTTTAGTTTTTTCAAGATGTATCATGCACAGTATCTAGGGGGAGTTTTGTACATCATCATGTAGATAAAGCTTCAAGAACTATTTCCTATAACCTTCAAATATTCCTTACATACAAACTCAAAAGGTCTGTGTTTGTTGTTGGCCCTGTTATAACTTTTCTTTTGATCATGACCTTCCTATATCACGTTTGCATTCTCTCAATTCTTTCTGCAAGTTTTGCAAAATTTGCAAACAAGATTCTCTTTTTTCTTTGAATCTCATAAGATCCAATTGATTGGGATTCAATGGATTGAAACCATACATTACCATGTAAGGTGAGATGTTTATTGTGTAACTGCAAAAACTGTTATGATATGAGAATTACACACATAGTGATTTTTCTTCCCACATTTTTTGCTTGAATGCTACACATCCTTTTGACATATCTTTGTTAGATTTTGAGCATTATTTCAATATGATATAGGATCTTCACTGAGAGAATAACATGTATATTATATCAATGCATAACAATCATATCAAGCATGTCAAGCATCACAAGAATCAAAAGCATGAGACAATGGACACACAGATTTTTCCGTGGGGAAAACCCTAAGGTGAAAAACCCCACAACATCCTCAGAGATAGATAGATCAATGGCTCAACCAAAGTACAACCAAATACAATAGATAGTCTCCTACTATGCAGCTGATCCTCCTCCTCCAATGTGTGCCACTTTCTGAGTGAGAGAAAAGTGAGTTCTGAGATGATCAAAATAGAGAATCCCGACTCTCTATTTATACTTGTCCTACCTGCCTAATTACTTATGGGGCCGACTTGTCTAACTTAGCCTAATAACCCCAGTTACATATATTCCAGGCCGACACCCACATAAGGTAGTCTAATAACCCATCGGCAAGTTAATCTACTTGCGACACTTATCAATACAAATGACGACACTTCCTTATAGAGGAATAACACATCTCTTATAAGGGTACAATAAATATATATGTATGAAATACATTCCGAAGTTACATATACATCAACAATCTTTGATGGTCTGATTTATTTGGTTAGTTTGCAAATCTGTCTGGAGGTGATTTCCACTGTTGATACTTATTTGTCTTGAAGAGGTCTTCCCATAAATTTCTTGTAAGTTGTGGACTAGCACTTACTTTTCCAGAAAATCAAATTTGGAAAAAACTTTGGCGAAAAGCAGTTTGACAATGTCATGTGCTTTGTGAACCATTCTATACGTAATACATCTTGTCATTTAAGTAAGACTACTTAATAACATGAGAATTTGATTATTTAGCTTTGCATTTTTTATTAATTGTTGTGAAAGTCAAATACGATTTTGTGTTTCAAGGAATAGGGATTATTACCATGTTGTTGTGCCATAAGATGTTATCCTTTATTTTGTGCATGGGAATATCATTTCCTTGTTTATGAATGTCATTATTTAATAGCATTATGTCTTCTTGTGGCCCTTTCTTTCTCTTTTCCAATAAGTTTCCCTACACAAAGGATACTGTATAGACTATAAATAGTGTATTGACCATTGCATTTTATTTTCTTGTTTCATAAGATAAATTTGGAAAATATTCTAGTAATTTCACCTTCCAAGATGAAGATGAATTAAAGCTTCGATTTCTTATTTAATAGAAACAATGTTCCTTAGTGTGGAAAATTCATGCACTCAGGCAATTAATGCAAAACTGAAATTGCACCTTCTTCCTAGAATTCTCTCATATATTTCCTACGGGCCAACTTTGAGGGACAAAATTTCATAGAATCAACTAGTGCCTTAGTTGTAATCCAAGGCATTGAGAAGGTATATATCCAGGACTGGGTCTTGTGTGTTAAATCTATTCTTAGTGCCTCTGAGGGCTAAAAGTACTAGAAAGTATTGATTAGGTATCAAATAGGTCAAGGGGCTCTGTATGGTAAGAATTCCTAGTTAGGTTTGAGTCTACAAGGCCTCATCACACCCTACCAAAGTCAAAACTAAATATGCATTTGTCATGTAATGTATTTGGAAGGCATGGGAATACAAACCTTCTAGTGAGGGAAGGGAGACAACTTGTGAGCAGGCTTATCATTTAACCAAATTCTATCAAGTGGCCTCTAATTTTGTTGCTTGATGAAAATCCTCCACTAAAATGCCATGTTTAGCTTTGAGTTTGTTCAAAGTTTCAAACCACATGTTATAACCATCCTAGACATCTTTGATGCTAGCACCATGGACTAGGTTCCTTGCCCTTATCCGAAAGATAGATTTAGGCTCAATAATGCAAACAAAATGGTGTTAGACAAAGAAACTAACCCGAATATCTCCCATTTAAGTTTAGTGTTAGACCACCATACAAGTGGTAGAGAGACTAGAAAAGGCATGTTTTGTAGGTCTTTTAGAAATAAAATCTCGTCAGTGGGTATTAGTGGCTTTCTAGAAGCTTTATATTGGCTCTTCTAAGTCAGTAATAAATGGAATCCCTAATTGAGCCCAATAAATATTTATTTACCTAGCCTCTTATTTTGGGTGTCCTATTTGCTAGTCGACACCTTATCTAATTGGGTATTTCCTACTCCAAGTGCCCTTTATGCAAGAGGGCCATGTCCCTCAAACAACTCTTCTATTTTTTCCATTTCACAGAATAGGCATGACAATGGATTTCAACCTTCTACAATCATCTCTCCTCTAGTCTTTATCTCTAGAACTCAACCATTCCAAGGGATAAACACCATTAATCTGTCAAATTCTAATCGGCATGACACTGTGTCAGGACATGCACTTCTTTATAATCTCATAATATTTTATAAAACATTTTACCATGGGGCCTAGGTTATGGTTCCGTGGATTGATCCACCATATCCTATGTCCTATCACTACTTGCTGCAATGAATTGCAACCAAGAATCAACATTGAATCAACATGGAACAATGCTAATAGTTATGGATGCCACTAGGCTTGTCTTAGCAAGTCTCATAGCCAACAATCATCGTGGATTGAGTAGTTCACAACAAATCAAATATGAAAATGGAGTCACAAATTTCAACAAGAAGGAAGTGGAGTTAACCTTGGGTGAAGTGAACAAATTCTAAATCGAACAACGATGAATTTAGGGCCAAACTTCAACAATTTTTTTTTAATTTGCCAAATTTCAAATCTCAACATTGAGATTTTCAAACCCTGTGACATAGGTTGAGACATGTTTTAGTCTCATCTCATCTCCAATGAAAGCATACCACAACTGCTTGAAGTCAAGTAACTTCTCCCGATCACAAATAATTTGGACAAAGTTGTGCCACGGTGGACTAAATCCATCGAGAGAAATCAAACTAGTTCATCATCCTCAATTGTGTCCCCAACTACAACAATCTGATCTCTTAGATTTGCTATATTCATGAGATAGCTTGTTAGTGTTGTGATCTCTTAGATTTGCTATCTGATTTCTGTAGTAAACAGAATTGCAAATTCATATGGAATTTAATTATTAATGCTATTGATTGGTTATAGAAAGGTCAGACTTGAATTTGATTGTTAAAATGTTGTTGACCGTTTGGTTGTTTGAGAAGTGTGTCAGGAAGACACATTGCAGGAAGACCATGTGTGATGTCCTGCAGAATACAAACTCCATAGGAAGGATCCCATGCTTTGGAAATGGGTTTCAGGTGAAACACCATTGCATATTTTAAGGATGACATCTCATGTGAACTGCATGATTGTAACAATGCGGGTGAGATGGTCAAATTTGTGCCAATAGGGCATACATTGTTTATGGAACGTGAAAGGGATTGGGATAACAATTCCGAGGGACTATTGACTCAGAGAAGGGAGTCCCCATTCCTCGCGAAAGGAAGAGAAAATACATATGCAAAACATATAAGTATTTTGTAACCCATGCTAATAATATGCATGTCTAATTGTTGGACTAATATGCAGAACATGTTTTCTTTTATTGTTTCATGTTGTTTTAGGGCCTACATGGCTTGCATCAGAAAGGGATGCATACCTTTCGGGTGCTAGTTTATGTTAGGGTTGTCAATATTGACTACACCCTAAGGGAATGGATGCATTCCTATTGTTTCGATATTAGAGAGTTAATGTCTATGAAAAAAAAATGTTTACAATTTTATATTAGCAATACCGATGAGATTGCTTATCCATCTTGTGTTGTCAGCTTAAACAGATGCAATTTGGTGCTGCACACTAAAGAAGCAAAGTGAAGAAGGAGTACCACCGTTATGTGTGTGGATGGTTGTTGTATTCCTAATAAACCTAGTCGGTGGACTGGCTTGGCATTGGTTATTTGGATGATGAGGTGACATTGGTAAAGGCATAAAACCTCTATTGGTTCAGTAGTGAGGCCCTCCTGCACCTACCCAGGACAGTGCTGAGGGAAGGGGCGCCCAAGGGATTGTGTAGCAGAGAAGGGGACCTTACTCAGGCTGTGCGTGGAGGTGAGGTGGGTGCCAAGACTAGATAGAACCCCTTGAAATGCTTATGGCTCCGTAGTAGAGCCCTTGATTTGGTATGGTGTAGTTTCCTTCCATTGTCTTGTTGACCTAGACAGAAGTGCTGGCTTGGAAATGGAGAGGGAAAACTAGCTATGGGACTAGTTTGGCACCATCAATGACTGATAAACCCAGTCAGTGTATTGGCTTGGCACTGACTATTTGGATGTTCTGGAGCATCCTGTGTGCTGGCCAAACATTCATTCCATGGGTGATCCAAGGCTTGTAAAGCAAAGAAGGAACCTGTGGAATAGCGTGAATATGTCCAATACAGATAAGTATTTAATTTTCATCTATTTCTTATTTCGAATAATGAAAAATTTCATGTACAAGTCTCATAATAACCAAGCTGATACACTGTTGTTCTTTGTTGAAACCTAGGTCATTGTGGGAAACAAGAACCTTGAAGGCATCCTAAGGATGCATGCGGACATGTGACTATCCTAGAAAGCTCATTATGAGCAGCAATGGACGATGGTGCTAGTGGACTTGGGTGGGTCCTAGCAGCCAAAGGTTATGTAGGCAGACCATGGGAAAGAGTTCCCTAGTTGAGAGGCCTTGGACAGACCTTAGACATTAAGTGTCATCACCAAAAAAAGTAAGGGCGAGTCAAGCATTCACATTTGAAGTAAAAGAGACCAAGGAGCATGGAACCACAGTGGTGGTGTGGCTCCAGATTAGATCAATACTAAGAGGGGGAAACTATTACTCTTCTCTTTCCTTTTGAATTGATGCATTTAGAAAACACAAAATTGTTGAATGCATGTTATGGATGAAAGTTGATTGTGTTTGCTTGAAATAAATTGTGAATGCTGAAATAGTTAATTCCCTGTGAAGGGATGCACATGAATGAGTTCATTTGTATGTTGGGAAAGCATGAAATGTATGAAAGTCTCATGGATAAAGCATGAACTTTCCATGTCAATTGGTCAAGTAATTGACTGATATTAATGCTTATGATATGCTTGGCCTAACCAACTTGCAATGATGAATTTCAGAGGTGAAAATTAAAGCAATTGGTTGCAGCTGTTACAACCCAATGTTGCTAGTGAGAAAAGTGAGAGCCAACTGTACACATTGACCATGGCAGCAGACCAAAAGACAACAAGAAAGATAGCAGCCATAAAGTTCCAGAATCATGGATCATATGGAAGGTAAAGAAAAGGAAGGGATTGTTGTGGAGCAATTCCCACCTGCAGAGCTGGAAGATCAAAGCCAACAGGAGAAGCTTGAAGAAGCCAAAGGACTGGGCCCTTAAATTTCAAGTAAAAGGATGAAATGTAGGACAAACCTGCAACATTTTGTGAATTTTGGACAGGTGTATGTATTCCTACGTATTGGAACACCGAGGACAATATCATTCTAAGGGGGGGGGATTGTAATACCCCCATTTTGATCCTTAGGATATTTTGGACTGTAATGTAAATATTGTATACATGCTATGTATGATTCCTAGTGTGGAGCTCAAGGCCAAGGCCCCGTTAGTGAATGCTCGGCCTTGAAGAGGAAATTATTTGGTATTATGCTACCCATGTGCTAGTAAGCCATGAAAATTGTAAATGATGTAAATAAATACCATGTAAATAAAAATACCAAGGGCTGGCTATGGATGCAACTAAATGAGGGGGCTATGTGTATCCACTAGGGAGAGGTGAGGGGGCTATGTGTATCCACTAGGGAGAGGTGAGGGGGCTATGTGTATCCACTAGGGAGAGGTGAGGGGGCTATGGGATCATGGGACAACAAGAATCAATTCCAAGCGTTACATAGCCAGCAGGAAAATCGAAGAGGAAGGGTCGTGATTTTGGAAAAGCCACGTTGACAGGGGAGTGCCAAAACGCCCAAGAAACTGGAGGTGGAAAGAAAAATCGAAGGGGGGAACCCTCAATAAAAATGTAGAGGGAGGAAGATGCCTGGAGTTTTTGGCAAAAGGAGGAATAAAAAACGCAGATTGGGATAGCCCGATAACCCTATTGCGGGACAGATCCATTCAGTCGTAACATGGAGGGAGATCCGGGTGCGGATCGCAGTGGGAAGAGGCCATGAGGGTTTAAATTACATGGTAGAGCCAGTGTGGGCTCATTTACCTTGACCTAATAGTCAGGACCAGCCATACCTTCCCAGGTCAGTGCTAAGGAAAGGGGTGCCCTAGGGACTGTGCAACAGAGAAGGGGACCTTACTTAGGCTGAGAGTGGAGGTGATGGGGGTGTCTTGACTTTCTGAGGCCATCTGGTGATGCCTATAGCGTAGTGGATGAGATTATTGATTTAGGAAACCCTCACCTTCCTTCCATTTGCTTGACAAAACTAGCTAGGTGTTGGAAGACCCTGATTAACTACGAACTAAGGCTGTGAGGGATCTTATTAGCCCTCCTTAGTGGATACATAGCCCCAGCTTGGGGGTGGTCTCTGAGTGCTGAAATAATACAGGATAGGAAGAGACCTATGGTAGGGTTGAAACGTTGTATTCCATAGCCAGTTTGCTTGGAGATTCAATGACAAAGATAAGTGTTCCCTGTGCCTTGAATCATGCCTATTTTACATCTATGCATGTGTGTTTATTTGTGTCAGAATGCATAGTTTGATCCAGATGAGTGGTAGGGTTAAATTCCTATGCATTATGTTTAATCCTGTTGTGCATATTATTGATTTGATGAATGCATGATACATTGTGTGTGTGGATGATGCTTCCTTCAGCTGTATAGTATATGCATGCACCTATGTACTTATATAAATTGTCTATTGATGAAATTAGGGCTAAGTCTGGAAAATGTGCAGAATACTTCAACCAGGACTTGGGGAAAGAATAGACACCCCTGTGGTGTTCATGACCCTTCTATGGACTAGATGAAGGAGAGAGGACATGGCAGAATGGAGCAAAGCTTCTTGCAAAGTGGCGAAGGGGCATGATTGATTTTTGGGGTGACCTTTTGATGTGAAGAAGGACAAAATCAGAATCCTTAGGTGTGGATGAAGACCTTGCAGCTACATAGTGCTCGCCAAGAGCTTTCCAACGGTACCGAACTCGCCCAAAAGGGACTTAGGATGAAGAATTTATGGGCTGGAGAAGTTGTGCAGTTGGGATTCCAACTTTTCGAACCCGCATGCGGATTGCGGATTGCGGATTGCGGAAGGGCATTTTCAACAGGGTTGCGAAATGGGAGTTCCGCAATGGACCGTAGATTGCGGAAGTTAGAAAGGTAAAATTTACAGAGTTGTAAAGTTGGAGTTCCGTCTCCCGCGTTCCGCAAAGAGGATTGTGAATTGGGGAAGTCAGGCAGGTAATATTTCCGGGATGGAAAAGTTGGAGTTCCAAGTTCTGCATTACGGATTGCGAAATTCGGAGAGGAGATTTCGTCGGAGCTGAGAATTTGGGCTTCCGCATCTCTGAGTTCCGCAAGGCAGGTTGCAGATTGTGGAAGCCGAGAGCGAAATATTCCCAGAGTCGTGAATTTGGGCTTCCGCATTTCCGAGTTCCGCAAGGCAAATTGTGGATTGCAAAAGTCAGGTGAGAAATTCGGCGAGGTGGAAAAATTGGCATTCCGATTTCTGATTTCTGCACTGCGGACTGCGGATTACGGAAGTCAAAGATGTGGATTTTGACGTTGTGTATTGGGGCACTCTGATTTCCGATTTCCGCACTACGGATTGCGGGTTGTGGATGTCGGAGGCACATTTCTTCGACGACGTGCGATTGGGGATTTTGACTTCCAATTCCTGCATTGCGGATTGCGGAATGCGAAAGTCGGAGGGGTGAATTCGTCAGAGTTGTAATTTTTCGTCCGACTTCCAACTTTCGATTGCGACCTATGGATTGTAGATTATGGACCGAAGATCATTGCGGGTGCAAAGTTGAGAAACCTTTGGAATTACTTAGAAAAAGAAGAAGAAAAATTAGCAGGCGACAAGGGTTGTCTCCCATTGCCTCTAAAGGTAACCGAGGTGACCGGGGATGAGACACAACCGGATTGCTGCAGCCATTACCTATTCTAGAATGGAAATGGGAGATTATCAATATGGATTTTATAACAGGTTTGCCTAAGAATGCTAAAAAAATGATTCAATTATGGTTGTGGTGGATAAACTTAGTAATGAAACACATTTTATTCCAGTTAAGTCTACTTATAAAGCTATTAATATTGCTGATATTTTTATGAAGGAAATTTTTAGATTGCATGGTGTACCTAAAGTGGCAATTTCTGATAGAGATGAAAATTTTACGAAAAATTTCTGGAAAGCTTTATTTAAAGGTTTGGATACTCAATTAAATTTCAGTGTTTCATATCACCGCCAGACGGATGGTCAAACTGAAAGGGTAAATCATATTTCAGAAGATATGCTTAGAATGTATGTAATGGATAATCCTGGAAAGTGGGAAGAGTATTTACATCTTGTTGAGTTTGCATATAACAATCATTTTCAAGCATCTGCTAAATTAAGTCCATTTGAAATACTTTATGGACGAAAATTTAACACTCCAATTTTTTGGAGTAGTCTGATTGATAGATTAATGTTAGTTCCCAAGGTATTAAAAGATATGGAACTAATAGTGAAACATGTACACCATAACTTGAAGATAGACCAAGATAGGCATAAAAGTTATGTCGATATAAAACAAACTCCAAGAGAGTTCCAAGTAGGAGATAAGGTTTATGTGAAAGTGAAACCCAGAAAAATTTCCTTAAGATTGGGAAAATGTGCAAAATTGACATCCAGGTATTGTGGACCTTTTGAAATATTGGCAAAGGTGGGACCAGTATCTTATTGGCTATAAATACCACCTACAATTAAAGTACATAATGTTTTTCATATTTCGATTTTAAAAAGATATGTTCATGATGCTACTCATGTAGATGACTGGAATGTTATTTAGGTGGAACCAGAGGGCGAATTCCAAGTAGAACCGAAATATATTCTCGACAAGAGATAAATTTTACTCGAAAACCGCGCCATCAGACAAGTCAAGGTGCAATGGAAGCACCTTAGTCCAGAAGAGGCTACTTTGGAATTGGAAATTAATATGCGGGAGGCATATCCAATTCTATTTCAAGATGATATGTAACACCGAGGACGGTGCTAATTTCTATGGGGAGGTGTATGTAATACACTAAAAAACCCAAACAATTATTTTGTTAAGAACTATATGATATTATTTGATTTGACATTATTGACCAAGTGAGGTCAAGACATTTGTAAATGAATGATTAATTTTAAATTATTAAATAACTGAGGGAATCAAAACTGAAATAGTTGTTAAAGAGTGTTTGCTAACCCATAAGGAGGAATGGAAATTTTCAGAGACAAAGGCCCAAGTGGAAAGGCGGTTTATTAAATAACTCAATGATGCAGGAGGCATCTTCCCTAAAAATCAGGTTGAGACTCCTGTTAGAGAAGTTACGAACAGGTGGCTCGTTAATGACCTAAGTCATAGTAAAATACTGTAAGTATGATCCCATCGAATGAGCAGGGGGCTCGTGATGGAGGGGAAACTTGAGCTAGTCTATGCAAGTGTGCATGATGATCAATGCAAGCGATCTTAGTGACCAGTCTTCGTCCTTGTGGTTCAACAAATAGGCTTGAGGGTTTCTGAACAAGTATTTTGGTTGTTCTGGAAGTTTGGTTGGGAGGAATAACGACCTTCAGTTTTGATCCACATCAGTTGGTTCAGGTTTCTATTCAATTTTTATTACTATTATGAAAATATTGGTATGTGTCTGTTTTTTCTGTAACATTGTTTATGCAGAATTATACTTAAATGTTCATGCAATAAATCATTTCTTGTTATAAGTTAAGGTATATTCTAGTTCAATTTATATTCTAAAGATTTCTGATATCAAATCTGTGCTTGCGGAAAGGTTAAATCCTATTTTTAATCCTTAGAAGTTAGATAATGTACTGCAAATATTGTTCTAAATCTTAAACTAATTTAGAGAACAGATCTAAGCCCTGGTCTCCCTGTTGAACGTTTCTCGTAGTCACAGATCCACGATTTCTGTAATCGGAAAGACACAAATCCACATTTTCCACAATCAACCACTGAACCCGCAATCCGCAACCCGAAATCCACAATGCGGAAGTCAAGAATACGGGAGCGCTAAAACTCACCCTTGGATTTTGAAGGTTCCGCAACCCGAAATCCGCAATGTGAAAGTCAGCAATGCGGGAGTGCTAAAACACGCCCTTGGATTTTGAAGGTCCCGCAACCCGCAATCTGCAATGCGGAAGTCAGGAATGTGGGAGCACTAAAAACCCGCCCTTGGATTTTGAAGGTCCCGCAACTCGCAATCTGCAATGCTGAAGTCGGGAATGCGGAGTGCTAAAAAACCGCCCTTGGATTTTGAAGGTCCCGCAACCCGCAATCCGCAATGCAAAAGTCGGAAATGTGGGAGCGCTAAAACTCGCCCTTGGATTTTAAATATCCCGCAACCCACAATCCGCAATGTGGAAGTCGGGAATGCAGGAGCGCAAAAACTCAACCTTGGTTTTTGGAAGGTCCCGCAACCCACAATCCGCAATGCGGAAGCACTAAGATTCAACCTTTTTCTTTTAAGGCTCCACAACCCGCAATCCGCAATGCGGAAGTCGGGATTGAGGAAGCAGTGAAATCAACCTTATAAATTGGAAGTCCTGCAATCCAATTGCGGAAGCTGGATTAGTGTTCCTGTAAACTTTAACCATCATATTTTGAGGGTTCTGCCATTCAGTAAAAAGGATCTGAACCTTGATTATATTTCCAAAACAAGACCTTGACTTGCTACTCACGAAACTATGAAGTATTAATCAAGTAAAGGATCACTTTGGTTGATCTTTGAATTCACGAAGTAAAGATGAACCCTATAAACATAAAATAACCTTTTATTAGAGTCCAGTTGTAAATCCAATGAGGTAAATTGATTCAAGATGTTAGAAGTACAAAGGTATACATGCAAGGAATTTTTTTTATATATAGGTATTTTGGGGTTTGTGACAATGTAAGATTCAACTATCCACATATATAATATAAAAGTAGATGAGGTATGTGATAAAATTTAATTTTGAAGGATATCATGGTTTCAGTTTTGATTGGAAGTAGATAAATTTGAATCTTCAAGTTTTTCCATGTGGAGATAGTTTACGACAAGAGTGTCAAAAAACAAAAAAATTCTAACATTGCTATATTTTCTAGATTTGTTGATAATGGAACATATACTCACTAATGGAGGCGACATCATGTTTCCTTGGTTTAAAAATGTAGATGTAATAAGTCGCATTCATAATAGATTTTGTCAATAACTACATAATTGGTGGTAGGTTAAAACTAGTTTGAAAGGACATCAAAAGAGAATTACAGGTCTTTCCTTTTCTAGTACTCAGAACATTCTAGTGTCTGGAAGTGCAGATGCACAAGTAATCCCATTGACATTTTATAATCTATTGTATTTGCAGTTGTGCATATGGAACACAGACACATGGGAAAGAAGTAAATTGAACACTATCTAAATGCCAGTTGGAAAGAAAACTTCTAGTGACATGCAAGTTCATTTTCATTCTTACAATTTGTGTATACTTGTTTTCCATGAGACACAAATTTCCATATATGATTGTTACACCTAAATCTTGTCATCATGATTCCTATGTCAACTCAGTGCCTTGATCCCTAAAGTTTCCCTGACCAAAAACCATCTAGAGCAAGTTGTTGATCCTTTATCCACATTTTCTAGTTAGGTCGACGCAGCTTGTCTTCCAGCAAGAAGCGCCTGACTAGGTTCGGCGTAACGTGTCATCTGGAATCCTGCGCCAGTGGCTCAGGTTTCCTTCATTCATCCTGTGCTTGCCCCTTCCTGGAGCAAATTGTCCACATACAACATATGACGGGGTTGGTTTAAATGGATAAATGATACCTCCGAGCGACTTCTCGAAGCATGATGAGGTGGAGAGTCATCCCTAACTTCTAGATGAGCTGGCCTTCGGTTCCCTAACCTCAAGGGATGATCCCTTAACCTTCTCCCCATAATCTTCAACCTACTTTATCCACTTGGTCTTATAAAATGAAGCTCCTCTCCATTCCAAAGGGAGGAAAGTCTATAGTACTCTCATGCTGGTGAAATTATCTTAGGTGACTCTCACTCATCCTTGAGAGACTTCTTTCATCTTTGGAGGCTTGGCTTGGTTTGGCTTGTTGGAGGAAGATTGCGGCGTTAAGGCTTGGTTGTAATCATCACTCGTCTATGTACTTCCCATTTATTTACAGCAATATAATCTCTTTCCATAAATGTCTTTGTGTTAATGATATTTAGATATTTCTTCCTTAACTGTTAGCTTAGATCAGTTAGTGTTTATATGTGTTTTTACTGTTTGTTTGTCTCTATGTGCTTTGACAGGTTTTGCAACTTGAGATCTGAAAACCACAGAGCTTGGAGAAACAAAGAGGAGAAGGATTTGCGAATCTGAAGGTAAGACATCTATCTAATTCAATCTCTAATTGATCTAGGAAAGTAGGTCTATATTTTGTATCCATTTGTTCTAGATCCATGTGGACTAGGGAGATCATTCTCACGTCCACTCGAGTAGATTGTCCGGAAACAAATCTGGCGACCATACTGGGGAGTCTTTAATTTTGATTTCAGTTTGAATGTGTTGTTCATTGATTTCTTAGTGAGCCATTTATTTTCCTCCTAAACCCTCCCATCATCATATTTTCGTGTTGAAGAGTCTGTTAACTTTCCCTAATTCTATTTGGATCAGTATCAGGCCATTTGTTGTTTCATTATTTGGAGATCTCTATTTTTTGCCATTGGTAATTCGCCTGACGCACCTAGGTAGTACATCTAGTGCGTCGTGTCTTCTCAGGCACTTACTTCTTTTGAGCATATTGTGCCCCATGTGCTTTTGACTTTCATACATCCTGCACCACCGATGCTTTAGCCTTGTACATAGTGTGCGCCTGGCGCTCTGAACAAAACAATAGAGTGTGTCGTCCTCTCAAGCTTGGTGCTTGGTACCTTTCCTCTCCAAATTTTGATTTTTGACCTGACCAATAGGACTCTCTGTGTTGTACCTTCCAGTTAGAGACTTGTTTACTTAGCATTGATTTGTGTTTTGGCTTGATTGTGTTGATTTTTGGGTTCCATTTGGTCAAGTGAGAGTTTCGATGGTGGCGGGAAATTTCAATCCCCCATGATTATCCGCTAGATCTTGCATTCCCTTATCACCTTTCCAGATCTATTCAGTATGCTAGATATGATTCCAAACCTTCCCTGCACTTAGCCATTTAATTTTGGTTGCATTTGTTTGATTTTGAGTAATTTGAGTGTCTTTGAATTTGTTGGGATTCTTGTCATTTTTCTTTGAGATTTTCTGATTCATTAGAGTGTTGTGATCAGTCTCTTGTTTTCTGTTGTTATATCTAAAAAGCATCATTATTATCACATCCTGTTTTGATAAATGCATTAGAAAATCAAAAGTGCTTCATTTTATCTATTTTCAAGATCATTTGGAAATTGTTGTGGAATTGTTTCATGCATTGGAATTCATTGTTTATATCTTTGAGAAGCTTGGAAAGGAAATCGGTTGATTATATTTTTTAGTTATGAGTCTTTCATCTCTTTGAAAAGATCAAGTGAATTCAAATCCTTGCAAAGTGTTTCAAATTTGAAACGTTCTATGCACTTTTGGTCTTTTTTGTGCTTTTTAGTTCATCATTGTGAAAATTGAAGAGTTAGTGCATTCTAAGCATAAAATCCTCCTTTTCATCATTACTTAGAATCATCCTAGTTTGAAAAGATAAAAAGAATTTTTTTTGATTTGGTGTGCCATTATTTTTTGTTTTTTGTTGGAAAAAATGAAAAGAGTGCTTTAATCATCTTTGGTAGATTTTGAACTTTTGGGATTTGTTGAACGTGCAGGTTCAACCCATATTCAAGTAGAGATTAGCATGAGGATACACACATACAAACCATCAAGAAGATCATAATATGGACAGAACGTTCAGTCATCTTGTTCATTCATTGAGGTAGTATTTATACAATAAGTGGAGAGGTTGGAGCGGTTACACCTGCTCCAACCGCTCATTAGTTAAACACACATTAATACATGATGATACCAAAAGGCAGCTAAATGGCCCTCTCAACATGTCCCCCACCAACAAAATGCTTCTTCGTCCTGAATAAGACATGCAAAAACAACCATGAGTCGTGAACTGTCGGCTTCTCCATCGGTTTAGGAACTTCTGGGCTTCCACGCTCTACCTTTACACCAGCTCACCAACTGCCTTCAAAATTTTGAAATCACACTGAAGAGATGTCTTTTTATTTCAGCATCGGGAGGCTCAATTAGTTCAAGTGTTCTTTGTGGCAACATCATGCGATCATTAACCTCTTTCTTGTGTGTGATGTAAGATGGCTGCTGCTTGAATATGGTCTTCGTCGACTTCATTTGTCGTGAGGCTTCCTGCAAATTTGTAAATGTTCTACTGCTTGTGGTCGATACCGACTAATATTGGTCGTGGTCGACTTGAATCGACTTACTAAGTCGGCTAGAGACCGACTTTAACAAGGGTCAACAAGACGCCATCTTTATTACAATCCGACCAAAATTTACAAGTCGAGCTTCGACTATATTTTTAATATGATAGAGACCCGACCACTTAGTCGAATCCCAACCATAACTTTTACTTGACCAACATTAAAGCTCGACCACTTTACAATATCGACCATAAAAGTAATATTATAAGAGACCGACCAAATAATCATCGACCTTTTGACATATAGACCAAAATGAGCTTCGACCAAAAATTATGATAAGGTCAACCATATTTTAAAGGGTCGGCATTAACGATACTAGAGCCACATTGACATGACTAATCGACTAATTTTACCATGACTTCATTTATAATTATAATGACACATAGAACCATAATCGATCTTTTGAGCCGACCAATTTTTAAGGCCTCAACCAACTCGACTATTTGAAATCAACCCTTTTTACAAATAAAGTGACCCGACCATTTTGAGTATTGACCATTTATGGATCCTGTCGACCACTATATACTTCTATCAACTCAAAGACGGATAAGTGCCTGACCAAACATATCAACTATATTAAGGAGGCCGACCAAGGTTAGCCTCAACCAATATATAAGTTATAATATTGACCAAAGTAAAATATCTTCAACTTAAAAGTAACGTGTGAGTGACCAACCAATATGCATCAACTTCACACTATATTATAATTTGACCATTTCATATCACTAGAAGAACTTCATTTGTATTGTCGACGGACGTTGTCAATATAAAATTCTTGAATAGAAGAGATGGTTGAGATGGGCTACTTCTTTTGAAGTCGATGGAGTACATAGTCAAGGATGGTGATCGTCATGATTAGTTTTGAAATGGCAATCTATTGCATATTTATTCAGACTGATCAATACGCTGATCTCTATTCACGACTGCTTCAGTCAGTTGGCTGTATTGTTTGGCCTCTTCAAACTTCATGTTCTGGTGAGCATCCTTCTTCGGTCAACTGCTCATTTGCACGCCAACTTAATTCGTAGGTTCTTTGGCTAGCCCTTCGAAGAGGAATGACCTGATCTCCCTCCTTTCTCATAGTCATTCTGTGCAGGAGGTTTCTTTGGAGGAGAAACGCATCAACAATAGCGCATGCCAAGTCGACGGGTTTTTGTAGCCAACTACTTTCTCACAGATTGACATATGAGCATTCTTCCTCATGAGTTTCTACATCGCACAACTTCATGCAGGTTTCTGCATCCTCTTACATTGATAGTCAAGATTTACATCCATCAATCAGACTGGTCGATAGGTGTTGTTGAACTATTGGTCATTGCATTGATGACAACCTGCATTGATCACAGTATAGGTCGTGGGAAATCAACAAACCTTCCTTTTTCGACGATGGTTGACTCCTTACTCTGTGGTCATACCTTCCTTCTTTGGTATAAATAAATAAAACAACTCTATGTTCTGGTCGTAATTCTCAGGCAACATCCTCAGCAGCATAAAGACACAGTTCCCATGCTTTATTTCGGAGCTTCTTTGTTCTCATTTTCTGATGCAGAAAGACTCGCTCTTCACATACTTTGAGCAGACTTTAACATTTCAACACAATATGGATTAAGCAATTCAATAGATCGACAAGAAGCATCAAGTTGTCATAGAGCAAACCATCAACATCCACGAGCAACACTTCATGTTGATATCTTTATTTTCTACTTTTATTTCAGGTTCGACTACACGCATCTTCAGAATTGACTACAAGAACCTTCACCAATCATGATGTATTTTGTGTGTGTAGGCGGACTCTTCTACAGAACATGCATCCGGAGCAGTATCTGAGCATTTCTTTCTTTCTTGGTTGAAATCTTCATGCATCCACAGCTTGGAGCAAAATTAAAATTGGATTTCTGGTCAGTTGGCTTCTATGGCAGTCTTTATTCTTTCTGGTGGGGTCAATGCTAGCAGAGACCAAGGTCTTCCTTCTTTGAATGCTAAGGTCGACGGGCTACTCCAAGCATCATCTATGTAATATACAAGTTATATGCATCTCGTTAACTTACCAACATAGTAGCGATCTTTGATGATATGCAGCATTCGTCATTTGATTCTTCAAGTGGGAATTTCCACTGGACTCACGAGCAGCTTTATTCTTTTATTCCATGAACTTGATCTTTTTTACTTTGCAGGTTCTTCATCTCATGCATGTTCGAACCGGCTCCCTCTGTTGCTGCTATCACCCAGACTAGAAGAAGACGGCAACAGCGCCAGATGTTGAACGTGTAGGTTCAACCCATATTCAAGCAGAGATTAGCATGAGGATACACACATACAAACCATCAAGAAGATCATAATATGGATGGAACGTTCGGTCATCTTGTTCATTCATTGAGGTAGTATTTATACAATAAGTGGAGAGGTTGGAGCGGTTACGCCTGCTCCGACTGCTCATTAGTTAAACACACATTAATACATGATGATACCAAAAGGCGGCTAAATGGCCCTCTCAACAGGATTTTTTCTCTTGTTGAGATCATTGGAAAAATAAATTTCTCCTTACCTTAGATAGACTTCATCAAAAGAAAAGGAAATGTGCACCTCCATGTAGCTAGGGTTGCATTATTTTTAAATTCCTGTCTACACCTCATGCATTCATTTAACCGCATAAGATAAAATTAATCGGTAGCGCTAGGTTAAAATATACTAGTAACTTGTGTGATAAGTTAGCGACGTGTTCCAGCATCGTAAAACATGGTAGCTGTCATTATTTTCCTGCACTGCATCTCAGGGGCCTGCAGTTCTTCCACATACCATTCTTCCACATACCAACCAGTATATCGAAGGCTCTTTCACGTACCCTTGGGTATATCGAAAGACACTTCACGTACTCAGTAGTATATCGAAAGGCTCTTGTCGTACAGTTGTGCATTAGACAACACCACTACGAATTTGTGCTCCCACGTACCTTGAGGATATCAGGAGACTCTCCTAGGATTCCTGAAACCAACCAAGCTAACCATTTATCCGTCTTGGCAGAGCAATACACCAAGAAAAACACTCGGGGAGCTACTACGCATGTGCTCCTAGGTAGTCGGGTTATACGGTCAGTGGTTTGGTCCTAATCCTCCCTGGTTAGTGCTCTGAAAAATTGGGCCGAGTATAACTGTTGGACCCTGGGGTATATCACAAGTTGTGAAGCCTTGACAATCCTATGAGGTTCCAGACTTTTGAATCCACACCTGTCACATAAGTTTGCTTGTTGCCTTAGTTTGCGTAGATTTTGAATCGCTTTTATTTTTGTATAGAAGACACTTAGGAGAAATTCTGCTTCGGCCATTCTGGCTGAAAAACCTTTGAGAAGGTCCCGCAGAATTTTAAACTTGCCACCCAAATATCCCCTTAATTAGGAGGTGCTTTCGAGGGAAAGCATGGATCCAACGGTTATTGTCATGTCACCTGAAGAAGAAAACTCCACCATGGATTCGGGAGTGAACTTTTCACTTCCTTTGATTCCACTAATCACTAATCCTCCAAGGTTTGTGACCATGGAACCATCTGCTTCACAAGACACGTCTTTCCACCATTTGATGGAAGGATAACCTGGGGCTGTAGAATGGTACAATCAACCCCAGGATGACCCTGTATCCACAACTTTTGGTCCATCTGCATCCTTTTCAGAAACAACTCTAGGGAAACAATGGGCTCATTTTGCCATACTTCCATCTGCAGGAACCACACTTCCTTATTGGGTTCCCAATGATGATTTTCTAGCACCCTTCAGGGAACACCTCGATCGGCTACGGGCGGTCGACGAGAACTCAGACGACAGATTCTCCCACGAGGGAGTCGAAATTCGGAAGTGACGACATCTCAACATACCCCAATTCGTTCTTTATCTTTCACTTCACCGGAAACACCTATACATAACATGGCCACTTATGAACCTAGTCAACACTCATTTCCTGCGAGTACACATCTTAATCAGGAGACCGATTCCATACCCCGGATGACTCAAAACATTGAAGGACAATTGTCCAACACCCCACATACTACTACCGGAATGCTACCTCCTCCCCCACCCCAAAAATTGAGGGGAGGATACTCTTTACCTCCCAATTTCATCATAAGTAGTGTTCCTCCACTAGTAAGTAACCATCAACCTATTGCGAGTCAACCATCAATTAGTGTTCAAAACATCGTTATTGGGGGCAACCCCTGTTCGCTAATCATAATATGAATGGATGGCTTCCAACTGGTCATTACGTTGGCAGCTCCTTACCAATCGCAACACCTACCATGGGATTATCTCATGGTGGGGGACCATCCAACCTAACTCAATCACTATGGAGTCATATGTATCCAAGAAATTTCAACCCTGTGTCGGGACAATACCATCCGAGAAACATAATTCCCAGAATACCTTATCCCGAAAACTCAAACACTCCATTGGGACATCACAATGTTATGCCAATTGGACCCCCACCAACGTTCCCTCAAGTCCCACCACCGTTTGGTCCACCTCCACCTCCTTCAGGAGGTGGCGGCCCCCCACCTCATTCCGGAGGGGGAGGACCTCCACCTTCTGGCAGAAGCCCACCCCATTCCATTGGCGGTGGCCCACCCTACTTCGGCAGAGGAGGCGGAGGCCAACCCCTTTCCAGCAGTGGAGGAACCCCACCTTATGGAAGAGGGCCACCTTATTCCGGCAGCGGAAGTAGAGGGCTACCCTATTCCGGCGACAGAGGCAGAGGGCCACCTGTTGGGCCCCAAAATAGCCCTTTTTTCCTATACTTATCGACACCTTTTTCCCCTGTTTTGCCTTACTTTTCCATAACCCAGACTGTATCTTTCGAAGTCAAGCATGGATCTCATCAGGTATAATCTATTATTGCTTTATCTTGTTAATGCCTAGTATTATTTATGGTTATGAACTTTATCTTTTAATTTGTGCTAACATGTATTGATTTTATAAAGATAGTTCAGAGCCTTGAAAGACCACAGGTGTAGCAGCTCGCTAAACCTATGGCGGAAAGGAATACGTGGCGCCAGCTATCCCTCCCTGAATTTGGTCCCATATATCACTATGATAGCTCAAGCATCCTTCCATGAGTCCAACTGCGACTGGGTCACGATAAAATGTACAGGCATCTTCTCTTCCAATCAATTGGGATCTATTCGGTCTGTTAACAGCACGAAGTAACAGCGCAGGCCTGAACGCAACAACTTCATTCATGGTTGTAACTGTTTCTGTTTCAATTTGAAAGCCTGAAGATCGTAGATATTCATGGATTCCTGAAATTTTGGGAACAAAATTATGTCATCCGTCTATAAATGTAAGAATGTCTTCTGAGCCTAAGGGTTGGTTAATTGGCATTTTGATTGTAAGAGTTGTAATAGAGTGTTGTAATTGTGGATCTACGATCTTAATACAAAGAGAAGAGTTCTTGATATTTCTGTGTCTTAATTCATGTTAGTTTCACGGCATCTCTGTTAGAAGGCCACGGTCCTCCCTCTCACAGAGATCGCCGAGTTAGATAGATTCTTTATTTTTGCTTCTATTAAATTGGTGTGGAATTACAGTAGGCATATTTCCAGTGTGCTGCAATAGCAGTGTTTATGATTGCGTTTTCCTTTGGTGTGGTGTGACAGTCGACTGTGTAGAGTAGTTTTCCTTTGATGCAAGTGTGTTAATTCGTTGTCACAGCCAGGCTCAGCTCTAATTCATTCCTGTTATTTATCTTTCTTAGAGTTTACCAATTTAGTTAGATTATGGTTCAAGCTTAATTCTGGTTCAATTACTGTTATTTACATTCTTATAATTTGTTGAATTAGATAGGTCATGATTGAATTACTTGTAGTATGATATCTTTAGGATTTAACTTCTTGCAAAAGTAAGTCTAGTTTATTTATTCTTAGATCAGTAACTGCTAGATTGATGTTGTAGGAAAGTGGAAGTCCTTTGAAGTTCTTAGATGGATAATTTAGATTAGCTTTAGGAATGAGTTGAGTTTGACTGAGAAGTTAGGTAATATAATTGATATTCATTTCATTCAATCAACTACTTGAGTGTTTATGCATAGATTTTGCTAATTTCCTTTGAAATAAAAAGACTTCCCTGGGTTGACAATTTATATTGAGCATTATGTCTGTTGGTTAGAATTAATCAGCATATAGAGTGACCAACATTTTGGCATCGTTTTCAGGGATGGTAATTGATAGACATAGATGGTAGTTTATTAATCGATTTCATTTAGCTATGAGTATTTGAAGCATGCATGAATACGAGAAGAATAAATGGGGAACCCCCCCAAAATACTAACCCTGCAGGTGGGAGAGGTCGTGGCGGTAACCAAGGTTTGGGAATATAGACATTTATATATGAAATAATTGCCAGAGCTAGTTCCTCTACCAGACTACCGCGAGCATCTTCAGGAAGAGGAAAATCTGTTCTCCCTAATCTTGAAACATCTACATCAACTGTGGAGAACGCAATGTGACCTTCAACTCCCATTCCTGAGAAGAAGCATCCTAAAGACAAAGGAAGTGTTGCAGGTGCAGTGGGTCGAGAGGATATCTATTGAATCAATGGGTGTATAGTAACTAAATAAGAGTGGTTAGAACATTTCCAAGAATAGAGGAAAAAAGAAGGTGAGAGAAAGAAAGGAGGAGAGAAGAAGAAGAAAGAGAAGACGAGGAAAGAAGAAAGGAAGGACAAGAGGACCAGGGAAACATGGATAATGAAGAACATGGATATCACCAGCAACATCACAATAATCATGAAGAGGAGGTGGGGGATAATTAGCATGGTGACACTGTTGTGACACTTGAATTCCCTATCCTACAAACACCAGGGGCGGCCCCCATGAAGAATATTTCACCCTCTGTTCTTCTGAACTTCCATGGTAAGTCCTCCAAAGATCTAGATGAATTCATCTTTGAATTTGATATCCTCTATCGGAGCTATGACTATACCTACAGTGCACAGAAATTGAATCTATTTCCTGCTACTCTCAAGGGAAATTCCCTGTGTTGGTTCATGAGTTTGGGTCATGAGACTATTACTACTTGGGATCAAATGAAACAAAATTTCATTTCCAAATATCAAGAGTATTGTAGAACTAGATATAGGAGGGAAGAGTTGTTTAAGATGGTCCAGAAAGAAGAGGAGAGTTTGGAGGACTTTGTTGAGAGATTGTTATACAATTTGCAGAGGTCTGGTTACACCAATATTGGGAAAGATATATTGAAGATTATCTTACTGTGTGGGATCAGAGAAGATTTCCTAGACATGCTGAATTTGTTGGGGAAGGTGGATATCTCAAAAGAACCCTTTGAAAATTTCGTTGACTTATGTCGAAGATATTCGAGGGGAACCTCTAGAACCAACAATCGGGACAGAGAACGAGATCGAGATGTCCTCACTAGGACACAAAAGTCAGCCAGTGGAGGGGCCACTCGGGAAAAAATATGCAACCTTCTTGAGAATTTTAAAACATATATGATGAGCTCTATCTCCTCGCAGTTGGATATCTTGAGAGAAAAACAGAGGCAAGCAGAAGAAGATCTAGCACTTGGTGTATTCTGTGCTAAATGTAGGAAGAAGCATCCACTGAAGGAATTCCCACTTGACAAGGTCGAGGTATGTCAATTATGTGACTTGGATCATGACAACAAAGAATGTCCTTCACTTCCAAAATTCAAAGCAATCTTGCAGGCATCTAGTTCAGATGTGGAGCAATTTTATTTCATCGCTCAGAAGAAGCCTTGGAAGCCTCGAAATCAAGGTATGAACCCAGATCCATCACCTTTTCGGAATAATATGAATAACATGAATAATATGGATAATCAGTTTCCTTCACATTATTCCTATTCTAATAACCAATGGCATCCACCTCAAACTTCAATGCAAAATCCTAATCCTTGGACGCGGTGGGCACAACAATCAAACCAGCAAGCTCCTTGGTCTCCTGGTTGGAGAAATTCCTACCTAGGAAATAAGTTTCCTCACAACCCAACTCCGTATCAACATTATCAACAGCCGTAACTGCAACTCCAAAACAATGCCGCACCAATGAACGTACCACTACGACCACAGCTGCCTGCTCATCCTAACCCCAACCCGAATAATAAGGCAGTACACCAATTCGAAACTACCAACATGCCAGCTTATTCCATTTCCCCAATTCCCTGCAATGACTTACACCTATGATCAGGGAGTGTAGTGGAACCCATCGTCATCAAGGATGTTCCATCCTCTGTGACTAAAGCAAGAATGAATCAGCAATTCGAGAATTCAGTTAACACAACAATCCCCATTATTGAGGATGATGAGACTCCTACTGAAACACCAGATGAAACAAAGGAGGAAACACACATTGAAACACAACCTGTACAACTAACAAAAGAACCGTCGTATCCTAAACAATTGGCCTTACAGAAGACAGTGGAACAACCTCGTTTCAATCTCTTAGGAGAATTGAAGAATCTATATGTCAAGATTCCACTGTTACAAGCCCTTCATGATGTACCTATCTACGCCAAGACCGTTAGGGATCTGTGCGTTAAAAATCCAGGAAGGAAGCCTAGGGACCCTCCTACTGTCCATGTAGTGGAAAAACTGTCCGAATTGATAATGGGTAGGGCTCCACTGGCTAAGTATGACGACCCAGGTAATCCTACTACAGTATACATTGGGCATACTCAGATACCCAACATCTTAGTCTACTTAGGTGCATCCATAAATGTTATGACCATAGAGACTGTAAGGAAGCTGGGACTCACTAATATCAGGCCTACCCCTACTAGATTAAAGCTGGCTGATAGGTCCACAATCAAACCTGAAGGAATTTTAGATGACTTGGTGGTCACCGTCGACTTGTGGGAATACCCTACAGACTTTTTGGTTTTACAACCTAAGTCACAGTTGGGGGGACACCCGTTAATCTTAGGACGACCATGATTAGCTACAACAGACACATGTATCAACTGTAGATCAGGTTCCATGACAATTTCAGATGGGACTGATATTAAAAACCTGACCCTCTATCCTCCATCCAGGCCAAGTTCTGATGTTGAAACTCCATCATGGATGGATTTGGTGGAAGAGGAAGGCATTCAACCATTGTTAACAATCGGGAAGGCCTTAACTTTCAAGACTGAAACTGAAGATGATGTCATCAACAGTTTCATCAGTGAGCCCACATCTATCACCAAACACGCATATCAAATTCTAAACAACACCTTAAGTGAAAAAGAACAAGAAGATCTGACTGAAGAGGCTCTAGTTAGTGATTCTGAAATAATCCCAGTTATTAAAAACTTGAAAAGTACTCCAGTGGAAATCGAGCCTAGGAAAACTCTGAACATTAATATGAATCTTACGCCCGATGAGCTGGAATGTCTAATCACTTTGCTGAAAAAACATAAGGGATCCTTTGCATGGGAATATACAGATATGAGGGGTATCCCCTCAAACCTGTGTACCCACCATATTTATATCAAAAGTGACTCCAGGCCAGTGTGCCAACCTCAACGCAGAATGAACCTGAATTTGAGTGATATCGTGAAGGAGGAAATCCAAAAACTCTTGGAGGCTGGAATTATTTACCCAATTTCAGACAGCGAGTGGGTTTCCCCACTTGTGATCGTACCTAAAAAGAATGGAAAATGGAGAGTCTGTGTAGATTACAGGAAACTAAATAAAGCAACACAAAAAGACCATTTTCCCTTACCTTTTATTGATCAGGTTTTAGACACCCTGTATGGAAAGAAATTATTTTCCTTTCTGGATGGATTTAGTGGTTATAATCAGATCCAGATAGCCCTCAAATACCAAGACAAATCCACCTTCACCTATTCTTGGGGCACCTTTGCATATAGGGTGCTTCCTTTTGGGTTATGTAATGCACCGGCCACATTTCAGAGAGCTGTGATTGGGATCTTTTTCGAAATGGTTAACGATTGCATGGAAATCTTTATGGACGATTTCACTCCATATGGTAGTAGTTTTGATGAAGCATTGAAGAATCTAGAAAGAGTTTTAGAACGCTGTGAACAACCCACCTGTCTTTGAGCACTGAAAAGTGCCACATGATGATGGATGAGGGTATAGTTCTGGGGAACTTTATCTCTGCTGCAGGTATCTAGGTAGATCCAGCAAAAATTAAGGTATTCACAAACATTCCCACTCCTGGAATGCAGAAAGAGGTACGTAGCTTCCTCGAGCATGCTGGTTATTACAGAAGATTTATAGAAAAAATTTCCAAGCTAGCTTCTCCTTTATTTACTTTATTAATGAAGGATGTACAGTTTGTTTGGACAGATGCATGTCAAACAACGTTTGCACAGCTCAAGAAAAGGTTATCCACAACGCCTTTTCTACAAGGGCCTAACTGGGCTTTGCCTTTTCATATTTCCTTTGATGCTTCAGATACTGCTATTGGAGAAGTGTTAGGACAACAGGAAGGTCACAGTCCATATGTTTTTTATTACATCAGCAAGAATCTGGCCCCTGCTGAACTAAATTACACAGTTACACAAAAAGAATTCCTTGCTATTGTTTATGCAATTAATAAGTTTAGACATTAAATCACTGGGTATCCTACTTTCGTGCACACTGATCACTCAACCATTAATTACTTAATGAATAAACCCATCACTAATGCTAGAGTAACTAGATGGTTGTTACTATTACAAGAATTTGACATTACTATTGTTGACAGGGCAGGAAAAGAAAATGTCGTTGCTGATTTTCTTTCTCGACTGACTAACAATGTTGATGATGCACTAGTCGAAGATTCTTTTCCTGATGAACATTTTTTTGTAGTCTCAGCTCATTCCCCATGGTATGCAGATGTTGCTAACTATTTGGCTGCATGCAAGCTTCCAACACATTTATCAAAAAGAGAAAAAAAAAAAAAAAATCATACATCAGAGTGCTAGATACTGTTGGATAAACGAACATCTCTTTTACACTGGTCCAGATTTGGAAATCAGAAGGTGTGTGAGAGAGGATGAAATTTACAGTATCTTGAAGGCTTGCCACGATGAGCCCTGTGGGGGACATTTTGTTGATAAAAGAACTGGTCATAAAGAATTAAGGATGGGATATTTCTGGCCAACAGTGTTCAAGGATATGAAGAAATATGTTCAGGATTGTGACAACTGCCAAAGAATGGGACAGCCAAATAGACTAGATGAAATGCCTCTTTAGCCATAGCTGGTGGTTGAACCTTTTAATAGATGGGATCTACATTTTGTAGGGATTATCGACCCTCCTTCGAAGCAGAAAGTTTATATCCTAGTTTGCACAGATTATATGACCAAGTGGGTGGAGGATGTAGCTTTGGTCAAGGCCAATGATCAGGCTATAATGGATTTCTTATATGAAGAGATCTTCACCCACTTTAGAGTACCCAAAGATATAGTTACAGATGGAGGACCGCAGTTTGTGTCCCATAAATTGGAAGCCCTATTGCAGAAATATCACATTCAACATAAGATAACCTCACCATATCATCCACAGGCCAATGGTCAAGTGGAAATCATGAATAAGGTAATTGAGGCTATTCTGACAAAAACGGTGAAGAGTCACCGCAAGGATTGGGCTGAAAGACTTCCAGAGGCATTATGGGCATATCGTACCACATGGCGCAACACTACAGGTTTCTCTCCATATGAATTGGTGTACGGTAAGAACATTGTCTTTCCCATTGAATTTGAAATTAAAACTCTAAAGACAACCATAGAAGCAAACATGGACTTGACAGAGGCTTAAAGGAACCGACTGAATCAATTAAATTAGATTGATGAGAAGCGCACAACTGTTGTGCATTAGACAACGTTAATTCAACAACAGCACTCCAAATGGCATGACAGGTTCATAAACAAGAAAGTCTTCTGCGAAGGAACTGGGCCTTACTGTATGATTCACGGTTCAAGAGGGATTTTAAAGTCAAGTTATGTACAAGATGGCTAGGACCCTACCAAATCGACAAAGTATTTGACAATGGCACAATCCGCTTGACCACTATTGATGAAAACCAAACACCATTATTTGCCAATAGTCATCGGCTGTGACTGTATCATAAAACGATTTCAAAGAATGCATTCATTTCGCATGGTGCAGCTGATCCATATTATCAACTGATGCAGGAGCAGGGATTTTCCCCTGTCCCTGATAACTCTTAAAAAGAACTATTGCAATTCTGCACAAAAATTGTACATAAATAAATCGTTTTTTTTCTTTTTCAATTTTTTTTTAAGCTTTGATTGGTTTGTTTTTTAGAATTGTGTACAGGTATATGCGTGAAGGTTCACTTGAACAGAAGCAGTCACAATTTGGGCCAAGCAATTGCAGGTATTCCAGTTGATCTTCCAATCTTTGGACAACTCCTTGAAAGAAAAGCGAACGACGTTACAACGCCAATTACTCAACTGAATCTTTGCCAACTTTTTCATTCCCCAGCTGCAACTTTGCTAAATCTGACCTATTTTCCCTATTTTTGCAACTGCAACTCTGCTAAATCTGACTTATTTTCCCTGTTTTCACAGCTACAACTCTGCTAAATCCGGCCTATTTTACCTATTCTCGCAGCTGCAACTCTGCTAATTTTCTCCAAATTTCCCTATTTTCATAGTTGCAAATCTGCTAAATTTCGCCAAATTTCCCTATCCTCGCAGCTGTAACTCCGCTGATTTTCGCTGAATTTCCCTATCTTCGCAGCTGCAACTCCTCGAATTTCCCTGTCTTCGCAGCTGCAACTCCACTAATTTCCACCGAATTTCCCCATCTTCGCAGCTGCAACTCCGTTGAATTCCATCGAATCCCCTTATCTCTGCAGTTGTAACTCTGCCAGATCCCGCCAAAATTTCCTAAGTTCATAGTTGCGACTCCGCCCGATCTTTCCAATTCATGGCTGCGACTCTGCTAATTCTTCAGTTAAAAGATCGTTCTGTCTCCGCTAGTTTTTATCATCCTGCTCCAGTCTCCACGAGTAACATTAAAGATCACATGTTCACCATGTACTCTTATGATTTATGCCAGCATGGATTTACTTTACCTGCCCAATCAACGACGACCAACTCATTGAAGCATGTGCGCATTATGTCTTCACCAGCGATGCGACCGTGAAATGGCGCCACCGTGGAAAAATGACGGCTCAACATTATATTGAAAGGTACGAGTTTTAATCATAAACATGATCAGGCTTGAAATGACATAGCAAGTAATAATAATTATACCTTGTCGTTAGTCCCTGTTAACAATCCATAGCCAATCAATTGAAACAAAAAAAACGTCCAAATTGTCACTCGTACTTATTATATGACCGCCATTTTACCTAATTCGTGCGATATTCTGCCACCGATTTCATTCCAAAAATAACTATGCCAACTTTCCAAAAATACCCAAATCAACTTCGGCTATCCATCGACTGTTTGTGCATGCAGTAACTCTGACGTCTGAAACTGGTGACTCTTGCATTCGCTAGCAGAACTCGTAGAAGAGAAGCAATATGGGTATCCCGGTGAGATACGAACCTGTAAACATAGAGTCTCTGCGCGAAAATAGGGAGGTATTTGCCATCTTTGTGGAAGCCAGGTGGACGGATTATTTCAAATATTAAACAGTTTCCATGTGGAGACAACACTCCAATTTGATCTAAACTTGACCAACACTCACTCAGAAGTTAGAGGATTAAGGATAGACGTTCAAGAGGCAATTGTGGTGGAAGTTACAGGATTTCCCAGGAGTGGGAGGAGATGGTTTGGTCGGAAGCGGCACAATTTGAGCGCAGGTGAGGATTTTCTAGCAACAGGAGAAAGCGTTCAGCCGAGAGGCAGAGGAACAGCATTGGAGACACTGCCAAGGCCTCGGGATCAGGTTGCAGTCTTTTTAAAGAAGTACATCACTTCTGAGGGCAAGTACGGAGTAGTTTACATTTATGAATTTTTCCTATTGTCCCATTTACACCATGGCAGATTACTCAATATGCCATTCTATCTCTTAAGAACCCTATAAAGCATGGCTCATTATGTCAGAACTTCTCGACATCCCTCATCTTCCTTAACAAATCATGGGTTAATCAAATTGCTAGTTTTAAGGGCCCTTACACGTCAGAATTTAACATGGGAACAATTTGTTGTTGGGCCAAGGGTACCCCAAGAATCTGCCTTGGAAATAGGGGGCATTGATGTAGAGGGTGATGACCAGAGCTCCTCAAATCTAGCTGGGGGGAGGGATAGAGTGTCAGCCGACAAATTGGGGGATGTTTAGGGGGATTATTTGGGGGAAACTGCAACAAAATCAAACCTTGTTGACGAAGAAGTTACAATGGAGGCTGTGGCAAATGAAACTGTAAATTTAGAAGCTGCAGCAACAAAAGCTGAAACTGGAGCAGCAGTAGATGTTGCGACAGTGGAATCTGTAGCTGCGGAAGCTGCAATGGCAGGAGCTGAAACTGGAACAACAGTGGATACTGTGACAGTGGAAGTTGTAGCTGCGGAAGCAGTAATGGCAGAAGAAGAACATCATGTAGAGGCAATGGAAGGAGGATATATGGAAGTCCTGAATGTTGAATCCTCCATTGAAATAAGGGGAACTATAATTCAGGAGGAGGAATTTGTTGTTGAAACAGGGAGAGCCAATGAATTGAGACCCGAATCTTCCATCCCTGTTTCTGAAAATGTGGATATTCCTGTATCACATAGAAGAAGGAAAAGACCAAGTGGTAAGGTCCAGACATCCTGTTCTGAGAAAAAGAGAAGAACCAGAGTTTCTTTCACTGCAGAAGCGGTACAGGCAATGTGGGAAAATGTTGAAATTCCTATTCTAAAACCCCGATCACCCGTTGTTACACTGGAACCTGCTGCAAGTGAACCCCAAATTGAAATTTTACTTTTTGAGAATGAGTTGTTAAAGGAGGAAGTACAAACGCTTCGGGATGAATTGCAGAAGGGGAAAGAATCATGCAAAAAGCAGGCAGAGAAGAGCTTGAACACTTTGGTTGAAGTTGCAGATCAGTTGGAATTTTCCTCTTGTTTTGGAGGATGGAGAACATGTGGAACCGATATGTTCAGCATGTGGAGATATACTCAAACTTGCAGGTTGTAAAGTCAGAGTGGTGGAAGCATCAGCATGGAAATTCACAAAAGTAAGGAAAGGAAGAGAAGAAATACCTACAGTGGAGATAATGGAAGAGAATGAGCTAGAAGTGGACATAATTCCTGATCTGGAGCTACAAGAGGATGCATAAATACAATCCCAGACATCGATGGATACTGAACTACTCCCGGGTCAGTCTCATTATTCAGGAGACATTGAAGTGATTCAAGAGCAATCACAATGGTCTGAAGACATTGAAATTTTAAAACAGGAGGCGGTTACACAAGAACCAACACTCAGAGAATCTGTCATTGAAGCAGCAGCTCAAACAGTATGCACTTTGAGTGAATCGCAGAAATTGGACGTTGTTACACAAGAATCGGCGTCCTCAAAACTTTTTGTTGAAGTTGCAACTCAAACAGAAGACACTGAGACTGGGATACAAGAGAAGAATGTTGTTACACAAGAACCAACATTCTTAAAATTGTTTGTTGAAGATGCGATTCAAACTGAAGTTGCTGAGATTGAAACACATGAAAGCGATGCTGCTACACAAGAACCAGCATTCCCAAAATTATTTGTTGAGTCAGCAACAAAAACTAAAGTTGTTGAGATTGAAACACAGAAAAGGGGTGCTGCTACACAAGAACTAGAATTCCCAAAATTATTTGTTGAGTCAGCAACACAAACTGAAGTTGCCGGGGTTGAAACACAGAAAAGGGATGCTGCTACACAAGAACCAGCATTCCCAAAGTTTTTTGTTGAGGCAGCCACAAAAACAAAGGCTGTTGCAACACTACTGGAAGAAGAAGCTGCTACGTTGTCAATGGAGAATGAGAAGGCTGAAACATCTGGTGATAAGGTACGAATGCAAATATCTCAAGAAATTATTGAATTGGACTCTGATGATGAGAAGGATGCAAATGATAGAAGAATTAAAGGCTTGGTGAAGGAGCTTTCATAGTTGAAGCTCAAAGTTAAGAAATGGAAGGATCATGTTGACTGGTGTAAGGAAGGGATGGTTCCCCTTTATGAGTACAAAAACACTATCAGAGGATTGAGGGAAAAATGGGAAGAAGAATTGATCTTTTAGAAAAACCAATGGGAAAGTGTGCAAAAAGAATTAGAGGAGCTGAGAAAATTTAAATCTATGCAGAAGGAAAAAGATCAAATGTAAACTTTCTCTCGGGAATTGTTGAGCTTTAGGCCCCCATCTCCTTCATATCCGGTGTTCCTTTATGAACAAATGACCCTATTTAAAATGAAATCCTTGAAGGAAGGGAGACCCTATCAGTTGATAAGATCCCCTCAGTTTCTGGAGACCCTTTTGCAGAGCAGTTTCATTGAGCATAATTTATTGTGCGAATTATATTTACATGAGATGGCATGCTTCCTGGATTCTCTCTCTAATCATGTTCCTTATTTGGGTGATGTTCAGTTGAGGGATTTCACCTCCTTTGTTACTAATCACATGCAGTGGTGGAATGCCTTTCAGATTGTTACTAAGAATGAGGGTAACTCCAATCTTTGGATTGGGAGTGAACCTCAATCCCCTCGGGTCCTTATTGAAAAACATGAGAGGATCCTTTCATCCCTCGTGAAGACTCAGCAGTTGATAGATTTGCAGAAGAAGGTCACTTCCACTTGTGTCCAACTGATTTCCAAGCAGAAGCTTTGTGCCCTGGAAGGTAGCAAGCAGAGATGGAAAGTCTCTTCTCCATATTTAAAGGGAAGGGACCCCTACTGTTTTAAGAATTCAAGCAAGGCTCTTCCTAGGGTGGATGGATATGTCAAGTGCATGGAGATATGTGGACCCCGTTGTTTGGGGATAAAATTTAAGTTCCCACTCATATGGATTCCAGAGAGATAATACAGGGACAATTATACAATGACCAAGGCAGAGGAGAAACAGTGCTGGGAAAAGTGGATCGCGTGTAAGGGATTCTTGGAATTAGGTGAGAGACCTAAGCTTTCTTTCAATTTCACTAATCTACATGGACAGAGCCTAGAATCAGACTCAGGCTAGTTGGTTGTATTGCATGAGGACATGCAAATGGATAGTTGGGGGGAGATGCTGGGCCCCAAAATAGGCCCTTTTTTACTATACTTATCGACACCTTTTTCCCCTGTTTTTCCTTACTTTTCCATAACCCAGACTGTATCTTTCCAAGTCAAGCGTGGATCTCATCAGGTATAATCTATTATTTCTTTATCTTATTAATGCCTAATCTTGTTTATGGTTATGGACTTTATATTTTAATTTGTGCTAACATGTATTGATTTGATAAAGATAGTTCAAAGCCTTGAAAGACCACATGTGTAGCAGCTTGTTGAACCTATGGAGGAAAGGAATACGTGGCGCCAGCTGTCTGTCCCTGAATTTGGTCCCATATATCGCTGTGACAGCTCAAGCGTACTTCCACGAGGCCAGCTACGACTGGGTCACGATAAAACGTCCAGGCATCTTCTCTTCCAATCAGTTGGGATCTATTCGGTCTGTTAACAGCACAGAGTAACAACGCGGGCCTGAACGCAACAACTTCATTCAATTTCATTCATGGATGTAACTATTTCTGTTTCAATTCGGCAGCCTAAAGATCGTAGATCTTCATGTCTGCCCGACATTTGTGGAACGAAATTATGTCATCTGTGTATAAATGTAAGAAGGCGTTATGAGCTTGGGAGTTGGTAAATTGGCATTTCAATTGTAAGAGCTGCAACAGAGTGTTATAACTGTGGATCTACCATCTTAATACAAGGAGCAGAGTTCTTGATATTTCTATGTCTTAATTCGTGTTAGTTTCATGGCATCTATGTTAGAAGGTCAGGGCCCGCCTTCTCACAGAGATCGTCGAGTTAGATAGATGCTTTAGTTTTTTTCTATTAAATTGGTGTGGAATTACAGTAGGCATATTTCCAGTGTGCTGCAATAGTAGTGTTTATGATTGCGTTTTCCTTTGGTGTGTTGCAACAGTGTGGTGTGACAGTCGAGTGTGTAGAGTAGTTTTCCTTTGATGCAAGTGTGTTAATTCGCTTTCACAGTCAGGCTCAGCTCTAATTCATTCCTGTTATTTATCTTTCTTGGAGTTTACCAATTTAGTCAGATTATGGTTCAAGCTTAGTTCTGGTTCAATTACTATTATTTACATTCTTAGAATTTGTTGAATTAGACATGTCATTATTGATTTACTTGTAGTCTGATATCTTTAGGATTTAACTTCTCGCAAAAGTAAGTCTAGTTTATTTATTCTTAGATTAGTAACTGTTGGATTGATGTTGTAGGAAAGTAGGAGTCCTTTGAAGTTCTTAGATGGATAATAAAGGTGAGCTTTAGAAATGAGTTGAGTTTGACTGAGCAGTTAGGTAGGATAATTGATCTTCATTTCATTCAATTAGATACTTGAGTGTTTATGCATAGATTTTGTTAATTGCCTTTGAAATAAAAAGAATTCCCTGGGTTGACAATTTATATTGAGCATTCTGTTTGTTGGTTAGAATTAATCAGCATATAGAGTGACCAACACCACCCTATTATGGCGGCATCAGGGGACTCCCCTCTTTCGGCGAGGGACCACCTTATTCCGTCGATGGAGGATTTCCCCCATCCAGTGGCAGACCACCCTATTATGGCGGGGGACCACCATTAGGTCCACCACCCAACCCAGGCAGCACACCCCCTTATGGTCAATTCCCTATGGGAACACCTTACAATCAATCGATTGAAGGTCCTACTGGTCCACAAATGTCATATCAATACTACCAGTATCCGCAGCCAAATCAACAGCTACCATTTCTGGCTACTTCAGACCTACCAGACCTGTCTCGTTTGACCAATGATCCCATCCTTCATGGTTATAATTGGCCACCCATTCCGGTTAAGTTACCTTCTGATATTCCAAAGTTTGATGGCAAGCCCGGTGAAGACTCGAAGAACCATGTAATGACATACCATTTATGGTGCTCATCCAATTCCTTGATGGATGATTCGATCCATCTAATGTTATTTCAAAGGACCCTCACTGTTACATCTACCAAGTGGTATATTGAACCACCACTGCACTCATTTCCTTATTTTCGTTCTTTAGCTATATCATTCCTTACTCATTTCCAGTTACCCATCCGCTATGAAACTGGTACGGACTTATTGACTTCTCTCCGCTAGACCACCACAACTCATATATCTGATCATATCCATGAGTGGTGGAGGAGACGACATCTCATTAAGGATCCCATTCTAGACCAATTATTAGTTGACTGTTTCACGAAGTCTCTTTTACCCAGCGTAGCTAGAGATGTAGCTATGGGTGGGGCCGTCACTGAAGAACAGGCTATCACTCGTTCCCACTACTTAGAACTTTTCTATGCCCAACATGGCACTTTGTATGATATTTTTCCTGACGCTCCCTGTCCTACCTATGACCCCGCAAAACTGCCCCAAGGACCTCATGCCAACGGCATTATTGGTTCCATCCACTCCCAGCCTTCTACTCAAACCGGTGGATCGTCGAACCACCATGGTTCTTCCCCAACCTTGCCATAGAATGGTAGTGGCACCACCAAGTCACCCACTCCTGCTCCCACCAAGGAGGTGAATTATGTTCAGTCATCTTTGCCTCAGAAATCCAGTGGTAAGAAGAAAACCAAAGGTAAACCCAAGAAGTCTTCCAATCAGCAGGAACATAAGAACCCTCTCGAAGACACGAAACAAAAAAGGAAGGTCAAGTATCCTTGCTTACTGTGTGGTGGGGACCATTTCTCCAAAGAGTGCCCACACAAAGACGATGTGCAGAAGTTTCTTAAGGGAAACTCCACACCCAAAGTTCTCAATGATCCCTTCCCCACCCAAAACCAACAAATGATCACCCAAACCTCTCCTTCCCAAGGAGAAACATCCTCCACCGTGCATGTTCTCATGATGCATAGTGAAATGGTTAACCTGAATACACAATCACGATCATACGACTCAGTCCCTCCTAAGGAACCCATCGGAAGTAATACTGAAAAAGCTTCTGCCTCTATCTTGGATATTTCTGCGCCGCAAGGTTCTCTCACCATTGAGAAACCTTCATTAGATTCAATGTTGCGTCCACCTAAGAGCACGATTAGAAAAGCAGTTTTCAATCCTAATGCTCCAGTAACTTAGAACTATAAAATTGTAGAGGACTTGGCACAAGCCCTTGTGCCATTTCGACGCTAGAATTCTTGTAGAACTATCCCAATCAACGTAAGACTCTTCTCGCTTCCATCAGTGCGGTAGATCAAGATTCCTCAAATACAATCATGTTTAAACTTGAGTATTTGAACCAAGGCTTTCCCACTAGCTAGATTTCCAAATTGCCACAAAGGTTGTTGGGAAGACAATCCATCGTACTTTGTTAGACAAAGGTGCTTCCACCTTGGTCATGTCATTATCCTGCTGGCAAGCCATCGGCTCTCCTGAGTTAAACCGTTCCCCTACTACTCTGAAAGCATTCGACGGTCGTGGATTCCAACCTCAAAGGGATCTTACAAGCCTTAGCATTAGAGTTGGGGGGAAAGACCATGGCCATTAACATGGAAGTGGTCGCTTCCCTTTTGGATTATAATCTCTTGCTTGGTCGTAACTGGTTTTACGCCATGACGACGGTCGCGTCATCCGTATTTCGCATTGTACAATTCCCCTATTAAGGATGAGTTGTCACCATCGACCAATTGGACTTCTATACATAGGACACCGCTACTCATCCAGGAGACAATGTCCCTCTGTTAAGGAAATATTCGTAGCTATATGAGGGTGTGGGGGTTGGCCTCATAAAAGATTCATCTCTTATGGGCATCTTTCCAACCCCGAATCCCCCTAACCATGTTGCCATGGTGCACATGATCTCCTCCATGATTCCATCATATTCCAACTCTACAGATCAATGGCTCATACCTGACGAGGCCACCATTCACTTGATTGGAGATACTATGCCTCTCCCACCAGCTGAGGCTACTTATGAGGCTATCCAGTCAACCCCTGAGGACCACTTGGTCATGGCCTCTACATCTTGTTCTCTACAGCGGACGTCATCCTCACCAGATCCTCTGCTCTAGACTTTTCATTCTGATGAGTCCATTATGGAGATTATGAACACAGATGAACCTCTGTGGGAAGACCTTCACGATCGATTGTCTTTCCTACCCTCATTAGATTCTGTGGAGAACGGTGGGAGAATGCTATAACGACATTATTTTCACCAGATGTCTATCCTTTCCCACAAGCACTGATCCTCACTTGTGATACGGTTACGTAAGGAAATATGGAAAACATCACGCCTACCATCCCGATTGACATCTCGGTTACACCTGGCGTCATGGAACATATCCGCATCAGCTAGAACTGCTCTCTTGATGAGCTTACCACATCCACGACCTTATTCAAACAATTTTGCGATGTCTTCGCATGGACCTATGAAGAAATTCCTGGGATCGATCCTTCCATTGTTTTGCACGAGATCCAAACCTATCCCGACGCTAAACATGTCCGCCAAAAGTTACGACCAGTGCATCCTCGAAAAACTATGGCAATTAAAGCTGAGATTAAAAAGCTCTTGAAGGCTGGCTTTATCTATCATGTTCCTTTAACAGAATGGGTCTCCAATGTCATTCCTGTGGCTAAGAAGCAGGCCACTATTAGGGTCTGTTTCGATTATAGGGACCTGAACAAGGCTTGTCCTAATGACAACTACCCTACCCCCTTCATCGATCAGATCATCGACAATTGCGCCGGGAGAGTCATCTTCTCATTTATGGATGACTTTTCCAGTTATAATCAAATTGAGATCCACCAAGCTGACCAACACAAGACCTCTTTCATCTGTCCTTGGGGTACATTTGCTTATCGTAAACTCCCTTTTGGCCTAAAACATGTTGGTGCTACATTCTAGCGGGCCATGTCATATGCTTTTCATGATGTGAAGGACTTTGTCGAGCCCTATCTCAACGATCTCCCTGCTCATTCATAGCATCGTGAGTTCCACATCGATCATCTGACCGTTGTATTCCTTAGATGCAAGCGGTATAACATCCATCTGAATCCTCACAAGTTCATTTTCTACGTCGAATCAGGACGCCTCCTAGGTTTCATCGTCTCAAAGGATGGGATCCGCATCGATTCGTTGAAGATGGAATCCATTGTTTCTCTCCCACCTCCTACTAATATCACGGAACTACAGAGTTTGAAAGCGAAGGCAACCTACCTATGACATTTTGTATCTAATTTCGCTCAAAAGACACAGGGCTATATGCGATTGTTGAAGAAGGACGTCCCTTTCATTTGGGATGACCAAGCCCAACAATCCTTCGATAATTTGAAGTCTACCATTACTCACGCCTCTATGCTCCAACCGCCCAATTACTATAAGGATTATATCCTTTATCTTGCCGCTTCCGCCACCACAATCGCCATGGTCTTGGTCCAGAAGATGATAACGCCCAAGAACATGTGATCTACTACATCAGTAAGGGTCTTATTGACTCTGAAACATGTTATTCACATGTCGAGATTTCTCTCTCACTGCAGTCATTGCTATCCAAAAGTTTCGTCACTATATAGTCCTCCGCACCACTACCCTTATTGCCAATTTGAACCCCATGTACCACGTTCTTACACGTCAGGTGCTCAGGGGAAAGTATTCACGCTGGATCGTGATACTTCAGTAATTCGATCTCCTCTTCGAGAAGGCCAAGTCAAAGAAATATTTAGTTTTTGCGGAGCTCATTTGCGATCTTCCTCGTGTTGATTTGGGAACTGATCCCATCAACTCCCTTCTAGACGAGTCATTGTTTCTCATCGGCACTTCTGACCCATGGTATGGAGATATCACATTATATATTCAAACCCAATGGTTCAACCCTAAACTATCTCATGACTACCATCGTCGTATATGCCACCACGCTAAGTACTACTTGATCATCAGTGATACCCTGTATTGTCATGGTGTTGACTCCATCCTTCGACGTTGTTTGACACATGAGGAGGCTAAACATGTACTAAATGATTATCCCTCCGGGGCTTGTGGCGGTCATCTTTCTAGGATGGATACAACCCAAAAAATCCTGCACGTCAGATACTACTAGCCTCCAATATTCAAATATTGTATTTAGGCCGTTAAGAAGTGTCCCCCATGCCAGGTTTTCCAATTCAAAAAGCGCTCCATCCATCCCCTTTACATATGGTTATTGTCATCGGCCCCTTTGCTAAGTGGGGCATAGATTTCACACACTGTAAGCCTACCTCGGCTGGGGGGCATTGTAGCCGTTGACTATTTTACTAAATGGAACGAGGTGATGCCTACATACAATGAGGATGGAAAAATCGCTGCACTCTTCATATTTAACCATGTCATTGAGTGATTCAGAGTCCCACAAGCCATCGTTACCGATCATGGATCTCATTTTCAAAACCAGATGGTAGATGAATTGAGCACCAGACTGGGTTTTCACCATGAGAAATCAACCCCGTATTACCCACAGTCCAATGGACAAGTAGAGGCCATCAATAAGGTCTTGAAAACCATGATTCAATGCATGGTGGGTGCACACAAATAAAACTGGCACAACATGCTCTTTTCTTCCCTATGGGCATGCAGGACCTCCGTAAAGACTACCACCGGGTTCACACCTTTCCAACTAGTTTACGGATTGGAGGCAGTTCTACTGATAGAGTGCGAGATTCCATCACTGAAACTTGCAGTTGAACTTCTCTCGAATGCTACTGCTGAGGAAGAACGTTTCCTTCACTTGGAAAAAATTGATGAAACCCGTTGCGATGCTGCTCTTGCCAATGAAATGCATAAGAAACACATTAAATCCCAGTACGATAAGTCAGTCAAACCTCGTGTCTTTAACGAGGGGTATTTGATCCTCACGTGTGACCAAAAACATGATAAGTTGGGGGTAGGCAAGTTTGAGTCCATGTGGCACGAGCCATATGTGGTAAAATGTGTTTTGGAAAAGGGAGCTTACGAGCTTGAGTCTAATGATGGAATATCTATGGGGGAGCCTCACAATGGGATCTACCTGAAGAGGTACTATGCCTGAGTCTTTCACATGTTAGTATCTTGTATATGATGTACATGGTGTGTGTTTTGTGTGGTGTGACAATTTGCTTTAGTGTGTTAGGATCTTGGTTTTACGCTTATACCATGTTCTTCCTGCATGTGCAAATAGAAACCTATTTTGGATTCGCTGATGGTGCCAGGCGGCATACCCACAGCCTAGGTGCTTTATTCCCCTACCGGCGCGCTCATCGGTTTGGGAGGGAGTTGTCTAGGATACGCAACCAACAACGTCACAGAGTACCATGCAGTGATTGGAGTCTTAACCGACTCTCTTTCCCTCAGTATGGGCCACATTGTCGTCCACCTCGACTCACAATTAGTGGTCTCCCACCTTAACCGTGTCCACACCATCCGCAATCCCACATTACTCCTTCTTTTTCGATGAGTACGTCTCTTGGAGAGGTCCTTCAAATCTGTTCAGTACCAGCACATTTCGAGAGACATGAAAACGGTTGTTGATTCCATGGCCAATTTCATATTGGACTGGAATATTGCACACACATGAAATATTCATAAACATAAAAATCACACGACATGTACATAGTGCATAAACAAACACATAAGCAAGATCCCATAACCATCCATAAGAACACGGTGTATAAATCTTCCAATAGAGTTTTTTGTATATCATATCAAAATGAAGTACTAATACAAAAATCTGAAGCATATAAGCTTTCAGTAAATATCTCCCGATACAAAATATGAAGCCTGTAGCTTTCATTACATATACATCTAAACACGGGCCTAGTCCCCGCGATGCTCGTGGTAGCAGATGATCGCTCTCGCTACTTTCCTAAGCAGCGAGCCAAAGCGCTCAGACACGCCAATGGTCTGGAGTTGGTACCGGCGAGGTAGATCATGAACCCTGGGATCTGGAATGTTTAGAGTTAAGCGCTGGAAATTCTACTCCAGCTCGTCCAGCTCCTCAACAACATCACGCGTTATGGAACCCAACACCGGCACTACTCCTCTCCGTGCAAGCGAAGAGACGCCAACTGGTCTATACGGGCCCACATCTACATCAAATATATGTCAACCATTAGTACTACTCCAAAAAAATCTAAAAAATATCAAATGATAAAACACAGTAGAGTTTTTGTTCTTACCAATGTCACCCCATTGCGTCCCCTCGGGAAGCACTAGGTCTGGATCTCCCCTGAAATCGGTCCCGTCGTATGGATAATCCTCAACCACGAGGAGCTTCTCCCTCAACCACCTAAAGAAGGGTGCACCAAATCTAATAATGGGACCACCACCGCTACCATGGCGGGCCAACACTTCTGTCCAATGGATCATGTGAGGATCTCTCGGACCCAGATCCTCTATATCAAGAACGAAACTACAACCAAGCCATAATCGAACTGTTTCAGCGCCCCGCACCGAACTTGGCGAGTTGTTCTCGCAAACTTGCAAGGAGTACCTCACACCAGTTGAACACTATTGGAGCCATACACTCCTCAACGTACATCATCTGGGACTTGCTCGCCAGATGAGCGGACCTACTACCAGCCACCCTCACAATGGTAAACAGAACTGTGCGAAGAGGTCTATCTCTAACCTCTTTGATGGGAATCTTCCCACCTACCATCTGGGTGCCATTAGTGCACCATTGGTCCGTGATCCTGATAATGATATGGGATTCCCCCGTCGAAACATCCCTGTCAAGAAATCAATATCCTCGATATCTATGGTCAAGGTGTGAAGACCTATCTGAAAATGTTGCTGCACCGGATCGCAACATTGGATCAAGTGCTCCAGTAATGGCACTTGGACACTCATGCCCGGAACATGAAATTACTTCAACAATCCACAATTCCTCAACGCAGCCATGCATTGAGGATCATTTTCCGCTTGGGCATCATCGAGCTCATGCTCTCGTTCGCGCCATTCGACCATTGTGTTCACTTGAACCCTGTCCAAAATTCCATAGAAACATCATTAGGACCTTTCCAAACCATCAAAACCACTTATCTTTGGTTTATTTTTTAGTTTGCTATGCGAACTTGCGCCGGCGTAGCCAGTCCTTTAGGACAGGGCGCCGCCAACGCAAGACAACTTTTCAGGATTTGCATCGACACGCCCTTGGTGCAGTTCCTGAAAAGGGAAACTACGCCAGTCCGTGGGCACAATATTCCTTCATTAACAAGCTCAAAACTCAAAAAAATGGAATGAAATGAAAAATGAAACCACTGAAAAGAAAGAGGACAGAGTTTAGGCTTACCTGACACTAACGGCATAGGAAACAGTTGATCACGGCCCCTGCAATCAACGGTTGAAAATCGCTCTCCAAAGGTCACTTTCACTCTCCAACTTGGTAAAAAAACAATAGTAATTATATTTCACTATTTATATTGAAAATGGAATATTCTATTTTAAATTTATTGTTTATTGGGCTATTTTTCCTATAGTTGGAATTGTTTTATATGTCTGAACACCTAATCGACTATTTTGACCTAGTTTTCGAAGATTTGCAGGTACAATAAGATGCCATAAATGATTGCTCATGTTTGTATCCGTTTCACACTCGCTGTAGGGTGTGAACAACTCTTCGAGCGTTTTTGTGTCGATACACCGCTCGTTAAAATCAATTAATGACGACACCGAGATAACTCTTTGTTCCTTCTCGTGCTTGTAAAACAATGAGAATACGTTACCGAGTTATGGTTTATTAGGATTTTCCTAGCTCATTAAACTTCCACGAAAAAGGAACCCCTCGGAGTCTTTCTTTAAGCTCTTTTCAAGCTCTCGAAATACGAAAAGATTTCCAAGCAAACTTAATACATTCACGCTTGTAAAAGTATCTGAAAGGTCGTCTTTCTAATGATAGTTTACCCCTTTTTCAGACCAGGAAGCACTATTTATGAAAAAGGAGCACTCCATCCAATCATGACTGGAAGAGTTCTCTCTCGCATTGTTTTACCCTTCTTTCAAGCGAAGAGACTAACTTTACGAAAAAGGAATTTTGGAGTCTTCTTTAGTTCTTTTCAGACTCTCTAAATATGAAATGACGTCGAGTTTACCTTCTATGGACTCCTTAAAATTCAACATCGAAGGGCCCATCATGGGACGAACCCCTCCTATCCTAGGTTCGTAAAACATTTGGGATTGGACTCATCCATGGGATGAGCTATACCGAGCATCTGTTACCCTCCTCAAGCTTGTTAAAAACAAAAAAGATACTCATCAGTCATGATGGGGAATAGGGATAAGATTGTGTTCATTGTTATTATGGCAGTACTTAGTCACTCTTGAACATGGCACTTGTTTTCATTTGCATTCAACACTTGGGTAATCTATTTGTCTTTGAGTCCTGTCACTCCTTTGGATCATCCAAAGAATGTTTCCATCATCAGTTTCATTGGGGGTTGGTATCATTCTCATCATGTCAATACTGCCAAGTCATGCCATGCCCATGTTCAAGAGACATTCATTATTCATTATCTGCAGTCACTGTACCTTCCATCATGTCGGTCTACCCTGAGTCAGTATTGCACACCACTCTACCATCCGATTCACTACAAACATCTGTGGTCACATTTCGTGTCATTGCTGGGGGATTCATCATAGCCCTCCTTCGACGGATTCATTCTTGTCGACTTCAACACATCATCCGAGGATTGAATCTAGAAACCAATCAAGTATCTTGGGCCTGCATGCCTCAATGGTAGGTTACCTCGCTTTCGACATGAGTTTACATCATTGGATATTGATTGAAAGATCCCGTTGAGTGTTCAACCTCAACTCAGTAATTCACGCTCGATGGTATGTACTATGATACCTTGGGAATCATTGGCATCAATGGTGATTTCCCTTGTGCTTGTTAACAGTATACATTAATGACCGGTAATCAAGTGGTTTTTACCATGTTCGACTCCAAGACATTGTAATCACATAGATATACTCATATCATTGCGGGTTCGGCTTGAAGACCCTGGGTTGTTCTCATATTTCATCGAGGTTGCAATGGAGATTGTTTGAGTTATATTACACGAATCCACTTTGTATTGGTCGTGGCTGTGTTATCATCTCATCATGGATCTACGATTGTGTCTAGTAGTCATGACTGTGTTCAGTCACTGTTTACTACCATTGATCTGCAATGTATTGGTCGGCAGCCATGTTGTGAGTCATGTGAGACTTGTATCTCAGATTCAATTGTACTGCAACAACACCTTCCAACCAACAAGTCCTTGCCATCCATCTTTCAAAGCATATCACCTGTTTAATTTTAACAGCTTCATGCTTTGGGGGGCATTCTGTTACACCTAAATCTCGTCATCATGATTCCTATGTCAACTCAGTGCCTTGATCCCTGAATTTTCCTTGACCAAAAACCATCTAGAGCAAGTTGTTGATCCTTTATCCATGTTTTCTAGTTAGGTCGGCACAGCTTGTCTTCCAGCAAGAAAATCCTGACTAGTCTCGGCACAGAGTGTCATCTAGCATCCTGCGCCGGTGGCTCAGGTTTCCTTCATTCATCCTACGCTTGCCCCTTCCTGGTGCAAATTGTCCTCATACAGCATGCGTCGGGGTTGGTTTAAATGGATAAATGAGACCTTCGAGCGACTTCTCGAAGCATGATGAGGTGGAGAGTCATCCCTAACTTCTAGATGAGCTGTACTTTGGTTCCCTAACCTCAAGGGATGACCCCTTAACATTCTCCCTATAATCTTCAACCTACTCTATCCACTTGGTCTTATAAATATGAAGCTCCTCTCCATTCCAAAGGGAGGAAAGTCCATAGTACTCTCATGCTGGTGAAATTATATTAGGTGACTCTCACTCATCCTTGAGAGAATTCTTTCATCTTTGGAGGATTGGCTTGGTTTGGCTTGTTGGAGGAAGATTGCAACGTTAAGGCTTGGTTGTAATCATCTCTTCTATGTACTTCCCATTTATTTAAAGCAATATAATCTCTTTCCATAAATGTCTTTGTGTTAATGATATTTAGAGCTTTCTTCCTTAACTGTTAGCTTAGATCAGTTAGTGTTTAGATCTGTTTTTACTGTTTGTTTGTCTCTATGTGCTTTGACAAGTTTTGCAACTTGAGATCTGACAACCACAGAGCTTGGAGCAACAAAAAGGAGAAGGATTCGCGAATCTGAAGGCAAGAAATCTATCTACTTCAATCTCTAATTGATCTAGGAAAGTAGGTCTATATTTTGTATCCATTTGTTCTAGATCCACCTGGACTAGGGAGTCATGCTCACGTCCGCTCGAGTAGATTGTCCGAAAACAATGATTCCTATAAACTACAATGCCAATGCCAGGTAAGAACAAACTATTACTATTTAGTCATGGAATTTGGCTATATCATAATTGATTTAGAAGGAAGAGAAATAATGTCAACATGAGCAAGTTATTCCATCAATACGACATCGATTATGTCATAGTTTTCTATTTCTTTCATGTTCAATTCTTGGTAGCAAGAGATACCTCCCATTCTACTTATTCCTCGTGTTCAATACATATGCATAAAACTTTTTTTCCTTCATCATAACCCTTGTGTTGATTTTGTCTTGGATAATGTGTTTTGTGTTGGCCTTCTTCCATGACCGTGCCTTGTGAGTATGTAGTAGGAGTTAAAAATTGGTGGTTCTAGTATGTCAAGTTTGACCTTTCTTTAGGGCCTGGTCTTACTTGAGTAAGCTAACAAGGTCTTGAAATGTCTACCGAATTCATTCATAGACCATTATTTCCATAGTTTATATCCTCTATGTCAAATTTGTTAGATTAGACTTGATACATAAATAAAGTTAAGCATAAATTCTCACACTATCAATACCTAATGAAATCATACTATAGTTATTTGGAAGTTATATGTGATATGTATTCGAATCAAAATTTTCATGAATATTTTTTTTTATGAATGCATTTTTGGCTACACATTTTTGCTGCAATTTCAGTTGTTGGAAGAGCACCTGCCTCACAAGAAGGATGTTGGTGGTTTGATTCCTCCGTGCCCTACCTACATAAATCAATGACTAATTAAATGACCAGTTAACAGGAATCAATGACTAAATAAATGGTCAGTTAACAATAATCAATAACTAAATAAATGACCACTTAGCAACAATCAATGACTAAATAAATGACAACTTAACAATAATCAATGACTAAATAAATGACCACTTAACAACAATAAATGACTAAATAAATGACATGTTAACAACAATCAATGACTAAATAAATGAGTAAATGTACTACCAAACAACGATAACTAATGACCAAATAAATCACTACATATATGACCAACGCATGAAGCAATTCAAACAATTTATAAACAAGTGATAAATGACCAATTTGGTTGGGTGATAAGTGACTGCTAATTTATGATCAACGATCAAGTGACGAAATTCTATAGGAACAACAACGACTTTGTAGAACGAACATAATGTAACTTTGGTTGTAATATTAAGTTGCTTAAGACAACAAACTTATCTGGTTAAAAATAACATATTATAAAGATCAATAATATGAAATATCCTTAAGATATTAAGAATATTATACAAAATTACAATAATAAATTACATTATTAATATATTATCCATACAAAATAATTTACATTAAAGATGAAAAAGTAATTTACATGAAAACTTGATAATATATCGAATGTTTACCCTAGAAAACCCCATGAGGGGAAAAACTAGCCAATGAAGATATTCATTACCTTAGCCAAAACCGACCAACCGGGCCAAGTGAACTCACTTGCTCACCTTCATGCCACATTAAAACGGAGTATGCCAATCCCTTTATAGGCTTCATTACATGCAATACCTTGGGACAATATCATGCAGGGATACCAAATACCATGGGACACTAAATACTATTGGCCACCGAAAACCATTTTCTTTTACCCAAACCAAGATTAGCTCAATGACTCATTCACTGAGTCAAGGTTAACCTAACAATATATATATATATATATATATATATATATAGATATATATATATATATATATACAGAGAGAGTTTGAATTTGAAATTTGATATATGGGTGGGTGCACAAAGTTGGTGGCCTCAAAAGCGGCAATGGGGTTTTCACAAATGCGCTCAGCACAAACATGTGCATTTTCAAAAGAACACATGCATGTTCCTTTTTATATAGGTTCGATGCCTTTAGAACCAACACTTAGATTGCCACATATTTTTCCAATCAAGCATGCACAAGAATGTTCACACACTTTTATAAAAACACACACACACTTTAAAAGCGCACACGCGCTCTAAAAGCATGTGCACACTTTTATAATTAAAAAAATGTGCTTTAGTATTTTGGCCATAACATCCTATCCAAGCATCATTTTTTGGAGTTCTTTATCTCATTAGAAAGCTCTTGAAGAGATCTACATGATTAAATAATTATTATTTTAAGTTTATACAAAATTTGTTTCTTATTTTGAAAATGAACAGAAAATATGTGTTTAGGTCATGATCAATACCTCAAACCACTACATAGTCTCTTTAATGACGATATTGGTGTTCATTGATATTTGGGTTATCTAATGAGGGTTTTTTTAATGAGATGGGTTTCATGACTATGTTTATAGGGCCTTCAACATGGCCAATAGAGGATAACTGAACCTTGGGACATAAACGATGCTTCCATTCATCCATGGTTAAGAAGGTTTCCTCCACCAACCAAGGATGGCCTCCTATGGGTATCATTGACCTATTATTGAGTATGTTAGTTCAATTATGTCGTTTTGAGCAGTAGGTACTTGTATTAGGGCCTTGGGAATGATGTTTTGTGGAAAAATACCTTGTATTTGGACCTACATAAACTATTAAGGCATGTACATCCATTAACAATGCCTCAAATCGCTACACATGATTTGGAAATGGTATCCATGGTGCTATGTATCCATGTCTTGGGGGATTGGGGCCTTATACATGGTTTGGGAGGATACCTAAACTTCAGGATTTAAAAGAATATTATATCCATCTAGGGATAAGAAGGTTTCATCCACTAAGCATACATGGCCTCGTGATAATATCATTGACTTAAGATTGAGGATGTGTGTGTGTGTGTGTGTGTGTGTGTGTGAGAGAGAGAGAGAGAGAGAGAGAGAGAGAGAGAGGTGAAGAGTGAGAGGTAGAGAGAGAAAGAGGGGAGAGAGAGGGAGGAAGGAAGAAAGAGTGGGAGGTAGAGGAAGGTGATGAGAGAGGGGGGCAGAGGGGGGTGGATATAGGGAATAGGGAGTGGGAGATAGGGAGGGGGAGAGAGAGTGGTGGAGGTATGGGGGATATAGTAGGAGAGAGAGGTGGAGAGTAAGAGGTAGAGAGCATGAGAGAGTGATGATGGTAGAAAGTGTCAGAGAGAGAGATAGGTAGGGAGAATGAATAGGAGAGGGAAGGAGAGATGGAGAGAAAGAGAGGGTGGTAGAGGTAAACAAGGGGCATAGTGGGAGAGATAAGATTTGGAGAGAGATGTGGAGATTGTGAGGGAGAGAGTGAGAGGTAGAGAGAAACAAAGAGGGTGAGAGCGATAGAGAAAGAGAAGAATGGATAGAGATAAAGAGAGAGCGAGGTTGGGAGGGAGGGAGGGAGGGAGGGAGGGAGGGAGAGAGTCAATAAGGGAGAAGAAATTTTAGGATGAGGGTGATAGAATAAAGGGAAATAGGAAGGGGAATATGGAGAGAGAGAGAGAGAGAGAGAGAGAGAGAGCGACAGAGAGTAGGGGGTAGGAGAGAGGGTAAGAAGGAGACAAAGGTAGAAAGAGAGACAAAGAGGTAGAGGGTGAGAGGGATAGAGAATGAGGGGGTGTAGAGAGAGATGGAGAAGGAGATAGGGGAATATGGAGGGGGAGAGAGAGGGAGCAAGGGTGAGAGAGAGAGGGAGGGGGAGAGATAGAAGCTTTGGAGAGAGAGTTGGAGGGAGAGAGTCCTGAACTTGGATACATAATTCTAGGGATAACCTTACGAAGTCACATGTCATTCTTCAAGGAATTATTCATTCTTCTGTGGGTTCTAATTAGTCCTTGGCCCTGTTTGTTCTAATTCTGTGGGTGATTGCAGTCATGGCAAGAGTCAACACTACTCATGCAAGGAGGTCAAGTAGGAGACTCAGCAGGGGTGCCCAGCTACGATGCACCTCGTCCAATGAGGACATAGCACATGATGTTGATAATAACAATGCACACAGAGATGTTGAAGAGGAAAATTATGTAGAGCGTGGTGGTGTTATTCCACCATCAACCATAGTTGAAGAGGAAAATGATGCAGATCCTGGAAGTGTTATTCTACAATCAACCACAGTTCAAGGTGCAACTGCCAGTAAGAAGATTAGTGCCATCAGAGGATGGACACAAGAAGACATGAATGCTACAATAGATGATATAGAGTTCAATAGTTTTCTATCAGAGCAGCTGTTAAAAAACATGGGATTCCACCAACATCAATCCATTACTGGATAAATGGCCTGACCCATACCAAGCGAAAAGGACCTCTTACAGTGTTGAGTGCAGAAGAGGAAGAAGAAGTTGTGGTTTGGTGTAAAGAGATGGCTCAACTAGGCCACGGTTTGGAGTTGGTTCAACTCAAATAAACTGTTGCCCAAATCTGTCAAGGGAGGCCAAACCCCTTCAAAGATGGATTTCCAGGGAAATCATGGTGGAGAGGATTTAAACAAAGGCATCTAGAACTTGTGTTACGCACACCAGAGGGACTTGACAGGGATAGAGCTTTCAATCTACGCCCTACAGTTGTGACCAAGTTCTATCAGACACTCTCTGATGCATATGAGAAACACTCATACAGAGGAGACCATATGTGGAACTGTGACGAGACTGGATTGCAGGCAGGGAGGAATTGTGGCATGCGGGTGATTGCCAAGAGAGGGAGCAGGAATGTGCCCAAAATTATGCCAAAAAGTAGGGAGTGGATAACTATTCTTTGTTGTGTCAACGCAGTTGGAGCATCAATTCCAGGTTTTTATCTGTTCAAGGGAAAGAATCAACTCAAAAATTACATTAAAAACTGTGAACCTGGCGCATGCATGGTTGCACACCCCCATGCTTGGATGACAAAAGAACTGTTCTTGAGTTGGCTTTTCCACTTTGCTTCCTCTGTCCCTGGCGGTGTTTCAACTGAAAACAGACACTTGTTGATTTTTGATGGCCATGGCAGCCACATTGCTATACAAACCATTGAGGAGGAAAACAGGCTAGGCATTGATCTGTTGACACTACCTGCACATACCACCCACAGGATGCAACCTCTAGATGTGAGTGTGTTTGGGCCTTTCAAGTGTTACTTCAGGTCCGAGAGAGCGTCCTGGATGGAAAAGAACCCAGGGGTAGAGGTGAAGAGGTTCGAATTAGCAGAACTTGCAAGCAAAGCTTTTGCTAGGGCGCTCACAGCATCAAATATCAGGGCTGGTTTTAGGCGGACAGCAATATGGCCTTTCAATTCTGATGCTCCTCAACATGACACGGGATGTAGTCAGGATTTTGATGTTCAGGGGCAAGAGGACGCAGATGCTGCAGATAACATCATATCACTCTCTCAAGGTCATTGCCAACCACTGGGTGACGATAATGAACAAGTAAGTGAAAGCCAGTATGGCACCGAACCTACTGGGGAGAATATAGAAGCTATTGGAAGGACAGAAACAGAATTAGATGGCCAAGGGATTATTCATAACAACGTTTCCAATTTGAGTGTGAATGGATGTGACGAAGCAGTGGTAAACAACAGCGAGGATTTGAAATTTCCAAGCCAGCCAGAACCACCCGAGTGGTTGGCAGAGGCCATGACAAATATGAACAGACACATTGTCACCCCCACCAACGATGAAAGCCTTAAACTGCCTTCGACGCCAGCAGTCCTTAACAATGAAGCTGTACATTATTATGTGCCACTTGGGGGTGTTGGAGATGAGATTGAACAAAATGAAGATACAGTGGACCAAGAAAATGATGATGACGCACTCCCACCAAATGAGCCACTACTTGGCCAGTTCCTTAAGTTGCCAGTGGAGAAAGTTGCAGCTCAACTATCTAATCCCACTGCTGAGCATCTTAGATTAAGCAGGAGCTCACAACTACTAACATTAGAGGACTACATAACCCTACTGATTGAGGCTGAGCACAAGAAAAAGGAGATGCAGGAATTAAAAGAGAAGAAGAAGGCCTTGGCAAACGAGAAGAAGGAAGCAAGGACTGTTGCAGCAGAAAATTGAAGGCAGGAAAGGCTTGTAAGAGTGAAAGAAAGGGAGGAAAGAGAGCGATGGAAACAATTGGAAAGGGAGGAAAGGGAGCAAAGAAAGTCACATCAGAGGAATCCAAATGGTCTGGATAGGACAGAGGTGGTGGACAACCCATTGGATCAGTTTTCAAAGAACAGAAGATTATTCCAGGACCTTATTAACATCCAGATACCCCAATACCATCAGGCAAGGGGAAATACTGTGTATGCCTTCCAAACACCTCCAGTGAACCCAGGGCTATCAGGCTCAAGTCATAACTATGGTTACTCAATTCCTCCTTGGCTACAAGGAGCAACCTGGCTCGCACCAAATGTTTGCAGCTCAACACAACCAGGTCAAGCATCAGTATCTAACCCAACTAGATTGGGTAATGAAGGCAGTCAACCTCCTCACACTTAGGGTTTTTTGTTTGGTGGATGATAGATGTTTTGTGTTTGGCATACACCTATGAAAGGAAGATTTTGTTGCTGGGGGGAATTTCGGGTGGTTCCAAAGTTTTTGTTTGGCAGATGGAAGATGTGTTTTCTTTGGCATACACATGTGAAAGGTAGATTTTGTTGCAAGAGGAATTTTGGGTGGTTTCCTAAGCTTTTGTTGCAGGAGGAATTTTGGGTGGTTTCCTAAGCTTTTGTTTGATTCCAATCTGACAGTCGATATATGTTAGGCATAACCACAGTAAATGTATAAAGTCCCAACCATATGTAAAAATCTCGAATTGCTACTATGTTGAACAAGAGTATGCCCGTTATGTCAAGTATTGTTTTCTTCATGGCTATGTCTATTTACTGGAATTCATTCCTTACTAAAACTGATTGCTAGATTTCTTGGTTGGCGAACTAATTTGAATGTTAAACTAAATTGGATGGTAGACCAACCTGATTGAAAATTTAAATTGAATGCAAGTTTTTCCTTAATGCAATATTGACTTGAATGCAAATCAACTTGAACTGGATTCATGGTAAGCATTGCAAACAACCGCCGAGCACACAGTTAAAGATTACTTAGGTTAGAGTAGACAACAAGAATGAAAGCAGGTGGTATCACTATTTCCATGTTGCATATTGCATTACTTCTAGAAAAGTAATGACAATTTTTTAAATGAGAACCAAAATTCTAGAGAAATACAAAATGAGGGCTCACTGTAGATGGGACAAACACATATGCATGTCCAACATTCAAATACTCTTTCATATTCTCTCATACTCTTTTTAGAAATCAATGCATATTTCACATATTCATCCAATAAAGGCAGACTAGAATTGTAAAAGGTTTCATGCCTCCATTTCACAATCCAAATTATTCATCTAATTGGCATGCCCAAATTATTTCAGAGCGTCATCTTGCATCTCAAGCATGCATCAATCCTATAATCAACTCCAATAAGAAATCAACAACCATTCCTTACGAATTCAAGCAATCACTGAAAGCAATATAATCACTCAAGGGTTTAATGGAGCACTGACAATGGTGTTTTTTTTATGTCAGAATTTCCCGTAACCTTCAAACCATTAAACCATATCTGAATTTTCCATAACCATGAAACCTTCTCTCAATTTTAAAATATACTAAGTTACTATTTGGGTGGAATGAAGACTATCCTAAAGCCGAAACCATGAAACAATGAAACCCTAGAAAACCCTAATCCTATAATCAACTCCATTAACAAATTAACAACCATTCATTGCGAATTCATACAATCACTGAACCATAGCAGACCCTCATTAGCATGAATGGTTGTTAATTTCTTAAAAGGTTTCATGCCTCCAAACCCTAAGAAATTAACAACCATTCCTTACGAATTCAAGCAATCACTGAAATCAATATAATCACTCAAGGGTTTAATAGAGCACTGTTATGGTGTTTTTTATGTCAAAATTTCCCGTAACCTTCAAACCCTAATCCTATAATCAACTCCATTAATAGATTAACAACCATTCATTGCGAATTCATACAACCATTTATTATAAATTTCGACCATAACAGTGTGCCATTAATAATCAATTTCGACCACAACAGTGCTCCATTAAAAACGATAAACCACAACAGTGCTCCATTAAAAACCAACAACCATAACAATGCTCCATTAAAAACCAAATACCAAAACAATGCTCCATTAAAAACCAAAAACCATTACATTGCTCCATTAAAAACCAAATACCATAGCAGTGCTCCATTAAAAACCAAATACCATAACAGTGCTCCATTAAAAACCAAAAACCATTACAGCGCTCCATTAAAAACCAAATACCATAACAGTGCTCCATTAAAAACCAAATACCATAACAGATCTCTATTAAAAACCAAAAATTCTATCCTAAAGTCGAAACCATGAAACCCTAGAAACCTTAACCTTGAAACGAAGGCAGTGCTCCATTAAAACCCCAAAACCATACCAGTGCTCCATTAAAACACAAAAGCCATAACAGTGCTCCATTAAAAACCAAAAACCATAGCGGTGCTCCATTAAAAACCAAAAACCATTACAGTGCTCCATTAAAAACCAAATACCATAACAATGTTCCATTTGTAAACGAATTCAACCCTAAAAATGCTCCATTAAAACCAAAAACCATAATAGTGCTCCATTAAAAACCAAAAACCATAACCTACGACGTCGTTTGAACAGGCCGCCACTGCGGAGCACGAACCAGGAGCGGATCACTCACCAAATTCAATTCAACCAAGAACACAGACGCAACCGGACCCAACTAGATCAAACACAGACAGAGAAAGCAAGCAAATCACACTGAGAGAGTGGTTGTGTTGAAAAACACAATGCAAGAGAAGCCGGTAGGATCGAAATCCTACCACGTTTTTTGAATAGGTGGCCACCTCCGAGTACGAACTAGGAGCAGAGCAGGTACCAGGAGCCAAGGATGAACCAGGAGCCGAGGATGAAGCAGGAACACGAACACCAGGAGCAGCCCGCAAACAAGCAGGAATAGGAGATTCCCACCGGGGGACCCACGCCACGGACCACAAACACAAGAACAACACCACAACAATTCTCCAACCCACGGCGACGACCATGGAGGCGGGCCGCTCCACCATGAGTTTCGAAGAGGTTAACAGCAGCAAACACCTCTGCTAAAATAGCAACGACCCCCGCGTGAACAACAAACAGATGCGGACCAAAACACGACGACGGAGCTTCCAAGCAGCGGCAAGTTCAAACAGCAGCAGGAGGCAGCATCGAAGCAGCAATGGAGCCATGGCGGATAGGTTCTGGGGTGGTCAAACGCTCACACTCGAGCCCCAAGCAAGAGTGAACGGGCTCCTGGAGCAGCTGCGGGGAAAGGGACAGCTGGCATGCTTCCCGAGATGCCATAAAGCGCATTAAAGCACTATCTACCTGGGATGACGTGGAGCAGCCACCTGCGCACCTCCGTCCCTTGACGGGTGGCGTCCACATGGCGTCCCAGGTGTTCAAAGTGGGGCCGCACCACTTCTGGCCTCCCTCCCCTAATGCAGGATAGAACAAGAAATGAAATCCCCTTTTCCGGCCCATAGAATATTATAATACTCAATAGAAACCTTCAATATATGCATCTATATATCATACGCAATTATATCAAGTTGAGAGGAGAATTCCAACCAAGCCATAACAAACAGGCTTTACGCATCCGCAAATCTTGCTATTTCCATTCCTGGAACTATGTCACTGTTTCAAATCTTGCTATTTCCATTCCTGGAACTATGTCACTGTTTCAAATCCTGGTGTTTCAAATCCTGCTGTTCCAAATCCTGTTGTTTCCTAAAATCTTGTTGTTCCAAATCCTGCGATTTCCTAAAATCTTGTTGTTTCAAATTTGTTGTTTCCTCAAATCTTGTTGTTTCAAATCACTTCGAGCTTAACGACATAAGACTTCATACGTCGAATCTGGATTAAGAGTTATAGCTGATAGAGTTCAGTACGACTAACTATGGCAGGGTAATTCGTGCTTTTCCCGCTTGATTCAACGGCATAGTACTCAGTTTTTTTCTGTGATTATGACTTATTAAGTAAGCTGTTGACTCTAGTTGCTATTAATATGGCCTTTAGTGGTATACAGCGTATTACACATTGTTTATATTGCGCAAATAACTGAACCTGGTGATTTAGTAGCTAAAAAATTACGTGGTTTAAGTACTAAGTTGCTATTTCCAATCGTTGAATCCGTTGTTGGACTTATAAAGAAAAATTAGAACATATTTTTCATTTGGAAAGAAAAGAAGCAGCTTCTCTCTCAATTTGCTATATAAACAGATTATACTCATCGTTTTTTCCACTCACAAATTCTATTACAGGTTTGAAAAATGGCTGCCAAGAATGTCATGAGCGTGGTTGTTGTGTTCTTGTTGTTCAATATAGCTGCTGCAAATTCTGTAGGAGAAGGTGAGATTAAACTGTATTTTAAATATTTAAATGAAATTATTTAACATGCCCATATTTTCATTTGTACTGATTTTCATTATTTTATGTTATGTTTCAGGGTCGGTCTGTTATCGCATAGATTCTTGTGCAAAATGTCAGTTTGAGAATTGCACTCGAGATGTCCCTCGTACCCCTCCTACATATTTGTGCTGCATGAATCCATCAAATCCATCTTCATCTCAACCACAACTTCATTTTTAATATTATACTTCTCATTGCCTGTATGGAAGACCTATGTTATGTACTTCTATGGAAGTCCTAAGTTATGTACTGGGCATAATATTAAATATTATACTTATCATTTCGTGTAGGGAAGACTTATGTGTTTTTATGGTTGATTGAAAAAGAAATTTATTGTATAAGCATGTAATTATAATACACAACATGTTTCTAAAAAACTCAAATTAAAAATTGTGCCTTTTTCAGAATTATATTTATTCAAAAAGCATTTAAATGTTATATAATACATGGCATGTTTCTAAAATCTCCAAAATAAAAACTGTGTTAATTGTGTTTACTCAAAAAGCGGTAAAATGTTAATATTGTGCATTTCCTCATGACTATTTTTTGATTTAAAATCATATGAATTTGTAATTTAGTAATGATTATTCAATATCATCACTTCCAAACCTGAGAAATATATTCGAAATAAGTTAGGTCATGTTTGTTGCCACACTGGTTAAGAAACTATAACAAATATCATCATTTCAGTTTGCAGGGTAAGATTTATCATCATTTGGGTTTCAAATTTAATGGTATAAATTCACATTTTTCAAAAAAATATAAAAGAAATTGCAGATAAATTTGTATGCATTAGACTATGATTTATGATTTTGAAGTTTTAAAATGAAATATTTGTCTGGTGACCATCTACCAACGGATGCTGCTGTGAGTCTATTACAATGTCTGCTGTTGAATAGAAGAACAGACCTTTTTGTTTGAAGTTCTAATCATATTGAATGTTTTTAGAAACATAAATTATATTCAATTTTCATAGATTTATCTTTTAGCTACTGAACAGTGGCAAATTCATGATGGTACCACGGGGGGTTCACTAGCGAGGCAATATCATATCACGTCCATTCATATTGGGGGTTTGAATACTCCTAAAAACCTCTAAAATATATTGCCTCGTATTAAGGGGTCAAGGAGGATTTTTAATTTGACATATAGATATAAATATTGGGGGTTATTTTATTTGGTTGAGTTGATGAATAACCTCCAAATCGTGGGATGGATTCATACCTCCAAATTGTAGGTTGGATTCATACCAGTGCTATTTTTTGCTAAGGAATAACCTCCAAATCATAGGCTAGATTCATACCTCCAAATCATGGGATGGATTCATATTAGTCCTAACTACTGCTAAGGAATAACCTCCAAATCGTGGGTTGGATGTATACCTCCAAATCATTGAACTCATGAAGTCTTATTTTTTTTAGAATAATTTTCTTCATGAATGTGATTTATCTAAGCTTTCATTGGCCCCAGGGCCATGAAAATGGGTAATAAAAATATTAGAAGAAAATAATAAAATTCATGAATGTGATCTTCCCCTTGATGATATGTGCTCTTAAATTCCTAGTCAACTGTGCCTCCATCCATAAATGTGATATGTCCTTTTAAATAGGAAACTCTTTTGATAGGAAGGTAGGGAAGTCCATCCACAAAATGGTTTCAATTTTGCATTTTAATGGAGTTTAATTTATTAAGCTTATAGAAAACATGAGCTCTATGGCTATACTTGTATTTACATGATATAAAATTCGTAGATTGACAAGTTATGGTGTGAAACATCTTTAATCCTCATATTTTCTAAGAATTGCATAACTATTGTACTATTAGTATTTAACATTCTTTGTTACATCGATCTCTTGACTAAGTTGCCTTTTAAGCATTTTGCCTTTCCCATTAATATTTCGTTGGGTCTTCCACTATCCAATGCTAAAAATTGACTCAGTCGCCACTGCAATCACGGTGGGATCATTATTAGCATTATACTATTATTTTATATAGCATCATCTTTGCTTATACTAAGATGCATTAGGGCTCCTATTTGTTACAACTTGATAATATGATATAAACGGGGTATTAAAAATGGGTTGATAAAACTGGATACCTACAATATCTGGTGAAACTAGGGGTTTTCTTAATTGGAAAGGTATATTGGGAGGGGGGTTAAACAATACAATTTTAGGAGGCATTTTCCAATATTTAGTGAAATTAGGGATATTCTTTAATATCTTGTGAACGATCGTGCTATGTAACAAGTTCATTGAGTGAACCCCCCGTGGATGGTACATGTTCAATTTATGTTCAGTCTTCTGCTATTCTGTTTCTTTTTCCTTCTGATAGGTAGTTGTGGAATGAAAGGGAAAACATCGCTTAACTACCAATGAGTCTTCTACTTTGTATTCATAGCAGAGAACGATCTGGTTAAATGTTCGTTGGAAGGAATTGGGAGTACTTGTGCTTGTATGGGTTGCAATCTTGGCCATCAGTTACTGCTGCTCCATGGGAATCGCCCACCGAGATGTAAAACCTGATAACATTCTCTTTGCCAATAATTCAAATTCTCTTGCTCAAGTAAAGCTTGCAGACTTTGGACAGGCCTCAGTCTTTCTCTCCAGGTATGCTTATTATGCTTGACCCCTTTGTCTCTCATACAAGTCTTTGAAATTTTTGGGTATGGATTGATGAATCCCATGATTAAAATTCTTACATTAATGTATAAAGGGGAAGAATTTATGCAAGGAATTGTGGGTGCCCCATCTTACGTAGCACCGGAGGTGTTGGGAGGGGAGGATTATACTAAGACAGTGGATGTGTGGAGCGCAGGGGTGATCTTGTACATTATGCTCAGTGAACTGCCCCTTTTGTGGGAGAGAAGCCACAGGAAATATTTGAGGCAGTCCTCTTTAGGCGCCTTCACTTCCCAAGTGATCTGTGGCTCTCAGTATCTCACTCTGCCAAGGACTTGATACGCCGGGTGCTTCAGCGCACACCAAGTCCTAGGTATTCCCTCTTTTCTACCATTAATATTGAATATTGCAGCTTCAGTACAAATTGTTGTTGGGTTATGTAAAATTCATGGAATATTGATGAGAAATATTATTTTTTTCTACAGAGCATCCACAGATCACAACTCATGCCCTGCGCAATCCCAGCTAATTTGATTGGGCCAAAGATTTTATTGGGCGTGGACTGTAAAAGCTTAAAATACTGAACAACTTCCAGCAAACGATGAGATGTGGTGTTGTATAGTGTTGTAAAGATTTGATGCTCGCCATTTTCCCTATGGCTTTGTTGTCTGCCCGAGTCCTTACAGCGGACGAGGGGCATGCTCATGTTGTAAAGGTCAGTAGTTGGCCAAGCCTGTGCTAGAAACCCATTGTTGATGATCTCTTTTCTTTTTTTCTCCCCTATATGGGTGTTTTGTCTTCATGAGTCTTTACAGTGGGCAATGTGCATGTTCATGTTACTGGTAAAAATAGTACCTCATAGAAGATTTTGTTCGGTCTTTTAGGTTTTTGTGAAGGATCCATATTGGATATGTAACACGATTTTGAATGTAGAACACGTCATCTCATACAGAGAGACACTTTGAATAATGGCAGGCCGAGTTTCATTGGGTTTAAGTTGGAGAAAGAGAGTACTGTTGGAATAGGAATAGGTCCTTGGATAACAGGTAAAGTCATGGTTGCATACTGAGAGCGTAAATATGTCAAATATGTTTGTAGAAATGAATATACTGCGAGAGCAGTGAGTGATATACAGTGTAAATTGTGGGAAGGCAGGGGAGGTGTTGCAGTTGCTCCAACAACACTCACAGATATTAAAAATTCAAAAAACTCGCCTACAGTACAGTCTCAGCTGACTGTTACAGCCGACTGTGATATTCAGCACAGTCACAGCTCACTGTCACATCTCACTGTAATCTTCAGCACAGTCACAGGTGACAGTATCAGCTCACTGTTTTAGCTAACAGTCACCTACAAAACTATTGCAGCTCTGTTACAGCTGTCTGTTACAACTACGTTATGATGACCACTGCATTCACAAACTCATCTAATAACAACTAATTATAATTAACTCTCAAATATCATCAATCACTTAAGCTGCTACAGCAAACTAATCAACACAAATATTTCTGAGTTTACAAACTTATAAACAGAGCATAACTGAAACACACAGGAAAAACTTCTAAGTTTAACATAAACTTCATTTGCTCTGTATTACCATATCGAATCACAATTACAAGTATTACCATATTTATAGTGTTTCAGCCTAATGGATCATTAAATGTTAATTGGCCTTTCATAACAGAATTTGATCTGCAAAACTAAATGCTCTGTTACAGACTGACAGAATAGAAAACTGTGTTGGCTCTTCTGAACTTGATATGTTGCAACAGATGTCTCTTCATCCTTAATGTTTAAGTCGGTTAAGCGGTGGAGACTCTTCAGCAATTTGAGCAGTCAGTAAAATCCGATCTTTATGACGTTTCAGGAATACAATATATTATTTCTGAGCGGTGATGTCTTTTGAATATTTTGGCGGACATCTTCATCAAACGGTGGAGTAATTAATCTTTTTCTGACATTCTCCCCCTTAATTACTACACTCAAAAAACAAAATTTCGAAATAATGGATTTCTGTTACAGCTTACAAACCCCAATATTTTTCCTATGAAACTCAAACAGCTCTTTCCCTAGAGGTTTTTTAAATGGGTTTGCAAACTGATTTTCTGATCTGCAAAATTCCATACCGATTTCATTCTTGTTTATCAGTTCTTGAATGAAATAATACCTTGTATCAATATGCTTACTTCTTTTGTGAAAAACGTGATTTCTAGATAGTGCAATCGCTGATTTGTTGTCACATAAAATTTGAGTTGGTCCATCTTGTTCATGCTGCAACTTAGAAAGAGTTCTTCTCATCCACACAGTCTGGCATGCAGCTACTATTGCTGCAACATACTCTGCCTCAGCAGAGGATAGTGTCACTATGGGCTGCTTCTTTGAATCCCATGCTACTGAACCCAATCCAAAACTGAATACATATCCAGATGTACTCTTTCTATCATCTGTAGAACCTGCAAAATCATTGTCAGTATATCCAATCAACTTAAAATATGAGTTTGATGTGTACTGGATACCAAAATTTGTTGTTCCAGCAATATATCTCATAATCCTCTTTCCAGCTTGCCAATGGGTATTCTTTGGGGACTCCATAAATCTTGAAATCATACTTACTGCAAACACTATATCAGGTCTTGTTGCAGTCAACTACATGAGACTTCCTACCAGTCTCTTATACATCGTTGGATCAACATTTGACCCATCATCCTCCTTACTGAGTTTTGTACCAGTTGCAATTGGTGTTACAACTGGCTTACAATTTAGCATTCTGAATCTTTTCAGTACATCATTTGCATACTTAGCTTGATTTATAAAAATACCATCCTCAGACTGAGTAACTTCAATACCAAGAAAATATTTCATCATTCCTAAATCAGTCATCTCAAATTATGTTTTCATGGCTTTCTTAAACTCATCTACTGAAAGATCTCCAGTGAAGATCAAATCATCAACATATAAGCAAACAATCAATACTTTACCTTCTTGGTTTACCTTTGTATACAAGGTTCGCTCACTTGGACTTCTGCTGAATTCTTCACTATTCAGATATTCATCAATTCTGTTGTACCAAACTCTAGGTGCCTACTTCAATCCATACAATGTTTTCTTTAATTTGTAAACTTTGTCATCATGTCCATCAATTTCACATCCAGGCGGTTGTCTCACATAAACCTCTTCTTCTAAAGATCCATTCAAAAACGCAGACATTACATCCATTTGATATACATACCATTTATTATGAGCAGCAATAGCTAATACCATCCTTACTGTATCAAGTCTGGCTATAGGTGCAAATGTCTCATTGTAATCAATACCAGGTTGTTGACTAAACCCCTGAGCTACAAGTCTTGCTTTGTATTTTTCAACTTCACCATCAGCATTTAACTTAGTCTTATAAATCCATTTGACACCAATACAATTTTTATTATCAGGCAGATCTACAAGATCCCAAGTATTATTTCTTTCTATGGCATCAATTTCTTCATCCATTGCTTTTATCCAAACATCCTTTTTAATTGCTTCATCAAAACTTACTGGATCACATGCTATCAATGCAAAATTTGAAACTTGATCTACTTCTTCATCTTGCTCATACAATTCCCTTAACTTCTAGTCTTCTGATCTCCAACTCTGTTTCTCAATGAAGCTAATGTAGGATTTAATTCAATGCTTACCTCTTATCCTGTTCTTTGTCGTCCATCAACACTTGATGGTTCACCACGTTCTTGAGTTCTAGGAGATCTGGCAGGTGTCCTAACCGTTGGTGTAGGCGTATGTCGAGTTAACTGTCCACCCTGTATGTCCTACTCATCTTCTTCACCTTCTGCGTGAAATGTAACAGCGTCCTCTGCAACCAACTTACCTATGCTGCCATCCCATGCTTCTTCTTCCTTAAACATCACATCTCTGCTGATGACATACTTCTTGGTGATTGGGTTATAGAGTCTATATGCTTTAGATTCTTCACTATATCCAACAAAAATACATTTCTGACTTCTGTCATCTAATTTTCTCGTCATCTCTTCAGGTACATGTGCATAGGCTACACAACCAAAAATTCTTAAATGGGATATGCTGCTACACTTACCATTCCATGCTTGCTGGGGAACTCGATCCTTCACGCTCTTAGTTGGAATTCTATTCAGAATGTACATAGCACAGGTAACAGCGTCTCCCCAATATTCATTTGAAAGATGCTTCTCCTTCATCATACTTCGAGCCATGTTCATAATGGTTTGATTCTTTCTTTCTGCTACTCCATTTTGCTATGGAGTGTAGCTAGCAGTAAACTGTCTTTTAATTCCATGATACTTACAAAATTCCACAAACTCATTCGACATATACTCACCTCCTCTATCTAATCTCAAGACTTTAATACTTCTGTCACTATCCTTTTCAACCACAGCTTTAAAGCTTTTAAACACATCAAATGCTTGAGATTTTTGTTTTAGCAAATACACCCAAGTTTTTCGACTGAAATCATCAATGAAAGTTATAAAGTAAACATTACCAGTCAAAGAAGGTGTTTGCATCGGTCCACACAAATCTGTGTGTACCAGCTCCAACGGTGCTTTTCCTCTGTATGATACTCCAGAGATGAATTTCTCTCTATGATGCTTTCCCAATATGCAGCTCTCACATGAGCTTGTTGGCGGCTAGATACTGGGAAAACCTTTTACCATCTGCTTCTTTTGTAACAGATCTAAGCCACCAAAATGTAAATGGCCATACCTCAAATGCCATAACCATGACTGATCTAAACTCTTAGTTTTATAAGCATTCAAAGAGTTAGTCAAATCATTCCTTATAATCAGCAGAAACATTCTATTCTTTGTCATCTCTAATCTGGCTATCAACTGCTTACTTGGAAATTTGTCGTAAACAGTACATACCTTGTTCTTAAAGAACACTCTGTACTTCTTCTCCAACAACTGTCCCACACTCAATAAATTACACATTAAACCAGGAACATAATAAACATCATGATTTGTTCTTCTTTTTCCATTCTTGGCATATACAGCAATCCCACCTTTACCATCAACTTTTACCTTACAGTCATTACCCAACTTTACTTCAGACTGAATGCGGTGTCCAAGAACCATATATCCTTTGAACTTTCCTGGGTGACATTACAAGTCAGAAACATAGGATTCTCTTCATTTTCAGCCTCCTCTGTAACGTGGGTAGACAGCTTACCAGTATCAGCTTGCTTCTTCCAACACTTGTTAGCATAATGCCCAAATTTCTTGCAATAGAAACATTGAACTTTAGATCTATCATACATTTGATTCTTTGGCTTCCACGTTCTGCTACTACTCCCCCTTGCGCTAGGAGTATTCTGCTGTGACTTCTCTTCAGATTCTGAATCATTTCTGCTATCACGATGATCAGCAGTTCGACCTCCTCTTCCTCTGCTATTAGACCTTCCTCTGCCTCTGCCTCTAGTAACATGTAAGTGAGATTTAAAAGCATTTTCTAAAGGAGTATCATCATACCTGTTCATTCTTGATTCATGAGCAATCAAAGAACCAGTCAGCTCATCAATGTGCATTTGACTGAGATCTTTAAACTCTTCAATGGGAACAACCACTGCTTCAAACTTCTTTGGCAAACATCTCAGCAATTTCTCTATCACACACTGATCTGGGAGGTTTTCACCATACTGTCTCAGCTGGTTTACAGTACTCATAACTTGAGTCATAAAATTATCAACAATCTCACTGTCCTTCATCTTCAGATTCTCGAAATCCCTTCTTAAGCTCTGCAACTTAACATTCTTCACCTTGGTCACACCTTGATAGCAGGTTTCAAGAGTGACCCAAGCTTTCTTCGAAGACTCAGCACTTGATATCTTCGGAAATATTGATTCATTTAGGCCTTGTTGAATAAGGCCAAGAGCTTTGTTGTCCTTCTTCCTATTCTCCTTCAACAGAACACGCTCACCATTTGAGCCAATTCAGTGGCTTGCTCAGCTGGCTCTGGATAGCCAATCGTAACGAACTCCCAAAGATACTGAGTACGCAGGATAGTTCTCATCTTAATAAACCATGTGTCATAATTCCTTTCAGTCAACACAAGAATTTGTGGCTGCATTGAACTGTTGTTAGTAGCCGTCACTAATTAAATCCAAATTACTCAAAACAAAAAACGAGAAATAAACCTTAACCAGGCTCTGATACCACTGTGGGAAGGCAGGGGAGGTGTTGCAGTTGCTCCAGCAACACTCACAGATATTAAAAATTCAGAAAACTTTCCTACAGTACAGTCTCAGCTGACTGTTACAACCAACTGTAATATTCAACACAGTCACAGCTCACTATCACAGCTGACCGTAATATTCAGCACAGTCACAGGTGATAGTATCAGCTCACTGTTTTAGCTAACAGTCACCTACAGGACTATTGTAGCTCTGTTACAGCTACATTATGATGACCCCTGCGTTCACAAACTTATCTAATAACAACTAATTATAATTAACTCTCAAATATCATTAATCACTTAAGCTGCTACAGCAAACTAATCAACACAAATATTTATGAGTTTACAAACTCATAAACAGAGCATAACTGGAACACACAGAAAAAAAAATTATGAGTTTAACATAAACTTCATTTGCTCTGTATTACCATATCGAATCACAATTACAAGTATTACCATATTTATAGTGTTTCAGCCTAATGGATCATTAAATGTTAATTGGCCTTTCATAACAGAATCTGATCTGCAAAACTAAATGCTCTGTTACAGACTGACAGAATAGAAAACTGTGTTGGCTCTTCTGAACTTGATATGCTGCAACAGATGTCTCTTCATCCTTAATGTTTAAGTCGGTTAAGCGGTGGAGACTCTTCAGCAATTTGAGCAGTCAGCAAAATCCGATCTTTATAACGTTTCAGGAATATAATATATTATTTCTGAGCGGTGATGTCTTTTGAATATTTTGGCGAACATCTTCATCAAACGGTGGAGTAATTAATCTTTTTCTGACATAAATATGTCAATACATATGAAAAGATATACAGAAAGAGCTTTTATAGTTTTGGTTTCTTATTTCCAACTCATTGTTTATAACTATTTGAGCTGGGAATATGGATATGAAAATTATAAATTCATCATTATATACTTATTTAAATGTTGACGTTAAGTTAGTATTATATACTTATTTAAATGTTGATGTTAAGCATCTACACCGAATAGGGACAAAAAAAATTAGCTCTCTTTCTACATGAATTTGAACGTGTATATGTACTTAGGTGCTAGTAAACAATAGTTTTGTGTTTTATGAATAGCATCGACCACAAAACTCTTCTTATCATGGTGAAAACATATGACCATAACATCCCTTAAACCACCAAGAAAACATGTGCAAAAACAAATGTAACATTAAGAGTGTATAGACTCTAGAGAGGCAACTAACAATAGTGTAGCCATTTACATCTAGTGGTATGGGTGAAAATGAGTACTAGTTAAGTCCTGACTTTCAAAATGAGCAATTAAATTAAAAATTATGTTGAATAACAAGTTGTTGACAGGAATTCTATGTGAGTTCATGGCACATATCCTAAGTTATGAAGACAAGTTCATATCAAAATAGCAAACCATTTGTCAAAATAATTTGCTCATATCAAAATTGCAACAAAATAGCAAACCATTTGCCAAAATAATTTTTGCTCATATCAAAATTGCAACAACACATGGCAATGACAATGTCTGGAGTCATTGCCACCATGTAACTCTTGTTTATCTGAAGATATGAAATTATAATGAAATTCACTTGGTTTTCTTTATCAAACTAATTTGGAATTTAATATATTTGTTATACTAGCAAACATTTTCAAATTTCTAAGTTTTCAACCAAACAAGAAAACAAACACGAATTTCATAAATTAGCTTATGGACTCTCATTGAAACATAAATGTGGACTTCATATGGATATATGAAAACCAGTAAATTCTCTATATTGTAAATAACACACAGTAAGAAACCCTAATTGAATAACTCATAAGACTATCGTTGTTGTCTGAAAATTAAAAAAGAAAAACAGTAAACTATTTCTCATGTTAAGAGTATCATTGTTGTCTGAAAATTTTATAAAAGAAGTTATTTCTTCTGTTAGACGCGGAGGCTTACCTTGTTTGGGATTTCAAGAAGCGATGCCAGGTGTTCCTTTATCTCGTTAGGTGGTGCAAAAGTTATTGGAATGTCTACATTCTTCCAACCACCTTCAGGAAAGGGTTGTTGGCAGGAGAATTCTCACAAGGTTTCTAGTTGGGCTCTTGGAGTCCTCTGTCACCTTTGAAGGTGTATACCTCTAAATCAGATGTTTCACCATCTTTCTCTGCAACTGCATCGATCAAGATAAATTGTCAACTAAATAAAGTGATAAAGTAGACACATCATTTAACATATTCAAACGATGAAATGATATTGATGTCAATGAAATGATATTGATGTTGATGGATGAAAGAGAGCAAGGCTCAAACACACAGGGTATTCATCAATTTTACAAACATAATAATTTATTATTATAAATATATATAACTATAAAGCATGATTATTTTACAAACATAAGTAATTACTATCAAGCGTATTCTTTTTTTCGCGGAAAAAAAAAAAGTAATTACTATTATTTCAATTTTGTTTTACATTATAATTAATAAAATAGCTTATAATTACTATAATTATAATAGCTTATAATTGTCAAAATTATAATGCCAATCTATTTTTAGTAAAAATCTATTAAAATGAAAATGAAAAATAAATATTGTTTATAAATGCTAGTTTAGAAACTAATTGTTACATATTTAATACCTTCTTCATTGCATATACGACACATTAAATATTTCAATTTATCTACATGTCATTTACTATGTAATTATGGTTTCACTTTTCAAATTATATTTTTCCTTACCATAAAATTAACTATTACCACATTTGGTCATCAATCTAAAAGTCTAATATTTATTATTTTACAAAACAAAATATTTATTATTTTACAAATCAAAAGACTTACTAATTTTACTTAAAGAATAGGGATCCAATTTTCTAATTAAATAATTTCCCTCTAGTAGTCATATAACTTCAAATCTCTTAAACTAGGTAACAAAAATCTAAAAAAGATCATATTTATTTTTATACAAACAAACAAATTTAACGCTACAAGTCTTAAATTTTATAATGCCATCATCAATACTTTATCAATAGTTGCTAACACTTAGATATCTCAAAATATATTTCAACTTTTAAAAGCATACAATAAGACATGTCACTTTTCTTTTGCTTTCAAACTATCCACAAGTGATACATTGCTAAAATGTTACATAATTATTTTAACTTTTAATTTTAATTATGTACTACTATTACATTAAAATATTTCTAAGAGGCAAGTATAAGCAGCTTTGCTGCTAATTTCACTTGTTTTATATTATTTTCAAGATTGGTATATTCTCGCATAAATTCTTGTGCAAAATGTCACTTTGAGAATTACACTCGAGATGTCCCCATTCCCCTCAGTTTGAGAATGCAATGAATTACATATTTATACTAAATTATTTCATCAAATCCAACATCATCTCCACCACATCATCTTTTTTAATATTATTATCATTGCGTGTATGGTGTTATGTACTTCTATGGAAGTCCCAAGTTATGTACTCGGCTAAATTAAAATTTTGGTTGTAATTTTGATATGTACTAGACATAATGTTAATATTATACTTTTTTTTCCAATGAAAAATATAACTTATGTTAATATTATACTTTATGGAAGTCCTAAGTTATGTACTGGGCATAATATTCAATAAATTAAAAGTTTGGTTGTAATTTTGGTATGTATTGGGTATAATATATATTTTGCATTCTATATATATATAAATGTTATAATATATGGAAAATCAAGTAATATTTTTATTAAGGTATGAATAATCAAAGTTGGTTTCAGTAGACGTTAATCATCATTATCATCATCAAAAACTCTAAAATAAAAACAATACCTCCTTTGAAATTGTATTTACCCAAAAAAAATTAAAATGTTAATATTGTACATTTCCTAAAAACTATTTTCTGATTTAAAAACATATAAATTTGTAATTTAATAATGACTACTAAATATTATCACTTTCAAGATATTCCTTAGGTTGGCTATATACTACATACTTCCATTTGTTATTTATTTGAAGATACAAAGTTATAATTTTCTTAATCAAATTAATTGCAAACATATATGTATTTGCTATTTATTTAAAGATGTGAAATTATAATGAAATTCATTTGGTTTTCTTTATCACACTAATTGGAAACATAATGTGTTTGTTTTTTATTTGAAGATAGGAAATTATAATGAAATTCAATTGGTTTTCTTTATCCAAGTGTCCAACCAAACATGAAAACAAACACTAATTTCATAAATGAGCTTATCGGCTCTCATCGAAATATAAATGTGGACTTCATATGGATATATGAAAATCATTAAATTCTCTAAACACATAGTAAGAAACCCTAATTGAATAACCCATAAGAGTATCGTTGTTGTCTGAATTTTTTTTTTAAAAATAAACTATTTCTTATGTTAAGAGTATCATTGTTGTCTGAAAATTTTAAAAAAAAAATAAACTATTTCTTTATGTTAAGAGTATCATTGTTGTCTGAAAATTTTATAATACCTTGTTTGGGATTTCAAGAAGGAGTGCCAGGTGTTCCTTTATCTCGTTAGGCGGTGCAAAAGTTATTGAAATGTCTAGATTCTTCCAACCACCTTCAAGCAAGGGTTGTTGGTGGGAGAATTCTCACAAGGTTTCTAGTTGGGCTCTTTGCGTCCTCCATCACCTTTGAAGGTGTACACCTCTAAATCATATGTTTCACCATCTTTCTATGCAACTACATCGTGGCAAGATAAATTGTCAACTAAATAAAGTGATAAAGTAGACACACCATTTAACATATTCAAACAATGAAATGATATTGATGTCAATGGATGGAAGAGAGCAAGGCTCGAACACACAAGGTGTTCATTAATGTTGGAAAATTCTTAGTGTGCAGTAATATAAATTTTAAAGCATCTTTAAAAGCAGGATTCGAAAAGAATACAAAAAAATATAACTACAGTACTACAAGAAAAATGGCATTTTAGTCTCACATTAGCATCACTATTTGTAAAGGATTTGGGAAACTCTCAATTTTCAAATAGTGGTGCAAAAGTGGTGATAATGTGGGGATACGCAAGTGGTGCTAAAATTTATGGTGAAAAAATGGTGCTTTTAAAAATGTTGATTTTGGTGTTAAATGAATATGTGGCATTACATGGTGTGTGGTGCAAACCACCAAAACCAATCCTAAGTGGATTGAAATTTTGTTGTGCAAAACACCAAAACCAATCCAACATGGATTAATATTTTTTGGTGCAAAACACCAAAATTATTATTATTATTATACTCAAACTTGTATATGGTGCAAAGTTTGCACCATAAAATAATAAAATGTGCAAAAAAATAAAAACACATAATATATATATATATATATGGTGCAAAGCACCATAAAATAATAGATTGTGAAAAAAATATAAATCACACACGTGATTTATATTATTTGCTTATATATATAAAGATATAGATATAGATATATTATTTGGTTTATTTGGTTTTAATCCTTCATCTGAAAAAATCAATAATTCAATACATTAAATAGACATAATGAAAACCATAATGCTATTTCAACAAAAATTATAATTTATAATTACATCATAGGCATTTCACCAACGAGAAGCATAACCATCCACGTTGGTTAGATTCCTCACTCATAGAGCGAATGGAATGCTGCCACGTGGATGGTACCATCGTGAAGGTTCTGTCCGCTTGCGGCAAGGTTTATCAAACTTGATAATTGTACGACGACCGATTACTTATAAAAAAAATTATTTACCACTCATAAATAAAACCAAAACCAAGATGCAGAGTTAGTAATTTATTTATATTTAAATAAATTGATTCATAAACAACAACAGAACATATTTCACTCGCTCAAATTTTGTAGATGCATGGATAGAGTAAACACTAAAAACCACTTTTAGAGAAAATTTGGATCCCATGTAAACCATAGATAAAAGCTTAACTTGAAGGCCAAAATATTAGATCCCATCAATTAAACATTTTCTTTTAAAGCTGACTGTCATAAACCCTAATTAAATAAATCAGCAAGCTGGAAATGAGAATAACCAATTCACGGGAATGCCAGGGATATATCTATGTAGATACATATACTAAGCTCTATTGTTTCTGGGCGAACATACCTACCGAAAAGGAATGGCGGTATCGTAATATTCTTTGAACTACAATCAAATTTACAAAACTAAAATCTAAAAAAACTATATATAAAGTTAAACCCATCCATACTTACAATATGGACTAGCAGTATCATAAAATCCAATCGGCTCAGCCTTCTTCTTGGGAAGCCACGGTCACTTTGCTTAATCTGTTGGGTATTCTCTGAAAATTCTTTCTGTGTTTTCGATTAGAGCTTGCAGATTGAATGCACAGCGAAAGGGCTCTCCACGCAACTTCTTCATGGCTGGCGCTGGACTTTATTGCTATCCTCGGCCTGCCAATTTGGAAAATTTGCATTTTCTGCTCCCAAGCCATGTAGTCATGGTCAAATGTAGAGGAATTTGTCGGTCGCGGCGTCCTGTGGAGGCTGCATCTGAAAGAACCAGGATGCGTTTGGGGTGCACAGGCGCATTTTCTGACTCCCATGGAAGCCAGGCAAATCTATCCAGAGAGGATTCGATCCAAAAGTTGTTGAATATCTGTGTTTAAATAAAGAGACTGGATCTTGGAAATTCGTTGCATGGTTGTCCATGCGGCAGATCTTGGAGGTGGCAGATTAGAATACCTTTTCGATTTTGATTTCTCCATAATAAAAAGCACATGTGTCGTAATGTTAATTTGTGAAATATTTTGTTTGGAATTATGGTCCGAGAATCCACCTTATCTGAATCTATGCGAAGCTCCTGAATTGTCCATATTTAGTGCAATCACTAGCCGACTTGGACTCACTTTCCTTGGTGTAAGCCTAGAGACCATTTACCTAGTGTAAGGTTTGCTTGTTAGTTAGCAGTTGACTCAGTCATTTATTATATTTTATTATAGAATAATACCTCCTTTATTCTTATATATGGAATTTCCATGAGGAGAGGTGGTGGTGGTGGAAGAAGATGTGGAAGGTAAAAACTATGAAGAAAACTAAGTTATTTATGTGGCTTGCATAGCTAAGATTTCAACTTGGGATTATTATTTTCAGAAGTTCCAATTCCACGAACGAGGGATTTCTATATGTGCAAGTTTATTTCTTGGCCTTATGCCAAACAAGTATGTCATGTCCCAAAATTTTGCATTGGGTCACAATGACTTAAGCCCTTGGCCATACTCATGATAGTTTGTCAAATGGATGCTAAGGGTCAAATAAATTCCAAGAATGAAGTCCAAGCTAGTAATAATGTGAAATTAGATCCAAATGGACAAGGTGGGTCACATTAAGAGAAATTCCCAACTCAAGGTTGTAACATACCCATCCAAATGAACTGCCATGGAGGAATATTGCTAGTTCCCTAGGTTGGGGAGTGGAAGCTTTGGGATTTGAAATAAGGGGGATAATAAATGATGTTTGAACATTAGAATGGCATAAATATTTAATAAAGGATCTAAATAAATAAATACAAGGTAAAATCAAAGTGGCAATTGATCATGAAGACACATGGAGGATGTGGGACCCACACAAGCCAGATTTTCTATGCCACATGGCATCCTCCTCTTGTCATTTCGAATCCATAAGAAGCCCAAGGTTCTTGGGATGATTTGGAAGGTCAATATACTTGGTATGAATCAATTAAGGTCGAATTGGAGTGGAAGAGTAATTCCCATGGAAGAGGAAGAGGCATTTTGGAGCTAGTGAGACACTTGGACAAGATTCCCTAGCTCTATGACAGCAATGATGAAGATGCTATGACACCTATGACACCAATCAGACCTGAAGGCTAAAATTTGACATATATGACATGTTAGGGATAAAAATGGCCTCCAAGAGGGTGCTCAAGTGAGTTATGGCAGCCAAAGAGACACCAATTTGAATTTGGAGAAGCAGAGGGCTAGAATTGGAAGGACAAGTGACATACTTGGGAATCTCTTCCCAACTTGAGTTGGCATGAAGCTCTTGGGAGGAATTCAACCCATGGAGGACCTTAGAAGTTTATAAAATACAATAACAAAGAAGGATTGTAGCTTTTGATCATTTTAGAATTTGCATTTTGCATTTGGAGAGGAGAGTTAGTGGAGTGCTACTCTACTTGCCTTAGCACTAATTTCAAGGGTGAAATATTTTCATCCTAGTTGGTAATTGGAAAGTCCATTCAAACCTTTCATTTGGAGATTTAATGGATTCTTTTGTTACAGGTTGAAGCTATAAGGCAGCTCATGTTCACATCTCTTTCATCTTGCTTCTACAACCATTCTTCTATTTCTTGGCATATTCACGATCCTTGAGGGAACACGCACTTGGTGAGATATTGTACTCTTTGGGGGAGCTTATAATGCCCCATTTATTTTTTAATATGATGAAAATTCTCCATTATTCACCTTCATAAAGTTCCAGGTCGATATTACAAGTGGAAATGTATAAATCTGATCATTAATGAGAAAATGGTGCCTTTTCCCCACTATGTTGATGTTTGCCAATGTTGTGATGATAATTTCGAATGAATAAGTGAACCACTGATTGAATAATGATATATGTACTGTTAATAATGTTTATTACAAGTTTCATGTTCATTTCATAAGATTTTGGAGTCATTTGGTTCAGTTTCATAGCATTTGGAGAAGTTTACATATCATTTCCCCCAAGGTCGAAACTAGTATTTTTGTAGCTGATTGGAGAGGGTTGTAACAGACTTAATAAATTTAATAGAGATGCATATGAACCTATATTAATGTACCTTATATTTATCCTGCCTTTGTTAAAAAATTAGAGATGGTCCCATAGCACTTGGAGAGCCATTTCCAGCGTCTACCCAAGGGGGATTTGAACCCCAAATTGCTAGTCAAACTCCCTACTTTGGCCAGAACTTAAAGAAGAGTTTCAGAATCCTTTTGAAGTCTATAAAGCATCCATAAACATCATATTCATGTTATAACATCATCCATACACCTTATGTAACAATTTGAGAGCATTTGGAGTCATTTGGAGACCAAGAGACCAATACTAGTCAAAGAGAAATTGCTAGTCAAACTCCCTACTTTGGCCAGAACTTAAAGGAGAGTTGCAGAAGCTATAACGAATCCATAAAACTCATGTTCATGTCCCAATATCATCCATACACATTCTATAACAATTTGGGAGCATTTGGAGTCATTCAGAGAGCAAGAGACCAATACTAGTCAAAGGTCGAACTAGTGGAAAAAGTTGAAAATTTCACCATTTTAATAAAATTCAAAAAAGGGACATTACAAAGTATGGTCTGATGTTGATAATTGGCTAAGGTCCAATGATTTTTGGGTGGGGGATTTGGTGGAAGAAGGGCTTCAAAATTGGTACCATAATCCAATCTTATTAAAGCACCATGTAGTTCTATTCTTGAATTTATGGAGTATTTGGTTGGCCATAAATGCAAGGATATTTTATGACAAATATTTACCTTCATTTACAAGTTACTGTTGCTATGATTTGTGTTCTTGCTCGGTGTTGGCAGGCAGTTTGGTAAGGAAGAATCGCAGCATCGTCGATGCTGCGACGCGTTAGAAGAGGTCACGGAAGGCAGAAGGCTAGATTATTTTATGCATTTTTTAGTCGATTGTACCACAGAATGCAAGTTTTTGGGTCATTGGACCATATGATATGTAATTTTGAGTTAATTGTACCGCAGTAGATGGGTTTTTGGGTCATTTGGACCGCGTCAATTAGATTTTGGGTCAATTGTCCAAGTGTCGGTTAGGAAGTTGTTAATAAGTGGACAAGCATTGTAAAGGCAGAAGCCTATATATAGTCATAAGTTGTAAGTGTAATATCATCTTAGTACGGATCCTTGGATGTTGATTATGCGCATCTTTGAGTCTGTATGTGAGATCAAGAGGTATTGTTGAGATCTGGTTTTGCCGAGATATAGTATCAAGGTTTTTGCTGGAGTAATATGACATGACGGAACTGTTTGGTGAAATTCCCTGTGTACCTTTTATGCATGTTGCGATGATTTCTTGCTGCAGTTAATACTTTAAATGATATACTTGTTGCAATGAATGTTTCTATTGAATGATGCTATGAATATGAATGATGTTAAACTTGGATGCATAGATATGTCTTGAATGTTGCAATAAGTTAAGGAAGCAAGTAATTGTTGCCACAATCATCCTCCTTCATTCAGCGGAAACATGGTTCCGTCCACTCTCCCTTGATCGCCTCGGGTGAGACCTCATCTGCTCCACAGGTGTTGCTGGATAGGGTAAAACCTGTCTGGGCCGGTGCTTAGGGAGATTGACGTGGGTTGGTGTCGATAGTGATGGAAACCCCTGTCGACTGGGTTTGAGTCAACACTCAGGTATATAAAATTCATGATAACGAAAAGATGGGAAGGGTTATTTTTCAATTAGTGATAGATCATTCAAAACCTTAGACTTTCTTTGATGGGTTTTTCCATAGGGAGAATCAAAAAGGGGGTTAGAAGGGATTATCTACTTACAGGAAGATCATTATATTAAGATTATGGAAAATGTGGGGGTTGGAAGGAACAATAGATATGAACTTTTGTCCTTGCGAGTAGTTATGAGGGAGGCATGCCAACGAGGAATAAGAGAACTATAGATTCATGGTGATTCACTTCTGGTTATTAATTGGATGAAGCAAGTCCTTTCTATAGAAGTGATCAATATTCGAAATATGGCCTTAGAACTTAAAAATGCTATCAATCTATTTGATATGATATATTTTAAGCATATATGCAGAGAATTAAATCATCCGACGGACAAGCTATCAAAGATGGGCTTAACAAAAGAACAAGGTACACCTTTTGTGTAAGGCAATCAAATGCAAGATCTAAGATATGCTATATACGAACACTGAAGGTTTTGATAGGGCTACAGGGCTTTCAAAGCACTCATGGCTTATATGCTTTTTGTTTCAAAAGAAGTATATCAGACATAAGCGATATGCTCATTGATCCTGGAGAATATAAATTTGTGAAATTTATGATTTTGAAGATTTGAACTTAAGAGAGCAAATTTTGATTGGTACAATGCTTTTATATGAAGACTTTCTAGTTTTGGACTAAACCCTTTATTCATGATGAAGTGGTGTGGAACACTGAATGTTTTGACAAGGCAAACAATACTATAAAAGCACTCATGGGCTATATGCTTTTTTGTTTCAGTTTAATAGACATGAGATATATGCTTATTGATCTTGGTATGAGTTTCTACTTCAGAACTTATGTATATTTGGAAATTATGAAGATTTAAATTTAAGTGACCAAATTTTGTTTGGTATTATGTTTAGATATGAAAGGTTTTTTTGTTTTGGACTAAGCTTTATTTTATTGTTTAAACAATGCATATAATGAAGTGACTATGTGTATAATCCTTATGATGAATGTACATTTCATTCAACCTTAATTAAAAAAACACGTTTTTGGGAAAAAAAAATTATATGAAATTTGTTTTTTAATGAAATTTATAATAATGATGCAATGTCCATTCAAAATATAAATATAATTTTAAACTTTAAAACCACATTATTAAGATTCCCTAACTTTTATGTTTGAATTAAAAACTTTTCCACATAATCCAACAATCGTATATTGTCCATCACAACCACCCGACTTCCGTGGCATAAGATCCACATGATATGATGTTAAGATATAAATGTACTAAATGTACTTGGTAGTGGAGAGAAAAAGTACAAAAAAGTGTATATAAGTGTATACGGTGCATGGGATAAGGCAACATTAAATGTGGCATTAGAATTTTGTACTATTAAAGACCATAGCAAGGTGACCATATCAAGGTGTGTATAGGTTAAATATCAAGTAAAATAGCTTTAAAGTATTGAGTTTTTATCTATATTTATTTTATTTAATCAATATAGATTCATCTTAAATTTGGATCTATTGAACACTTAAAGAGATCTAATTTTTGAAGTGTAAATTTTTTTTATGTTAAATTTTTAACTAAAAAGTTTACACCTCAAGAAATTGGATCTCTCTCTGTGCTTAATAGATTCGGTTTTAAGATTTATTTATGTTGGTTTTAATATTCTTTGTTTTATTTTTGGTAAGTTACCAGCTGACATGGTAATGTTACGTTAGGTAACATGACAATCGTGACAACATGTCCCCCATCACCCCCATACTGGATTGTAAGCACCTTGCTACTCTTAATGTAATCAATATCAAGTTAATAGATTTAACCCTGCCATCAATTTAATACACAACCAAGAAAAATTTTATTTCATTAAATTATGATGATTAATTGAATGATGATGAAAATTATAAATTATATATTTTTAAAATGTAACTTAAACTCATATATGTTAAGTGAAATTTTTTGCATGATTGCATCAAGATTAGCGAGGTGCTTACAACATAGTATGAGGGAGATGTTGTCACGTTACCTAACTTAATGTTCTCATAAATTATCAAAAACTAACATAGATCCATTTTACACCCGGATCTATTAAGCACCAAGAGGGATCCAATTTCTTGAGGTGTAAATTTTTTTATCTTAAATTTTTATGCATCAAGAAAAAGTTTACACCTTGAGAAATTGGACCTCTATGTGTGCTTAATAGATCCAATTTTAAGATTGATCTATATTGGTTTTAATTTTATTTTATTTTTATGAACCGACATGAATTTGTGCAATTACTTTTTATTTTTGATAGGTTATGAGTTAACATGAGAACGTTACTTTCAGTAAGTGAAAACATCTTCCCCATACTAGATTATAAACACATTGCTATTCTTAGTGCAATTATATAATGAAATAAAGACTTTTTTATAACTGATATAATAAAATCAATTCTATGTTGTTAATGGAAAAGACACAATATTACACAATTATTAATGTGAAATTTTGTTTTTTTAAATGTTTTTGGAAGTCATTATTTTCAAAATATTCAGGTGGCCATACCCTTTGTTTCTAAAGGCCTATTTGTTTTTGTATCAAGACTACCGACCCTCGTTCATTTTGAAGAGAGTCCCTAGCTGACGTCGACCTGGGTCTTCTAAAAAAATGCTGCCACGATGTTGATCAATCAAGATATTCTATCAAAGTGGATTCCAAGTCTTAGTTTAAAAGGGATTCGATTTAAACTTTGTTTAACAAAAAGATAGTATATAAGTGAAAAGACTTTTGTGTAATATATATCTTCCTTAAGGAGTTACCAAACTACTATACAATGGAGACATCAAACATAATCGAATTTATAAATTCTTTGACAAACTAATGATATTTAATGTGTTAAGTGGTCCACAAACATTTGTATCACATTGAAGGAAAATGGAAATTGACAAATATTTTTTGAAAAAAATATCAAAATTGATCCATGAAGTAAATTTCACCAATACAATTTCCCCTTATTATAATTGAGATATTTTTAAAACGATCATCCCATAAATTTGATCGTATATTTGAAGACCAAATAATTTTCCAATTATATTTTGAAATATCGTGAAAGAATTGTGTGATCATACTTTTGGATGATCAATGTTTTGGAAGGTGTCCATTTAAAATAATTTGAAGAGTAGTCCCATCAAATCGACGTCACTTCTCAGTCCATATATGATTTTTTTTTTTTCTTTTAAGGGAATTCAAATTATCTCATATCAGTAAAAAATAGAACCCAAATATATTGTAAGTAGAATTATGTATCTCTCAAAATGTGATGGATGCGCTGAGCAGACTATTAAATGAGGCTCTCGAATGCGAAAGAATACAAGGGATAAGATTCCGAGACATAAGGGTTACACTTTTTTTTGGATGGCGCACTATTTTTTCTAGGGAATTCTGAAGAAGAAATAAAAATGCTTAAAGACATGTTCTGGTTGTTCAACTCAGTGACATGGATGCTTGTAAACTTAGGGAAATCAACCTACTATTTCAATGAATTGAACTAAGACCAAATGCAAACTTTCCAGGAGATAATGTCGATGGACCAGAAACCTTTGAGTGAGGGTTTCAAGTACTTAGGATTATATCTGAAACCCAATAACTATTGCAATGGCGATTGGAATTGGCTGCTAGCGAAGGTGGAAAGAAGAATAAACTTCTGGTGCAATAGATTCTTATAAAGAGGTGGAAAGTCAATTTTAATCCAGGGAGTGTTAAATGCAATACTGGTTTATTGGATGATCATAGCGAAGGTTCCTGAAGGGGTTTTGAATGCTCTCAGGAAGCTTTTTTTCGGTTTTATGTGGAAAGGAAACTTTGAAAAGAGGAATTCATTGGACGGCCTCAATAGCTAAACCAAAGGAGGAAGGAGGGTGGGGTATAAAGGATTTACAGACTTTTGGAGCGACATTGGCAGCAAAATCGGTATGGCAGTTTGTGTAGGACCCCTTTCCTTTAGGGTCCTCCTGAACTGAACCTAAAACTTTAACAACTTCATACAAACAGATTAGCTATCATAATTACTGGAAAAATAAAATAAATTAAGTAAATAACTTAGCAAATATAGACAAACCATAACCTATCAACCGATCCATCTTGTCCACTACCATCCGGGTCTTCCGTAGGATCCCTCCAACAAGCTCGTTTGAACCATAGGCGAAGCAACCGTTAGCTTTGCCACCCAACCATAGGCTCATGCTTTCAGTTGCATGGCCACATCGAAGCTTCGGATCATAGAGCTCACATGCAATAATTCGAGAAACTCAGCTTGGGTTTCCCCCCACTAGAATTTCTAGCCAAACTCCAATAGCAGCAAGTCACTCATTTTTTTCACAATTATGATAACCATCCAAATCTGGGTCCCTTACCCATTCCCAAGGCCTTCCTTATATAGGAAAATCCCATGCGACACATGTCGCTTCATGCAAAATACCCAATTTCTTTATATTCAAAAAGTAATTTATCTCACAAATCCAAGTGTCAAGTTTTCTAGAAGAATACACCTACTTTCCTATATTTACTCAAGTTTGTCTTTTAGATGCTCACTCTAAATTCTATTTTTGTGGGTGCATGTGTGCTAACTAAAAGCTCATGCCTAGGATTCCATTCTGCTCCTAAATATAATTATTCTCATTATTTTAAATACTAAAAAGTATTTTCATGTGCAATTGCCTAAAATAATCATTTCTATTATTTTTAATACTAAAATGCATTTTTATGAGCAAGTGTTCTAAATGCAATTTATATGGGTTTTATTTTTATGCAAAAAATTTACCTATTTATCCTTTCTAGGACCTAGGTGCCACATCGTTGGTCCCATCTATCCTTTATGCTTATCTTTTGTCATGGTACCACTCCATCGGGTCCATTCATCCGTCGTTTCCATTTCTCGGCAAGGTACCACATCGTCGAGTCCTTGCGTCCATCCTTTCCGTTTCTCAGCAAGGTACCACATCGTCAGGTCCTTCTGCTGATATCTTTTCATTTGACTTGCGGGAACTTCATATAGGGATTTAGGATCCGTTACCTTCAATCCTCTGTCTACACGCTATTGGAAACTAATGGCGCTGAGGAGTAATTCCGTTCTTACTGCATGCACCCCAACTCGTACATGACCAACTCCGTCGTGGTCCACATCGCACGACTTCATGCAACCCCGAGTAAGTGGATAAGGACTTTTGAACTCGGCCGTGGGATTCCGTAGGAAACCACCACCAATATATTATTCTTACTGCATAGATGCACGACCTTATGTTTCACCAATGGCAGGCGCGTGTTCGATTCCTGTTAATCCAGTCATTCCATTGTATAATGCTTCTGATATGGGTCATCCTTATCCTTTTGCTTCAATTCCACAGCCGCTCTGGGATAACAGGCAGTAGTTTGACTGTTTGTTGGCTCCATCTATCTCTCTATATATGTAATTCATCAGAAATTTTCATGGGCTGTAATTTGATGAATAAGCAGAGAGAAATTGGGAATCTATGGACATTATGAATTTTTCATAGATTTGTAGTTTGATTTGTTACAACACAGCAATGTTGTTCTTAGCAGAAGCAGAGAGCAGAGAGCAATCATTACTCTATGAACACCCAGTAACCACACTGATAATAGTGTTATTTGCATATATTTTACACAGGTAGGTGTAAAATATTGGAACATAAATATGCATGTCGATTCCTATCAAAGTAGTTTATATAATTTTCGTTTTCATTTGCTGCAGAAAGACAAAGCCAAATCTCCCGTTTCCTGCATTCTGTGAAATTTTTGTGTTCCCTGCGTTCTGTGAAATTTTTGTGTTCGGGTAATAATTCATAAAATTAATCCTCCTTTTACTATTATTATTCATTGAATAGGACATTCTTGTGTGAAGTTGTCATTGCCTTTCAATAAAAAATTATTTGTTATGTAAATGAAAATTAAAATTTAAAACTACTTGTCAAATCATAAATTAAGATTATTTCTATTTTTTTCATTTGAAGGGCAAGGAAACTTGTCATGATAAATAATACTTTTCATTATGTTTATAGGATTTTTCGCCTACACCATTGGAGTCAAGAAAATAATGTTTTCATTTTTTCAATCAATTGAAAATAAAATGCTATATGTTTATAAAATAAATTTCAGTTATCACAGAATTGCATGCACATGCATATAGTTTACCTAATTATTTAGCTCATTGCTTCAACTACTCACTTATAGAACTCCCAAGATTTGAGAGTAGTAGCTAAGTTTGTCCTGGCCAAGAAGCAGGAGCAGAGACAGGTGTAGATTGTGATAGGGAGTAAGAATCTAATGCTCGTTATTTAGGTGCTCGTGATCACATACTACTAGCTAGGCATACCAGGCTAGGCACTACTTTCATGCATGCCTACCCAAACAAAGGCATATTACTCACGATCATGCCAAGTATAGGCATCCCGCCTACCCATGAAGAAAGGGCCAGAGAGAAAAAATAAAGAGCAAATAAAAGAGTTAGCAATTTGAACAGAAGTTAGAAGTTGAACCGATAACCATCTTTCGGCTAACCTAGCCTCCTCTATCCTTCGAGACCAACAGGGGGTAGTACAGGAATATTCACCTGTTGTCCATAGACTACGCCTTTCGGCCTGATCTTAGGCCCTGGCTCACCCTCCGTGGACGAACCTTGCGGAGGAACCCTTAGGTTTTCGGGGCATTGGATTTTCACCAATGTTTGCGTTACTCAAGCCGACATTCTCGCTTCCGCTTCGTCCACACCTGCTCGCGCCGGTGCTTCTCTCTGAGGCGGAACGCTCCCCTACCGATGTATTTTAACATCCCACAGCTTCGGCAGATCGCCTAGTCCCATTCATCTTCAGCGCAAGAGCGCTCGATCAGTGAGCTATTACGCACTCTTTCAAGGTTGGCTGCTTCTAGGCAAACCTCCTGGCTGTCTTTGCACTCGTACTTCCTTCATCACTAAGCGGTCATTTAGAGGCCTTAGCTAGTGATCTGGGCTGTTTCCCTCTCGACAATGAAGCTTATCCCCCATCGTCTCACTGGCTGACCCTTACCCCTTTTATTGGGGCAATCTAGTATTCAGAGTTTGCCTCGATTTGGTACCGCTCTCGCGGCCTGTACCGAAACAGTGCTTTACCCCTAGATGGTCCAATCAACTGCTATGCCTCAACACATTTCGGGGAGAACCAGCTAGCTCTAGGTTCGAGTGACATTTCACCTCTAACCACGACTCATCCGCTGATTTTTCAACATCAATCGGTTCGGACCTCCATTTAGTTTCACCCAAGCTTCATCCTGGTCATGGATAGATCACCCAGGTTTGGGTCCATAAGCAGTCATTTACTTCAAAGAGGTTCAAGAAAAGTTTTAGAGGTAGTTGCTTTTAATGGAAATGTTGAAAATTGAATTGAATTTACATAATCCAACAAAACAGGTTAGTATAGATTTTTCATATCTTTATTAAATGATTTCTATATTCCTGTTCTTGATCAATTATAAGCAAAGGACATTTTTAAATCTCTGTATACTTGGAAAGCTTAGCTATCTTTCAGAAATCCAGCTACTAACACTGTGATTTAAAGCTATGAGTCTTTTTTTTTGTGATCAATGAGGCATGAGGTGCACAACTCAAAGTCACGAGGTTCTATCATGAAAATCCCTTTGCACTTGTGGAGAAATCCCACCTGCCACTTTTTAGGAAATGTAGTTACAAGTTTGAAATCAATTTTTTTCTAACCATGGAAAGTGTACACACTTTCACACTTAATTGTTTTGGGATTTTGAGGATTTTTGGTAGTTGATAAAGTAATTGCTTTGAGATTATGTAGATTTTTTATATTTGATCGAGTTTATGAAAATTTAAGTTTTACAATTTTATGAAACTTTGATTTTTATTTTTATAGTTTATCAAATTATTATATTTCAAGTTTTTAAAGCTAAAATTCTCAAATTTCCACACTTAATTATTTTGAGATTATGTGGATTTTTGGTATTTGTTCGAGTAATTGATCTGATATTATATTTTTTATATTTGAATAAGTTTATGAAAATTTAAATTTTACAAATTGATTTTTATTTTTATTTCTTATGATTTATCAAATTATTATATTTCATGTCTTTTAAGCTAAAATTCCCAAAATGTTATCTTTTAACTTGTAAAACTATAATAAAAAATATCAATTTGGCTGGACTCTTCTCCTTATCTTATTTGGTTCACACAACATCACGAAAGATGCTTCCCACACATTGGGTTTCCATTTGTTGGTTCTTCAAAGCTGAACGATTACATCATATGCCTGTAAAATGCTGGAAAACTATTACATCTTTTGCCAATTAAATTGCGTCTTAATTGTTAATCATGGGCAGGAGTTTGAGAATGTTTTGTTATGACCATTTTTAGGTTTGATTAATAATGGATCAGAATTTGAGTATGGTTTGTTTTAATGCTAAAATAGATCTTTATTTTGGAAATGTTTTTTTTAAATGGTAAAGTCGTTGATCATATTCTTTTAATATTTATAATTCATAATTTGACATATATAGATGGGTTTTGAATATGTCTCAATAATTTTAATTCATAATATTTCCATATATGTTATATGTTAGTTAAGTGTAATTTTGTAAAAATTTAAACTTAAATAGGTCTACTTCAATCTAATCGATGTGTTGTTTGATTTGCGTTAGTGAAATATTTATGAGTCATCATTCAATTCTAACCTTTTAATTTTAGTCTACTATTTGTTATTTTTGTTATAAAAAAAACATGCATTGAACTTCTTTCTTTTTTTGTATTTTGAATTTTTGAAATAAATAAAGAGTAAATTAATAATTTATTTTCTTTTTAGATTAAATAAAATATTTTGTTTAGATATAACTAAGGAAAAGACTAAGCTGCACGCAACTCTTGTTTTTAATACTAAAATGCATTTTTATGAGCAAGTGTTCTAAATGCAATTTATATGGTTTTTATTTTTATGCAAAAGGTTTATCGATTTATCCTTTCTAGGACCTAGGTGCCACACCGTTGGGCCCATCTGTCCTTTATGCTCATATTTTGTCATGGTACCACTCCGTCGGGTCCATTCATCCGTCGTTTCCATTTATCGGCAAGGTACCACATCGTCGGGTCCTTGTGTCCATCCTTTCCGTTTCTCGGCAAGGTACCACACCGTTGGGTCCTTCTGCCGATATCTATTCATTTGACTTGCGGGAACTTCATGTAGGGATTTAGGATCCGTTACCTTCAATCCTCCGTCTACACGCTATTGGAGACTAATGGCGCTAAGGAGTAAGTTTGTTCTTACTGCGCGCCCCCCAACTCGTACGTGACCAACTCCGTCGTGGTCCACATTGCACGACTTCACGCGACCCCGAGTAAGCAAATAAGGGATTTTGAACTCGGCCATGAGATTCCGTAGGAATTTGACACCGTCGTCGTTCTTCCATGTGTGATTTATCTGTACTCTACGACCCTTCAATTTCTTGGTGTGTCCATCGGTGAACCGTTTCACCTGTCGCTACACACACCTCAAAAACATATATTAATAGTCTTATTCTCATTCATCATATTTCAATCCATAAACCTGCTAATCGTTAAGCAACTTACAGTTTACTCATAACATCATACATTCCATTAATTAGTAAATCATTTCATCAATATGTATTTCTTTTGTTCTCATTTCATAATTCATCATACAACTATTTGTTAAGTATCATATTCACATAACACATTTTTCACAATCAAGGCTAATCATTAAGCAAGATGTAATCAATCAATTATCCCACTCCACACATATCATTTTATTTCATTAAGTCATTTATAAATTATTGTCGTCATTCACCTCTTTAGGTTTTCCTCAATCAATTAAGATATATCAAGGTCCAAGAGACCACCTTATCGAAGTTGTTCAGCTGGGTCACTCGATAGGTACCCTTAAGGTCCACAATCATTTAGGGGCATTACAGTTCATCTCCAAGGCAGGGAGGTGGCAAGCTATTCTACAACAAAAATATATGGGCAATGGGTCAATCATTGATTGGATTCGGGATCCACGTAAGAACAATAGAGGGGAATCCATGCTCTGGAAGGCCATAGTGGCTGCCTTCCCGGTTATTGGCGATTAGCTGGCTTGGGAAGTGGGAGATGGAAGGGCAGTTCTTATTGGAAAGGATGCATTGGCGGGAGTAAAGGGCATGATTGAGCTCCCATGGGAATTAACTAATACCCTGGATGAAAGGGGCTTTTATTGTCTAGTAGACGCAGCTGACAGAGGACGAGGAACCATCCAAATCCAAAACTGGAGATCGGTAGCCGAGATGAAGTTACCTGACATCTAGACTGAATGCTGGAATAATTGGATCGCAGATCTTGTAAAATGGTTTATAAGACTGTCAAATTCCCTACATATTCTGAAATGGCAAGGAAATGAAGAAGGGGGGACCTTCACGGTCAATGCAGCTTATAAGCTGATATGGAGGATTCGCACACCAAACAGATGTTGGTGGTGGTAAAAGATTTGGAAAACCACAGTGCCACACAAAGACAGAATTATTATGTGGCTAATTTTAAATGGAAAGATGTTAACCTGGGACAAGCTGAGGAAAAGGAACTTTCATGGGCCAGGAAAATGTAGTCTATGCAGAAGCGAAGAGTAGAATGCAGAACATTTATTTCGTTTATGTCCATTCATCCAACAAGTCTGGAAAAAATTGAGTACAACTCTACCACTAAAGATTAAGGAGGAAGGTGACACAGTTGAAAGCTTTTTAAAAACTTGGTATGATGAGCCAGATCTGAAACAAATGCAATGCCTACCATATTTGGTAATGTGGTTTGTATAGATAAGTAAGAAATGCATCCATTTTTTAATACATCCATCAACTAGTGTTTTATGTTACTTTACAGGTACTTTCAACTTATAAGTACTTCCTGGAAGAGGAAAGTACACACAAGGATAAGATTCTACAAGAGATCAAGATGGGGGAGGAAGAGATCGTGGGATATTTCGACGGAGCCAACGAGAAAAACATGTGCAAGCTAGGAGGAATATTGAAGCTTTCAAAGAATGCATATACTCATTTTATAGAAAACGGAGGCTCAGGAGCAAACAACATAGCAGAAGGATTAGCTTTGAGACTGCTAATGCAGATTGCAAAAGAAGAAAAGGTGGAGACTTTTAGGAGACTTTAAGGATTTTTGGGGTCTTGAAGATATGGATAAAATATATGAAGAAGGAGAATAATATCAAAAACCTTATGTTGCAAAATATAGGGAACAACCTAGTAACTATTGCTTCATCATTCAGTAAAATCGAATTCTCTCATGTCTATAGGGAATTAAATGAGGAAGTTGTTGCATTCTCAAAAGAAGGACTAAAACTGGAAGTTGGAAAGTGCAAGATATCTACAGAAAGAAACAAAGTACAGGAATTTAAATGTAAGACTCTAGACTTTTTGACAGACTAAGCTCTTTTTTTTTTCTTTTGTGACAGTAACAAGTTTTGTAAAGTGTGAACAACATTAGTATAATTTTGTGCAGTAGAAAAACATTTTAATTTTTCCTTTAAATATCGTGCAGATTCACCTGTGGAATGTATTCTCCGAACTTTTTTATGAATGAGAAGAATATGATTTTTTCTTTGGAAAAAAAGGTCATCAAATTTGCAAATAATTACAAATATAATAATAACTTTTTTTAATTCACAAATCTTTAATTTGTTGCATATCTACCAACGCATGGAGAACTTTAACTTAGTTAATGTAAGAATTTTGACTATCTGATGGTGATCTCATGTTAAATTAATAAGAGGGAAGATTATCAACATCTTCTATATGGTTGGAGCTTTTTGAAAAGCAATAAACCAAAAGACCCCAATGGCAACATGATTTGACTACCTACACTCCCAAGAACCTCAAATGTTTTCAAAATGTATTGTATTGTAGCTACATTACTTGAACCTAGAACCGACGTCGTTCTAGCACCACACACAAGAGACCATTTACGCTATTAAAAGCTCAAAGATACTACCAAAATGTCAAAGAAATTTATCCTTTCCATACTGCAACATGACCATAACTTTAAAGCAATTATTGCTTAAGCTAGTTATAACAATCTATAATCTCTCCTCCAAGCTTCAAACAATTGTAACTTGTTCTTCCTGCTTAAGTAAACAAAGGAATATGTATATTCTAAGTTATATGGAAACCACATTGAATAATGGAATTCATTAGGGTTAGGGTTGAGGCCATTTGGTGGAGTCCTTATCACATAGAACGTCTTTTAGTTCTCCATTTAATGTAGGTATTGATTATAAAAGGGGAAGAGGGGTGAGGGTGTTTGGTACATATATTGTATAGTTTTCTTACTTATCCATCAATTATGTGTATGAACTCCAGCAAGTGTTGCAATCAAACCTAGACTACATCAAGAAAATTGATGCTCTAACAGAAGAAGACATTGACTTCTATGTGTGGCAAACATCTACACATCTCATTTTCCTTGAGGATACCTGCAAGGCTGCACCAACAGAAGTTGCAAATATAGAAACAGGACTTTCTTATTATGAAGTGTCTCTAAAACTATTAAAGCCTGACGAATATAATATCATAACTGAAGAAGCTACTGCATGGGCAGACTACATTTCCAATTTAGAAGCATCTAGCTAATTTTAATTGTAAATATCATTTGTATCTTCTCATATGTACATCACTCAAATGAAAAATTTGCCTATTATTCTCATTTTTGCAATTCCACCAGATAACAAACTCTTCCAAGGCTATATAGTGGTGAACCAACCCTTTTTGTTGTTCATCTATTCTTCTTTGTCAATGAAAACAAACTTCCCTTCTTGAGAAACTATTGCGGAAATGTTTATATGTAATGTGTACTTTTCAATGGATATTATTGGGATCCATTTTCTCTATAAAACCTAAATTCTTGTTCATATTTTTGTAGCAGTGCTATATTTTACTACTTTTTTAGTTCAATGCTCTTCAGTTTCCTTGTTGGCAATGGCTTTTCAAGCTAAACTCATAATGGATTATCCCAAGAAGTAGTGATATAAATATTAATCTCATCTCATTTGTAAACTATGTACTCTCTTTTACATTCATAAAAACAAAGCAACCAAGCAAAGCGACCTCTCCTCATCTACCTCCACGTTGAATAAATACAACCTTTATATTGAGAGCTACGACTACTCCTATTGTGTTGTAAGTCTACATTTTATTGTGCTTTGTTGTGAGCTATCTATATTGTCAGAAGACGTGTGAATCCTTGATGTGGTGAGAGTCATTGATAACCAGTTACTTTCCTTGGTTTATTAGTGATTTTCAGAAGATTAATTCATATAGTGACAGGTTTGTTCGCCTTTACATGGTTGAGAAGCATGTAAAGTTTTTTATTGTGGACTTGAAATCCTCAATGAGAAGAAAGAAACATATATGGGTTTCCCACTGTATCTTTCATTCTTGAACCAAGCATAACGAAGATTCACCACTCCTATTGTGTTGTAAGTCTGCATTTTTATTATGCTTTGTTGTGAACTATCTATATTGTCAAAAGACGTGTGAATCCTTGATGCGGTGAGAGTCATTGATAACCAGTTACTTTCCTTGGTTTATTAGTAATTTTCAGAAGCTTAGTTCATGTAGTGACAGGTTTGTTCGCCTTTACATGGTTGAAGCAAGCATAACGAAGATTCATTTACAACTTAGATTGTGGCACTATCAAGAGCTGGTCCATGAAAGAGTTCTATACCTATACTTGTATATGGAGATTCCTAAATTTATTGCTACAACACATGGCATGAAAGCAAACTTTTGTTCACAAGTAGTTTGTGCAGTTTAGGAGCTATTATAATCATTGTTTTCATTGATATTATTGCAGAAATATTTTTTTCAAATTGCTTATATATTCCAGATATAGTAGTAATCTATAGTGTTGAGATTACTACTATAGAGATTGTGAGAAAAGTAATTGTAGTTGGCTCACTATGTTGATGAACTTAACATTATTTTTTGTTATGGATTGAGTGTCTATGTCTTTGTAATTTGAGATTGTTGCAAACTTTTCTCTTTTCCTACCAGTATCCTTCACTGCATGTGCCTATGTTTTTGTTCCTTCTAACTTTCCTCTTTTCCTACCGGCATTCGTTTTTCCCCCTCAAGGGGCAAATGCTAGCTATAAAACAATGATTCTCATAATATTAATATAATGGAAGACTATGTTTTGAAAGAAAAAAAAATTATAATATATGTGATTTATATATTTTTGCATCATATATATATATATATATACGAGGCTAAAAGATGTTTATTAAGACATTTCATTATAGTTTATTTGATTTTAATCCATCATTTAAAAAATCAATAATTCAATACATTAAATAAACATAATAAAAACTATAATGTTGTTCCAACAAAATTTATAATTGATAATTATAAAACAAATAATTCTCATAATATTAATATAATGGAAAACTACGTTTTTGAAATTTGTTTTTTAAGAAAAATGAAAGAGAGCATTGTCAAAATGGTAAAAGAAAATTATAAACATGATGACTTCTCTTTGTAAACAATAAAAATACAAAAAATGATGGAGAAAAAAAACACAAACAGTAGCTTTAAGTGAATTGCAGAAAACCATAAAAAGGTTATGCATTTAATGACATTTCATAACTAAAATATGCTATTGATTACAAAAATAATTGAAATGAACTAACCTTTGAAGCCATGTAGATTCAACATCTGAGCATATCATAAGGTTGAAGCATGAGTCAAAATTCATTTTCCTCTTCTCTTTCATCCTTTGAAACAATTACCTAAGAAGCATACAAGATAAGATCAACATACCTACAAATTCATTGAAACTTTTATTTACGTATATTTGTTTCATATCATGAACATTTATTTAGAACAAATAATTTGTAGATGAAAAATTACCCCATAACTAGTGATAGGATGAAATCCTTCTTTAATCTTTTGATGGATGAGAGAAGATATACCATAACATGAAGCAAAATATTTATCATCTTCAGACATTTTAGTATTGAATGCTTGCAACTACAATTTAAAACAATAACAAAATAGTTATAAAAGATGATTATAAGAAAAATAAAGTTTACTTGAGAAGCATAGTAGTGTATTAAACTTACAAATTTTGCCTCTGTAGACAACATGCCACCTTTCACCAAACAATGGTGTGTGGCCAACCTAAAGGCTTGTAATGTATGTGCATATTTGTCCTTTCCAACCAAGGTTCCACATTTCCTTTTTTTAATAACCACTTGCTCCAATATTTTTTTCCACTTTACTTCTCCTATGAAATGTGGTTTGACTATATTTTTGTTTTTAACCAATTCCCCTCTCAAAGGATTTCTAGTATTTTTCATATATTCAAGAACACTATGGATAATTTGCTTGGGAGGTACAATTGAAGAAACTTTATGCATATGAGATACCGACTCATCCTTCTTGGATTTCTCTGCAAAATAAATATAAAAAGTTAATAATCTATATGAGATATTTTAAGGTTTATAGTATCATAGTAATAACATGAAATGTTGTATATGAAATATAGGGAATGCAACAATGAGTATAACATATACATTTTTTAATATGAAACATGGACCATTTAATCAACTATATAAATTTATACTACATAAATTAAGCATGCAATCTTTGAAAAATATATATAATATTCATGTTTTACCTTGATGACAAAAAATATCTAGTAACTATAGGACCAAATAATCTCAATGCTTCACGATGAAGTATGTCTCTCCATGTTCTCCCAGCTTCGTCATTTAACACTTTCCCTTTTTCATTTAAAGTGATTGTAAATGGCATACCATTGGTTGCCTCTCCTCGGATGTTTCAAAGGAGGTGCAAGAGATGCACCAATACATGTTATAGCTGGTTCATCTAAGGGAGGAGATTGATTTTGCACTCCATTAACATTGGTGCCTTCTTCTGGAACATTGGTATTACTCCTGAGCAATAAGGTAGAATATATTATTATGTTCATATTATATGTAATTACAAACCTAAAATTAATAAGGAGAAAATAAATGATGATTTACCTTGGCATATCATCAACAACTATTTATGTATCTGTTGCATTATATCTGTCAAAGATGGTTGTGTTGTATGTTGTTTGAATTGCATCTCTTATGAATGGGTTGAATTCATCCCTAGTCAACCACTCTGTATACAATTGTAACTTATCCATTTCAAATCCAGTATCTAATGTTCGCTCCACATTATAGCAAGGATCAATTACTACTGGTATGTATACATCATGTATAAAAATTGAATGTGAAGATGGTGTTGTAGATAAACTACTTCCTTTCAAAGGTATTTCAGTAATATATGTGCCTATAGAAGGCGTGTTTCTCAAACAAGATTTGGAACTGAAAGTGAAGGCGTTGCAAGGGATTCAATCCCTTTAGAAAATGAGATCCAGTTCGAGCTCAAGTTTTCGTGAAGCTAAAGAGCATACCGGGGTTCGAGTAGTGGGAAAAGCTTCGAATCAAATCCTACATGTTTAGGGATTCTCTATAACTCTGCGAAGTATGGAAGCACCAGTGTCTTTGTAGGATTTTTACGCTAAGACTGTAACTGAGGGTGTGCCGACAGGATATCCTAGTACGAGTGAGGGAGATTCCAACGAAATAAATTAAATAAACAAAAACAAATAGTCATGAAACAAATGCATAATCCATAAATGAATGCACTCTTGGTAATAAATGTAAGAATTCAGCATACCTGTGATCACCAAGCTATGCAGACCAGTTGAGAACCTGTGAGCAAGCTGTATGCACAGAATAATGGAGTAACCAATGCCCAACAAACAAGCATCCAAGATTGAGTAAATTGGGGGAAAATGGAGTAACCAACGCCCAACAAGCACGCATCCAAGATTAAGTAAATTGGGTAAAAATGGAGTAACCAACGCCCAACAAGCAACCATCCAGGATTAAGTAAATTGGGGAAAAATGGAGTAACCGGCACCCAACAAGCAAGCATCCAAGATTAAGTAAATTGGGGAAAAATGCATAGCCGGTAACTGGAGAGAATTTTTTAGATTGGCGGGAAATGTTTTTGAGACACGAGCAACTGCGAACGCCGACTCAAACCTTAAATGTTGTTTATTGAACTTGTTGATAATTATAGTGGTGGTTGAGATTTGCATATCACTTTCTGTCTTGAAGTTCAACACATTTAATTCATGGGTTTAGGAGTTGAAATAGATTTGTGTTCATCCAACGCAACTTATTCATCTTTTTTTTTATGATGATTATGTTTATTGTAAGTGAAGCCTTTCAACTTTTCTCAACATGGAGATATACTTTTTAATTTTTAATTTTATATTATTATTCTAATAATAAATGTTATTTTTTTTTTCTAAATAATGAAAAAAATTAGAGCTATATCATTTCTAAAATTGATATGATTTTTTAATCTTACAATATCAAATTAAATTTTAATTAACTTTTATAAAATTAGAAAAGTTAAGTTAAAATTTGAGCCATGACATATACCTTTTGTCTTTAAAAATTTCTAGAATATTCATTCTTATTTTTTTAATGAAAAAAATAGAACTATTGTATTGTTTTAAAATTGATATGATTTTTTAAATTTTATAATATTAAGTTAAATTTTAAATAACTTTTATAAGTTTAGTAAAATCAAAATAAAATTTAAGCATGTACTTTTTGTCTATAAAAATTTTTTTATAAATAGAATTATTTGAAAAAAGAGGTAATATATATATGACAAATTTGATAGAACTATTATATCATTTTTAAAATTGATATGATTTTTTAAAATTTTGTAATATCAAATTAAACTTTAAATAACTTTTATAAGGTTAGAAAAAATAAGGTAAAATTTCTTGTACTTTTTGTTTATAAAAAGATTTCTCAAATACAATTATATAAAAAGATTTACCAAATACAATTATTTGAAAAACAAGTTATATATATATGAAAAATTTGAGAATTATTATGTAACTTTTGAAAGAACATAATACATAATATAAAAACCCATAAAACATTAAAGTTAAAAAAGTGTTGGTTCCATTTCTCATAAATGAATCATTTTTCACCCATTATCACAATTTAATTCTTGAAGTTGTTATAGGATTATTCATATATAGTGGTTAATTGTGTAAGTCTTGTATTACATTCTCATGCAAATAAATGGATCACACTAAAGTTGTGGCCATAATTTGGGGTGGTAAGAGACAGTGAAAAAAGGTTTTATGAATTAAAAGAAAACGCATATCGCATTTTGTTGTGTATCTTTACACATGTGGTTTATGAAAAATACTATGTGTTTCTAATGGACGTTCATTCCATTCGTTGGTTTTTTTTATTCAATAGAGATTTCTAACATCTATGTTATCTCTACTTTTGATGTATTTTTTAGCTAAAAAATCAATGGTTTTGATCTGGAAGTTGTTGCACTTTAATAAAGAGTTTCTCAATTGAATTATTTTCAAGCTTATTTATTTTTGGGTGTTTTTGGACCCTCTATGCTAAGTGTTTTTATTTATTGATGAGCATACTATAAAGTGTTGAGTGTATTGCCTCTTCCCTAGGTATTGTAAAAGGACCATACACTTTCTATGGGTGAAACATTTTCACATTAAGGCCCAAGTTTCCTACCCCAACCTTGTCAAGGTACACAAGATCAATACCCAAAGCTCAAAAAGTGCTAATGTAATCCGTATCACCACTCAAATGCAAATGAATCCATCAAGAGGTCATTTGTGGTATTTCTATGGGTGAAACATTTTCACATTAAGGCCCAAGTTTCCTACTCCAACCTTGTCAAGGTACACAAGATCAATACCCAAAGCTCAAAAAGTGCTAATGTAATCCATATCACCACTCAAATGCAAATGAATCCATCAAGAGGTCATTTGTGGTATTTAAGGTCATTGTTCTTGGACATAGATGACTAGAAACTTCCTTTCGGGAATGAGGCTTTGGTTTCTTACACATGCCATGGGCCTTCAATCCCATTATTAGTGTTTAAAATCCTCTAATGGCATGAATATCCCTTGATGCAACAACAGTTTTTTAGGGACAAAGGAATGGTATTCTTCCCTGGAAATCCATTCCCAATTCCCTAGGACACATACATATTTCTCAAAATCACCTAATGGCACAAACATCATCAATCATAGGACAATGATACCCTCAAGAGGCTACATGTTTTTGGTGGAGGAAAAATTCTTATCCCTAGATGGTTAAAATATTCCTTTGGGGCTTGAGTTCTAGGTCTCCTCCATTACCATATATACGTACATAAGACCACAAGACCTAGATACATAGCGTCATGGATACCCATGCAAAGTCGTGTGGATATTTGAGGCATTTTGGATGGCTCTAGATGACTCAATGGTTTCTTTAGATCCAAAGGTATGGTCTTCATCTATCACGTCCCCATGGCCTCCAGAGGTCATGGGAGACCCTGATACATTTTTTTTCCAAAACCAACTGAATACACACACCCAGTCGAAACAGCTCGGATCCGCAATCCGCATATGCGAATCCACAACCCGCATCTGCGAATCTGCAACCCGCAATCCACAACTGCAGATGCGGAAGTGCAAAACTTCACATCAGAAAGCTTACCTTTCCGCAATACGCAACCGCGAATCCACAACCCGCAATCTGCAACTGCGGATGCGGAAGTGCAAAACTTCACATCGAAAAACTTACCTTTCTGCAACCCGCAATCCACAACTGCGGATGCGGAAGTGCGAAACTTCACATCAGAAAACTTACCTTTCTGCAAGATCATGTGTGGACATACAACTCATTCACAGGGTTAATCAATGCATCACAACATGTAAGGTGCATAAAGTTAGATCTAACCATTACATCTATCACATGCAAGACTTATAATGCATTAAAATTATGCAATACAATGATGTACATAACAACGAGCTCAACCCTCTACTTATACTTGCACATAAAACTTCTTGTCAACCAAATTCATATAAACAAACGTTCCATAAATTGAACATAAGCAACCACATTAAAACAATGGAACATCATCATTCAACACAACAAGAAGTACTTATCTTTAACTTTCTAAAGCTGCCAAGCAACTGGCTAAGTGAGAGCAACGTTCCACCCAACCTTAGATCTATGTCCAACCTGTACTCTTTTAGCTGAGAGATCACCCCCGAGCTGGGTTGTGTATCCACTAAGGAGGGCTATCAGGTTCTCTCACATTCAAGGTTCCATCCCAATGCTAAGCCAATCTGTAGTTGGGTTTATCAAGCATTCCAGGGCATCTACCCATGCTAAGCCAACCTACAGTGGGTTTATCAAGCATATAGGGATATACTGGTCATGTTAAGCCAACTTCCATTTGGGTTTATCAAGCATACCAAACAACACAGTCATGCCAATCCATCCTGCAGTTGGATTTATCAAGCATACCAGACAAGTTGATCATGCTAAGCCAACCTACAATGGGTTTATCAGGAATACAAGGATAACAAGGAAGGTATTGCTAAGCCAATGAGCTCAACCACAGAGCTGTAGGCATCTCAACACTTGGAAAACAAGGCACCCAAATTACCTACCTCACCCAACACAAGGAAGACCCTCTTTTTTATTGCAGAGTCCCTCAAGGCCTCTTCCCTTCTAGTGCTATTTAGGATGGGCATAGAAAGGTCCAATCGCTAGTTCTATGAGATTTCATCCTTCACTGGGTTTATCAAGCAATCCCAACCTCCTACCACAGTACAACAAGCTGATTCCTTTCGGACTTGAGGATAGGGCTCTGTTTCGCAATCTACTCTTTACAATCCATTCCCGGATTCTCACGGTTTCTCTGTATTGTTCAAGCTTTGCAATTCCTCTCAGGGTTCTTACCACTCCTATCATGATTAGACTAGGTTCGCACACACCCTTCCCATGGTATTTTCCTATTACGCAGGAAACGTGATTGTCTTCAATCTTCCTCACAGTCGGGCTCTTCGTATGCAGAGATGTCTGAACAAGTTTTCCCTCGATGCATGGATGGATCATGAATGGTGAGTGCTTCCATGAATGTTCCCTTCCCCAATGGGTATTCAAACAGGTTCTGTGAGTTCCCAAGCATTTGAGTGTCTTCCAGGACAAGCAATCAGATCCATACTCTGTCATACGAAATCGCAGGCATGCTCCATACTCCATCGGCTTTAGAAACAGGGTTCTCAACCACCCTCTGCAACCGAATTAATGTCAGCAGGGAGATCAAAAGGGTTCACAGCTGGACATGTGGCAACATGGGTACCAATCCAATAACCTCCTCACCTATCCCTAGTGGATACACGTGGCCATTTCTCATTGGTTGCTTCCTTAGCCAGCTTCTTGGTATTTTATTCATTAATAATAATTACATCATTTACATTTCTTCATGGCTTAACAACCCATGAATAATCAAACTGTCAAATACTTGCCTACGCAATGATCTTAAACATCCACTAGTGGGGCCTTGGCCTTGAGCTGCACACTAGGGCAAATACACACACTGTATATACACAGTATTTACATTGAAGCCAATAATCATCAAGGGAAAAATGGGGTATTACAACTCCCTCTCCCTTAAAATAACACCATCCTCAGTGTTCTCAAAACTGAACAAAAATGGGAATGCCTCTTTCATGCCATCCTCCATCTCTCATGTCGCCTCTTCTGGACTAAGGTGCCTCCATTGCACCTTTACCTACCCAATGGCCCTATTCCGGAGCAAGGTGACTTTCCGGTCGAGGATGCATATAGGCTCCACCTGAAACTCTCCCTCTGGTTCCACCTATATCACATGCCAATCAATGATATGATTAGGATCGTGTACATATTTCTTAAGCAAAGATACATGGAAAACATTATGAGCTTTCATGTTACCAGGCAATGCAATCCTATTTGAAACTGGCCCTATCCTATCAATGACTTCAAATGGCCCACAATATCTTGGTGCCAACTTGGCACAACTTCCCAACTTCATGGAACTCTTCCTTGGTTTCACTCTCAAGTAGACATGATCCCAAATATGAAATTCCTTATGCATTCTTTTCATATCTGCATAAACTTTTTGCCTATCCTGTGCTACCTTCAAATTATGCCTGATCTTCACAATCTCTTGCTCCATATCCTCAATCATTTCAGGTCTAAGCACTACTCTATTCACTGGGTTGTCCCAATTCATTGGAGTCCTGCATCCTTTGCCATACAATGCCTCAAATGGACTCATTTCCAATGATGCTTGATGAACGTTATTGTATGCGAATTCTACCAAGTGTAGGTAATCCTCCCACTTGGATGGTTTATCCATCACATACATTCTCAGCATGTCTTCAAGAATCGGATTCACCCTCTCAGTTTGACCATCTGTTTGAGGATGATATGCTGTACTGAAATTTAATCTAGTTCCTAATTCACGAAACAATCCTTTCCAAAAATTGGAAGTGAATTTTGTATCACGATCAGAAATTATTGCCTTGGGAAATCCATGCAATCTGAATATCTCTCTCATGAAAATATTTTCTATGTCATTAGCCTTGTGAGTGGACTTGATTGGAATGAAATGAGCTACCTTTGCTAGCTTGTCCACCACCACCATGATTGAATCATGGTTCTTCACAGTCATTGGCAGGCCTGTTATAAAATCCATAGAGATCACTTTCCACTTCCATTCTGGAATGGGAAATGGCTGCAACAATCCTGTTGGATGTTGATGCTCTGCCTTGACTTGTTGACACTTTTGACACCTAGCAATGTACTCAGCTATTCTTTCTTCATACCATTCCAAAAGTATTGTTTCCTTGCTGATGTTATAGTCTTTTGATATCCTGGATGTCCTGAGTATGGTCTTTGATGTATCTCATCCATCACCAACTTCTTCAAATCTGCATTGTTTGGAATGTACAGTCTGGTATTTTGGTAAATGAGAGCATTACCCTCACCCAGCTGATATCTTGCATGCTTTTCATCCATAATACCCTACTGCAATTTCTCTTTGATCTGAAGGTAGACTTCATCACTATTTTGAGCCTCTAGAATCCTTGCCTCAAGTCTGATTCACACTTACTAATTGTTGCAAAATGAAATTTTATGTTGAGTACATCAACAACTTTATTCTCCTTACCCTTAACATAATTAATTTCCAAGTCAAACTCTCAAAGAAACTCCATCCATCTAGTTTGCCTAGCGTTCATATTTGGACGATCAAACAAGTATTTTAAACTCATATGATCAATTATGAGCTCAAATCTTCTTCCCAACAGATAATTCCTCCATCTGTTGAGAGCATTAACTATGGATGCTAGCTCTAATTCATGGGTGGCATAGTTCCTTGCATGCTCCTTCAGCGTCCTTGACTCATAACAAATTACAGACCCTTCTTGCATTATCTCTCCACCAAGTCCCTAAATGCAAGCATTCGTGCACACTACAAAATCCTGACTTGGATCTGCAATCTTCAAAACAGGTGCACTGGTAACTAACTCCTTTAACTGTTGGAAACTTCTTTCACATTTTTCAAACCATGTGAATTTGATGTCCTTCCTCTGCAATGAAGTGATTGGATGGGATATCTTGGAGAAGCCTTCGATGAACCTTCTGTAGTAACCAGCAAGGCCCATAAAATATCTAACATCTGTTGCATTCCTTGGAGTAGGTCAATCCATGATGGCCTCAATCTTTTTTGGATCCACTACAATGCCTTCTACTGATATAATATGACCCAAATATTGTACCTTCTGCTGATAGAAGTTACATTTACTCAGCTTATCATACAGTTGGTGCTCCCTAAGGACTTGCAATACCATTCTCAAATGTTCAATATGTTCTTCTTCATCCTTGGAATACACAAGGATGTCATCCAAGAACACAATCACAAACTTATCCAAATATTTGCTGAAGACACTATTCATGAGACACGTGAATGTAGCAGGTGCATTGGTAAGACTAAATGGCACCACTGTAAATTCATAATGGCCATACCTAATCCTGAAGGATGTCTTCTAAATGTCTTCTTCCTTTATCCTCACTTGATGGTACCCAGACCTCAAGTCAATCTTGGAAAACACTCTAGCTTCCTTCATTTGGTCAAACAAGTCATCAATCCTTGGCAAGGGATACTTGTTCTTAATTGTCACTTTATTGAGCTGCCTGTAATCAATACACAACCTCAATGTCCCGTCCTTCTTCTTAACAAATAACATCGGTGCACCCCATGGGGATACACTTGGTCTGATATATTCCTTGTCCATTAATTACTGTAGTTGCATCTTCAATTCTACCAATTCTGGTGTGCTCATTCTATAAGGATCTTTGGAGATGGGTGCTGCCCCTGGTATAAGATTAATGGAAAAGTCATTGTCTCTCTTAGGTGGCAGTCCTGGCACTTCATACAAAAATACATCCTGAAACTCTTGCAATATATTGAAGTCTTCTAACTAGGGTCCTTTATCTTTTGTTGAATCTAATATATGCACAACATATAATTGACAACCCTTTTTATAAAATTTCCTCAGCTGTAAGGCTAAAATATGCCTTACTAAAACATGCTTTGGAATTCCTTTTACCAACCTTGACCTTCCTTCATCATCAAGGCATTCCAGTGCTTTCTCATAACAATCTACCTTGGCTCTATGTCCTTCCAACCAATCCATGTCAATTAGGGCATCATATGATCCCAATGGTAAGACATTTAATTCAACATGCGTGAGTAGTCCGTTCAGTTCTACAGGACACTCCTTCACTACATCACTTACCTTCCTCTTGGTACCAATGGCTAATTGAACTAGCCAAGCCTTATCATGCTTTACTTACCAAGAGAACAACTTTCAACTACCTTAGGAGACACATAACTATGAGTAGACCCTGGATCAATCAAAACAGAAATAGACCGCTCAGAAATCGTACCTGCAACCTCCACAACTGTTGATTGATGGTCTGATTGGTGATCATCTAGTGCTGCATAAATCCTAGGTGTTGCTCTTGCCATATCCCCTACTGTAGTTTCTCCTTTAATGTTGTGCAATATCCCGGGGTTCTTCCGTTCAGTCAGCCAATCTCTAAGCATGTGGTTTCCTCCACAACCCCAACACTGAAGTGGCCCCCTTGATGTTCTATCTGCTGCTACAGATTATTTGAATTCTCTTCTTGCTTGTTGGCCCTGTGGAAATCTTCTGGGCTGATTTTTTAATGGTGGTTTGAGTTCACCTTTTATCTGTTCAACCCTTCCCTTGGGTTTACCTTTCCATGCTGGCTGCACCTCTGCTTTACCTTTAATCTGCTCGTAGCAATGTTCTTCCATTCTAATGGCTTCTTCCAAGCTTGGTGGATTTACAAACTCTATTATATCTCTGTAGTTCTGTGGTAGACTACCAAGGAAGCATAGGATCTTCACTCTTTCATCCTTGATGTAGTCTACATGCCTCCACAACTCCAGAAATCTGTGGACATGCTCATCCATGGTAGTTTGTCCTAGTCTGAGTTCATTGAACTCTTTTCTTTTGCTATCATAATACCTAGATGATAGGTACTTCTCCCGGAAGTATCTTTTAAACCTTTCCCAGTTGACTCTTCTCTCACTAATTCCCTTCACTTGCATGAGGTGTTCCCACCAGATTGAAGCTCTTCCACTAAGGTTATAGATGGTAACCCTAGCCTTTTCATTCTCTGATTACTCGTGCATTCTGAAGTACTTCTTTATTCCAAGAAGCCATGCCTCTTCTTCTTGACCTTCTTTGCTTTCACCATCAAAAGTGGGAGGCCTTGCCTTCCTAAATTCACCTTGTGGAATACCTTTGTGCTTGTTTCTTCCCTTACTTTTGCTGGAAGTGCGTCTTGGGCTCCCATGAGAACCCTCAGAATCATCCGACCTGCTAGAGGAAAATAAAGGAGAGGGTGTCCTGTGCCTTTTGCTCACAGAACCTCTTCTAGGGCTTGGATTTCTTCTCTTAGAATGACCCCTAAACTAACTTTCTGCATTTCTTTCCTATCGGCCTTCGTTGCTTGGGTTAGACCCACCATTTATTCTTTGTTGTATGTCTGTAAGAATATGCAAAATGGCCGCATTGAGTTGATGTTGTTCTTCTTGCGCCTTCATCATCAGCTCATTAAAGCTTACCATAGTCTCAGCCAAGTTTGGGGGTGTTACTTGCTCCCTTCTTCCATTAGATTCGGTCTCTGTATGTGCTTCTTGCACATTCCTAGCCAACACCTCGTCCTCCAGTTCAACGGATCTTGCACATCGTTTAAGGTGACCATTCTTATGTCTTTCTGTGCGTTGTTCTGTTATATGATTCATCTTACAGCTGTTGCTATCACTGTGCATATCATAGACATCTATTAAACATCACAAGCATGCAATTAAACTCTATTATACCCATTCAAACCCAGAACTATTCATTTGAACAATCAATTCATCAAATAAGTTCATCAAAATCATGCCACGGGTGCATCTCTTGACCCCAAATTCATGCACGGTCCGGCCGAAACAACTCCTAGTGTTGCAACTGAAGCTCTGATACCACTCTGTCATGTCCCCATGGCCTCCAGAGGTCATGGGAGACCCTAATACATTTTTTTTCCAAAACCAACTGAAAACACACACCCAGTCGAAACAGCTCAGGTCCGCAATCCGCAACTACGAATGCGGAAGTGCGAAACTTCACATCAAAAAGATTATGTTTCCGCAATCTGCAATCCGCAACCGCGAATCTGTAATCCGCAACTGCGGATGCGGAAGTGCAAAACTTCACATCAGAAAACTTACCTTTCTGCAATCCGCAATCCGCAAATGCGGATGCGGAAGTGCGAAACTTCACATCGGAAAACTTACCTTTCCGAGATCCGCAATCCGCAATCCGCAACCGTGAATCTGCAACCCGAAATCCGCAACTGCGGATGCGGAAGTGTGAAACTTCACATCGGAAAACTTACCTTTCCGCAAGATCAGGTGTAGACATACAACTCATTCACAGGGTTAATCAATGCATCACAACATGTAAGGTGCATAAATTTAGATCTAACCATTACATCTATCACATGCAAGACTTATAATGCATTAAACTTATGCAATACAATGATGTACATAACAATGAGCTCAACCCTCTACTCATACTTGCACATTAAACTTATTGTCAACCAAATTCATATAAACAAACGTTCCATAACTTGAACATAAGCAACCACATTAAAACAATGGAACATCATCATTCAACACAACAAGAAGTATTTATCTTTAACTTTCTGAAGCTGCCAAGCAATTGGCTAAGTGAGAGCAACGTTCCACCCAACCTTAGATCTCTGTCCAGCTTGTAATCTTTCAGCTGAGAGATCACCCCAGAGTTGGGTTGTGTATCCACTAAGGAGGGATATCATGTTATCTCAAAGTCAAGGTTCCATCCCAATGCTAAGCCAATATGTATTTGGGTTTATCAAGCATTCTAGGGCATCTACCCATGCTAAGCCAACCTATAGTGGGTTTATCAAGCATATAGGGATATATTGGTCATGATAAGCCAACTTCCAGTTGGGTTTATCAAGAATACCAAACAACACAGTCATGCCAAGCCAGCCTGCAATTGGGTTTATCAAGCATACCAGATAAGTTGACCATGCTAAGCCAACCTGCAGTGGGTTTATCAGGCATACAAGGATAACAAGGAAGGTATTGCCAAGCCAATGAGCTCAACCACAAAGCTGTAGGCATCTCAACACTCAGCAAGCATTGCACCCACATTACCTACTTCACCCAACACAAGGAAGACCCTCCTCTCTGATGCATAGTCCCTCAAGCCCTCTTCCCTTCCATTGCTATTGAGGATGGGCATAGAAAGGTTTAGTTGCTAGTTCTATGAGATTTCAGCCTTCACTGGGTTTATCAAGCAATCCGAACCTCCTACCACAGTACAACAAGCTGATTCCTTTCGGACTTATGGGCAAGGCTATGTTCTGCAATCTACTCTTTGTGATCCATTCTCGGATTCTCACGGTTTCTCTATATTGTTCAAGCTTTGTAATTCCTCTCAGGGTTCTTACCACTCTTATCACGATTAGACTGGGTTTGCACACACCCTTCCCGTGGTATTTTCCTATTACACAAGAAACGTGATTGTCTTCAAGCTTCCTCATGGCCGGGCTCTACATATGTAGGGATGTCTAAACGAGTTTTCCCTCGATGCATGGATGGATCGTGAATAGTGAGTGCGTCCATGAATGTTCCCTTTCCCAATGGGTAGTCAAACAGGTTTTGTGAGTTCCCAAGCATTTGAGTGTCTTCCAAGACAATTAATCATAGCCATGCTCTGCCATACGAAATCGCAGGCATGCTCCATACTCCATCGGCTTCAGCAACAGGGTTCTCAACCACCCTCTGCAACCGAATTAATTCCAGCAGGGAGGTCAAAAGGGTTCACAGCTGGACATGTGGCAACATGGGTACCAATCCCATAACCCCCTCACCTCTCCCTAGTGGATACATGTGGCCCTTTCTCATTGGTTGCTTCCTTAGCCAGCTTCTTGGTATTTTATTCATTAATAATAATTACATCATTTACATTTCTTCATGGCTTAAGAACCCATGAATAATCAAACTGTCAAATACTTTCCTACGCAATAACCTTAAACATCCACTAGTGGGGCCTTGGCCTTGAGCTCCACACTAGGGCAAATACACACATTGCATATACATAGTATTTACATTGAAGCCAATAATCATCAAGGGCAAAATGGGGTATTAGATTATCCCTAGAATTCCATTCCAAAGGCTCTAGGACACCTTTGTAATTCTCAAACCTCTTAATGGCACCAACATCCTAAATCATGGGCCTCTGATAACCCCAATCGGCCATGTGTGGTCGGTGGAGGAAACCTACTTAGTTCTAGATGTCTACAAGATTCCTTTAGAGCCTAAGGTTTAGGTCTCCTCCACTAACCATGTCCATGGCCTAAGGCCACGAGATCCAAACACATAGCACTATAGATACCACTCCAAAATATTGCATGGTGCTTTGAGGCAATGTTCATGACTTTGAATGCCATGACAATTTCTTTAGGTCCAAAGGTATGGTATTCTTTCCTAGAAAATCATTCCCAAGGCCTTGAGACACCTACATACTGCTCAAAACAACTTTTTATCACTGACATCCTAAATCATAGGCTAATAATACACTCAATTGACCATGTGTGGTTGGTGGATCCCACCTCCTTAGCCTTAGATGCCTAGAATATTCCTTTGGGGATTGAGGATCAAGTGTCCTCTGCTGACCATGTCCAAGGTCCCAAGGAAAAAAACCTAGATACATAGTGCCATGGATACTCCTATGAATTTATGCATCATTCCTTGACACGTTGTGCATGGTTGTAAATGCCCTGAGAATTAATTTAGGGCCAAACACATAATATTCTTCCCTAGAATATTATTCCCAAGGCCTTGACACAAGTAGATATTACTCAAAATCATCTAACTGTACTAACATCCTCAATCATAAGCCAATGCTAGAAGCTTCCTTTAGGGACCTATGTTTAGGTCTCTTTTACTGATCATGTTGAAGGCCCTAAGGCCACAAGACCTAGATACATAGTTCCATGGATGCCCCTGCAAAGTCATGTGTGGTTGTTTGAGACATTTTTCATGGATTTGGAATCCTCAATGATTTCTTTAGGGCCCAAAGCATGCTCTTCCTCCCTAGAACTTCATTCCCAACACCTCAAGACATGTACATACTCCTCAAAACACCCTAATTTCACTGACATCCTCAATCATAGGCCAATGACCCTCAAAAGGTCGTTTGTTGTTGGTGGATACAACCTTCTTATCCCTGGATGGATAAAATATTCATTTAGGGATTGAGCTCCGTGCCTCCTCCCATGAACATGTCCAATCCCTCAAGTACTCAAGACTTGGATATATAGTGCCATGGATACCCTTGTAAAGTCAGACATGATGCCTTAAGGCATTGTTCATGGTTTTGGATTCCTCAATGGTTTCTTTAGGGACAAAGGAATGATATTTCCCCAATCATATGACAATGACACCCTCAAGAGTCCATGTGTGGTTGGTTGAAGTGATATTTATAGCCTTGGATGGCTATAAGATCCCTTTAGGGTCAGAGGTTCAAGTCTCCTCTCTTAACCATGTCCAAGGCCCCAAGACTTGGATACATAGTGGCATGGATATCCATGCAAACATAGTGGCATTGATATCCATGCAAGATCATGCCTAGTTCTCTAGGATTTTTTCATCACTCTAGATGCCCCAATTGTTTCTTTAGGGCCAAAGATATGGTTGTTTTCCCTAAAAAAATCATTCCCAAGGCCCCGAGACATGTAGATGCTACTCAAAACCACATAGTGGAAATGACATAATCAATCATAGGCCAATGATACCCTCAAGAGACCATGTGTTTTTAGTGGAGGCAATATTCTTAACCTTATATGGATAAAAGAATCATTTAGAGCTCGAGATTGAGGTTGCCTCCACTAACCATGTGTAAGGCCCCAAGGCCACAAGACCTATATGCATAGTGCCATATATAACCCTCTAAAGTAATCATTAGTGCTTTTAGGTAGTGTCCATGGCTCTAGATGCCTAAAATATTTCTTTAAGGCCAAAAATATGGTCTTCTTCCATGGGACATAATTCCCAAGGGATTAAGACATGTACATACTACTTAACACCACACAACGGTAACAACATCCTCAATCATAGTCCAATTATACAAATTAGGAGGTTGTGTGTAATTGGTGGACGTAAACTTCTTACCTCTAGATGGCTACAAGATTCCTTTAGAGGAAAAGGTTCAGGTATCCTCCACTAACCATGTTGAAGGCCCCAAGGCCTTAAGACTTAGATACATAGTACAATGGATACCCCTACGAATTCATGCATGTTTCTTTGAGGAATTATAATTCATGGATTATAATCATCTACCTGAAGGAAGCTACAACTCCCAATATTTCTCCAGTACCAATTGGAAGGAGGCACCGACCCCCTGTTTTATAGGCTCCAACCTAAAGGAAGCTCCAACTCCCTGTCTCCTCGCCCCATCCAGCCGCCCTGATTTCCAAAGTATAATTATGTCTTATTGATCTTCAATTATCGCACTCATCTGATCTTTTGAAAATTGTTCTGATGTGTGCTACCTTCGTATGCAGTAGATTCTCTGTCACTAAGCTGCATACAACACTTGACTTCTCATTCCTCTCGAATAACACTTACGTTGATGTCTTACTTCATGTACTGTGTGCTCTTTGATACTAAAGTCTACGTTGAGGTATGCTATGTCGTTTTGTTACTGCTTTCACCATTCGATACTATGCTTTCAATTGATAGTTTGTTGTTCTAAAATAATGCACTAGTAGCAGATGGAACTTCTCACTTACTAATGGGTTCATTCTGTATAAGTGCCACGGTATTTTAGACAATATACGGAAACTTGTGCATCAAAATATTTGTATATTCAGTTTAATGCACTTGTATCAGATCATTCACATCATGATGTGCATGCTAGATCCTGTTGTTGTTTTGTCATTGCTCATCAGATGGTATTCTCAACTTCGCACACTTTCACTTTTGTTAATAATATAAAAATGGAAGTCCTAGAAAAGAGGAAAGAAGAAACATCTGAAGCCTGGGGAATAGGAGATGCTCTAACTAAATTGTTGACAGCTTTTGATTATGATAACAAAAGCCCTCAACTTGGCACTGTTGGATCCCATAGCATATGAGACAAACTCAAAAGGAGATTACAAGGGGACAAAGATCAAAATTGATCTAAAAGATACTAACCCTTTGGATCTAGCTGAGATTCATAGGAAGACTAGTGAAGTCTTATACATGGATGTGATAAGGCACAAAAAACTATCATTAATTTGGACAGGCAACTCAAGTAGGAGAAGACTGAAAACATGGCTTGATTTAATAAGATCAAGGAGCTGGAGCAAACAATAATTCAATTGTCACCAAATTCAGTTGAAGTTATTCAATCTTATCAAAGATAAAGACCAAGAGATTTTGTCCCTTAAGAGGAGATTGATGCTCCCAAAAGTTGAAAATGTTCAGATTCCCAAAATTTCCACTTTCGAAGGAGAAAAATATAGGTTGCAAAGTGAAGTGAAAGAGCATAAGCTTGTTAAGGAAGCTTGGAAGCATAAGGAAACATAATTAGAGGTCCAGCTGGATACGTTGCAAAAGGAGAAGACCCTGAGAACTAAGCAACAAGAAGCAACCCAAGCACAATCATCTACTCCCCAGCCAGAAGTTGAAATAACTAGAACATAATAGGCTAAAGTGAGAATCGATTTATCCATAGCCCAAAGACAAGTGTCTCTATGTAGGCAAAACTTAAAAATTCAGAACAAAGGGATATCATAGAAGACATAGCCAAGAAAAAGGAGGAATTACTTAGCACTTCCATTATAGAGGGAGATAAATTGCAGAAGCAAATGGATAAGTCCATCAAATCAACAAGTGGGAAGGAAGCATTAAGAAATTCCAAGTGCATGATTTGGGACTCCATCACTAAAGGGATCCTTGTCTATTGGGATTATTTTGTCTTGGCCAATGATGAATTGGAGTTGATTACAAATGGATTCAAAGATGTGACAGCTGTCAAGAAGGAAGTGGAGAACAAACCTGACATTGTCAAGATTGTGATCAAATTTTTAAACTCCAAGACTCAACCAGATCTCAGTCAGATAAGGGTGGAAAATAGGACAAGACTAGTAATGGAGGTTGACAAGATCCTCACTGAACAATCCCTCATGGATAAACCAAAGAAGATGCTAAAGCAGTTTAAGAGGGATGTGGCTCTAAGCTTCAAAGAATTGTTCAGGGATGTCGTTGCGAAGGGGATGTCACTCCCATGGGATGTTAATGGTTAATTGCATTCCCCCATAAATATAAAGAGATGTTGACCTAGGTCATAAATGATGATAGTGGTTTGCACATTTAGAAACTTCCTTGTCTGTCAAGGACATTGTGGAATTGTTGAATAGAGATTTTGAGTTGTTTTCAACTCTCAAAATGGTTTTAAAAGGTTTACTCTTGCCATCTTATGAACATTATACAAATTTAGATGCAACACTTATGTGGATGAGGACATATTGTTACCTCATGGGAAGGCACTGGTTGGATATATCCAAGTATGAGAAAGCTTCCAAGCAGGTACAAGAACGAGCCTCCACATCAGCAATAGCTCAACAAACACAAGGGGCAACCTCTGCACAGCCCAGGTGAGATCTCAATTCAATGTCAGAGTAGAGGTTCATGATAGTGTCAAGAAAGGAAACGAATATAGCAAAAGGGTTAGAGAGCTAAAAATAGGGTTAGGAAACAACTAGTAGGGTCACATTTAAGGAAGGATGCGAGTCATTCTAAAGGCTGGCAGTGTTTTAGAGGGAAGCAAGGTTTTGATGTATTTAGTGCCCCTGTGACTGTGAGTTTTCAAAACAACATGAAAGAATCGTTATGATTTGTATTGGAGATTCCTCATTATAGTGTGTATCAGTTTGTTTTCTCTACAATCCTTCATACTTTTGCCAATTTTTTCCTCCAATTTGTATTTGAGATTTTACATAATATAAGCCTCGAGCTTTCTGGTTCATTTTCAACAATATAATTGTGAGATGAATACTTGAATGAATTGAATTTTTCTTACATAACCAATTCCTTTCTCATGATGTTGAATGATATCATGGAAAATGTGAGATTTTTTGTTTTCCATTGATTTATTTTACATGTCTTAGTTGTCTTAAATGGATGCCCATCTCAAATCCAATATATGGATGGATTGTTGAAATCTTCATTACTCATCAGTTTATTTCTTCGTAGAAAATTATGCATGAAATATTCAATATGAATATCTTGCAATAAAAACATTTTACTCTTCGTTTTCTTCCTTTCCAATACCCTTCACAACCTATTAATAGTTGATGCATACACAAATGATGCCTCCATGCAAGTAATTTCTGTATCTGATGTTTATGTTCCCTTCAGTAATTGAGTGTGTCCTAAAAGAGATAAATCTTGTATTCCTGATCAATTACTATGCAAGAAAATCCATCTTTAAAATCTGTTTCAAATGTCTTAGATCCCAAATGTACTTTGGCATTGTTCTAGATGCAACCCTAGAATATCTCAAAGCTACAATACATACAACAAAACCATTGGTCAGTTACAGTGACTCGGATTGGACTGGGAATGGCATTGATAGGAAGTTGAAATTTGGCTCTGTGTTTCACCTTGAGTTAGGACCCCTGGTTTGGTCATGTAAAAAGTAGAGGGATGGTCTCTCTTTCAACCACATAAGCTTAAATGTGACAAGATGCTCATTTGAAAAAATCTCATAAGTGGTTCAAATTACATTTTATAATTATATCAAAACCCCAATATGTAAGAACTCTAACCCTAGCATCAAGTTAGCATTGAAAGAGAAAATTGAGTTAGATGAATCTAAGTTATCCAAAAATAGGGGAGCCTTGCCAAGATCATTACAACATTGGGTGTAAAAATCACAAAAAAAGCATGGGAAGGCCCCAAAAAATACACCTAAAGATCATTAACTAAAAACTCCTTATATTGGGAATGTTTCTAGTATGGACGTAGCTAGCCACCTAGATCAATGCACATGATGATCGAATAGTGGTTGTAGTTGGGGTCCAAATGTGCCCTTCTTTGAGCCATTTTATTTATGAACCAAAATTCATCATTCATTACATATTCAAACTATCCATATTTTGTTCTCATCTCTTCTCCCTCCAAACTTTATCATTATCTTTGGTGCTTCTAACAAAACCTTATGATGTCATTTCCCTTGCAAGTGATATCTTGAAATATTTTTTAAGCCTATACCCCAATCTTTTGGTGCCCATGCAAACCACAACTTAACCTTCTGATACTCTCGTATCACACAACCTAATCTTGTAGTGCAAGCCATATCGCAACATATACATTCATAGGTGTCATTTAAATGCTAACTGAATTGCTCCCTTTTTGGCAAAATTTGGCAATTGATAGATTTGTAGTTACTAAGAATACATTACTTGATTTGCAATTTTGACCATAGGAGTCAATTTAGAGACCCCCAAACCCTCGAAGGTGTAGTGATAAATTATTGAAACTAAAAATGTTGCACAAGGATTTGCATTTCCAATTAATTACCTAACAGAAAATGCACTGGAAACAAGAAAATAAACACAAGGATGTGGAGTGTTTTAGCTATGCTTTAGACCATGCCTATATACAACTCATACTTTTGTGCTTACCTTTTCAACCCACAACCTATCCTTGCAATTGACATTTTCTCGACAACAACTACTATTTGTGCCAAATGAATTATTAGAGTAATCAAAGAGAAGGAAGCCTAAAAGGTGCCCACCAAGAGCAATCTTTTGAAAGGGTTGCCATATGGCAAGCCTATCTGGAAAGACTCAAGGCTATATGACCTTATTGTTGCATTAATATTTGTCAAGAGGGTACTTTATTTCTTTAGACTTTTTTTTTCAAGAAAGAAAAAACTATACTGTATTGAGTATATGTCCAAATTGACAAATGAAAATACAGTCTCAAATGAGTAGTCAAAAAGTCCCATGAGACCTATTAGCCGTTTCTTTCGATGGGATGTGAACAATTTTTACTTTAATATTTTATTTGACAATTTGTTACCAAGGATGCAAGAGTTGATGCAAATGGCAAGATTCTTTTTGACATTCCACATTGTGATACTCAAATAATACAAAGATTTTATTAGAACCACATGGCTATGTAAGACTCCTCGGAGAGGGAATGACCATCATAAGAGAATCCTAAACAAAAACCTAATCTCTCTAGCCCTAACAAAATTGTTACAAAATGAGATAATTTGATTATGTCCACATGTTGCCAAAATAATAGACTAATGGGACTAGAGAATACAACTAACCACAAACATAAGATGGAAGTGTCAAGGCTACTCTTCAAAGTCAAAAGATAACAAGATACAAGTGATGATGATAATAATAGGAGTGTTTCAAAAACTATCCTTAATCTTGGCATAACCTAAATAACCAAAAGTTAAAGAGAATAGGTTTGAAACTCTTCTAAGCCCTTGACTAGGCTATCACTCTTCAATGCTTGTGAATCGAATGACTAGAAAAGCTCCTATAAAATACATGAATAAAGAGCATTAGAGTCTAAAATCAAAACACTTATGTAGTTGATTTTAACTAAAAAAGGTTTTAAAAACTTTAATAGAGTTGCAGAAGTGTTTTCCTGGGTGGTCTCTAATTCACAAAGATTTAACAATAAGCTCCAAGTTAACCAAGATGGACATAATCCATTCCCCTTATCCCTTGTGCATGTGAAGAATCTATTTTACACTTATTTTAAAATTCCTTGAAATCCAAGGTACTTTATATGCTCCTATTATTTAGAAGGATGTGTTGTTAAAGGGATAAGTTCGTGTGGAATACACAGTCCAATTTAAATTGTATCTTACCAAAATTGAAACTTCTTGTCATTGGATTCACGCTATTCAAAAATATATGAGCTTCACTAAAAAAAAATTATGCCTCTTTGTATATTCAAAACGAGGCTAAAGGAGGTGTAGTTGCCCCTCTTTCCTGAAAACTTTGAAATTCACTGGCATCATGAAAATAAAGGAAGAGGAAAAGAATAGGTTTTGTAAGAAGAAATAACAATTTACAGTTACATTTAAAAGAACAAGTGGGATACACAAGGCAGTTCAAATACAGAGAGCAGCCATTTCCATCCACTGTTAAGGAAACGGATAATATTCTTTAAACTCCCCTTCTTTCATAGAACCTTCTTCTCGACATCGCAATTCATTTATGAATCCTTGCCAGCTGACAGTGAGAAATAGCTCCCTTCCAAGAATAGATATCCATATTTACATCTACAAATGTTAACTAAAGAGGAGAAATGGCATGATCAACAGAGAGGGTATCAATGTTGGTAGCAGGCTCAGGTTGAGACATCATAGATTCTGCATCCATTTTATTGTCTGTTCTCTTTCTCTTGAGCCTCTCTTTTCTTTCATCATCCTCCTTCTTATCCATAAACCTCGCAAATGATTTCAGAGCCCTTGTACTAGAGCTAAAGGAATGTGAACTATGATTGGAATCCTCAATATCTTTGTCCGCATGACGACTGAACAGCCATAACATGCGACAGAAAAATATAAGCAAGGCTATAAAACACACAATTCCAGTTACTAAAAAAAGGCCCCAAAAAAATTGTAGGCCAAACTTATTGGAGTCGGCTTGACTGTTCTGTTTATCACATGTATCAATTTTCAACCACTTATCATGAATTTCCTGAAGTTTCCCATTCTCAGACAGGGACAGGATTGCAGTGGACATGTCGGCTGTGAGTGGGGAGTCCTTTGGAAAAACCTGTTCATACCAGCATAGTTCTTAACACAACTTTCATATTTTAGTAAAGAATAAAATGACAAAACAAAGATGAGAGGAAGGCAACGTACAAATCCCCAATCTCTTTTGGTAAATTCCCCACCCACTATTGTAAATCCACAGTACTTGGATAAAAACAATTGAATGTAGGGAAGCTCGTCCACAATTGCCGCTACACCTCCTTTGTCTGGTCCCAGAGACAATGCTCTAGCATAGCTCTCAGGTGAATCAAAAGGAACTAGTCTGGATTTCGCTATATTAAACTCTTCTGATAGATAGTTTCTAACAAATGATCCTGTTTGAAATCCTATTCGTGAATTGCTTCTTATTAAGTCATGAATTCCTTGAATCGATGGTGAAAGCTGCTGCGCTGTGAGAATTGCTGATAGACTTGCAGTGTAACTTGAAGTAATGATTAAGACCACAAATAACCATATAATAAGCACTGCTCGCCCAAGCGTGCTCACAGTGTCCCCTGCATCAATGCCATATATATTTGCATCATATCAGTTTGCTTTTTCACAAACTTACTAACACAACTTATTTTAGACACTTGCAAGAACATGGCCTCCTGAATTTATTTTGACAAATACCTTTCCATTATATTAAACCTAGTGAAAGTATAAAACAAGCCAATGTGTTTGCAGAAGAAGCTAAAAGCCCTCACAAAGAGAAATGAGAAGAAAGATTACTTACCATGTGAAAAGAACATCGTAGAGAAAGCAAACCTGCATAAAACAATATTGCATTGTGGTACGGTAAGCCATTTCATCTTTTCCGTGTAAACAATACTACTTCAAACGTAGCTATAGCATATTTTATCAACTCTTGTTATACAAGGTATATTATGTGGTTTGAATGGAAGAGACTCCCAACTTTCCATTACATTTACAAACATGTTCTACATTAGGGTTTATACTCGAGTGAGTTAATCCTGTACAACTTTAAGAACCTCATATATCACTAGATTTTCTCATATGAAAGGACATTCTTCTTGAATTAATTCAACAATAGCAAACCTCGTGAAATATAAAACATAATACAAGTAGCACATAGGAAATCCTGAAAACCTGGGATTTCCAACTGTTGTTCTGGTAGCATAAATTATTACAGATTATAAACCAAGGTTATGTTTACCCAACTCTTGTAATATAATATATATATGCTGTTCAATCTTAATCATATCAAGTGAGCAATCACAGACAAAATATCAAATTAAAGTTACACAGAGATACATGACATTCCACATACCAGAGAACATTACTAAGTTGCCGCTTTGGATGCCCTCGAAACTGTTGGTTACTTCTATGTTCCAGAATCCATACAACAACTCCTATGATGAGAAAAAAGGCACCAGTCGTACACCACATCTCTACAGTAAATGGACGCAGGAAAGCCCATGCATTTGAATGTAACTGTCTCACAGGAACTACCACGACTAGGCCTGACTCTATATAAGGCTGTGTGAAGTCCACAATCTTCCACCGATTTACCGCAGCTGAAATATCTCCTACGACTGCATCAAACTTCTGCAGGAGTTCAGCTATGAAGCTATGAATAGCTGCACTGAAGTAGTATATAAGAATAGTTGTGTGGTAACCACTAAAGGAAATACATTTTCACATCAACAATTAGGTTACCAACCAATTAAGGATTTATTAAAGTTTAACACATACCAACCTGTAAAGTGACCTGATTTACGAGATCATCATAATTGGGTGTAGAATTCCCTGTTCCATAAGGTTTAAATGTGTACCGAACAATATAAGGAAGCAATTTCACTGCTGCAAGAAACACATCAATACAAAATCCTTTCACTGTGCTGCTACTATTTCCTGTTACAAATTCTTTGAAGCCTGTCTTTCTAGGCACACCAATCACAAGTTGCTTGCCTTGCATCCAACCCCGTGGTATTGTTTTGCTTTCACCAGGCCATATAATACGAGAGAAGTTTGGCTCTATATAAGATTGATGATCACTGGTGGCAGCTGTAATTTCTGGAGGGGTAACTGATAAGCCTGTTTGATTTGACCAGTAACCAATGCTGTGGAACCCTGTACCAGCTACATTGATAATCTCAAAAGTAGAACCCATCAAGTCCCTATTTTTGTCTAACTGTACAGGACCTGCAACACCCTTGAAATTAGTATGTAGTATTGTCTTTCGTAACTGTGCTCCTCCTTCAAAGACTTTCAATGCTGCTAGTTCCGACTTGCTTCCACTCCAACTTGATAGAGTAGACTGTTCTACAAAAGAGATATTTCCCCCTTGGTTCAAGTAGCCATTGATAGAATGAGCAATCATCAATATACTGTCATAAGCATACAGTGCAAACGCATTCAAGGAGACATTAACCATATTAGCTGTTTGTAAATTTTTCCACCTTTGTCTCAACATATGCTGCTGTCCTGAATTTGGATTATGTGGACGCAGGCTAATTAACCCTTGAAGAGACTTCACGCTATCTGCTTCAAGCAAACCTGAATCTAAACTAGAAGATAGCCAATCTGTGGCTATCCAAACATAGCCACTACTCAACATTCCAATGCCCTTAGCTTCAGAAATAAGTTTAAGACCAGCATCTGAATACATATGCACTACAAATACTCGTGTATCCATTGAAGCCAAGTTTGACAAGACATCACCCATCTCTCTTCGGCCATATCCAGGACTCATAGCTGCCTTGTTGGTAATCTTAGCTCCCACAGTTGCAAGAGCATCCCCTAATGAAGAAATTCCATTCCTTCCATAGTCATCATCCATATACACAGCAACAACTTCTCTCCAACCACAAGAACCCACAAAAGCTGCAATTGCTTCCATCTGAGAAACGTCATTGTGGGTCATACGGATAAAGTAAGGGTATTCATATGATGTCAGAGTAGGATCAGTGGCTGCAAAGGACAAAAGTGGTATTTGAAGCTCATTTGCTATATGGGATACAAGATGAGCAAGGACAGAGAATTGTGGTCCTACTATTGCCACCACGTCTTTTTCCATTAATGCCAAAGCTGCATGAAAATCAACCATTGCATTAAAGACATTGGAAATCATATTTTTCAATAATGTACTAATTAAGAATACATTAAATTCGATTTGAAAGCTCTAAATTGGCACACACTTTAAAAGCTTGTCATAGTTAATTTGATCTACTGAAAATTCATATGAAAGACTGTTACAGACTCAGTAGCAGCTACTGCACTGAATATTTTGATACCATCCAAGCATAATGAATCTTGAAAGGATAAGGTATTTTCAATAATCATTTCGCTTGGTTATACTTGGATTTATTATAATAGTTGCACCCATCACAAAACATAAAAAATCATTGATACATGATGCTTAGTGTCTTATTTCTTCTGTAAGACAGCATAATGTCAATTAGGTCCATGAAGAAATTTAACATTATACTAGATAGGTAGTTATGAAAATATAGTCAGGTGGGCTAGTTCAAGTGATTGAGTGCTTTGAGTTTCATGCAGCAGGTCTCAGGTGTTTTCCTTTGAAAAAAGAGGTAATTAAGAAAATAGACAACATGCTATAAGGATACTGTTTTGGGATTCAGCATTGGGAAGCAAACAGACACACAATCAGAGTAAGTGAGCCATATAAATTATCGCAGATGGACCAGTTTCACAGGTTTTCACTCAAAAATTAAAAAAAACTTTGCAACTTCATACATATGAAAATTTTTCCCACATTGCTGTCAATTTCCACTTTTTGGTCAAGAAGTGATTATCACTGCCAAGAGGTTTCTACTGGCAGAATAATCAATTAGTGATCTAATATTCCACTGTTTTTATCAATTAATTTAACTTCCTCACAAAACAAGCAATATCACTCGAGTGAATTCTTCACTGCTAATCATAGTTACAAGTTACATGATGTTGTTTAGAAGCTATGCAAAAGCATTGTATATCTTAATCTCCACTTACTTGAAAGTGCTAGAACATGCAAGCAGCAGAACTTGTTGAGAAAGTAAAACTGTTGATCTTGAGCTATAAGAAAACTCATTTTCTTACATCCAAAAGCCCAAGCATTATGTTAGAAGCATAATTTATTTATTTTATTTTTCATTTTCTTGTGCAAGGCAAAAAGCTTCCACTTAAAGACCATATTCATGCCTTAAGCCATGGAAAACTTGTTTTTTTACATCCAAAAGCCTAACATTAGGTTAGAAGCATAACCATTTAGGTTATTTCTCATTTTCTTGTGTAAGGCATAAAGCATTCACTTAAAGCCCATTCATGTCATCATGAGGCATTCCCCTAACTTGTTCTGTATCTTCCATGTTATTAACAAATTTTATGTTCCTGGATTCAATGTTTGTGGAGATCATTGTATTACAGGCAAAATCCTTTAATGTTGCTCAAATATCAAGAAAAATCTCTAAAAGTATCAACAGAGCTCCATTTTGTTTATAAATATATCTTCAAATTTGAAATCTGAAATGCCTCTGACTTCACTATCCTGGGATCTACTGTCTTGAAGAGGATTTGGAAAGCACGGCAGGCTACTCATCTAATGTGGAATCTTCATCGGTTTAGAGTCTAGTCATATCTGGGATCTTGGTAGCAGCAGCATTTGTTGCTTTAGGAACACTTGGGGTTCTCTTGGCAGGCTTGATGGTAGGCTTCTTTCCAAAAAATATGAATAAGCAAATAGAAAGATGTGTGAGATGCAGAACATCATTATTGGTTCTAATGGAGAGACATTTCCAATAGGTTCACTCTCAATCAAAAGTATAAGCCTGCCTACCTGGAAATATTTAATGCAATTGATTTGTCCGACAGATTTAAAGCTGCTCTTTGAAGGCAATCAGGAAATATGGAAACATCATATTTGGCCCACTGGTGTATTTTAATTTGTCCTTTTGTTTTGAATCTTGTTTGTTATATAATCCAATCATGCCAAGCCCAGTATTACAGTCAATATGATAGACAGTTGAGCACAGATGGTACTCAAGCAAACTGCTAAGTCCTGGCCTTCAATAGTTCTGGACATGGTAATTTCAAAAACATGCACGGCTTGAAATGCCCTGGAAGGGCCCTGGGCATTTCTTGTATATAAATATAAATAGTTGTTTTCAATGGTTAAAGAGGATTAATCCGATTGGTTAACTCCCTGTGCCTTTAAATTCAAGGTGCTTTGGTGGCAAGGTTTGTTCGAGGACTGTCTAGCAAACATAGACTGACCAAAATCTGATCCGACTGACAGCATGTGCATCTAATGTAGAAAGAAGCAAATATTAGACACATATTTTGGGATTGCAAGTTCACCAACCAATATTGATCTTATACAGGGCAGAGGTTTCATGATATGTTCTATAGGCCCATACATTTTAGGGAAAGCTCTTATGGTGGTCCTTAGCTCTGTAAGAAGATAGGTATGGTGGCTTTGGCATCTCCTCTGGCTCACTACTCTATCCTATTTATGGAAAGTAAATGTAAAACTAATTTTCAGGGTACTAAAAGGATTTCAGTAGAATGAATTTCCATAGGTATTTTGGATGACAAAGAAAGTCAAATTTGTATTGAGTAACTTTTACTTAGAAAGTACATCGTGTCCTCTAAAATAAGAGCCCAGTTGTATATGCTTGCCTTCCTTGCTTTGGTAAGGAGAGGATATTCGGTGCCGTGAGAGCCTGCTCTTTGTACTTTGAATTGTTGTGACTAGGCCTTTTGCCAAAAAAACATGTTCACTGGTTTCGGTTAACCTTGCCACTCAGCTTATAGGGAACATACACTTTCAAACTAAAGTCCTCATCTTTGACTTTAACCATTATTTGGGGGATGTTCACTGTGCCAGAAGCCAATGATCATACATGAGTAGTGAATGTTCAAGAAAGCAAGTCAGAAATCAGAATGTTTGCAACCTCCACATTTGACAATGTTAAAAATATTGAGACTCAAAAAACAGCAAATCGGCCAGTATCATATGAGAATCTATTTAGGAAGAAGCTATTCCAAGAAATTTAAAAGATGATTAATTTGATAATCCTCCCACCATCTGTGTGTGTGTCTGTCAATGGGAGCTTGTCTGGTTGGCAAGACGGGTTGGTGATGCTCCCCCACCAGAGTCCAATTCCCCTAGCACATGTCAGCCCCTCATGGAGTACCAACTGCTTTCATCTTTTCGGTGTTAATTGGGTGTCACTAATAGCTTTTTTTGAAATATTTAGTCAATGCCTCCATTCTCATGTCTTGCTATACTTCTTATACTACCCTATCTATGATGCTAAGGACTTCACTGTTACTGGAAATCAGTTTGCCATTAATAAATTTTAACAGGGGATTTGCTTTTACTTGTTTTGCCTCTCTTTATTGTGGAATTTATCCCTAAAACTCTGAGGTCTCTTGGTAGAAGGTTCAAAGTGCTGTGACTTTAACTAGAGATAAGTTCATTATTGTGATTAAACCCTGAGACTGTGAGGCCTCTCGCTAGAAGATTCACGGTGCTGTTACTTTAACTAGATATAATTTCATGCCATACTAAAAAGCCAAGGACCAGTTTGCACAAATTGTAAAGGTCAGAGTAACCCTATCATTCCAGATCCAGCACCCACATCGCTCTTAGGACTCTCAAATCCTCTTGGGATCTATTTCCAGAATGTTCTCTTTGTGTCTAACTTATCCTTTTAGGTCCATTTCCAGAATGTTTTGTGTCTGTCTACTTTTTAAAAACCCTAATTTAGCTAATCCTAAGACTTTGAGAGCTGCACCTGCACCCGCTCTCACACTTACACTTCTGCTAAGTTTAGTGAAGGTAAAATTCTGAAACGGTGCATCTCACATACTGTCTATTATGCAATAGCGGTTTGTTCAATGTTTACAGAGTTCCTAATAAGAACTATTCAAACAGTAACCGCTACCCTTTAATCAATCACTCGGAGATAAGATGCACAAGAGAGGGTTATCAAAAGAAAAATATTCTTTTAAATACAAAATAATCAAGGTCAGCTAAAAAAAGGTTTTAGTTTGCGAACCTCCTGCGGTTCCTGTGAAGGCATTGCAATTAGAGTCGACCATAGTTAGCACCAGTTTTGTCCCGTTCAGCAAATTCGCATTGCTGTTAACATCTTCCACAGCCAATTCCATGGCCATCTTTGCCACTCTTCCAATTGTAGAACTAAATACTAAAAGAGCACCGACATTTACAAAAGCAGGCCTTGTACTCCCAACGTTGCTGACATTTCCATCAGCGTTTGTGCAATAACTTGGAATGACTAAGGAGAATGCTACTACCAGAACGACTAGGTAATCCTGGCAATGCAGCAAGCAGCACATGTTAAAGGATCCTGTTCAACGTTCTGACTTGGATTTAAAATCCAAAGATTGCACAGCATGAATGAAAAATATAAGCATTCACATTGCCTACCATCAAGTAAAAATCGGGAGGACAAGGAGATCACATCAATGCATTTGAAGGCCAAAGAAATTGAAGCAGCGATTTTCAAATCCAAAACAGTATCTGTTTTACAGAAAAACAAAACAAAAACCCCGTGTTTGGAAGCATTAGATACCTTTAATTCGAAGAAGAAAGGCTGAAGCAAAGAAATTTCTAGTGAAGAATAGCAAAAGATTGATACCTAAAGCTTCAAAGGACTTCAAGCAAGCAGGCTTCTAACGAGAAATGTGAATCTGAGCATGACTCTCTGCCTCGTTTGAACGTTAAAGATCCATCCCTGTAGCGTCAGAAAATTTGGCGCACACGTTAGCCAAACAATTTAAAGCCACTCATAATTTTAGCCTTAGATTTCAAATTAAAGATCCACGCTTCACAAGGCGAAGATAATAAGAGAGCGCTTAATCCTACCGCCTCAAACGTTACGAGCTTAGAAATTAAGCGGATTCAACCTTGAGAGTAAAGTTTTTAACATCAAGCTGTTTAACAAAATAAGTCCTATATAATTTGAAGCCAGCGGACCTAAAAATAGATTTAAAGCATCGATTCCACCAACAAAAGGTTTTAAAGTATCAGAATTTAAAGCTCAGCAAACCTGGTCTGGACGAGACATGTTCAAGGCACCAGGTCGACAGTTCAAAACAAATGAAATGCAATCTTGAAGTACATGAAGATAAACCGGCCACTCATCGTTTGCAGAGATCAGACATGCCTTCTTCGGGTTAAATAAATAGAAATTTTCCGCGGCTAAACAAATAGAATCTTTTGACATAGATGTCGGAAAGTTAAGATGTAAAGAAATTTACAGAATAACGATCCATTAATTATTGTAATAATGATGAAATCGACTAAAATTTCGTCCGCATTTTCCCTTTCTGTCGGGCCACGAATTTGAGGAAACCCCGGGATGGGTTTTCCTTGGAATGGTACAGAGAATTCTGACAGTCGAGGCGAATTTTTTGGCCTCGGGGTCCGGGGATCACACCTGCAGCTTTGTTGAGCCGCTTTCACATTTAATTCTGAGACAGGACACGAGCATATTACATTCAAATCAATTTAGTTTATAAAACATGTGTTTTTTATTTTTTTATTATAATTTTTTTAATATTTTAAGTAAAGTTGGATATATTAATTTCACGTTAGGAAGATAAATTATTTTATTAATGTTTATTTTAGTTTTTCACATTGAGGTAAAAATATTTATTAAAAATTAAAGTTGATTTATAATTTATAAGAATATGTTGTGTTGGGTAAGTGATTAAATTGCAATCACTTCTAATGTATGGATTAAAGTTAAATTTAAATGTTATTCGAAAGCATGTGACTTCATTTGAGATATTATTTTGGATAGTAGGAAATATGTTAGAATTATTTTAGGTGATTGGTTTTCTTCAAATAATAGTGATTAATAGGTGAGAGGTGTTTATTATTGAACATGGAACAGTTGTTGTCATAGTACTTGTCATAGTCCTGGTCCTACATAGTCATCAAAATATGATATAAATATACTCAAATTTTTAACATAAATACTTAATATTAAGTGTATAAATACTTTAAATTATGTCCAAAAATTGCCCATATATTAATTGGGCAACAACAATCCATAAATAGGCCTTTATGTTAAAAAGAGTACAAAATATCTTGTCCCAACTACCTACTGCTTGAACATACAAAAGCAAATAAACTACAAAATATCCTTTATAGTTTAATCCACCAGTACAAGGTACCCATCAAAACAACCCTCACGGATCTCTATTGGAGCCATCATAGAACCTACTGGAGGTAAATATCCCATGGCACATTCGTACCTATGCAACAAAAGGGGTAATGAATGTCGGCCATAACTACATGGTAGTTCAACAATTCAACCCACTGAGTTCAATAAATGACGCCTACCATTAAATTCACCCATTAAACAGATGAAAGCACAAGGATCAACCATAACAAATTCCTAGCCATTGGATCACATCCAAATCAATCCAAAACACACATTCAAATTTGAGAGATTGCAATCCATGTCCATCCTTGTTACCAATCAAATTCAACAGCAAATAATTATAAAAGAACCTCAAACCCTTACTGAATTTGCATTTCAGACATTCAAACTACTCTGGAGACATACCGTCAGAGAGTGTGTGCACAGTAAAATCAGGTTTCAACGTAATATTCTTTTTATTTCTATTTCTATTATAATCAGCTTCAATTTTTCTATTTCTATTATAATCAGCTTCAATTTTTCTATTTCTATTATAATCAGCTTCATTGCTCTTGTGCATAGCTATTAATTGCTCTTGTGCATAACTATCAATTGCGAAAAGGTGTATGACGATCCCTCTTCCTTCTCCTCGATAATGTACCAGCTTCTATTTTGCATTATGGTCCCTTCCTTTGCCAGTGCATCTACAATTGAATTCCTTTCTCTAAATATATGCTTATAATAGATTTTTTGCCTATCTGATCTTTTAATATGTTAGTCTCCTCTAGTAAGGACCCCAGTGCTAGATTGTGACTTCTATTCTCACAATTGATCTATTTAATGATAATTTGTGAGTCTCCAAATATCTATAAACAAGCGATTCCATTTTCCAAAGTCATCCATAGCATTAATCTAAGCGCACTAAATTCCACGAAGTTACCCAAACCCAAACCAGCTCTAAATTTGAGACAATGTTACTTTGAAATATATAATATACCTATAAATCCACATGCGCATGGATCTCTATTTGTAAATTCATTAAAATATGCTCAAAGTTCACTCTAATCAATCACTTCTAGATTTACCTGTTACTTCAAAACTATCTTTTTGTCTTTATCTTTTTCTTATAAACACATCTAAGACATCTCACATATTTTTTATTTAAAATACAAGCGATTCCATTTTCCAAAGTCATCCATAGCATTAATCTGAGCGCACTAAATTCCACAAAGTTACCCAAACCCAAACCAGCTCTAAACTTGAGACAATGTTACTTTGAAATATATAATATACCTATAACTCCACATACACATGGATCTATATATGCAAATTCATTGAAATATGCTCAAAGTTCACTCTAATCAATTACTTCGAGATTTACACTTCAAAACTATTTTTTTGTCTTTATCTTTTTCTTATAAACACATCTAAAACATCTCACATCTTTTTTATTTAAAATTATTTATCAAATACAAATACTTCTTTAGAATTTTCATTTTCCCAAAATTCCCAAAAAAATCCTATCAAATGCATTCTTTTTAGTTCAAAATACTTCTATAAGATTTTCACATTCTTTTTTACTCATTTTTAAATAATGGAACAACACTTTGAATATTTCCACCGAAAGTTGCACCTCCCTTTTACTCTGTATATTTTTCCATGTCTCCTCCCTTTTAATCTTTATATTTTTCCATGTCTCCAACTTTATGGTCTAGGCTTAGGCTTTACAAAGCACGCTTCCCAACTTTAGAATTAGAATGACCAATTGATAGCTAACTTTATAAAAAACAATTTATGGCAATTTATGGCTTTTCAACACACCATTGTTTATTGTTTTTCTTTGCTAAAAATGAAAATATACTTTACCAATTCCTTGCTTCATTTTATCATTATGTTTTATGCATTAAAAACCATAAATATAAATATAAAAGTAAAATAAATAATTACTCATTTGGAATTTGGAATTATTTCTTCCACAATAAAAATCTTTGACAAAGAAATTCATATAACATATTGAAAATAGCAGCTTGAGTGCCTATGAGCCACTTACCAATAAATAATTAATGTAAACTATTTGGACGGAATCTACCCAACAATCGTATTTGGCTCCATGGTACTATTTTATATTATCTTTGTTGAATGTTGTTTTATATATTAATTTGTTTTTTTCCAGTAAAAAAAAATATTAATTTGCTTTTTTTAATGGAACAGAAGAAAGTGGTATTTATAATGATTATAGCATGTTTCCAAAATATTTAGGGAAGACCAATTATATAAATATTTGTAGTGGGGTCCTATAAGGAATTGCGGCTTGAACGAGCAACATGAAGACAATAAATAGTCTTTGAAGAATCGCAATTTAGTATAAAAAAACTCGAAGATGATTCCAAAAAAAAAATCCTTAATTTTTTTTAGATAGGTTTGGTTAGTTGGAGAACATTTTGAATTTATGGATAATAAATCAATTTATTAGAATGGTTTTTTTTTTTTAAATGATGGTTCATCATTTGTTAGAGGGTTACATTTATCGGGAAATTTCCAACACCTGTTATTCCGGAGAATTAAGGTGTAGCCCGCATTATAATCATTACATAGTCAAAGTCGGCTCCCAAGGAGCAAGTGTCACAAAGCGAGATTTGAACCCGTGTGGGGAGGACAACAACATTCCTCCCAACCACTCAATCTACACTCAATTGACATTTAAAATGGCTACATAGAAACATTACATAACAATCATGTTAGATTATAACATTATTTAATAAGGAGGATGAACTTATATGGATAAGAAATTTTGTTGGAAGATTCTTCTATCTAAAGATTGTATACAAATCATTATGAAAATTTTAATGTTCATTAAAGATCAAGTTAGTTTGATGATGGTTTTGAATAAAAAGGTACCCACATGGGATCATTTTCAAAGTAGATTTTGGACTAGGCCTAGCAGATGCCCTCTGTACAAAGCTATTTCTGAGAATGTGGATCACTTGATCATAAGATGCTCTTATATGGAACAGGTTTTTGATCATGCCTCTCGGATTTTAGGCATGCAGTTCATATGGATTGGAAATGACATCGAAGAGGCTCTTTTGACATGGACACAAAATCTAGCATTCAAAAACTTTTTGGCTCTACTTGTTATCTTAATGGGGGGTATGGCTGGCCTGGAACAGCGTGACTTTTGATGACGTATATATCCCACCCTTTGGGGGGTATGGCTGGCCTGGAACAGCGTGACTTTTGATGACGTATATATCCCACCCTTTGTTTATGCAACAAAGGGTGTTGCCATTCTCAATAATTTTCCAAGGTGGCTGATGATTCTAATCAAAGGAGGATCCAGGTAGAAATCTTAGATAAGTCTGGAGCATGGGCCTTTTTTGATGGGGCCTCACAGGGTACACCAAAAATTAGGGGAGCTAGAGGTGTACAAAACATGGATGACTCCCATTGGATAAAATCCAATGTTGGCCTTGGACCAAGCACAAATAATATGGCAAAGTTGACAACTCTAAAAATACCATTGGCACTTGCTGAGTCAAAATGGATACAAAAGCTACAAGTTATGGGTGACTCACAAATTGTGATTGACTGGTTCAAACAAAGACGACCGCTTAGGATTAACATATATCTCAAACCTCTCTATAAAGAAGTTATGCTAGTACATGGCACATGTAATTATGTCACTTCCCAACATATTTATAGAGAGAGGAACATGAAGGCGGATAGGCTCTCAAAGGATGGTCTTCACACAGGCTTTGGTCTTTGGTATAGGTGGGAGTTTTTTTGGGATCAGATTGTGGAGCATGACCCAGGACCTTTCCTAGGTAGACAATAGAACACGTCTCATCAACAAGTTTATCATTTTGCCAAGAAGATATTTATGCCATTGGATTAGACATGAATGAATTCCATTCTACAAGATTTACAAGGTTTTCGACAGCCTTCTCCTTGTGGAGGATCTACTGTAAGGTATTTTTGTATGAGTATTTATGGATGAACAATCTAACGTAGTTGAAGTCAATTTTGATACTTGTGATCAAATGTTATATCTCCTTGTTTTGATAGCTTTGGAAAGTTTTCTTTACGTGGCTGTAAAATTCTCAATGGAGATAATGAATATAAGAAGTAAAGCAAGGCTCACAAACCTCCAAAAATGTGGTTTTATCAATATATGAAACTACAATTGAAAAAAAAACAAAAACAAAAAAATAGTCTCCATGTTACATAGCTTATATAATTCAATCATGGCCAAACCAAGTGTTACTATATAATTCAATCATGGACAAACCAAGTGTTACTAATAAATCTGGTAAAATTTGTAGCTATAAATACTGGAATTATGAGAACTATTTAACTGGTTTTCTATGAGAAGCATACTGTATACTAATTTCATGTCAACAAAATATAGCTGAAAATCCTTTTATAAGACTATTTAATAGCTAATTGAACAATATGGTTTAGATTTTGAAATACAAATTTGGATTGTGATCATTTTTTCTCTGGAAAAATAAATAAAAATAAAAAAATGTTACTATCAAATTGAACTCCAATTAACCTACACCCACTATCCCCAATCCACCCAATGGCATGTGCATGATTGTGGCATTAAGCAAATATCAATTAGGTATAATTCCTTGGCATCATGCTTAGAAATCTTGGAAGTCGATTATGTTTGGTCTTTACTTTGACTTTGGATGAAACACATTATTATATTCCTTCACGCAAAGCTTTGAATTAGCGGAGGTCACAATGCCATGTAGAAAAGAAAATGGATTAGTGGTATATTTTTTCTTTTTATATAGGAGTAAGTTTGCATTAGGAGAGGCAAAATTATGTTTTTGAATGCATAAATAAATTCAACACCCTCAAATATCTTTATGGTATTTAGATCATGCAAATTCCAAAACTAATATATATGACTCTAATTTTTTTTTTAAATTTTCAATCAAAAAAATATATCCAAAAATAATTAAAAACATAGAATATTTAAACTACTCCAAATGTTTTTATCTCATACATTAAAAAATTAAAATTAGATATATAACCAGACACTTCACAATTAAATTAAGATTAGGTATATATAACAATCACACATTTCACAATTTTGATTTTGATTTTGACTTTCCACATGCAAATAATATTAAAAAAAAGCAATAGTTTACCCATTCACACATTATCATTACAATTTTTTCCTTTTCACATATATATGCTTTTGGAAAATAGTTCAGGTGATTTCTCATATTTTGTAAACACATGTAATTAATTTTTTTCTAAATTTGGATTATTAATATTTTAAATTTTTTTCAAAATAAAATTTAATTAATTTATAAAATTAAAATTAAAAGATATATTTATAAAATAAAATAAAATATATATATTTATAATTTTAATTATATAATTTTAAAACTATAATTATTTAGAAATATATTTTTCTCAATTTTTTGAATATAGAAATAAAATTTCACAACAATTTAAATAATAATTTTTTGAATATAGAAATAAAATTTCACAACAATTTAAATAATAATTTAAAGTTTAATAGATTAAAATTGATCTTAGTAAACATTAATTACCATCATCATTATAATAAAATAAAAATAAATAAAATAAAAAATATATTTATACTTCAAATCCTATAATTTAAATTTTATTAAAATTCATAATTAATAATAAATTACTCATTTCAAAAACTAAAATACATAATTTAAATCCAAAATCTAAATACAATATAAAAAACTTCACACACTATTAACTTCTCTCATTCACCCTTCATATTAACCTTTTATTACATAGGTGGGCTCTCGGGCTTCTCTCTCCCAATCATTATCTTATTTTTTTTCAATTAATCTATTTCCATGCAAGTTGGCTTTTTCATTCAATTTCATTTACTACACTAATGTAAGACCCCAACTTGGGTCTCCTTTAACTTTTATATACAGTCAGATATTTCACTTCTTGTCAAAATTTCTGTTTTGTTTATGTTGTGTTTTCTATTCCAATTTTTGTTATGTTTCTATTCTCATTACTAGTTTTGGCTGTTAAAAAAAAAGTGTTTACATTTACCAAAATTGAACAATTAAAATGTTGTTTTGTCTACCTATAACCAATTATTGCTGTGTAGGAGTAGCGGATATAATAACACAGCATATAAACTTTTGTAATTTACATTTTTACATAATTCGACAAGGTAGAAATGATAAAATATACCTGCTGAAAAATACCTGTAGGTAGCTAGTAGATCCACCTTTGTTGCTGTCCCCGTTTGCTGTTTCTCCTTGCTTTTCCCTGCAGCCAAAAGCCTTCCCCAAAGTTCTGAAACTCAACCAGCCCAAAACAGTCTTGCCACCCTGCCAACTGGCGAAGTCTCGCCGACCACCCAGCTCCAAAGGTACCTCTTTGGACCCCCGAGCCCAAACCGAGTACAAGCCCAAGCTGTTGTATCCCTTCCAAAAACTCCAACAAGAACTCTCCTTTTCTGCTCTCCCAATTCTGCTCTCCCAAACTTCTCCAAAATCCTAATGTAAAAAGATCCCCCTTCTCCTTCCTCCTTTCTCCCTCTTATCCCCATGTTTGCCGACTCTTCCTCCCCATTACTACCCCTATCTTCATCATAAATTTATCCACCCCCTTCCATCTACCATGTAAGTCCTCGAGCCCTCAACTTGGACTTGGACTCTTTTAAATATTTAAATTAATATTAAAAGGTGTTGGTTGGGGTCACTTCTCAACCGTAACTTTCAATTCAATTAAATTTAATCTTTTTATTTAATATAATAATTTTAAACATATCCTTACTCATATTTCAATATTTGACCATTTAATTAATAAATAATAAATGTTATATTATTTTTATAATAAAGTTTGGGGTTGGGGTTGGTTCACCCACCCACCATAAGAGTTTTAAACTTACACGCTTCACCAATTCAATTAATTAACAATAATGGTCAATTGATTAACTACTATTAACCTAATCATTTAATTAATGGTTTCTAATGTTTATAATATGTTAATTCCCTCTAATTATAAATTCAACTAATTCAATTTATCAATTATGAACCATAATCCTATCAATGTAATTCATAACATTATCAATGTGTAATTATATTAATTAAATAAAATTTACTAAGATTTAATCGACTCATTTACCTGGTTCCATTTTAATTACACCTTAGTTTGTAATTAGCTAATTAACAATCATTACTAAAGATAAGCATAGTTTTTTTAAAATTAATTAACATCATTAACACATAATTAATTTAAGGGATCAAGTTACTATTAATTTATTTAACATTATAATTACATTTTCAACATTTCAACCCTTAGTCCTCGCTAATTAAACTCATTAACAATCAATCAAGCATTCTAATCAATTGCATTAGTCACTACCTAGGTTAACCATAGCTTTGTTTATTAATCAACAATAATTAATTATTAATGGACAATAATTAACCATTAATCAACATTATTAACCCTAATCATCATTATTAACTTTAATCGACATTATTAACATTGATCAACAATAGTTAATTACTAAACGACAGTAATTAATATTAAGCGACACTAATTGACATTATTACTCAACAATATTTTATTTAATTCATAATATGTAGGCGAGTTATGTAAGCGTAGCTACTGCTTACATTCCTCACGTAAGTACACTAAAAGTAATAATTTACATACATCAATCATAATCAAGGAACTTATTATTTACCGACACATGTTTTAACATAGTTTGCAAGGTACAATCCATTAGCTTACTGAAATCCAAGTTACGACAATTCATACATCACTGATTTTGACACATACTAATCAAGGGTTTTACACACCTACAGTTAGATCTTGTTTTCACCCTACTTCACGCTACACCTATCTACCTACATCATCACTAACTTCCACATCCTATCCTGTCCTCTGCTGGACTACCTTGAAATGTCAAGTCATGACCGGTTCCATCTAGAACCCGTAAGTGGAAGTGTCGACTACATCGACCAGGCTTCCCCAGCATGAAACCACCAGTCATCATCACACACCTTGGGGAGCGCGTCGTAGCACAGCCCTCCCATGACTCTGGGTTTCGGGGATAAACGGTGGGTAAAGCCTCCACCCCCCTAATGGAACGAGGGACTATGTCTACTCGACATAACAACAGGGTTGCACTTGTACTCGGTCTGTCATCGTATAACCAATCTGGGCGATTGAGTTTCCCGAAACCCTACCCCACCCATGTCATAACATACATCATAATAAACAGCATAATAACCACACGAAAGTAAATAATGCATCACTCGCATACCATTTTATCTTTCGAAGTCCATGTCCCCGAGGCCCTCCCACCTCGTAGGATCCAGCTATCACTTAGCCGTTTCAACCTGTAAGTCAGTCCTCGACATACAATATAGAATATCGTGCATAAATCATCGATATGTACACATATATTTCATCCTAACATATCAACAATAAACTCATTCATTCGCCATGTACCTGGCATAACATTCATTATTTCAACATATAACTGTAACGGTATCCACGTACCCATCATTCAGCAATTTCCATATATTTGACATAATTAACACATGATACATATCTAAACATGACTACCGATCATAATCCTATCATCACACACACACACATATATATATCGGCAAAATAATAGAACCATATGTCCACGGTGTCATCAAACCGACGAGGTCTCACAATCAAACAATTACAACATATAATAGTAGTTCAGGTAGTAATGTCAAAACGGGGTGTTACAACTAAGATTTTATAAAGTACACTTGTAATTTTTAAAAGGGATTGAAGTGGATAAGATAAGTGATCTTTCATTGGTATAGAGGAAGAGGACTTATGTTACAATTGTTACAATTGAGGAAGAGGACTTATGTTACAGTCTAAATATTTTCCCATACAAGATTGAAAACTTTGCTGTTGGAATGAAATATTTGGGCTTTCATATAAATCCAAATGGATATTTGAATTCAGATTGGAGATGGTTTATCAGGAAAATAGAAGGCCAAATCAACAATTAGTGCAACCAATGGCTTTCTAGAAGTGGCAAACTAGTACTTGTAAAATCAATACTTGAAACTACAACGGTATATTGGATGATCATGGCCTGGATACCAAAAGGAGCGCTAGAAAAACTGAGAAAACTCTTCTCTAGTTTCATTTGGCAAGGTAAGAAGGAAATATATACTATACCTTGGATTAAATGGATATCGATTGCGAAGCCTAAATCAATGGGGGGATGGGGACTCAAAAACCTACATCTATGCTCAAAGTCATTGGCTGCAAAAGCAGCCTGCAGATTGTTAAATGGGAAAGGTATTTGGAAAAATATTGTATGGATGAAGTACATACATCCAATTTCAGTGGAGGATTGGATTAAAACTCCAAGGAAAGTATCACACAATGTTTCTATTTTCTGGAGAGCCTTGATCAATGCACTTCCATTAATAGAGCATGGACTTGCATAGAAAATAGGAGATGGGAAAAAGGTCATCTTAGGAAAAGAATAATGGATATGGTGTGGTATATCATACACATTGCTAGATCATATGATATTACAACTAAAAAGCCTTGGGTATGAAACTATTAATCAAATAGATGACCTTGTTAATACCTTAGTATGAAAATAGGGCTGGATGTCTGCACAAAATATGGGCTTTGCGGATTATGACACACTAATTTGGAATAGTTTTATAAATCAACTAAAGAATGCCTCCATCAGGATCCAGAACTCAGAATTTGTGTGGAATCTATCTCCAGCAGGATCATATACTACAAAGGAATGATACAAGTCTGTGTGTAATGCTAGTATTGAAGAACCAATGTGGTGGTGGAAGCATATCTGGAAGATACAGTGCCCTTCAAAATCTAAATTATTCATGTGGTGTCTTATTAATAACAAGGTACTAACCTGGCCCGTGGGGGGTAGCTTAAGTGGTAAAGATGAGAAGTTGTAATCGATTGTAAATGGAAGGTCACGTGTTCGAACCCCCCAAACTTATCCATGCGCCATGGTCCAGGCCCTATGGATGCACCTAGGGGTATAGTGGTAGCGAGATTGGATCCCTGGACCTCGTGTCACGCGAGTACATCCCAACCCCAGTTGTCGATTTTCCTAGTAAAAAAAAAGGTACTGACCTGGGACCACATACAAAGGAGATCAACCCAAGGGCCAGGTAGGTGCTCCCTATGTTGTTTGGCTGAAGAAACAAATGCACATTTACTTCTAGATTGGTAATTCCAAGTAAGGCATAGCCTTTTCTAAATGTGTAGTGCTAAAAATCTTTAAACAATTCACCATGATCTTTGCTAAAAAGGTTTGTTTTTATGTCCTTAAGATTGGGAAATGGGAAACCGAAAACAACTACTAGAAAAGGGATGGCTAGGGACAAATTGATGAAACTAGGAAAGGAACTCCAGTAATAATAGGATTACTGGAATTCCTTTTGTTGGTGTGGTGTGGGATGGAATAAATGTGAAGGTGGATAATCAAATTAGGTAACAATTCTTTGAGGGTTCTCAATCATTTCATTTGATAATTGCAGGGAATTGTTGCACACAAAAACAAGATAGGATGATGTTTGCTATATTTTCGAAAGAAAAGATACGTCAATCTAGTACATGTTGCGAGCTTTGGTTAACTAGTCTTGAATTTGGAAGGTTGGATTGTATGGCCACATCTCCTCCACCTTCTATCATAGAGGATATATTTAATTTGAAAAGTATAGAAGTTGATGGAAAACTCAATAGCATCTGCGCGGTTATTGACAATTGCTTGTCTCATTCTCGTACTTTGCTTCAAATATCGTCCAAGGATCAAAAGGGTCTTCTCTATGATATCACGAGAAGTTTGAGGGAATACAAATTTCAGGTTAATGTGTTTTCTTTCTTTTAGAGGGATTTCCCTTTCACTCTTCACATGGAGACTCATTTTTTTTGCTGATTTGTAGTGGTTTTATATCTCACAGGTATCATATGGGCGACTCTCAAAAAATGTAAATGGAAATTGTGATGTGGATTTGTTTTTCTCACAAGATGGAATAAAGTTATTGGAATTCCAAGAACAATATTCTCTTTGTTCTCGTCTCAAAATTGAAATAACACATCCCTTATGGGTGATGTTTATAGACTGTGGTCCATATACAAAAAAAATGGTTGCTACCCCTATAGAATTGGGTGGAAGGGGTAGACCACGAGTGTTGTGTGATGTAACACGATTTTTGAAAATACTTAATATCATGATGTTCATGGTATGCTAACTTTATCCAGTATTTATATTTAGTTAGTATGGATGCTATTGATTTCATCGACACATTTTCAAACTTCCAACTGCCTTTTTTCTTGAAGTATATGGACTTTGAATTGAATAATTTTCTGTTGGAGAATAGTATGGTGCTTATCATCCCAAACAACATAGAATAAAACAAGTCATGTATTTATGCATCTACTCATTTAATCTCATATTATGAATTTTGCAGGCCGATTTTGGGAGGAATGTCATAGGTGATCACAAGTGGGAAGTCTATAGGTTTCTTTTAATTGATAGGAAAGACATCTCTTTACAAAGAATTCGTAGTAGAGTCAAATAGAAGTATGTTGTGATGGGCATGTTGATGGGTTCAGGTCCAGGAAGTTCCTTAAAGATATTCTAATTCAAATAGGTTGCCATTGATGCCCCGTCTATGTTTCATTTTTAGACGTTCCCATTGATCATCATAAGTTGCACATCAAGTCCTAAGAAACGAGATAAATATCCCCAAAACCCCAAAAGGTAATAATATCAAATGACATACATTTTTGCGTATGCTTGACACCATATGCTGATTTCTCACTCATTACTCGTGGGTTGAGCTCCTATCAAAAATACCGCTCACTTATGTATTGGCCTCTAATATTGGCTAGAGGTTCACAACATGTGGCACATGTCAGATTGTGACTTTCTATAGGACATATTTAAAAGCATTCCATGATGACAAATGTAGCCACACCGGATGAAAGATCTAGGACTACAATAATGAACTTTATAATTGCAATTGTGTGGTTCTTGTGTTACATATGTATGTAATTCATTAGTAAGCGGATAGAAATAGGTTTTGTTGTATGAAATTTATATCAAGTTTCAGTCATTGCTGCATGAAAAGACAAGTATGTAGTTCACAGAGAAAATTGATCCTGATGTGTCATTCTATATAAAATTCATTTACTAATGTATCTCCTCATATTAATTTGCATTTTAACTCTATAATTAGATTAAGATATTTTCAAAGTCCGCATGGGTCAAATCGTTATTACGATTTCTTCTTTAATCCTAAAATCAACAGCACATGGCAATGGAAATGTCAGGGACATTGCCACTATGTGGCTCTTGTTATTTAGAGTTTCAACACACCATTATGACTTACGCATCGTGACCAACTTGATTACAGTGCATCTCATTGATGGGTTTCGAAGGGATATTTTAAAGATAAAAAATCTGTTGGAGTTGTTCATTGGGGTTAAAGGGATGAAAATCAATGAACATAAATCATCTATTTCCCTTATGAATTTAGAAGAAGAAATGGAACTATAGACTAGGACTCAATTATATTTTAATGTGGTTGATGTTCAAATGGGGATAAAGTACTTGGGTTTCAATATTAAACCAAATGGTTATCATAAGAAGGAGTGGTCTTGGTTTGTTAGTAAGATGGAGAAGAGAATTCAGTTGTGGTGTAATAAATGGCTCTCAAGGGGTGGTAGGGTTATTCATATGAAATCCATTTTTGTAGCCATTCATGTTTTTTGGGTCACCGTAGCATTTTTTCATGTTGGTATTTTTGAAAAAATAACGAAAATTTGTTTCAATTTTCTTTGAAATGGGCACATGGTGGATAAGCCTTTGCGTTGGGTGGCTTGGCATAGAATAAATTTCCCAAAGGAAATGGGAGGTTGGGACCTGAAGCATCCTTTTTTTTTTGCTAAGGCTCTTGCATCCAAAGGAGTGTGGAGACTGTTAAAGGGATATAGTTTATGGACAAAGGTTGTTTATCAAAAGTATATTTTCCCTCTTTCCATTGAAGAATGGTTCAGACAAAAGAAAAAGTCAGTGAGAAATGTTTCCACAATGTTAGTTTGGAGGATAGGGGATGGTAAAAATGTTCGAATGGGATTTGAACCTTGGGTGGGAAGTACAAATGTTCATGCTTTTCCTGGGCATATGGTGGCTACTTTACAGGATCAATGTTACTTCTTTCTAAACCAGCTGAGCAATGATTTGTTTTCCACTCCTATGAGGCAGATTTGGTTACAAGCTGGCCATTTTGGTTTCATGGATAGGGATAGGATTCGGTGGGAAAATTTTATAAAATCCCTTCAAGACTGTCACATTTCCCTGGCTGACCGACCTGGTGAATAATTTGGTGTAGGAATGTTTTAGGAGGAACTTACTCACCTAGACTAGGTTATGTGATTGCTAGGGATGAAGAAGATTTACACGAGCCTTTATGGTGGCATCCTTATTTGTGGTCTTTCTCATGTCCTTTAAATATTATTCTCCATATGTGGCTTGCATTATCCAACAGAGTACATGTCTGGGATTTTTTGGTTAAAAAATTCAGTGTTGGTCTGGGTAGATGCTCCTTGTGTGGATCTGAAAATGAGACTATATCTCACTTATTTGTCCATTGATCTTATCTTCAAAGAATGTGGTAGACGGTTTCTTATTTCAAGGGTATACATTTTGTTTGGACAGGTACTGAGGTTCAAGAGGCCCTTTTGGCATGGAAAAATGAGTTAAACTATGCATAATATAAATCTTTGCCTGCAATGATGTTGTGGGATACTTGAAAGGCAAAAAATAAAGTTGTTTTTGAGGATATGTTGATTGAACCAAAGATCTATGCATACAAAATCCTAGATATTTTAGAATGTTTCCCGTAGTTTCAGAGGAAAAATAAGGTTAGGAGGATCACAACATAAATTATTGATAGATCCTTTCCTTAATGTTATTTTGATGGGGCATCTTAAGGTGAACCTACTTTTGGGGGAGCAAGTGCCATTCTTTACTTATCATATACTAGTTGGATCAAATATGTTTTTTCTTTGGGAGGGAGTACAAACAATTATGCAGAAATGATGGCTTTGAAGGTTGTCATGTTATTGGCTTAGTCTAGAGGGGTGCATAGGCTTCAAGTATATGTTGACTCCAACTTGGTCATAAAATGGATGAGGAACAACAGGGAGCCTAAAAATATATACTTAAGAGCCATTTATGAAGAATTGGTCAGATTATCAACTTTTTTTCAATGTCTACATCTCCAACACATTTTTAGAGAAAGGAATATGATAGCAAATGATCTATCCAAACTCGGTCTCCAGTTGGTTGAAAGTATGTGGAAAAAGTGGGAATGTGAAGGTGACAATATTACTAAAGATGATCCAAGACCCTTCTCCTTACAATCTTTCATGGCCTCGGACTAAAGAAAAAATGAGATACATTATGCAGTATCTAGGCTTCTTTTTGAAACCAAAAAGTTTATCTGTTTTTTTTTTTCCTTGGAAAAAATCGTAATTTTATTTCAAAAAGAGGAACAAAATTACATTCTGCACATGTAATAGAATCACTAAGATCCCTACATTGTCACATATTACAGCCCATATTAATGACATCAAAAATCCCATACAAAATCAAATATGATGATATGGCTGTCCTCCAGCCTGCATCTTGACCATCTCTGATCAACAAGAATAATGCTGTCCATACAGCCCGCATTGTCACATATTACAGCCCCATATTACTGACATCAAAATTCCCATACAAAATAAAAAATGCTGATATGGCTGTCCTCCAGCCTGCATCTATCCGACTACATATACAATGTCTCAAAAATGAATGTCGTGACCATCTCTGATCAACAAGAATAATGCTGTCCATACAGCCCGCCATATACAGTAAACAGAAATGAAATATGTTGTTCATACAGCCCGCGCATGTTGATAGCTCCAATGTCAGAGCTATTGTTCCATCCGGTCCTCAAAATCATAAAAAAAAAAAAAAAACCTATGGAAAGCCTCCCGTTGAGAGTAATGTTTCAGCGACCAGCCATCCCCTATCTCCTCATTCAACGAATGCGCGGTGGCTCAATGCAGTGTCTCATTATCCTCATTAAATGGTCTGTGATAATAGCTGAATGTGCCTTCCGGAGAATGAATAGTTATCCTCCATGTTCCATGAGCTAAATCCTGCTGCGTTGCCTCCTTGGATAGATGGTCTGCCATCCCATTCCTCTCCCTGTAAACATGTGTAAATGTGATGTGGTTAAAGGACGATTTTATCCGGATCACCTCCTCCAGGATAGGTAATAGAACCATCACATGACACAGTGTAATCTCCTTTGCCCAGTTGATGACTAACAGGGAGTCACCAAAAATCTGAAGAGATAAGCATCCTTGTTCCAAAGCAAATAACATCAGCAATAGAGACATGAGTTCTGCATAGTTATTTGTTCCTCTCCCCAAACCAACCACCAGATGGAAATAATGCGCCTCTGATTTGTAAAGGACTCCCCCCCCTCCACATACCAAATGTTGGTTTGAGGAAGCGCCATCAAAAAATGCCCACGGCATGGAGACATCAATCGTTTCTACCCGCACAGGTCGAGATCTGCTCACTTGAACAGGGGCCACATAATGTTGATTAACCGCCACCACTTGTGCCACGACAGAAGCCGGTGGAACCCTGCAGTCCTGGAATATCACCTTATTGCGGGCAAGCCATATGCCCCAAGTGTATATACACGGGAATGCCCGGAATGTGGATGAATAATGAACAGACCACCACAATTGGAACGCTTCCAGCACACTCGCTCCCCTCCACCTCACCTTAAATTCCAAAATATTGCTGATATCATTCCAAACAGCCTGTGAAAAACGACAATGAATAAAAAGATGAGCCATGTTCTCTTCAGCATCCCTACAAAGAGGACAAATCCCCGGACCCTGGAGAAAACGTTTTTGCAGAATGTCCCAAGTAGGGGCCTTATTTTCCAGTATCGCCCAGAAGAGTAATTTTGCTTTACCCGGACATCTTAACTTCCACAAATATTTCCACCACCACACCAATTCCCTGTTATGGATTTCCACATTGAGCTGGATATATCCATTTTTAGGTGAATATACTCCGGAGGGATGGTGATCCCAGATAAGTACATCAGCCCTATTGGTCAATCGAATATGAGAATGTCTTAACAACTGTATATAATCCTCCCAGGCCCCCTGCAGTTCAGCCGAGATCCCAAGTTGTCGTGCAGAAATCCACCCCTGTTGCCAAAGTGTAGAAGCTCCCGGATCCGCTAAATCAGCCAGATAATGACATCCTCTAGTAGCCATAAAGGACCTCAGTTCCACAGAAAGGACATGTCCACCCCTGCATCCAACCCAAGGGTCCATCCCAATTCGAAGGAGACGCCCATCGCCGATCCTCCACACTAATCCAGAACCGACTATAGAGAAATGCTGCACCACCACTTTCCAGACCACAGAGCAGTTTGCCCTCGACTTATTTCTCAGCCTGATCCATTCGAGAAGAGTTAAAGGGGCAATATATTTATGATATACCACTCTAGTCCAGAGACTCTGTGTATGAATTAATCGCCACGATACTTTGGCCCCCAAGGATTTTGCAAACATAAAAATATTCTTTAATCCCCACCCTCCCAATGCTTTAGGAACAACAATTTTCTCCCATCGGACCCACACCAATGCACGATGCTCACTCGATCCCTTCCAAAGAAAGGAAAAACACAGTCTCCTGATCTGCTCCAGAACTCCTATGGGTATCCAAGCAAGAGACATCCAATACACCGGAATTGCTTCCAAGACTGATTTTATCAAAACCAGCCTCCCAGCCCGAGAGAGCCATTTATGACTCTAACCATGAAGTCGCTGTTCTAATTTTGCAATTAACCAGCACCAATCAGCCTTCAAGTAAGCATTCGGTTTCAAGTGAAATCCAAGGTACTTTAATCCATCATCTATATCCAAAGTCCTATATGGTAGTTTGTTAACCATACTATGAATCTCCTGCTCGGTTATTCGAGCATGTGATAGTAGATTTGTCAATATTCACTAACATACCCGCTGCAACTTGCACTAAAAGGAGACCTTCAACCACCTTGTCAATATCCTGTCTCGTGCAAGATCAGAATGTCATCAACAAAAAGTAGATGAGTAATGAACAGTACCTGAGTGATAGATATGCCTCTAAAAGAACCATCAGCTTTTGCATTCAGAATAAATCGGCTAAGTCCTTCTGCAACAAGGAGAAACAACAGCGAAGACAGGGGACATCCCTGTCGTAGCCCCCTCCCAGCCTGGAAGAAAGGGCTAGCAGATCCATTAATCAGAACAACAAAGCTCACCGTTGTGAGGCAGGCCATTATCCATCTGATAAATTCATAGCAGAACCCCAGATGGGTTAGAAGCATCCGGATATAAAGCCAGCTAACCCTGTCAAATGCTTTGGAGAGATCAATCTTAATCACAGCTCCCTTCTGCTTCTGCACCTTGAGAGTGTGTAATCCTTCCTGTGCAACTCCAATGGCCTCATGAATTTGGCGTCCTTCCAAGAAGCCAAATTGCTCACAAGAAATATGCTTAGACAATATATTCTTGAGTCTTCGCGCCATAACCTTAGAGATGATCTTATAGATGCAATTGCAGAGAGAAATTGGTCTGAAATCATCAAAGCTGACAGGCTTGTCCGTCTTCGGTATAAGAGCTAAAAAGGTGGAGTTGAAGGGTCCATGGACAAACCCAGCCTTGCGCGATTCTTCCACCACATTCAAAATCTCCTCCCCGAAGAAATCATAGAATCCTAAGAAGAATTCTATAGGCCAGCCATCTGGCCCCGGGCTACTATCTTTATTAAAGGATTTCATAACCATCGAGAGCTCATTCTGCGTCACCTCCTCCATCAACAGTCTGTTTTCTTCCTCCCCCACAAAACGTGGAAAAAGCTGTGTCACCCGAATAACCTCAGCAATGGAGACTCCAGGTGGAGCCGTGAATAAATCTCCAAAATGTAGAACTCCCAACTCCGCTAATCCATCAAAGCTGGAAACCAGTTCCCCAGTATCAGAAGATAGTTCCCAAATAGAGTTTGTGAATTTTCTCCCCTTAGCATATGCTTGAAAAAATTTAGTATTCTCATCACCGCACTGAAGCCAAATCGCCTTGCTTTTCATTCTCCACAGCTCTTCTCTCTCATACAGAATCACATTCCTGCGTCTCTCCCACTCCAACAACTCACCTTTCTGTAGTTCATCCAGGAAGCCCATGCCCAGACTATTAAGTATCCTAGCAATGTTTAGCTCAGCAGCTCGCAAGTCCAGATCATCAGACACCCTTTTGTCATGAGCCCATGAACTAGTGGCCTCTTTAATTCTCTTAAGATTGTGATAAAAGTGAGCACCAGCATGCATCTGAGAGTCATGTGGTCGATGAACCCATTGCTCCTGAACCAGATTAATGAAAGTCTCCTCCTTCAGCCAGCTAGGATTGAATTTGAAGGGGCTAGGTGGTTTTTTCCTGCTACCTCGTAACTCCAGGAAGATGGGGCAATGGTCAGATATCCCACCTGACCCTACCCACTGTCTGACAACATCAACACCTAGTGCCAACCCTTTGGCCACCAGAAACCTATCCAGTCGTTTAGCCACTCTATGTTCCCCAGCTCTCTTATTCCTCCAAGTAGGAGATAGCTGGGATGGTATAATGTCGAGAAGATCCTTCCTGACAAATGCATTAATGAAATAGTTTGCTAAAGTATCTGGAGCTGCCCGAGGCCCCCAAACTTCAGAAGACCCCAGAGTGAGATTGAAATCCCCACCCAAAATCACATCCCTGCCATAAAAAATATCCATATCTAACAAGGAGTCCCAGTAGCCCACCCTATTTAAGTAGGGCCCATAAATATTGAGTACAAAAGTTTATCTGTTTTATTAAAGGGTTGATTCCAGTTTGTGGGATCTATCATCAAAATTTTTATGAATTGTCTATGGTTTTTTCGGCTGCAGGAAAAAGCAGTAATATCATTTTTTGGTGCAAAGATATGGTATGTATCCTTTAGGGGTTACTCCAATCAATTTTTTTGGAGGACAATATACTCATCCTCTAGGGGTTACTCCAATCAATTATTTTGGAGGACAATATACTCATCCTCTTGAGATATGAGGAGAGGAACTTCTGTCTTTTTGTATGAAATGCAATGCTGCATTTGAACAATGCAATTTCCTTTTAATAAAAAACTGCAAACTTTTTTCCTTAGAAAAGAAAACTTGATTACAATGCATATATATATATATATATATATATATATATATATATATATATATATAGAGAGAGAGAGAGAGGAGAGAGAGAGAGAGAGAGAGAGTTGTTCAAAATTCATACAACCAATAGTATGTAGAATTTAAAATTTGTACAAAATATCCTACAAAGGTAAATAAAAAATCTACACTCCTTTTCAAACTTATACCTATTATATGGAAGGTCTAATATAGTCTTAAGAAACCTGTAACAATATTGCTTAACATACTGCTCCGAAATAAAATACATGGAAGCATCATAATCAAAGTCATTCTTGACCAAAGACGTGCCCACTATGGGCTCCATCCATAGAAACATCATTGCTTCCAAGTTTGGGGTCTTTGATTGTACGTTGCTTTCCTAATGACATCGCTTCTAACTACTGCATAGTGTCCTCATTAACATCATGGTCCTTCATTGAGCCAATAGAGACTAGTGGAAGTCCTGCTAAAGATAGTAACTCTTGGAAAATCCCGGGATTATATTATACTACATCTCTTAATCACTTTCATTTTTTTCTAATTTTTCTTTCTGCTCCCCAAGTCGGGCTTCAAATTCTTCTGGTTTAGGCTCTTGTTTCTCCATGTGCATACTTAAATACTCAATTGTCTCATGCATACCTTCCAATTGGATAGCAAAATGTCTCAACAATTTCATGACCTCGTTACCCCCAGGCAGAGGGAGTCTCTCCATTTCGATGACCAAGACTAGAGATTTAGATGCCTTAGGCTCCACACAACCAAATTAACAAAACTAATGCTTCTAAACTTAAATTTAAACCAAAAAAATATGTTATCCACAATCCTTTCCAAGAGACCAAGCAAAATAGTGAAGCCAATATGAAGACAAAACAAGAGAAATTGAACCAATTACCCCCATTAAAGATGCAATTATGTCCTAATCTCCTATTCCTCCAACATGTTGAACTCTATGGATCTCGTCAAGCAAATTATTCCCCAAAGAGAGGGGAAAATGATTTCACAATCCTCACATAGTCAAGAGTAGGGACGATCAGGAAGTCATAAAACATTGTTCTCCTCATAATGTTCATGGATTGCAAACCAACAAATCCAATCAACATAAGGATTATCCCACCTTCAAGTCTCATAGCCATTAAAACTGAATTAAATTCCCCCTCGAGCAAGCCCATATGCAAGTGTGTGAAGTCATGGGGGCACATAGTATAGTTATAACATCTCCCTTGAACCTTTCCCATGCACACCTATTCGATGTCGATCATAACCCACCATGCATATGGGTATAGTCCTTAAATTTCCTAGTTTTAATTTGGGAGGATATTGTTACCATACTATATAATATCCTAAGGTAACTAAAACATCTCAGGGCTTTCTCCATTTTTTACTTGGTCCCCCTTATCTAGATAATTTGCTTGATTTTTCATGATATAAACTTTGCACTTGTTTTCTCTATGAATGTGTAGAAGGAAATCTAAATCAAAAGAGGTGAGAAGACTATAAATTATTTGCACCATTCTAGATAGTATTGTTCCATCAGTGTCCCTCTACTTGCTAGAAAGGCTAATAATTAGGGAGGAATCTTTGAATATCATCACAAGCTTGATCTGTTGAGAACAAAGGAGATAAATCTTGAGGTACATGGCATGGATTTCAACTTGGTTTTTTGTGGTTATCTCAAGTCCCCAAGCATAGCTTAATTCTAATTTTCCACCAAGGCCATAAATATACCCCCCCCCCTCCCCCCACACACACATAGGCATCCCCTAGGTTTCTATTGGAGGATACATTAAAGAAAAGCATAAAGTGCTTATGATTTGTCAACCATTCTTGGAATTCTAATTTCTCTAGATCTATGTACCGACGTTGGCCTATAATTCCAATTATCCCAACATAGTGGCCAATGCCAACCATTGTAATAAACATAACTTTTAAAAGAAGAAACAAAGTATGTTATATCGACCAAAGTTCAAGCGATTCAGTATTACTCTCCTAATATAACCAAAATATATTGAGTATTGTATCATTCCATATTCGATTGATTGTCGACTATGGGCACGTGATATTAATTGCTCCTATGCATAGCTATCAATCATGATAATAACATGACAATCCCTCTACCTTCTCCTCGATAATGTAACAGCTTCCATTCTGCATTCTGGTCCCTTCCTTTGCTAGTGAATCTACAATTGGATTCCTTTCTTTGAATATATGCGTAATAAAAACTTTTCCCATCTAATCTTTTAATTTGTTAGTCTCCTCTAGTAAGGACCCCAACAAGAGATTGTGACTTCTATTCTCACCATTGATCTATTTAATGATAATATGCGAGTCTCCAAATATCTATACACGATTAATTCACTTTTCTAAAGTCATCCATAACAATAATATGAGCGCACTTAATTCTGCGCAGTTATTTGTACCTAGATCCAAACCATCTCTAAATTTGAGCTGGTGTTACTCTGAAATATATAATATACCTCAAACCCCACATGCACATGACTCTCTATGTGTAAATCCATTAAAATATGCCCAAAATTAACTATAATCAATCACTTATGAATTAACCTATCCCTTCAAAACTATCTTTTCATCCTTACCTTCTTCTTATAAATACATTAAATATAATATATTTTTAACATCAATTAAAAATATTCATTACTAAATCAAAGACATCTCACATCTTTTTTATTAAAGTTATTTATCAAATACAAATACTTCTTTTAAAATGTGAACACTACACATTTTAAGATTTCCATTTCCACAAAATTCCCCCCAAAACATCCTATCAAATACATTCTTTTTAGCTCATTTTTATTTTTAAATGATGGAACAACACTTCGAATATTTCCACCGAAGGTTGCACCTCCCTTTCACTCTTTATATTTTTCCAATATTAAAGTACCAAGGCAGTAGAGTTTGGCTTTTCAACACACCATCGTTTATTTTATTTTTTTGCTAAAAATATAAATATACTTTACCAATTCTTTGCTTCATTTTCTCATTATGTTTTATGCATTAAAAACTATAAATATGAAAGTAATATAGATATCCCTTGAATTAAAAGATAATTGCTCGTTTAGAATTCTGAATTGTTTCTTCCACAATAGAAATCTTTGACAAATAAATTCAGATAACATATTGAAAATAGCAACTTGAGTGCTTGCCCATAAATAATTAATGTAAACTATTTGGACGGAATCTACCCTTGGCTTCATAGTACTATTTTATATTATCTTTGTTGAATGTTGTTTTATATATTATCTTGTTTTTGAATGGAACAAATAAAGTGGTATTTACAATGATTATAGCATGTTTCCATAATATTTAGGGAACAACAATAATATAAATATTGTTAGTGGGGTATTATGAGGAATTGCTGCTTGACCGAGAAACATGAAGACGATAAATAGAGTCTTTGAAGAATCACAATTTAGTATAAAAAAGCACGAAGATGATTCCAAAAATCATGGATAACTCTCGTAGATGACTTTATATGGATGTCCCTTATTGGATAAAATTCAATGTTGCTCTTGGACCAAGCATAAATAATAGGGAAAAGTTGACAATCCTAAAAATACTTACAGAGTCAAAATGGATACAAAAGCTACAAGTTATGGGTGACTCACAAATTGTGATTGATTGGTTCAAATAAAGACGACCCTCTAGGAACATATTCTTGGACATCTTTATGAAGAAGTTATGCTACTACTTAGCACATATAATCATGTCACTTCCCAACATATTTATAGAGAGAGGAACACGAAGGCAGATAGGCTCTCAAAGGATGGTCTTCACACAGGCTTTGGTTTCTGGCATAGGTGAGAGTTTTCTAGGGATTAGATTATGGAGCATGACCGAGGATCTTTCTTAGGTAGACAATAGAACATATCTCATCAATATGTTTTTCTTTATGCCAAGAAGATATTTCTACTATTAGATTAGACATGAATGAATTGCATGCTACAAGATTTATAAGGTTTTCGACAACCCTATCCCTATATGGAATCTGTTGTAATGTATTTTTGTATAAGTATTTATAGATGAATAGACTGATGTAGTTGAAATCAGTTTTGATACTTGTTATCAGATGTTATATTTTCTTGTTTTGATAGGTTTGGAAAGTTTTCTTTATACAACTGTAACAGTTCTAAATAAAGACAAAATATATAAAATGTCATGTAAAACAAGATTCATAAACCTAGGAAAATGTGATTTTATCAATATATCAAACTAAAAGAAAATCATGGCCAAACCAAGTGTTACTATCAAATTGAACTCCAGTTAGCATACACCCACTATCCCTAATCCACCGAATGGCATGTGCATCATTGTGGCAAGAAGCAAAGATCAATTAGATATGATTCGTGGGCATCATGCTTAGAAATCTTGGAATTCGATTATGTTTGTTCTTTACTTTGACTTTAGATAAACACATTATTATATTCCCTCCTGCAAAGCTTTGAATTAGCGGAGGTCACAATGCCACGTAGCAAAGAAAATGGGTTAATGGTATAGTTTTTCTCTTTTATATAGGAATAACTTTGCACTAGGAGAGGCAAAATACACTCTAGCTTTCACGTTTGGACAACATATTATCTTTTATATAGGAATAAGTTTGCATTAGGAGAGGCAAAATACACTTTAGCTTTGGAAAATATATTATTTTGTATGTTTAGTTGAAAAAAAAAATTTATATATTAAAAAACTAAAATTATATATATATATATATATAATCATACATTTTATGATTAAATTAAGATTATTTAAATATAACAAATCACATATTTCACGATTTTGATTTTGACTTTTTAAAAGCAAAGAATATAACTAACAAACAATAGTTTATCCATTCACACTTTTATTATTATAATTTTTTTCTTTTTATTTTTTTTTCACACAGGAAAAAATCAGCTTTTATATTAATCACAAAAGCTGATCACAAGCAGTGATCAGTATATCATAGCAGTTCAGTAAACTTTATCCAAATACATATAGTACCTCTTTATATATATATATATATATATATATACGGTTCCTCTTATTATATATATATGGTTCCTCTTATGTAATAAGGCTATAAGACTTTTAACGTGGGACAAGATGCAAAGAAAAGGAAAAATGTTGTCGAGGGGTTTGTATACCTTGTAAAAACAATGAAGAACCGAATTTCCATTTATTTGTGGAGTGTGCTTTTATTATGCAAGTTAGGAAAGAGTCAGTCATTACTTAAGGTAAGATGTTCATGGACCGGTACTTTACTTTAATAGCAAACTGTCTAAAGTTTTGGTGTCTCAATTCAGACTTAAAAAATTTTAAGGCGCTTCCCCTAATCATTGCTCGACAAATATGGAAGATAAGGAATTATAGTATTTTTGAAGATAAGTTGCTACCTGCATGTTTTTTTGCTTACAAAAGCATTTATGTTATGAGAAGTTTTCCACAAGTCTATCTAAAATTTGTGTTCTGGATAATTGTTCCAGAAAGTATTGATAAAGAGAAACCATGGGCTTATTTTGATGGAGCAGCACAAGGTAATCCATCGGTTTGTGGGGTTGGGGATTTAATCTATTTTGATGAAAACCATATCTTGAAGTTCAAAGCTCGTATTGCTCAAGGATCCAACAACTTTGATGAACTCAAAGCTCTATGGATAGTGTTGGTATTGGCGGTGGAAAATAATCTTAAAGGTTTGCAGACCTTTGGAGATGCTTTGACAATAATTCAATGGATTTAAGGGAAAAAAAGTATGTCATAATATTCTCTTGAAGCAAGTTTTGCAAAAAGTTTTAAGACTGAAAAACTCTTTAGAGTCTTCGTCCTTTGCCCATATATACAGGGAGAGAAATGAAAATGTTTCTATCAAAAGAGGGTTTACTATTGGATCATGATAGATGACATCTCATAGAAGAGGATAATGGAATTCCGAGAATTTCTCTATCAGTAACGTTTGAAGGTATGATTTTTTTGTTTAGTGGCAACCAATGACCTGTAGATTCAAGATGCAGACGACTAGAAGGAGGAGGACACTAGTTTTTATGTACTTCTGCCAGTTATACTGTTGACATGGGTTCTTCTTCTCTAGTTGAACAATCTTTTAGTATCAATCCATGCTTTTTTTTTTTATAGATGACAATTTTATGATGAGCCTTGGGGGCTTAGGTAGAGAGCATTTTCCCAGAATATGGTACAAGATTCTTCCAGTTGTGTTTTTTGTTTTGATAATGATTTGTGGGAGTGTAAACTTACAAGTATAGTGGGGTTTCCCAAGTTTGCTGCGAGAATTTTTGTAAGCCAAATATAAAAGCTTTTTTTTGAAATATTTTGGATGATTTTCTGTCAAATTCAATTGTAAGCCATTGGATTTGAATCCAGTGTATGTCTTATGCTCAAAATAACATCTAAAAAATGCAATAAAATTACGATTTTTTCTTGAGAAAATATATATGTTTTTGGAAAATAGTTTAGGTGATTTCTCATAATATATGTGCTTTAAAAAATTCCAAATTTGGATTATCGATCCTTTAATTATCTTTTTTCTCAAAATGAAATTGATTAACTTAATTTAAATTAATCTATAAAATAAAAAAATGACCCTTTAATTATATTTTTCTCAAAATGAAATTGATTAAATAGAATTTAATTACTCTAGAAAATATTTCCAAATTTGGATTATTGATCTTTTAATTATCTTTTTCTCAAAATGAAATTGATTAAATTGAATTGAATTAAATATAGAATAAAAAATAAAAGGTATATTTATAAAATAAAAAATATATTTATAGTTCCAATCATATAGTTTTAATTTTATTTAAATTCATAAGATATATATAGAATGCTCTATCTACACCCACATTAAATTGCAGTTTCATAAATTATAATCTTTGCTACAATATAAACTTCCCTAACCTTCTAAAATGTTAAAACTATGATGATCTAGGAACACTTATTTCTCAACTTTTTGAGCATAGAAGTAAAATCTTACAACGATCCAAGTAATCCTCTTAAGGTTTGATAGACCAAAGTTAGTTTCAATGAGTGTTAACTGCCATCATCGTCGTTATAAAATAAAAATAAATAACATAAAAAATATATTTATAATTTGAATCATCTAATTTAATTTTATTAAAATTCCTAATTGATAAGAGATGACTCATTTCAAAAACTAAAACATACCTTGGATGCGGGTGTTAGTGTTTCCACGTGGTTACATGCAGCTCGATACGTGGCAGATGTTGGAGGCAAAGGGGTGTCCCTTAACTGTACACCACCTGGAGAAAGGACGACGGATTAATGTTAGTGCATGCGAGGAGGGTGGTGAAGTGTGGGATCGATAACAGGTATTTAGTAGCATTTACGCAAAGTAGACAGTTCGAGAGGGAAACCATTGAAGTTCTTGCTCGAGAACCACGAACATTCATGGTGACGACTGAACCGTATAGTGTGGGAATGATATCCAGCATGGCGGAAACAGAGACGGGACAGACAAGGGAGAACGCCATTAATCCTTACCTTAATTGTGTCCAAGAAGCAATGATGATGGCGTCAAATGACATGGACGCAAGAGCGAATCTGTTACACCTAAATCTCGTCATCATGAGACCCGTGTCAACTCAGTGCCTTCATCCCCGAAGTCTCCCTGATCAGAAAGTCAATTAGAGCAAGTTGTTGACCTTTTTCCATAAGTTCTAGTTGGGCCAGTGTTAACAATCAAATTAACACCCTAGTCATGTGACAGAAGAAGCACATTTTTACCATGCGCCCGCAACATGAAGACATAAACATAAGTACATTCAGAAACAAGTCCTCTCTGATATAATCACTTCTCCCATAAATGGAAGGATTAGGTGAAGACAGTAAGAACCTAAGAAGACCAAGTTTAGTGATTGAACCGCTCATAAAAGGTCTAAAACTAAGCTACACCAATCAATAAGTGAAGATGAATGCATTAAAGTGCATCAATTGTACTTAAAGTATGTAAAAGTTGTTCAAAAAGCCTAAAAACTATGGAAAAGTGGGTTTTTGAGCTAAAATAATAAAAAAAGATGAAAAGGGATAATCCCACATTGAAAAGAGAAACATGAGGGCTCATTTCCCAATGCTATATAAGAAAGGCATGGGAGGCATTGTAGAGTACACCAAAGGAAGAGCAAAGGCATGCTGAAGAGATTCTGAAGGAGGAGAAGGAGCTCAAATTCGTCAAAAGCAAGGGTGAAGGAAGGGAAGCTCATGACAATGGAGGAGGGATTCACACCAAGATCATTGGTAAGGATGTACTTCTTCTGTCACATGACTAGGGTGTTAATTTGATTGTTAACCGCCAGCGCATATCGCAGTCTAGCAAGGAGATCCCAACTAGGTCAGGCACATATTTCCATCTGTCAGACTGCGCCAGTGGCTCAAGTTTCCTTTTCACATCCTGCGCTTTCCCTCTCAGGTGCAAGTTTCCCTAATATAACATGAGTCGGGGTTGGTTAAAATGGATAAAGGTGACCTTCGAGCGAATTCTTGAAGGTGGATGAGGTGGATCTCTATCCCTAACATGTAGGTGAGCTATCCTACGGTTCCCTAACCTCAAGGGAGGATCCCTTAGTCCTCTCCCCATGATCCTCAACCTACTCTATCCACTTGGTCTTATAAATATGAAGCTCCTCTCCATTCCAAAGGGAGGAAAGTTTATAGCACTTACATGCTGGTGGAATTAACCTAGGTGATCCCTATCCATCTCTTGGGAGGCATACATTCCCTTTGGAGGCATTGGCTTGGCTTGTTGGAGGAATATTGCAGCGTTAAGGCTTGGGTTGTAATCATCACTCTTCTATGTATTTCCCACTCATTTATAGTAATATAATCTCTTTCCATAAATGTCTTTGTATTAATGATATTTAGAGCTCACTTCCTTAACTGTTTTCTTAGATCAGTTAGTGTTTAGATGTGCTTTTACTGCTCATTTGTCTCTATGTGCTTTGACAGATTTTGCAGCTACGGATCTGACGACCACGAAGCTTAGAGCGACAAAGAGGAGAAGGATTCACGAATTCGGAGGTAAGACATCTATCTACCTTAATCTCTAATTGGTCTAGGAAAGTAGTTTTATATTATGTTTCCATTTGTTCTAGATCCACTTGGACTAGGGAGGTCATGCTCGCGTCAGCTCGAGTAGATTGTCCGAAAACAAATCTGGCGACCATACTGGGGAATCCTTTGTTTTGATTTCAATTTGAATGTGTTGTTTATTGATTTCTTAGTGAGCCATTTCTTTTCCTTCCAAGCCTCTTTTCACCATCAGATTTTCTTCTTGAAGAGTTTGTTGACCTTCTCTGAGTCTATTTGGGTCATTATCAGACCATTTGCTTCTTCATTGCTTGGAGATTTTCACTTCTCGCATTGGGTTATTCGCTCAACACAACTAGGTAGTGTATCCAGTGCACCGTTCCTTCCCGAGCACTTTTTTCCTTTGAGCATCTTGCGCCTTCAGCGCCTTTTCCTTTTTGACATCCTGCATCACCGACGCTTTTGCTCTGTTTACTGTCTGCGCCAGGCGCTCTAAGCCTAATGACAAAGTGCGTCGGCCCTTCAAGCTTGGTGCTTGGTCTATCCTCTCTCCAAATTTTGATTTTGATCTGACCAACAGGCTTCTCTGTGTTATACCTTCCAGTCAGAGACTTCTTTATTCAACATTGATTGTGTTTGGTTTGCTTGAGTTGATTTTTGGGTTCCATTTGATCAAGTGAGAGATTAGGTGGTGGCGGGAAATTTCAATCCCCCCCGGTCATCCGTTCGATCTTGCATTCCATTATCACCTTACCAGGTCTATTTAGCATGCTAGATCTGATTTCCAAACCTTTCTTGCACTTAGCCATTTAGTTTTGCTTGCATTTGATCGATTTTGAGTGACTTGAGTGTCTTTGGGTTCATTTGAGTGTTTGTCATTTTTCTTTGAGAATTTCTAAGTTACTAGGGTGCCGCGATTAGTCTTTTGTTTTCTGCTATTACATCTGAAAAGCATACTTATTATCAGATCTTGTTTTGATATACACATTGAAAAAATCGAAAGTGTCTCACTCTTTTGTTTTCAAAGTCATTTGGAAATTTTGGTAGGGTTGTTTCATGCATTGGAATTCATTATTTATAAATCTTTGAGAAGTTTGAAAAGGAAATCAATTAATTGTATTTTTTCTTAACTATGAGTTATCCATCTTTTTGAAAAAATCAAGTGAATTCAAGCTTTTGCAAAGTAATTCTAAGTTTGAGGCATTCTATGCACTTTTGATCTTTTATGCTTTTTAGGTCATTATCGCGAAAATTAAGAGTTAGTGCGTGCTAGGTAGAAGTTCTCCTTTTTCATTAGTACTTAGTTTTATTCTAGGTGGAAAAGACAAAAAGAAAAAGTTGTTGATTTGATGTGTTGTCGATTCTTGTGTTTTCTTCGAAAAATGGAAAAGAGTGCTTTCATCATCATTGGTAGATTTTGAACTTTTGGGAATTTTGTCTTATTGAGGTCATTGGAAAAATAATTTCTCCTTCCCTTACATAGATTTCATCAAAAGAAAAAGTGCACTTTCATGTAGTTAGGGTTGCATTATGTTTAAATTTTTGTCTTCACCTCATGCATTCACCTAACCGTCCAGATAAAATTTACCAGTAGAACTAGGTTAAATTTACTAGTAACTTGTGTGTTAAGTTAGTGAAGTGTTTCGGCATCGTAAAACGTGGCAGTTGTCGTTATTTTCTTGCACTGCATCCCAGGGGCACTGTAGTTCTTCCACGTACCAACCGATATATCGAAGACTCTTTCACGTACCTTAGGGTATATCGAAAGGCACTTCACGTAATCGGTAGTATATCGGAAGGCTCTTGTCGTAGGGTTGTGCATTAGACAGCACCACTACAGATTTGAGCTCCCACGTACCTTGTGTATATCGGGAGACACTCCTGGGATTCCTGAAACCAACCGAGCTAACCATTTGGTCATCTTGGCAGAACAATACACCGAGAAGAGCACTCAGGGAGCTACTACGCACGTACTATCAGGGAGTCATGTTATATGGTTAGGGGTACGGTCCTAATCCTCCCTGGTTAGTGATCTAAAAAATTGGGCCGAGTATAACTGTTGGACCCTGGAGTATATCGCGAGTTGCGAAGCCTTGACAATCATGTGAGTTTCCATACTGTTGAATCCACACCTATCACATAAGTTTGCTTGCAGCCTTCGTTTGTGTAGATTTTTATGGATTGCTTTTCTTTTGTATAGAAGACACTTAGGAGAAATTCTGGTTCAGTCATTCTGGCTGAACAACCTTTGAGAAGGTCCCGTAGAATTTTAAACTTACCATCCGAATATCCCCTTAACCCAGAGGTACTTTGGAGGGAAAGCATGGATCCACCAACTATTGTCATATCACCTGAAGCAGAAAACTCCATCATGGAGTTGGGAGTGAACTTTTCGCTTGCTTGGTCAAAAGTTGTTGTTTTGAAATGAATGGAAACCAAACCAGTGCAGATTTGGACATCATTCTTCTTAGATCCTATGTTGTGTTGATCGGAATGGATTGGTTAGAGAAACACTTTGTTGTGTTGGACCGCCACAATAAAGTTATTACATGTTTGAATGATGATGGCAGCAATAATGTACAAATAAAAGGCCTTCCGAGACCCATATCCTTAAGACATATTTCAGCCTTACAAAAGAAGAAATGCATCATAAAAAGGTGCCAGCTGTATGCGATTCATGTAGAAGAATTTCCTACTGAAAAGAAACAAGTTTGGATGAAAATCCAGTGTTGAAAGAATTTGAAGATGTATTTCAAGAAGTTCCTGGGTTACCACCCAGGAGGGATATCGACTTCACAATCGATTTGGTGCCTGGAACTATGCCAGCATCAAAAGCACCATACAAAATGGGTACTCCGCAGTTAAAAGAATTGCAAATGCAACTTGAGGAGTTACTTAATAAGGGGTATATACGACCTAGTATATCACCTCGGGTTGCTCTAGTTATTTTTGTAAGAAATAAGGATGGCACACTTAGATTATGTGTGGACTAAAGGAAGTTAAACAAGGCCACAATTAAGAACACGTACCCTCTACCTAGAATTGATGATCTTTTTTATCAGTTGAGAGGTGCGCGGATATTTTCTAAGATAGATTTGAGATCTGGATACCACCAAATACGCATTAAGTATGAACACATATGTAAAACCGCTTTCAGAACCAGATATGGGCATTACGAGTTTACGGTGCTTCCTTTTCGTTTGACGAATGCTCCAGCTACATTCATGTGTTTAATGAATGGTATATTCACAGAGTTTTTGGATAAGTTCATTATAGTATTTTTGGATGATATACTTATATATTCCAAAACCGAGGAGGAGCATGAAGAACATCTCAATATTACTTTGCAAATCTTGAGAGAAAATCAAGTGTATGCCAAGCTTAACAAATGCACTTTCTACCAGAGACGGTTGTTATACATGGGACATATCATTTCTAAAGAAGGTGTGGCAATGGACCCAGTTAAAGTAAATGCTATTATGGAATGGCCTACTCCTCGCAATGTTTCTGAGGTAAGATCATTCATGGGACTGGATGGCTATTACAAAAAGTTTATAAAATCTTTCTAAAAAATAACCCATCTGATTACATCTTTGCAAAAGAAAGATGTACCTTTCATATGGAGTTAGAAATGTGAAAATAGTTTCAAACTTCTAGAGGAATTGCTCACATGCGTGCCTATATTGAAAATTTCAGACTCAGATAAAGAGTTTTTGGTATGTACTAATGCATCATTTGAAGGACTCGGTGGATTTCTAATGCAGGAAGGACATGTGATTTGCTATGAGTCATGAAAGTTAAAGGAGCATGAGAAAAACTATGCTACTCATGACTTGGAGCTAGCAGCCATGGTTCACGCACTTCGCATGTGGAGGCACTATATTCTGGGAAGTAAGTTTGAGTTAAGAACTGATCATGATAGTTTAAAGTATTTATTTGATCAGCCTCAGCTAAATGCCTAGAAAGTAAGATGGGTTGAATTTTTAAGTGAGTCCAGTTTCGAAATCAAGTATTTAAAAGGAAAAGAAAATCGAGTAGCTGATGCACTCAGCATAAGGGGTCAGCTGATGCATGTTTTAGCCATCAGTACTTAGAATTCCGAATTACAAATTAGATTGCATGAAGCATTGAAAAATGACAAAATTTATCTACAAGTGGCAAGAGCATTGCAAGATGGAAATAAATCGTTAAAGTTCTGCAATTATGCATTGACAGAGGATGGTATTCTTCACTTTAAAGATATAATTTATGTACCTGACAATGAAAAGTTGAAGAAATTAATAATGCGTGAAATGCATAATGTACCATATGTAGGGCATCCCAGATACTAGAAAACTCTAATAGCAATAAAGAAAAATTATTATTGGCCAATTATGAAGAAGGAAGTGGCTAATTACATTGCACATTGTTTAGAATGTCAAAGAGTCAAGGAAGAGCATCAATATACAGTTGGTTTGCTTCAACCTTTGTCCATTCCAGAGTGGAAATGGGACACAGTAACTATTGATTTTATTACAAGTTTTCCGAGAACCACGAGGCAACATGATTCTATCATGGTAGTGGTTGATAAGTTAACCAAATCACCCATTTTATTCCAGTTCAATCAACTTTCAAGGCAACTAAAATTGCAGAAATTTATATGAAAGAAGTCGCTAGGTTACATGGACCCATTACAACCCTAAGGAGTCTACTTGGGAATTGGAAGATATAATGTGGGAAGAGTATCCACATCTATTTTGAAATGAGTATATAAATAATATAAATATTCCTGCAATAGTTGTGTATATGTATATTTATGATACAATGGTAAACACTGAGGATGGTGTAAACTCTAAGGGGAGGGGAATTGTAATACCCCTGGCCCAGATTTATAACTGATACTGCATTCTAAACATTTTTTGCTATGCAGTATGTACATAGCCTGTTTATTATTTTAATATAAAATTTCCAATTGGTTGCGTGGTGAGCAATACGCTGAAGAGGAGATCCAGATATTAACCGAGGTTTGTGAGGGGGTAAGGTTTACCTGTGTACCTTGTCTCATTGATCAATTGTTTTCTAAACCTCATGTTAAAATACAAAAACCCATGTTCCTAAGCCAAACTCAAATGGGGGAGTGATTAATAATTAAATATTATTAATTAAACTTGGGAGAATTTAATTAATTTTAATTAAGTTGTTAATGGAAATTAGGAAAGAAGGGAATGTATCCGTGAGATGTAGAAAAGTCGGTGGCGGTTGATGGTTAAGACACCCCTAAGCGGAAAGGCTGCCGGTTCGAAACCCCGCGGATACTAAAATCCAATCATGCTAAGGGTTGGTGCGGTCCAGGCCGGGTGCGATCCCCGGGTGATTTTGACATCTTAGATGCCCCTGGTTCGTGATCTCTCAACCAATGGCGAACCCTGCTAGTCAGGGGGTACTACCAATTTCCAACAAAAAAAAGGAAAGAAGGGAACGTGGTTCCTTTGGGATAGCCACATGGGAAACTGAAAGATGCCACTCATTTTCGAGGAATGCTGTGGCGAATTCCTGGGGGAGGAAAAAATGGAGTCACAGACAGTGAAGAGTATCATGGTGTGACTTTGAATTCATAGAGGTGAAGAAAACTCTGTTTTTACAACCCGTTTTTACAACCTGTACTGGCATAGTACTTCCTTTGGTTGAATTAACTAGTCAATTGGCAATTTGTGCATGAAACCACGAGTGGAATTCCGACACTTACAGTGAAGTGGATCGCTGTGTGTCTGTGAAGGAGCTGTGGTGGGTTAATTGCGGAATTGACAAGGAATTGGTTAGACACTGTTGTTTTGGTTGTGCCTGGTAGAGATTATTTCATTTTTCTCGGTTATTTCTACGTTGTACCTGTGAGTGAGCCGAGGGGGTTGGTGAGTTATCTGTGGTTAATGTCTGGTTATTTCTACGTTGTACGTTCTACGTTGGTAAGTATGCTTTGAGAAATTATGTTTGCGGCATTTCTACGGATAATAAATATAATTTGGGTACAAATGAAATTTAAAAGAATTATATTTTGGGAAATCATATTTTGTGGGTTGAAACAATAAATTCCTTGTTTTAATTTAATCCCTGAGAATATAATAACCATTAGATAGAATTTCCAGAATTTAATTAAATTAAAATTGATGGTCATTTTATGTTTAAAGTATTTTTTTGGTTACATTTATAAAAATATGAAGGAAATAACTATTTGAAATTGGAACTCAACGAATGGCTAGAAAATGTCCTAGATTTTAGGAATTGGTAAAAATGGTTAAAATGGAGTTATGGTGAAAAATTTGTGAAAGACAACGATGAATAAATGTTCAACTGTAAATCATAACCATTATTATTTTGAATTGGTTTGTTGTTTTAGTTTAAAGAGATGATTTAGTTAACTAAAGCAAAACCATGAATTGGTTGTATGGTTTACAAAAATCATGGACGGGTTTAGTTAAGTAAAAGTTTTGAAACTAATACTGAAAGGTTGAAGACATGTTATAGATATGTTTATGGGTCTTATAATAAACTTATGCTTCCCCAATTATGTGCATAATATATTATACATGTAATTAATTTATTAATATGTTATTCTTTAAAAAAAAATGTGTGTTTTGTTTAGTCATTATAACAGTTACACCATTACATAGAGGAAGGGAATACTTCCATCCTCCTCCGACTCACTAGTGAGTTTATTATATCTGATTGATTATTTAGGTGCTCATGGAGTTTGTTTAGTTCCTTCGTCCATAGCCCCACTTTATGTTGGCGTCTTCAATGAACATCTTGCATAAGATAGTTTGATAGGATATAACTCAAGGGCTTTCTTCATAAGGTACTCCATGATGAAAATGCTCACAACTACAAGAGGAAGTGTTGACCCCAAGCTATATCACTAGTTTGTTCATAACTCTCCATAGAATCTAAGTAAATTTGTGTAAAGGTAAACTTTTATTAATTTTTTTTTAAACAAAGAAAAAATTCATACCCAAATTTCTTTTGTGTAAAATGAATTTTACAAATTTTTTTCCCAGTAAGAAAAAAAACCAACACTTTTGATATTAAAAAATACATAAAAGGCAACCAAAACAATAAGTCTCAGTAAGAAAAAAAACCAACATTTTTGATATTAAAAAATACATAAAAGGCAACCAAAACAATAAGTCTATCTTTTAGGGAAGACGATATACAAATATAATTTTTTTACAACATTTATAACATGAAAATCTTCATAACTTATTAATTTAATAAAAAAATATACTATATTTTTCAAAACTATTTACCTATAAGTAGTTAAAAAAAATTACAACATAAATATACCTAAATACCTACAAAATGGTTCATAAACATATATATCATGTGTATATTATCAATGACCATGGATAATATATATAATTATAATTATAACCAACATAGATCCATCTTAAACCCGTATCTATCAAGTAGCAAGAGGGATCCAATTTCTTGAGGTGTATTTCTTTTTTTAAATTTAAACTCAAGAAATTGGATTTAAGTTTTAAGTTTTTATTTTATAAACGAACATCTATTTTTTAATTACTTTTCATAATATTTTATTTTATGAACCAACATGGATTTTTTAAAGTATTTTCCATAATTTTTTATCTTATGAACCCACATGAATTTTTTTAATTATTTTGTTACAAAGTTATATCACGTTATAACATCTCCCCCATACTGAGTTATAGAGCATAAGTTATAAAGCACTTCATTTCACTCGATGCAATTGTTATATATATAATATATTTATAATCACATATCTTCCCTTAAAAATACTTCCAAACTATTCTTCTCTATCTGGAGATAAGCATAGTGAGAAAAAAGCTAACAACTTAACTAACATGGAAAAAAATATGAAAGAAGTGGGACAACCGTTGGTAGAAATATTTAAAATGATTTAAGTGCCTTCCAAATAACAACGACCAAAACAATAAAAAATTATATTTCATTTATAAAAAGGGTGTTATTTTGTCTTCTTCAATACTAAAAATATTCCCAAATTGGACAATTCAAAAGGTGTTATCTAGTCTTCTTCCATATTAAAAATATGTTATCATTAAATGTTTTCCCAAATTGAACCCTTCATAGGAAAAACATTTAATATTAAAAAAATATGTTACTAAATGTTCTTCTCGCTTCGATCACACATTTTTAATGTTCTTCTCGCTTGGACCACACATTTTTAAAAAAATATGTTACTAAATATAATATTATTATTCGCTTGGACCACACATTTTAAAAAAAATATGTTACTAAATATAATATTATTATTATTATGGTGGTTCATTGTCTCAAAACGTTTAAATAATTTTAAACATTTCTATCGAAGGTTGTCTCCTTTCATATGAAGTGTTCCTTCGTATTAAAATATGTTACCTTTTTCGCATATTTAAAAATAAATTAAAATCAGATAAATAAATAACTATTTTCAAACCATTGATAATGACTTTTCATTTATTTAATTTTTAAACTTGGGTTTAATTAATTAATTTATTAATGACTTTTCATTTATTTAATTTTTAAACTTGGGTTTAATTAATTAATTTATTAATATTATTTATTAGAGTAAAGCTTTAAAGGAATGAGCTGGATTATTATATAGAAGGATGATTTCTATTTTAGTTTTTGTTCATCTTTTCTTTTCTTTTTTTTTATTATTATTATTTTATGATTTTGTTTTCAATATTATAATGATTTTAGATCGGGTTTTAAAAATGTTGTAATTTTAAGTTTTTAAAAAAAAGTTGTTAATGATAGGCATTGTTGATTTTACAATTTTTGTTGTAAGAGTATTGGTTGTTAGAATTATGGTTATAAAAAATTGGAATTTTGTCACCAAAAAAATGGGGGATAAGGTATTATTCGGAGCATTTCATTTTTATTTAAGGGTTGATTTTAAGGTTTTGGTTGCAACGATGCCAATGATTAAGGCCATGGATGAGATGAGAAAAAATGACGTTTTTAGTGTTACTTTTCGATTCAGGGGTTGATTTTAAGGTTTTCGTTGGCAACACTACAAGGTTGATAACACCATGGTTGCAAAAGATGGTAATTTTAACCTTGAAAAAATGGTGCCACTAGAAACACAACCTTTTGATTTGAGGTAAAAAAACTACTAAATGCGATCTTTAAAAGAATGATAACTTTAGAGGGCTCTCATCAAGTAGGTAACTACATTTGAAAAATGGATTCCAATTTAGGGATTTTCAAATAATGAATGAGATTAATTTGTATTATAATTTTCTTGTGTTTTGATTAGGTTTTATGTTTTTGAAGGTGTGGGGCCTACCTTTCATGCTTTTTTTAAAAACAAAATTGTTTTGTTTTTTAACTTAGTAGAGGAGGGCTTCTTATAGTGTGATACCATGAGGGGTCACATTCTAGCTGAGAGATGGGGATGATTCCTAGGAAGTCTCAAGGGATGAGGTGGGTGCAAGTGGGATGTTTCCAAAGTCCTATGGAGTTCCCACCCTTTTCAGAACGCCCCTAAGGAGTACCAAAATTCCTTGGAACATGAAAGCATATGAAACATGTGTTTCAAGAGTGTAAATCCTATATAAACTAAATTGGTAGGTATATTCAAATGGAGTTGTCTAAAAATTCGACGATTTAGCTCGTACGAGGGCTTTTCACCGGAATCTGGCGTTTTTTATTTTGCAAAATTTGAATTTAACTATGTTTTAATGGAAATTTTGACGGTATTAATGGATTCAACACCATCAAAAACCCCGGGGCATCCAAAATTTCAAACTTTGAGAGTTGTACCCAAGATTTATAAAATTTTCTGTCCGATTTTTTCAAAATAATAGGGAAAACACAATATGGTGGGGGGTGGGGGGAGATAATAGGGAAAACAAAAACCCCACCCCCACCATAATGTCCCTTCCAACCCATATCGAACACCTCGCCAACCATTGGGAGAACCAGAGAGAAGATCACAATGCTTCTATCCAGGCTCGTTGTGAGGATTAAACGTGCCTCCCGTCATTTTTCATAGCCATTAGCATGACGTTCCACCGGGCCTGGGCGATTGATGAAATCCATGCCTGATCATTTACCAATTTCAGTAGTAATTCCCCACACTTGGAAATTATTTCTCACTGCTCTGTTGTACCCCGATCAAATTAGATTCGCCTCTGCACTTCCATCACCTCCCTTAATTCTCCCTACAGTACAAACTTCGTGAAACATCCATTCACCGCCACCTTTGGCCATGAATCCCCCACGTGTCATGGGCCCTAGTTCCACTTGTCCACATGCATATAAATGAGCACCCGCATCCAGGGTATCCAAAAATTACTATGCTAAAATTAAAGAAAAGATGCATTTTTAAAGTCATATCTCACTCCATCCCTAACCTCCAATGCAAAACTAGTCCCTCTAAGGGAGGTGTAGGTCTTCCTTAAAAAAAGCATCTGCCTCCTAATTTATTTCTCTAAAAATGTGATTGGAAGATGGGATAATGGAATAAATTGCGAGGATAATTGTTTCATCTAGAAGAGGTTGCAGATGGTAGTTCCTCGTAATATATTCTCCCTTTATCCACTAGATCAATAGCATCGAGTCACCAAAAACGTGTAGAGAAGTTTATCCGTATTCGACTACCAATGTAAGAAGAAGACTTAAATCCCGCAGATTTGAGAGATTGTTAGATCTTTGACCAATCTCGAATTTGAAATTGAAAGAATGAGCCTCCAAAAGATGTAAAATTCCTCCAGCACCACCTAAGGTTCCCCTTGAGAGGCTCCATCAAAATATGCCCTTGCCTTGATCTTGTCCATTATCACTCTGGGAATTTTTGCATTCCTTTATTGCTTAAAATAGGTCATTATATTAATTCCATATATTGCTACAACCAATGGATGTAATAGTTTGTCCTCAAAGATTATAGAATTCCTAGACAACCATATGCCCCATGGAAAAATAAACAATAAAGCTCTATAATTTTTGGTGTCTACATGATCACACCTCTTCTTCAAAGCCTCTTCAATGGAGTCCCCATGAACATAATCCTCCCAACTCAATAAGACATGATACCTCAACCCAAACCTATAGCAAAAAGGGACTGCTCATGGTCAAATGAAAATATGTCTCTTCATGTCTATGGCATAGAATGCACCACCCAAAATCTTACAAATCTTTTGAGTATGTCCTAAGTATGGGACCTTGTTTTTTAAAAGCAACAGTATCACATGAATATTCAAGCTTTGGAAGTACCTTTAAAACACTATATCTCCTTCCACAACCATTTTGATGATTCCAATTCTCCTTGCAAATATTAAAACCTTATAACCTTCCTTTGGTGTGATAAAAAACATTTAGATGTTTCATCAATATGAGAGAGTCCTCCCAAATCATTTAATTTTACTCGACTGGTACAAAACTATTTAATATAATGGTCCCATATCTTATTGTTCTGCAGCATTAAAACCCAACTTTCTCCTAATCATCCACTTATTGTAGTGTCCCTTTTTAAGAATTTGCAAAAAACTAGGAAAAATTGCAAATTTTGATCAATTCGACCCTTAGACTAGTATTGACTCAACTGCTTCCAAATGGTTCCGAATTGGGTCTAAATGAGTTTGGAAGGTATTCAGACATGTAAATGAGGCTGATGGATTCTTGGACACTCTTAAAACACTTCTGCAACATTCATTTATAATCAGGGAAAAATAGGGAACTTTACTAGTCAAATCGAGGTTCAAAACCCCCAAGGGCAAGGGACAAGGATGGCTTCCCAAACACTGTAAGACCTTCCCAAATTTCAGAATAGAGACATGGTATTGATAAAGGACTTCAATGGGCTCCCCAATTCATCATCAATTAGTTTCTATAGGCTTCTGCAACTTCCATAAATCAGATGTTTGTATACTAGCATTAACATAAGGGGAAATGATAGTAAATCTCCACAAATGGTTACGAAACTTAAGAATATTGCTCCCAATGGTTCCATGATGAAAATTCTAACAAGTACAGGTGGAAGTGTTGAGCCCAAGCTGTATCACTAGTTTGTTCATAACTCTCCCATAGAGTCTAAATAAATTTGTGTAAAGGCAAACTTCTACTAATCTTATTGTTTTCAAACATGACACTAACTTTATAACTTGTATAGACTTATTGATACGATTTTTTTTTAAACAAAGAAAAAATTCATACCCAAATTTCCTTTGTGTAAAATGAATTTTACAACTTTTTTTTTTCTCAACTTGAAAAAAAACCAACACTTTTGATAGTCATTATATGAATAAAAAAGTACATTGTTCGGAGCGGTTCATCATGAAATAGATGAACCCAAAACATCAACATATAACATAAAAGGTAACCAAAACAGTAAGTCTATCTTCTCAAGAAGACGATATACAAATATAAAAAATTTTACAACATAAAAATACCTAAATACCTACAAAATGGTTTGTAAACATATATATCATGTGTATATTATCAATGACTATATATATATATATATATATATATAGATATATATATTTGCACCGAGTGAAACGAGGTGCTCTACAGCCCAGTATGGGGGAGATATTGTAACGTTTGTGATGTAACAAAATAATTAAAAAAATTCATGTCGGCTCATAAAATAAAAAATTATGGAAAGTATTTAAAAAATATCCATGTTGGTTCATAAAATAAAATATTATGAAAAGTAATTAATATATATATATATATATATATATATATATATATATATATATATATATATTTGCACCGAGTGAAACGAGGTGTTCTACAACCCAGTATGGGGGAGATATTGTAACGTTTGTGATGTAACAAAATAATTAAAAAAAATTCATGTCGGCTCATAAAATAAAAAATTATGGAAAGTATTTAAAAAATATCCATGTTGGTTCATAAAATAAATATTATGAAAAGTTAATTAAAAAATAGATGTTCGTTTATAAAATAAAAACTTAAAACTTAAACCTGGATCTATCAATCAAGAGAGATCAAATTTCATAAGTTTAAATTTAAAAAAGAAATACACCTCAAGAAATTGGATCCCTCTCGATGCTTGATAAATGCAGGTTTAAAATGGATCTATGCTAGTTATAATTACATATCTTCCCTTAAAAATACTTCCAAACTATTCTTCTCTATAGAGATGGGCATAGTGAAAAAAAGAGCTAACAACATAATTAACATGGAAAAAAATATGAAAGAAATGGGACAACCGTTGGTAGAAATATTTAAAACGATTTAAGAGCCTTCAAAATAACAACGACCAAAACAATAAAAAAAGATATTTCACGTATAAAAAGGGTGTTATTTTGTCTTCTTCTATACTAAAAATATTCCCAAATTGGACAATTCAAAAGGTGTTATCTAGTCTTCTTCCATATTAAAAATATGTTATCATTTAATGTTTTCCCAAATTGAACACTTCATAGGAAAAAACGTTTAATGTTAAAAAAATATGTTACTAAATGTTCTTCTCGCTTCGACCACACATTTTTAATGGGCAAGAAATATAATTTTATTATGGTGGTTCATTGTCTCAAAACGTTTAAATAATTTTAAACATTTCTATCGAAGGTTGTCTTCTTTCATATTTGAAGTGCTCCTTAGTATTAAAATATGTTACTTTTTTCGCATATTAAAAATAATTAAAATCAGATAAATAATAACTATTTTCAAACCAATGACTTTTCATTTATTTAATTTTTAAACTTGGTTTTAATTTATTTATTTATTAGAATAAAGCTTTAAAGGAATGAGCTGGATTAATTATATAGAAGGATGATTTCTATTTTAGTTTTTGTTCCACTTTTCTTTTTATTATTATTATTTTTATGATTTTGTTTTCAATATTATAATGATTTTAGATCATGTTTTAAAAATGTATGTAATTTTAAGTTTTTTCAAAAAAGTTGGTTAACGATAGACATTGTTGATTTTACAATTTTTTGTTGTAAGAGTATTTGGTCTATTATTATTTTATGATTTTGTTTTAAATATTAATGATTTTGTTTTCAATATTATAATGATTTTAGATCATGTTTTAAAAATGTTGTAATTTTAAGTTTTTTCAAAAAAGTTGTTAATGATAGAGATTGTTGATTTTACAATAGATGAACCCAAAATATCAACATATAACATGAAATAGATGAACCCAAAACATCAACATATAACATAAAAGGTAACCAAAACAGTAAGTCTATCTTCTCAAGAAGACGATATACAAATATAAAAAATTTTACAACATAAAAAAACCTAAATACCTACAAAATGGTTTGTAAACATATATATCATGTATATATTATCAATGACCATGGATAGTATATATCATTATAATTATAATTATAATTATTATATATATATATATATATATATATATATATATATATATTTGCACCGAGTGAAATGAGGTGCTCTACAGCCCAGTATGGGGGAGATATTGTAACGTTTGTGATGTAACAAAATAATTAAAAAAATTCATGTCGGCTCATAAAATAAAAAATTATGGAAAGTATTTAAAAAATATCCATGTTGGTTCATAAAATAAAATATTATGAAAAGTAATTAAAAAATAGATGTTCGTTTATAAAATAAAAACTTAAAACTTAAACCCGGATCTATCAATCAAGAGAGATCAAATTTCTTGATTTTAAATTTAAAAAAAGAAATACACCTCAAGAAATTGGATCCCTCTCGATGCTTGATAAACACAGGTTTAAGATGGATTTATGCTGGTTATAATCTCATATCTTCCCTTAAAAATACTTCCAAACTATTCTTCTCTATAGAGATGGGCATAATAAAAAAAAGAGATGGGCATATCTTCCCTAAAAAATACTTCCAAACTATTCTTCTCTATAGAGATGGGCATAGTTAAAAAAGAGATGGGCATAGTGAAAAAAGAGCTAACAACATAACTAACATGGAAAAAAATATGAAAGAAATGGGACAACCGTTGGTAGAAATATTTAAAACGATTAAATAACAACGACCAAAACAATAAAAAAATATATTTCACGTATAAAAAGGGTGTTATTTTGTCTTCTTCTATACTAAAAATATTCCCAAATTGGACAATTCAAAAGGTGTTTTTCACAGAAAAATATAACTTACTATTAATATGTGAAATAGTAAATAACACCAGCTGGCATAAATATACAAACTGCTCACCATCCGGCCCAGAAGAGCATATGTGACATGTCAATCAGATAGGCACATGTGCCAATATCAACATCAGAAAATGTCCACAATAAAAGTCAAAGGTCCACAAAATATATCAAGAATCCCTCCCGAAGGAGAAACGGATTCATCAAACACCAGAAGCATCATAGTGTCCAACCAAAAATAGGAACACAAGTCCAGACAGTCACAGCTGCCAATCATCATAAATATCATATAAAATATCCAACAGATCAAAATATATCAAAGCACAACCAATATCATCCGTCAATAGTGCCGCAAAAAGTGGAAGTATAAAAACGTCCAACAAGGAGTTGGAGCCAACCCTTATGTGAGATCTGCACATAGAGCTAAACAGAGCATGTAAGTATGTACAGCACACCATATAATATACAAAAAGCATCATAATAACATATAAAGGAAATAACATGACCAAAAAATATCAAGTCCAGTGTAGATGGTAAGATCCCTGAGAAAACAGAATATCCTCCCACCATTCTTGCCACATGATGACCCCAGCCTCAGAGGTAAGAGCCTTCTTAGATAACATGTCCGCCTCCATATTGGCTTCCCGGAAAACATGTTCAAAATGAATGTGTTGAAAATCTTTGATAAGCGACTGGGCCGCATCCATCCAATGTTTAAGGAGCAAAATATTAAGTGGGGACTTGCCTCTTGCCCATGAGATAATAGATAAAGAATCGCCAAAAACCACAAGAGCAGTAATCTTTCGCATGCGAGCCCAAAAGAGTAATAGCCAGAGGGCACATAACTCGCTCCTGGTGTTTGAACCATTGCCCAAATTAAGCCAAGTATGGATGGAGACATCATTTGAAATGTGAATAATGGCACCCACACCACCCCCCCCAAAACGATCCACAGCAGCACCATCAAAAAAGCCGCATGGGAATATCAGCACAGGGAGAGCATGACGACGATTCCCAACCAGCCTACCTTTGCCCCCAGCAGCTCCGTGGATAGAGACAAATTCATTATGTGCAGCAAGGATTTTAGAACATAGCCCATCCCTAAAAGGGATACAGTTTTCAAATATGTACCTGTTTCTGGCTTTCCAAACCTCCCAAATCATAAAATATGGTAATTCTGTATTCCCAGTAGCATGGCGAGACCAAGCAACGAGACAATCACTAAGTGTGCAGAGGTTCCAATGAAAATGTATACCAGCTTTGTTTGCAATTAAGGACCAGAGCTCCCTTATGAATGTACAGGAAGTGAAGAGGTGGTCCACCGATTCCTCCTGAGTGCAACAAAGGGTACACCATCCCGAAAAAAAACACTTCATAGGAAAAAACATTTAATGTTAAAAAAATATGTTACTAAATGTTCTTCTCGCTTCGACCACACATTTTTAATGGGCAAGAAATATAATATTATTATTATTATGGTGGTTCATTGTCTCAAAACGTTTAAATAATTTTAAACATTTCTATCGAAGGTTGTCTTCTTTCATATGAAGTGTTCCTTAGTATTAAAATATGTTACTCTTTTCGCATATTTAAAAATAATTAAAATCAGATAAATAAATAACTATTTTCAAACCAATGACTTTTCATTTTATTAATTTTTAAACTTGGTTTTAATTTATTTATTTATTAATATTATTTATTAGAATAAAGCTTTAAAGGAATGAGCTGGATTATTATATAGAAGGATGATTTCTATTTTAGTTTTTGTTCCATTTTTTTTTATTATTATTTTATGATTTTGTTTTCAATATTATAATGATTTTAGATCATGTTTTAAAAATGTTGTAATTTTAAGTTTTTTCAAAAAAGTTGTTAATGATAGACATTGTTGATTTTACAATTTTTGTTGTAAGAGTATTGTTCTATTATTATTTTATGATTTTGTTTTAAATATTAATGATTTTGTTTTCAATATTATAATGATTTTAGATCATGTTTTAAAAATGTTGTAATTTTAAGTTTTTTCAAAAAAGTTGTTAATGATAGAGATTGTTGATTTTACAATTTTAGTTGTAAGAGTATTGGTCGTTAGAGTTATGGTTATAAAAAAATTGGAATTTTGTCACAAAAAAAATGGGGATAAGGTACTACTTGGAGCACTTTTTTATTTATTTAAGGGTTGATTTTAAGGTTGTGTTTGCAACGACACCAATGGTTAAGGCTATGGATGAGATGGGAAAAAAATGACGGTTTTAGTGCCACTTTTCAATTCAGGGGTTGATTTTAAGGTTTTCGTTGGCAACACTACAAGGTTGATAACACCATGGTTGCAAAAGATGGTAATTTTAACCTTGAAAAAATGGTGCCACTAGAAACACAACTTTTTTATTTGAGGTAAAAAAACTACTAAATGCGATCTTTAAAAGAATGATAACTTTAGAGGGCTCTCATCAAGTAGGTAACTCACATTTGAAAAATGGATTCCAATTTAGGGATTTCCAAATAATGAATGAGATTAATCTGTATTATACTTTTCTTGTGTTTTATTTAGGTTTTATGTTTTTGAAGGTGTGGGGCCTACCTTTCATTGTTTTTTTTAATTTTGTTTTGTTTTTAACTCAGTAGAGGAGGGCTTCTTATAGTGTGATACCATGAGGGATCACATTCTAGCTGAGAGATGGGGATGATTCCTAGGAAGTCTCAAGGGATGAGGTGGGTGCAGGTGGGATGTTTCCAAAGTCCTATGGAGTTCCCACTCTTTTCGGAACGCCCCTAAGGAGTACCAAAATTCCTTGGAACATCAAAGCATATGAAACATGTGTTTCAAGAGTGTAAATCCTATATAAACTAAATTGGTAGGTCTATTCAAAAGGAGTTGTCTAAAAATTTGACAATTTGGCTTGGACGAGGGCTTTTCACTGGAATCTGACATTTTTTATTTTGCAAAATTTGAATTTAACTGTGTTTTAATGGAAATTTTGACGGTATTAATGAATTAAACACCATAAAAAATCTCGGGGCATCCAAAATTTCAAACTTTGAGAGTTGTACCCAATATTTATAAAAATTTATGTCAAATTTTTTCAAAATCATGCCGGAAAAATCAAAATTTTCCATTTGAAATCATATAACTTTTAGACTACATGTATTCAAACTCACCTTAAAGAACATAGGGTTAATATTAATCATAATTATATTTCTAAATATATTATTTTGGATTTTTCCATAACCAAACACCTTACCTTCTTTAATGACACTAAAATTCATGCACCTATATTGCATTACTCATCTTGACTCATTAATGAAGTCTTTGAAATTGAGAAACATGGTAAAAATATTTTTAATTGAAAATATGGTTACAAACTTAATTACTCTTGAAAGCCCATCATCCATCATCCTCACCAATAAACCCCTCCATTTCATCCTTATATTATTTCTTTTCCTCATTATTTCATCTTTTTAATCCCTATTCATTACGTTTCTTAATGTTTCCTTCCCATTTCTTATCTTTAACACCTTCTAGTTATGTTTTCTACTTAAAACAATCTCTTCTATTTTTTTAAGCATCCGAATCCCCTATAATTCTAACTATTTAATTATTTATTTCTCATTTCACATCTCATGTAGATTTCCTCAATCAAATTTTCACATATCATCTCATTTCTTTTATATATTATGCTTTTACTTACAATTTCACCCAAAAATTTAGTATTATTATTTTCCTTGTCATGTGGTGGTGGCGACGACTGAGACCCATTTGGTCTATCGAACCTTAAGAAAAGAGAAAGAAGTTATTTGGATTTCTGTAAAATTTGATTCCTATGATTAAATGGCTTATAAAGACACGTACCTAGGTCACCATAGTTTTAACAAGTTAGAAGATCATGGAGGTTAGAATTGTAGCAAATATTAGGAAACTACGATCAAATGTGGGTGTACGTAGGGCACTCTAAAAAAAAGTGAGATTCTCCCTCAACACTCATAGACTCACAGAGCTAGCAAATCCTTTCAAATGATTAATGTAATTTTAGTATCTTCATGAGGGTGGGGGTGGGGGGAGATAATAGGGAAAACACAAACCCCACCCTCACCATAATGTCCCTTCCAACCCATATCGAACACCTCGCCAACCACCGGGAGAACCAGAGAGAAGCTCACAATGCTTCTATCCAGGTTCGTTGTGAGGATTAAACGTGCCTCTCGTCATTTTTCATAACCATTAGCATGACGTTCCACTGGCCTGGATGATTGATGAAATCCATGCCTGATCCTTACCAATTTCAATAGTAATTCCCCACACTCGGAAATTATTCCTCACTGCTCTATTGTACCCCCATCAAATTAGAACCGCCTCTGCACTTCCATGATTCCATCACCTCCCTTAATTCTCCCTATAGTACAAAATTCATGAAACATCCATTCACTGCCACCTTTGGCCATGAGTCCCCCGCGTGTCGTGGCCTTAGTTCCACTTGTCCACATGCATATAAATGAGCACCCTCATCTAGGGTATCCAAAAAGAATATACTAAAATTAAAGAAAATATGCATTTTAAAATTCAGATCTCACTCCATCCCTAACCTCCAATGCAAACTAGTCCCTCTAAGGTAGGTGTAGGTCTTCCTTAAACAAAGCATCTGCCTCCTAGTTTCTTTCTCTAAAAATATGATTGGAAGATGGGATAATGGAATAAATTGTGAGGATAATTGTTTCATCTAGAAGAGGTTTGCAAATGGCAGTTCCTCGTAATATATTCTCCCTTTATCCACTTGATCAGTAGCATTGAGTCACCAAAAACATGTAGAGAAGTTTATCTGTATTCGACTACCAATGTAAGACGAAGACTTAAAGCCCACAAATTTGAGAGATTGTTAGATCCTTGACCAATCTCGAATTTGAAATTGACAGAATGAGCCTCCAAAAGATGTAAAATTCCTCCAGCACCACCTAAGGTTCCACTTGAGAGGCTCCATCAAAATATTCCCTTGCCTTGATCTTGTCAATAATATCCTCCATTGTCACTCTGGGAATTTTTACATTCCTTTATTGCTTAAAACAGGTCATTATATTAATTCCATATATTGCTACAACCAATGGATGTACTAGTTTGTCCTCAAAGATTATAGAATTCCTAGCCAACCATATGCCCCATGGAAAAATAAACAATAAAGCTCTATAATTTTTGGTGTTTACATGATCACACCACTTCTTCAAAGCCTCTTAAATGGAGTCCCCCATGAACATAATCCTCCCAACTCAATAAGACATGATACCTCAACCCAAACCTATTGCAAAAAGGGACTGCTCATGGTCAAATTAAAATTTGTCTCTTCATGTCTATGGCATAGACTGCACCACCGAAATCTTACAAATATTTTGGAGTATGTCCCAAGTATGGACCTTGTTGTTTAAAAGCATCCACATGAATATTCAAGCTTTCGAAGTACATTTAAAACACTATATCTCCTTCCACAACCATTTTGATGATTCCAATTCTCCTTGCGATATTAAAACCTTATAACCTTCCTTTGATGTGTAAAAAACATTTAGATGTTTCATCAATATGAGAGAGTCCTCCCCTCCTTTAATTTTACTAAATTGGAACAAAACTATTTAGTATAATGGTCCCATATCTTATTGTTTGCAGCATTAAAACCCAACTTTCTCCTAATCATCCACTAATCATCCACTTATGTTGCCAAATAGTCATGTTGATACGATCTATATATTTTCTATTTTTTAATTTTAATAATTTGAATATATCCAACATCTACTAATCAAATTTTTTAACTCAATTTATATTTTTTTTTTCCTCGGAAAAAATCGTAATTTTATTTCAAGTAGAAACAAAATTACATTCTGCACATGTAGTAGAATCACTTAGATCCCTACATTGTCACATCTTAACATTCCCATATTATCATCATGTCTATTTTCCCATACATTCAGCAAAAGAAACTGCTGTCCATACAACCCACATATATCCTATTACATAATATCAGTAAAAACCATCATTGTTCATCAATAAACTGAGCTGTAGCTCAGTGCTGTGCCTCAATATCTTCATAGAAAGGTCTATGATAATAGCTGAATGTGCCTCCCGGAGAATGAATAGTAATCCTCCATGTTCCCTGTACTAATCCCTGCTGGGTCGCTTCCTTGGAGAGTTTATCTGCCAACCCATTCCTCTCCCTGTAGATGTGTGTAAAAGTAATGTGGTTGAAAGACATCTTTAATCGGATCACCTCCTCCAGAATAGGTAATAATATCATCACATGACATTGAGTGATCTCCTTTGCCCAGTTGATAACAATCATGGAGTCGCCGAAAATCTGAAGCGATAGGCATCCTTGTTCAAGTGCGAATAACATCAGCAGTTTCAGAGCCATTAGTTCAGCAAAGTTATTCGTTCCTCTCCCCAAGCCAGCCACGAGATGGAAGAAATGGGACTCAGTTTTGTAAAGGGCTCCCCCCCCTCCACACACCGCATTGTGGTTTGATGAGGCGCCATCGAAGAATGCCCACGGCATGGTATGATCAATCTGTTCTGCCCTCACAGATCGTGTTCGGCTCACATGGACAGGAGCCTCGAATTGTTGAAATATCGCCACAGCTTGAGCCACTAGAGACTCCAACGGAACCCTGCAATCATGGAAAATCGACCTGTTGCGTGTAATCCAAATGCCCCATGCGAATATACACGGGAAGGCCCGAATGGGATTGGTTTTATGAAAAGACCACCACTCAAGGTAAGCTTCCAGGACGCCCTCGCCCCTCCACGGCACCTGCAGATCCAAATATCTGCTGGTAGCATGCCAAACAGCCTGTGTAAAATGACAGTGAATGAAAATATGAGCAATGGTCTCTTCCGCGTCCCTGCAAAGTGGACAAATCCCCGGCCCCTGGAGGAAACGTTTTTGCAGGATGTCCAAGGTAGGAGCCTTATTTTCCAGTAGAGCCCAGAAGAGTAGTTTTGCTTTACCCGGACATCGTAATTTCCACAAAATTTTCCACCACCACACCAATTCCCTGTTATGAACTTCCACATTCAACCGGATATATACATTTTTAGGTGAGTATATTCCCGAGGGATGATGATCCCAGATAAGTTCATCAACCCTGTTGGTCAGGCGAATATTAGTATGTCTTAAGATCCGTATGTAATCCTCCCAGTCCCCCTGCAGTTCTACAGAGATTTCAAGTTGCCGTGCAGAGATCCACCCCTGTTGCCATAGAGTAGAAGCGCCGGGATCCTCTATATCCGCCAGAAAATGACATCCTCTAGCAGCCAAAATAGTCCTCAGTTCCACGGAAAGGACATGACCTCCCCTGCAGCCAACCCAAGGGTCCAGCCCGATACGAAGTAGACGCCCATTGCCAATCCTCCACACTAAGCCAGAACCGACCAAAGAGAAATGATGCACCACCGCTTTCCAGACCACAGAGCAATTTGCCCTCGACTTATTGCCCATCCGGATCCATTCGAGAAGAGTAAGAGGGGCAATATATTTATGATAAACCACTCTAGTCCAAAGACTCTGTGTATGTATCAGAGGCCACGACACCTTGGCCCCCAAGGCTTTTGCAAACAGAAAAATATTCTTTAACCCCCAGCCTCCCAATGCTTTTGGGACAGCAATTTTATCCCATCTGACCCACACCAAAGCTTGATGCTCACTCGATCCCTTCCAAAGAAAGGCAAAACACAATCTCCGGATCTGCTCCAGAACGCCAATGGGAATCCAAGCAAGAGACATCCAATACACCGGAATTGCTTCCAATACTGATTTTATCAGGACCAGCCTCCCAGCCCTAGAGAGCCATTTATGGCTCCATCCATTAAGGCGCTGTTCTAATTTTCCTATTAGCTAGTTCCAATCAGCCTTCAGATAAGCATTCGGTTTCAGTTGAAAGCCAAGGTACTTCAATCCATCGTCAATATCCAAAATCCTGTAGGGTAGTTTGTTAACCAATCTATGAATTTCCTGCTCGGATAAATTCGAACAAGTGATTGTAGATTTGTCAATATTCACTAGCATACCTGCTGCAACTTGCACTAATTGGAGGCCTTCAACCACCTTGTCAATATCCTGTCGCGAGCCATCACAGAATATCAGAATGTCATCAACAAAAAGAAGATGTGTAATAAACAATACCTGGGAAATGGATATGCCACGAAATGACCCATCAGCTTTTGCATTCAGAATAAACCGGCTGAGTCCTTCAGCAACAAGAAGAAACAGCAGCGGGGAGAGGGGACATCCCTGTCGTAGCCCCCTTCCCGCCTGGAAGAATGGGCTAGCAGAACCATTGATCAGGACAGCAAAGCTCACCGTTGTGAGGCAAGCCATAATCCATCTAATAAATTCGTAGTAGAACCCTAGATGAGTCAAAAGCATCCGGATATATAGCCAACTAACCCTATCAAATGCTTTAGATAGATCAATCTTAATCACAGCCCCCTTCTGCTTCCGCACTTTCAGAGTGTGTAATCCTTCCTGTGCAACCCCAATGGCCTCATGAATTTGGCGGCCTTCCAAGAAGCCAAATTGCTCACAAGAAATATGCTTGGACAATATAATCTTGAGTCTCCTCGCCATAACCTTAGAGATGATCTTATAGATACAATTGCAGAGGGAAATAGGTTTGAATTCATCAAAACAGTCAGGCTTGTCCTTCTTCGATATAAGAGCTAAAAAGGTGGAGTTGAAGGGGCCATGTACAAACCCAGCCTTTCGCGATTCTTCCACCACATTCAAAATTTCCTCCCTAAAGAAGTCATAGAATCCTAAGAAGAATTCTATAGGCCAGCCATCAGGCCCCGGGCTTTTATCTTTTTGAAAGGATTGCATTACCAGCAAGAGCTCCAACGGCGTCACCTCCTCCATCAGCATTCTATTATCATCCTCCCCCACAAAACGTGGAAAAATCTGAGTCACCCGAATGACCTCAGCGATGGAGACACCAGGTTGTGCAGTGAATAAATCTCCAAAATGTCGAACCCCCATCTCTGCTAATCCATCAAAGCTGGAAACCTGTTCCCCTGCTGCTGAAGATAGTTCCCAAATAGAGTTAGTGAATTTTCGCCCCTTAGCATACGCTTGAAAAAATTTTGTATTCTCATCACCACACTGAAGCCAAATCGCCCTACTTTTCATTCGCCACACTTCTTCTCGCTCACACAGGATCACATTCCTGCGTCTCTCCCACTCCAACAGCTCACCTTTCTGCTGTTCATCCAGAAATCCCATTCCCAGACTAATTAGAATCCTATCGATGTTCAGCTCAGCATCCCGCAAAGTCTGATCATCAATCACCCTTTTGTCATGAGCCCAGGAGATAGTTGCCTCTTTGATATGCTTCAGATTGTGATGAAAGTTTGCACCCACATGCATCTGAGAATCATTTGGACGATGAACCCATTGTTCCTGAATCAGCTTAATAAAAGCCGCCTCCTTCATCCAACTAGGATTGAATTTGAATGGACTTGGAGGTTTTTTCCTGTTACCTCTTAACTCCAGGAAGATGGGACAATGGTCAGAAATCCCGCCTGACCCAACCCACTGTCTGACAACATCTACGCCCAGTGCCAATACTTCCGCCACCAGAAACCTATCCAGTCGTTTAGCCACCCTATGTTCCCCAGCTCTCTTATTCCTCCAAGTTGGAGTTAACTTGGATGGTAAAATGTCCAGAAGATCCTTCTTGACAAAGGCTTGAATGAAATGATTTGCTAATGAGTCCGGAGCAGCCCGAGGCCCCCAAACTTCAGAAGCCCCCAGAGATAGATTGAAATCCCCACCCATAATCACATCCCTGCCATCAAACAGATCCATACCAAACAAGGAGTCCCAGAAGCCCACCCGATTTAAATAGGGCCCATAAATATTTAGAACCGTGATCGTCCGACCAATTTCAGCATCCCAAACTTCCATACCGATACCAGAGGAGATTCCCCAAGAACAATCACAACGACAGCTCTTAACCTTCCACCCCGAGGCCAGCCCTCCAGAACGCCCACGAGCATCCACTCCAACAAATTTCCAACCAGGAAGCAAAGATTCTAAAGCACGAACAACCTCCTCACTGCCACCCAATGTTTCATGCAGCAATAATACATCCGGCTGATTTATGTCAACCAACCTCCTAAGTGACGATTTTTTTAAGGAACTCGCCAACCCACGACAGTTGAAGGACATAAGTTTCATAAAAAATCCCCATCCTGGGCTTTCACTGCTCTAAGTGCCCACTCTATAGAGGATTGTGTTCCCATCACTAAATCCACTTTAGCCCGATCATGAGCTTTGGACAATAGGGATTTGCGGCCCCGTCCTTTCCCCCCAACACTATAGGCCAATTCAGGTAGTCCCTTGCCCCCCTCTTCATCAGCAGGTATCTCCCGACTACGAAGAGCGTATCGTATACATCTACCCTCGGAGCTGCTAGAGTGATTGGTGGAGACAATTGACGGCGTGACAATACTATCCCCATCAGACCTCATACAAGGAGCATCCGGGCGAGGAGGAGACCCAAGACTGCCCCCCCCTATTACAATAGATTCATCAAAAAGGGAAGCAGCAGGAGAAAGGGAAAGAGATATACCCAAGGAGTTTGCAGATGTATCCCGACGATTGGGCAGCTCCTGGAGGAATGTGGTCACGGAACACATAGTGTCCCCATCAGCTACAGGAGGCGCACTTCCATTAATCTCCAGTTCATTGTTCACCAACAGTGTCAATAATTCCTCGAATCCAATCCGCCCACAGGAATCTGATGGTACCACCGAATCGAGTATCACCTCCCCGTCTAAAACAGGCCTACCCCCATCAGCCACCACCGCCTGAGAGTTTGCCCTCGACACTGGTTCTGCTACTACTTCATCTGTATCATCAGTCAGAGGCTTACAAGTCCGAAACAATAATGGGCAACAAGCTACCAGATGTCCAAGAGCGTGGTAGCGATGACACCTAAATGGCACACCCACATAATCCAGTTTCTGCACAAATTCCCCATCCTTATAATGAACTTTAATCTCAGCAGAAAGTCCCATCCGCAGATCGATATTAACCAATATCTTGGCTACCGTATAGATGCCAGTCTGAATATAGGAGGAATCTGAACATACATAATCACCGAGATAATTTCCAATCTCAGCAAACCGAGTTTCATTCCACATATGCATGGGAAGCCCAGGAAGCTTCACCCACAGCGGTTCTTTAGCAATTTTCTCCGATTTTGAGTCGAAGAAAGGGGACCAGCTTTTCAGAACAAGAGGGACTCCTAGAATCGACCATTGTCTGCTTAAAACAGCATTGACCTCCCCACTGTTCATAAAGATGAATGAAAACCATCCATTCATCAGTACACGAACCTCAGGGGCTGATGACACCAAGTGCATCCACTGCTCAGCCGCCCAACGCCGAAGAAAACCACGCCCAAATCTTCTTCCCCTAACATGACCAACCACAGCAGTGTGAGAGAAGTCCTCCGCCTCTTCCAACTTTACATCCACCCCCAGTACCAACAAGTCCTGTCTCTGTCTTTCTTTGACCCTCTTAACAGTGTTTTTGAGTGAGTCATCCTTAGCAGTGTTCCCTGATCGAAGCTGGGAATCGTTAACATGCAAATAAACTCCTCCCCCCGGGGCAGCCATCAGTACTCCACACGACGCCAAGAAACAATCCCAGAGTCAGCTGAACAGGACTAAATCACCATAATCCAGATGCCTGCAATCTGTGTGCTGAATCCCAATATCCCAAACTAATGTAGCATGCGTCCAAGAAAATCATCCTCAGTTCCCAATCCTAAAAATGCTCATCGGTAATCACTCAGAACATCAGCAGCAGAGATCATCATTTCCCCTGTAATTATGCTCACGTCCTTCCATCAATTCGGTCTTGATGATCCAAGACGGGTTGTGGATTCTTGAATCCAATTACCAGCCAGCATTAATCTCCTCCATCCTTCTGCTCAAATCCCCCATGTATCCGCTCTTTTCGTGGAAGCTTCAAGCTCTGCCTAAATCGCTTTTCAACCTATCTTTACACTTTGTCATTTGTCATTCTTTACCCTCTGCGTGACTTCTTTAAAACTCTGCCTCCAAACCCGGCGTGTTCACCTCTGCGTTTAAAGCTTTTAATGATTCAACCCCGGTGTTTTGGTGAAAGAGGAATGCTCGTCATCTCCCTCATAGATCACGGCGTGAATCTTGAAATCCTTTGAATCTTGAAAGACGAAATCTCTGAAAGATTGGTTGAATGTTGCTATCTCTGTTTTGGTGAAGACGTCTATGCATTTATCTCTGTGTCTCAATGTTGAATGAGTGAATATTTTTATCTCTGCATGAATGTTGGAAAACCCTTAAAACTCTGCCATGTGAACTTTGTCACGATCTTCAACAGGGCCATGATCACTAGCTTAAATTCTACCATTTAAGAGCTCAACTCTGCGAGTTAACTTTAAACTCCACCCAGTTCATCAAACCAGCATTGAAAGTTCATCCATGTGTGAAGATCTCCTCAATGATTAGCACCTGTAACAGGTAAATCCAGATATTAACGTATTCCTTGGTGTCTTGTTCTTGGAGCTCTCATCACACCACTCTTATGACCTATTAGTCTAACTCAATTTATATTATTTTTTAATTATTAATTTATTTTAATTTATATAAAATTACTTTATTGATTGATTTATTTATTTTTTATAAATTTTGTATAAATCCTTTATAGAATACATACTTAAAATATTGAAACGTTGATTGTCTTTAGATCAATAGCATTATTAGATTCCCTAATGCAAAGCTTGGGGTGATCGGAGGTCACAATGCCACGTGGGAAAGAAAATGGGTCCGTTAATCACCAAAATTATTAATATAAAATATTGTATTTTTATTATTTTTATATATTTCCATAAAAAATGGGAATAATTTTGTACCCCGAAAAGGTAAAATACACTTTAGCTTTCATGTTCAAAAAGTTGTGGTTTAGTATCTTTACATTAAGAAATTAAAATTAAAAATGGATATTTTATATATAGAAAAGTAAAATATATAATAATTATATATTTTGATGGTTTAGGTTATGGGTGGAGATGGGGAAGGCAGGTTTTGAGATTTATTGGGAAATCCTAATTAGGGTTTTAGAAAATTATAGTAGCTTGGAGTCAAGCTGATGTTGTCGTTGGTTTAGTACCAACCAAGTTGAAAAAAAGTGGGAATTAGTTTTTTCGCTATGTTTTTCGAAAAAATCTTTGGCTAGCCTGTTTCCTTAGACTTCTCTTTCAACCTTTTTTTGGTTTGGCATCTTTTGGCTAGGGTTTTTTTACCTTGTTTCGGGGTTTTCCTGTTTATTTTTTACATTAACTTAGTCTCTATGGTACTGGGGTTTTTGGCATTTTCACTGTATCCTTTTTCACTTTTGCAGGACTGATGGAGCTCAGTCCTTTTGCATGCAATTCTTTGTGATGTATCTCTTTCTTTGTGATCCAGACTCTCTTTTAATTTCCATCCATTTTTTTTTCTCGAGTTCTGGGTGTTTTCGAGTTTCTTTCCTTTTCACATGGACCCATCAATACTTTTTTACAATATGGATGTTACTCATGTTAAGAGGACTAGCCACCTGTCGGTTTCTACAAACAATGCGGGTGATAGGGTTTTGGCGGAACAATATGGGGGCTTAGCTAGTTTTTTTGTTTCGAAAAAGCAAAACAGGAAACAAACAAAACCCTTGACCGGTGAGAGAGCCAGGGAAAAACGCCTTTCAAAATCTTACAAAGTCATGTTTGAGCACAAAGAATATGTCCTGGGAAAGGACATAAACATGGATAGGGTGGAGGTTTTCGCTACTGGGGCAGTAGTCGGCAGGTTTTAATACACCATGGTTACGAGGTCAGAACCCATTGAGTGGGTCAACAAGAATTGGCTCACACTTTGTGATTATGCACCAAGAATGATGATGCTAGTAAAGGGATGGGTTTGCTTTGTATTTTCAAATCCCAAAGACGTTGAAAAGGTACTAGATAGGATTTGGTTAATTAAGGATGGATCTATGGTACTTAAAAGATGGCACACAAATTTTGATCCAACACGAGAAAAGATGACCCATCGCCATTTGTGGTGCTTGCTTCCTGGTTTCCCCATCGAATTGTGGACGAAAAATGTCTTTGTAGGGCTTGCAAATTCTCTTGGTCATTTCATTAAATTGGAGAAAAGATTATGTATGGGGTTGACAAATGAGTTGCGGCAATTATGGTGGAATTCAATGTAGAAAAACGACTATTGGATGTTGTGGATATCATCTGGGGGGATAGAGTTATCTGCCAGAAAATCGACTATTATAAAATCCTTTTCACTGTCATTATTGCATAGAAACAGGTCATCTTAAGGCCAGACGCCCGTGTTTTCTCTTTGGTGAGGATTTGGGTTCGCCATCTTGTGTGGAGGAATATGATGTCGAATATAGGGTTTTAACAAAGGATGGCGTTCCTAAAACATTTATTGAATTGGATGTTCAAGCTCCCGCGATAGAACCTGGCTCACCAGTGATCGTAGAAAAAATCGCAGAAGAAGGGAACGTTAAAAAAGGTATGTATTTCAATTCTTCTTCCACTCCATATGAAGGTGTTTCCAAAGAGGAGTTATATTTTTAAATAAGTGTTGAAAAAGATCTTGATCTTAGGCTGAACTCTGGTAGGTTTGTTGAAGTTTCTAAAACTATTTCTCCTGCCCAAGTTTCCATTTAACCTAGTGATAAAAATTTGACAATTTCTTAAAATAATACTAATAGGATCTCCTCTATTCAAATGATAAAACCTCAGTTTTATTACCTAGCAGTAATATTGATGGGATAATGGGTTCTTTATCAAAAGAATCTGATACAGGTTTTGGGTTCCATAGGTCTCCTTTACAGGTTTTTTCCAAAAATCCTTCCTCAAACCCTGAAGTCGCTCTGGTGTCTTCCCTTAGGTATCAAAATGTTACAATTCGTAAGAAAAAAGGGAATTCTCAGAAAAATAATACAAAACAAACTGATGCGGCAGATCTTGAAAATTCTTTCATTCCCCTCTCTGTTAGGATAGATGAAGCTTGTAACAATCCTTCTCAGGTAAACTTGTCCTTTTCTAATCAGCCCCTTAGAGAAAATTTCCCGGATAGGTAGTTGATTAATGTCCATTTTATCCTTTAATGTTCGGGGTTTAGGGGGAGATGGGAAGGCTGGGGCTCTCTCTAGATTGTTTCAATATACTAGCACATATATAATTTTTCTGCAAGAGACTATGCGTGATGCCTCTACTGCAACATAGATACTTTCTAGACTTCTTCCATCTTAGGGACTTTGTGTCCTGGACTCTAATGGTCTTTCTGGAGGTATTATTTCATGTTGTAACCCTAGAGTGGTTTCTCTGAAACCCTATTGAACTATTGGTGGTATCCTCTTAGAGGGAAGGTTCTTGGAAATGGATTTGCACTTCTTTTTTTTGAACTGTTATGGTCCATACAAAAACATAGAATAATTTTGGACTATTTTGGATAATAGTGGTCTCCTGAAGATACAAAATTTGTTCATTGCCGGGGATCTAAATTTTACCTTGTCTATGGCTGAATTTTGGGGTGTAAATGCAAGATTAGATATGCTAGCAGACTTCTTCAAAAATATTTTGCATACTTCGGGTCTTATTGATGTTGCTCCCACTATTTTGGGTCCAACCTGGTGCAATGGAAGATGTGGTGAGGTTGCCATTAGTAAAAGATTGTATAGGTTCATTATGAGTGAGCATCTAGTTGAGTTACTTCAAAAAATTTGAACCCGGGAAATCAAATCCCCCATTTCTGATCATTTCCCATTTTTTTTTACAAATGGATGGGGTAAAATTTGGGAGATATTATCCCTTCAAATTTAATAACAATTGGTTACAGGATTCAGATTTCTGCAAATTGGTCGAGGATTGTTGGAAATCAACATGTGTCCCTGATGGAACAAGTCCTATGGACAACTTGGTTTTCAAGCTAGGATGTCTTAAAAAATAGGTCACAAAATGGGAAAAAGTTAAAAAACAGGATGAAGAAAAATAATTAAAATTTGTTGAAGACCTTTTAAGCAAATATTATGATAACAACCCTAGTTGTATTTTCCTGGAAGAAGAAAAAATGAAAATCCAGGAATTGGATAAAAGAAGGAATTTCCCGCTTCAACAAGAAGAGATGGCATGTCGCATAAAAGGCAAGGTTGTTTGGATTGCTATGGGGGATAATAATACTTGTTTTTTCCATAAGTATGCTACATATAGAAGGAATATCAACACTATCTAGGATATTAAAAATGAGGATGGGAGCATTATCCATAAATATGATGATCTGAAAAGGACTGTTCATCACTTCTATAAATTGTTTAAAGAACCTAAAATTATTGACATCGGAGCTCAACTTAGGGTCATTAAATAGTTTCCCTCTTTTTTCACTTTAGAAGTGGGTTTGAAAATCGGTGAACTGATCACCTAAAATAAATTGAAGGGGTTCTAAATACTTTTTCACATGAGAAGAGCCCTCGTCCAAATGTTTGGACCGTTGAACTATTTTTGGCTTTCGTTGACATTATGGGTGAAGAACTTCTTCGGATGGTCGAATAATCAAGATGTGAAGGTTTTGTTTCTAGGGATCTTAATCAGAATTACATTTCCATTATCCCTAAGAAGAACAAACCTGGAATTTTAATGACTATATACCTATTGCATTATGTAATTTGGTCTATAAGATCATTACAAAAATGATTGCTAACATAATTAGACCAAAACTTGCTGAAATGACGACACAAGAACAATTTGGCTTTCTTGCAAACAGGAAAATCTTGGATGCAGTGGGGGTTACTCAGGAATGCATCCATTTGATAAAAAAAAAGATTTTGATGATGTGATTCTCAAGATGGATTTAGTTAAATCCTATGATAGGGTAAATTGAGGATTTCTAAGATTACTTTTAGTACAAATTGGTCTGCCTGTGATGGTAACAAACTGGATAATGGCTTGTGTGACTTCTGCAAATTTCTCTGTTCTAGTAAATGGCTCACCTACAAACTTTTTTCATGGCTCCAGGGGCATAAGACAAGGGTTCCAAAATGTTGGGTAAAATATATGCTATCTAATTCAACACTTAAATGTCAACCCGGGAAGGGAGCTTATGAGATACAAACACTATATGTGCAGGATTGAAGGCTTGAACTAATCTAAGCTAATATGAAGCTGGTAATCTACCTAGAATTGAGTAAGGGTTCTGAATTATCAATTGCAAGCGAATGATACTTGAAAACCTAATTACATTACTTAGAATTAATTCAAAATAAAATACTATTGACAAGAAATCTATCATACAATCTAAAGACTATTCTGAAACCAAAGGCATGCAAGTATCTATGCTATCCTACGAAGGTGAAGCATGAAACAGTTTTAAAGAAATATAAGCAATATACAAATGACTTGGAAATAAATGTTAATCTAGAAGCAAGTAGAAAACTTAATAAAGATATTTAATTGAACTTGATTTGATCTGGAAGCAAGTAGAAAACTTGATAAAGATATTTTATATAAGAGCAAGGAGGAGACTTGATAAAGATATTTATTTATGATCCAAATCTTATGTTATGAAAATCTTCATTATTTATATGAATGGAAAACTAATCTGATGATTAACAATGAAACTATCGAAACTAAAATAACTTGGAAAATGAAATTATTAACTTTTTACTTAAAAATAAACTATCTAGGAACAAGACTGATACATTCTGAAACAATAACTAATTAGCAAATCAGATATGAAGAACTTAACTTTGGAAGAAGGTTAAAAAGAAGATTAAGGAAGATAATATGGAAGTAGGAAATAATGACAAAACTTAATTAAAAACTCTATGTAACATGAAACAAGATTTAAATTACATCTAAAACTGTTAATTAGAAGCAAGAAGCATTACATTTAAAAAGCAGAAGAAATTGGATTCTGAAAAAGCATAAAACAGTGTAGAAAGTTTAAAGGTCCGAATGACGATCCGAATGCCTATCCAAATGACAGTCTGAATGCCGGTCCAAATGGAAGAAAATGATTTAAGCTAAGGAAAAGAAGAATTTTGGATGACTTTAATTACCAGTTGGCTGATGCATATGATCCTACTATGCAAAAGAAGCAATAGGTTGATTAATTAGAAGCTAAACTAACAAGAAAACTATTTATACTAATCATTCTCTAAAGAAGATGAACTATTTCTATGATATGCTAAAGCAAGACTGAGATGGAAGATAAAGTTAACCTACAACTATAGGAAGAAAAGCTAATAGAGAGAGAGAAGCTAATGAAACCAACGCTAACTATAACAGAACTAAAGCAATGTCTAACTACATATGATAGAAGAAGACTGAAAACAACTACATAAAACTATGCCTGGTCGACCATTCCTAATTCTGCAAAATAGATTATGTTAGCAGCAAAATACAGTTTACAAGAAAAACAAAGAAATAAAGTCGATAGGAAACATTTGTCAAACTAATCTAACTATGAACTGAACTTAAAACGTGAACTAATTAACTTATCTAATTGCAAAAAAGACTGAAAGCAATTAAAAAATATATGCTTGATCGGTCATACTAAATTATGAACATGCAAACTATATTAGCAATAAAGAATAAATCACAGGAAATGGATCAACGTCTACAACAAAACAGAGTTACAATACGACTACTGGAAATGGAAACTAATTATTTGCAGAAAAGGAAATACAAATTATACATAGTAAAACCTTTGGTTGTTGAGGGGCCCTTCCTAGCAATCAGAGGATTGAAACTAATTCAAGCTATTCACCAACAACATAAATCTGGAACTTCCATTAACCGGGAAAAAGATTACACAGTCTGAAAAAGAACAACGTATCTATCTCTGTCTATCTCCGTATATACATGGATCCTGCGTTTCTCCACAGGAGACGCCTTTATATAAGTTTACAATGGGAGAGAGGGTCGACGAAGTCGACCTCTCTAAAAATAGAAGCTTTAATGTCTATACAACGGCTACATACTGATTTACGACAGCGCAGAGGCCGCCTGCCTTCCTTCACGACGTCGATTCTCCCTAACACGAACAGCTGGGTGTTAGTTTCCTTCAACCGTGGGAAGAAGCAGGTGCTGGCAGGTTGAGCATGGGAGGACAGAACTGTTGGGACGTCAATGTGGCAGGAGCATGTGCTGGTAGGCTGAGCGAACAAGGGAGCAGATCTTCTAGAGCGTCAGCGTGAGCAGAGGCGTGTGCTGTCAAGCTGGGTGAGCATAGAAGCGGATCTTTTAGAATGGAGGCTCACCAACCATAACCACCACGTCGCTAACAGAACCCACTTTCTCGTTTCTGATTTTAATGACCAGGAATATGCCAACCAACGATTTCGCGGGTCGAATGCAGGGCTGAATGATGGGCTGGGCGCGGCTGAACATTAGCAATGTAAACACGCGGTCTGAGTGGAGGATCATTTGAAAAACCGCAGCCTGTAGATCAAAACTAAATGCCAAGTATGCCCTGAAATGTCACATTAAATATTAATAAATCATAATATAGTGAGATTTGATCAAAATTCATATGATAAGTAAATATATGCATTACTTGGTTTGTTTAATGGTCTAAATGGCGGAAAGAGTGATTTATTATATCAAAATAGTGAAAATAACGCCACTCAGAGTATATTTGATGATAAAAAATGGTGACAAAAATGGATGTCAACACCCGTTGTCTCCCCTACTTTTCCAACTTGTTATTGAAGGGCCGAGTAACTTAATACACTCTGCTAGAAAGGATGGCAAACTAAAAGGTGTAAAAGTTACTACTTCTGTTTTTATATCTCATATACTGTTTGTTGATGATGTAATTCTGTTTGGAAGGGGAACAATTGAGGAATGGAAGCAGTTTGCAAGGATTATTAATTTATTTTGTGTTGCCTTAGGTATGGAGGCCAGTTGTTCAAAGTCTTCCTTTTATTGTCATAATGTGGACACACATGTCATGGAGAGGATACACACTTTCTTACCTTTTCCAGTCTTCTGTTCTTGAAGATGGTTTTAAATATTTAGGTTATCATTTAAAACCCAACTGCTACAGGGTAAAAGACTGGATGTGGCTGGTCCAAAATTTTGAAAAAAGGATAAGCAACCAGACTTATAGATTACTGTCTATTGGTGGAAGACTAACTTTACTCAAATCAGTTCTGGTTGGCATACCAGTGTTTTGGTTCTCATTGGCATATCTTCCAAAAACCATCATTAAGATGATGTGAAAATTGATGTTTAATTTTCTATGGTCAGGCACAGTGGGAAAGAACAAGTTCCATCTAGCAAATTGGAAGAAATTATCCATGCCAAAACAAAAGGGTGGATGGGATATAAAGAACCTAGAGTGGTTCAGTACTGCACTCAGTATGAAAATCATGTGGAGAGGCTTATGGGGAAATGGTTTATGGAATAAGTTCATACATGGGAAATATATCAAAGTTGACACTATCCATTGGATCATAAATCCTAGGAAATCAAACAAAAACTCCACCAATTTCTGGTCTGGTTTCTTAAAATCTTTTCATTTGATAAGCAGGATCCTTACTTGGAAGGTTGGTATAGGTGAAAAAATACTTGTTGGAATTGATCCGATGGTGGGCTGTGAAGAGAGCTACAAACTCTCAAATGACATTATAGAATATCTACAAGAAATTGGTTATACAACTCTTTCACAAATCAAAAAATCTGAATGGCGGGGGACTGTTGGCTCTTATTGGTACAGTGCCACAAACCTGGGAATTGGGGGTGCTCTGGAAAATGAATGGGAAGTCTATGTTTCTTGTTTGAATTTTGCAGGGATTAGACTTACAAATTTCGATGACAAATTATTATGGACGGTAAATAAAAAATGGACAATTAACTGCAAAAGATTCCTATCTCTCCATAGCAAACTTTGAAAACTATATTATTCCAAAATGGTGGTATGTAAAGTTATGGAAGTGGAAAATACCACAGAAATTAAAATTCTTTTATGGCTTGTCTTGGAAAACGCTATTCTCACTTGGGATAATTTAATTAAGCATGGTTGGGAGGGACCAAGTAGATGCACTCTCTGCAATTGTGCACCTGAATCTATTGATCATATTTTTATCTCTTGCTCCTTTACTACAAAACTGTGGCTTTATGTCTGCTCCAACCTTGATATCCCTATGATTTGGGGTAAAGATACTATGGATAAAAGTTTCTATTTGTGGTACAGTTATGTTAGATATCACAGGTTTATACCTATTATAATTTACTAGGTGATTTGGAAACTCAGGAATGCTTATGTTTTTGAAGATAAAACTCCTACTCTAAATTATGGATTGTCCAGGGTTTTAAATATGTTTGAGGAAATGCATCCGTTGAAAACAAAATTTTCAATCTCTAGAAAAATTAATGATCTTCCTATTATGGATGAGGCACATGGGTTTTTTTATGGAGCAATTGTGGATGGTAAATGTGATGCGGGAGCTTTCCTTATTTTAAATTGTTCTCACAATTTCAAATTAAAGGTGAATTGTGGTATTGGCACAAACACAAAGGCGAAGTTGCTTACTCTATGGTGTCTTCTTAGGTTTGCAGTTTTCTTGGGAATAGATTCTATCAGGATATTTGGAGACTCCTTGACTATTGTCAACTGGGAAAAAAAGACTGGTGATGTTCAATCTATTGATCTTCTGCAATGGTGCAACATAATTGATGGAATTTTTGACAGTTTTCACAAATGGGAGATACAACACATTTACAGGGAATTAAACTCTACTGTCGATTTTCTCTCAAAGATGCATTGTTGCTGACTATAGGTAAATTATATTGGGAAGAATTCATTTAGGATTAGCTAGAACATAAAGGCCATCTCTCCTTTTTTGAATATTAGGATTTTAGTCTTGTGATTGGTTAAATATTAACTTACTGTGGAAACAGTTCCCTCTGATGTTTGTGCTCTTTGTTTTAAGGTTGAGTTATTTTTTGATATGATCAATTGATTGGGATGCACTGTAAATTAAAACTTTTATGGACAATTCTGCGATCTATATTTTGTACTTTTTGATTCAATGTAATAGCAAAAGTACTATTTTTTTCTTCTTGAAAAAAATATAACAATTATATATTTCATTTTTTATATTATATGAAAAATATAACAAAATATATTTTACCAGTTTCTATTATATGTGTTTTTCTATCAATTCAATTTACTTTAAATAATTGAGAAATGGGGTATTATAATCATATACATATACTTAATATAAAAATAATTTAAAAATTTATTTCAATTCTTTTTAATATTTTAATATTTCTTTATCGTTTGTCCATCCTTTTTACCCTTTATTTTTTTTCTTAACAAATATAATTCCATGCAAGTTGGTCTTTTCCTTCAATTTTAATGGCAATGCAGGTTTTTAAATGCACATTATTAATTTCTCTACCTGGTTGCATGAATCCATGGTGAGCAAGTTCTCCTTATTCTCCTTCTTGGCCTCCTTCTTGTGGTTGTCCATTAATCTAGTTGATGGAATGATGTCTTCGAGTGAGTTGGAAACTCCTACCTAAATATCTTTTTAGCAAGCCTCTATGTAAGGAACCAAGTGTCTCGATGCTACCTAAGGTTAAAGGCCTCCTCAATTGGATTAATTAAAACTGGTCTTGACCAGGTCCACATGGATGAAAGTGGACCAAATTTGTGCTACCTCAAAAATACACCAACTAATTTCTATGAAACATGGGATTTTGTCATTTGTTTCCAACTTTAATGTAAATTTATTTTATAAATATGCATCATATTAGTGTAAAAATAAATATGGTTAATTGTATGTATAAAGTTATATGAGAGATAGCTTTGTTCATACATCATACCCCTACAACTTTAATGTAAATTTATTTTATAAATATGCATCATATTAGTGTAAAAATAAATATGGTTAATTGTATGCATAAAGTTATATGAGAGATAGCTTTGTTCATACATCATACCCCTACAAAGTGTATTGATTTGTGTATGGGATAGGCTATAACATGTCGGTACCTACTATGCTAGCATAGTAATACCAATAGATGTTGAAGCATTGTTCAAGTACAAATTATCATACCCCAAATACATAAATCCCCAACTGCTTCATTGTACAGTGGGCTATGTTTATCCTCGTAGTATCAAACTTGCTAGTAAATGGTTCCATGATTTTACATAATGGTAACTTGAGTACATTTATCTCTTTATAATTATTACATAATGGTAACTTGAGTACATTTATTTCTTTATAATTATTATGATAAGTTGTTTCATAATGATTTCTATACATTATTTTTGTAACTCATCATCATTATTTTTGTAACTCATTATTTTACATAAAAATAGATGAATAGTTGCCTCAATTTTATGCTTTTACTAGATTATTTATTTATTTTAGAGGTTGTTTTTATGTTATTTATCTATTTTTAATTATGTTTTAATGAGCCTCACTTAATATTCTCAAATAATATTAACAAACAAACTTTATAATTAGATTTGAATCTACTAATATGCGATATCATTTTATTCACCACTAAAACCACTCTCTTTTTTAATGACATTAAACATTTTCTTTGTTGAGTTTTCATCTCCAATTTCACTAGCACATTTTGATTGACATGTCACAACCAACTTAATTGTAATACATCAACATGGTATAAGATGTATTCTTAATTAATCTTTTCATAAATTGAGAAGTGTGTGTCTAGAGTCTTAATCATAACCATATCCTAAAGCACCCTTTATTTCCTAATAACACCTATCCATTTAAGATATACTTAATTAAAAATAAAGACAGTTAGCTAATTCCTCCTTAGTTATATACTTCCATTTAAGTATTTTGTGATTCTAACAAAAAATCCACGATTCCAAAATCCCCCAAGAAATTGATTTCCTCATAGGATGATTTAATATCCCGATTTTGACCCTATTGCATTAAAATTGTAAATGATGTAAATATCGTAATTAAATCATGGTGAGGAGCTCAAGGCCAAGGCTCCGCCATTGATTTAGCGTTTTATGTATCGGAAATTAAAAATCGATGCATATGGTTCTTGTGCTAGCCACACACAATAGAAATTAAGACATCATGTAAATATGAATTTTAATGAAATACCCACAACTAGCTATGCAATGTAACAAGAGATGGGGGCATGATTTTTAAAAGGGATAGGGAGGGAAAATATTCAAACCTTTGAGCCAATAGTGTTAAGCCAAATGTCAATGAGAGAATCCATAAACCCTCAACTACCCATTTTGACTTATGCACCCAATCATTTAATTCTTCTAGGAGTCGGTTGAGGTAGTTAATGCATTGGGAATGGAGAGGTATGGCAGCCAATTTTGTGTATGGGCAAGCCATCAACTTTGGAAATCATTTTTTGGATTCTATGACAAGAAAAACACCCATGAAATGGTGCCCAAGCCATTCTTCACCCATGTTCTTTGCTTCCTCATGCAGTCTGAGATAGCTGGGGCGTTTTCCTTCATTTTCCATAGCTGGGAATTCATTTTTGTGTTGCAGACTGGCTGGGAGGAAGAGAGTCACGATTTGGGGGTTTATAGAGGTCATTTCTGCCCCTTGAATGCCCATAAACGTTTTCTGAAATCGAATTTTCTCTCCTAGGGTTTATTTCCCCATCTAACATTTCATTTTGGGTTGCCCACGATTTTGGAAACTCATGGAAATCCCATTTTGAGCATCCCACAGTCAAAACGTTTTTCTTCATACCCAACACTTGTGTTTTACTGTTATGTGCATCCCTGTTTTGGTTTGAACTGTGAGTAAGAATTAGGAGTGGAAGAGGACCAGAATTGGCTTGATAAACCTAGTGAAGAGAGGAACTTCATAGAAAGATCAAAAGGGGTTGGCTTCTCTTCTATGCACACCTTGAAGAGCACTAGAATGGAAGGTATGGCCCGAGGGAGTGTGTAGCAATGAAGGGAATACTTCCTTGTGTCCAGTGTGTAGGTATTTTGGGGACCAAGCTAGATAGATCTTGTAGAGGTATCCATAGCTCTGTGGTTGAACTCGCTAGCTTATCAATTTTTCCTTTCCATTGCCTTAGTGTCCTGATAAACCCAACTGTGGATTGGCTTGGCTGAACCTTGATGTGTATTTGGCTATGTGTGAGTCTGTTATTCCCTTTTTCCTTGTAGAAATCATGCCCAGCTCGGGGGTGGAAGTTGTGTTGAGAGGTTGATGAGCGCAACTGGCCTATGGTTGGGTGGAACGTTGCAGTTGCATAGCCAGTTGCTCGAGACTACTTCGTTTCAAGATAAGTATTCTCTTGTGTTAATTCTTCAATGTCTTTAATTCATGACTAGTATGAATATGTTGAATGTATGCTAGATGTGTAGTAGAATTGACTTCTGTTGTGTTTCTTTCATATATATATATCTGCATATGTCTTTTTATATTCAATGAATTTTGTTAATAATCATGGGGCTAGATGCCCAGTTTTAGTGTCATGTTCTCTCCCTTACTCTGGAACGACGAGGGGGGGGGACGCGACAGATGAACCCAATGATCATATCATAATATAGTTTCCTTATGCATACCATCTAACTCATAAGTTAGACATGGATACTCCATGTCTCACTTATGAACACTTTAATCCAGCCTCAGTGAAGAATCCTAGGTGCCTACAGGTTCCAGTTTGTACTCTAGTCATGCCTTGTGGATATTTTTACGGTGCTTCCAAAAATGAGCTTTGTGGTGGGGGCATGGTTCTTTAGCTAGATACAAATCATCTATTTTTTTAAGGATGAGTGTTGGTTTTGGGACCAACACCGGAGATGAATTATTAGATCTTTAGGGGTTGTTAACCTTTGCCACATGGAAAAATATTAAGGAGTTACAGGTTTATGGCGATTCCAGGATTATTGTGGACTAGGAAAAAGGCACTTCTTCTCTCCAGGTGTCTATGTTGGGCCATTGGTGTAGCAGGATAAAATTGTTGATAAGCAGCTTCAACAGGTTCCGAATCTCTCACATCTACAAGGAGTTTAATATATTGGCGGATGAACTCTCCAAAAAAGTAGTGGGCAACTTAGAAGGTCTACTTCTTTATGAAGAGTTCTTTGATTTTTTTTCCGATTATCTCTAGGTCTCTTCAGCTGTACTAGTTCCTTTAGTTCCATTTTTATATCTTAGATCAAATCCTATATTTATTGGTTTTCAGACTCAGTTTTGAGCTCTTTAAAGAGCAGTTTTGGACTAGCTTCCTAGTTTGTTGGTTATGGACAACAAGTTCTTAAATTGTGGAAAGGTTCAGTAACATGTAAGTTGTTCCCACATTTTTTATAAAAGATGAAGGCATTTGGCTCCTAGGAGCAGCTCTTGAACCCATTGCAAAGGCTTTTTAACTTTGATTCTGCTTGAATACCAAGCTAATGGTTTTTTTTGTTGAAAAAAAAGTGAGACATGGATGCTCAAACTCTCAATAATTTACAAGGAATAAGTTTTATTAAATATAAAATATAAATTAAAAATTAAAAATCATTAAGTTCACATTTATCCCAAACCCAATATACAAGGTTAAAAAACCAATAAACAAATTCTCTAATTAGAGGATGTATATATTCAACACTTTTTCCTTCCACTTACTTGTAGATGTGCCACTGAACTGTATCCAAAAAGAATTCCATCTTTTGATCACCCATTTGTTATCATATTCCCTAATTTTAACCCATGATGAAATGAAATTGCATTAAATATTGAAGTGGCAAAGATAGGCCTCAACATAAATCATCCACATAGCTTGCTCCTTGCATCCATTTGATCATTACTTGATAATCCCTCCAAAGTTGAACTTTTTGAGGCAGCTTAAGGCCATAACCTTTGCAAATCTATTTGAACCCTTTTCCAATCTAGCTTTGAATGTTAATACAAGTGTGGCCTTTAGATAGAATATCCCCCTACCACACAAACTTGAGAATCTCCTTGTGTTGCACCATTAAAGTATGCCCAAGCACCTTTTTTTTCAAATGTATCTTCAATAATGATATACTTGGGATACTTCTAGTTCTTCGACTGGTTGAAACTATTTATAATACTAATACTTTGAGTGACATATTGAAAATGTGGAATAATGTTTTCTTCAAATTTGAATTCCTAGCAAGCCAAACACCTCAAGTTATAAGCAAAGGCAACGCTCAAAATCTCTTTGTAGCCAAATTTTCACATCAAGGCCTCAAGCATTCCTCAACTGAATTACCTCTCCAAACATGCCTTATTCCTGTAACAACACCCTACATGTAATACCCCCAGTTTTTATTTGGAATATATTTAACCAAAATTATGTAAATGATGTAAATATGGTAGTAAGGATTCTTAGTGCAGAGCTCAAGGCCAAGGCCCGACTTGTGAATGGCTAGGCATGTATGATGTATATATTTTCATTTCGACTATATGGTTGGCTTGTCATGCTAACTCGAAATGTATGTAAATATTATGTTGCATAAATAATAGAAATGGTCCAACATGGCTGTGTAAAGAGCACTAGAGGGGATATGATTCCACTGGAGGGGAAGAGGAAAGGGGGCCTATGGGAGACCAAATCCTTAATGCCAAGTGTCAAACTTAGAACTAATCCTATTTTTTCCATGTAAATTTAATTGAGCCAATTACATTCATTTGACTATTTTCAATCATTGAATGCATGTGTAAGGTTGGTGGACAAATTCACCTCATGCAATTTTTAAAGCATGGGCCTGACTGCACTTTGTGACAGTTTTGTCAGTTGCAAGAAGTTCGTTTGCAGTTGTTAGGATTCCGTTCTTCTATGGTCAAAATCAATGCCAATTGTATTTTCACCATTATCTCATATCCTATGGATTCAACCCTCATTTCTCTCATTATCTCATGCATATCTACACTAGGAAGAGCTCTCCATTGTTGTTCATGACCGTACCAAACTGTGTTTAACCTAGAAATTCGAATTTGAAGACGGACCTGTATATTTGGGAGGGAAAATAAATGGTTGCAGGTGAACAAAGAGGTTGGGTAAGCTGGGAACCCTTATCCATTGAGTTTTTCTACTCATAGATGCTTGATAAGCCATGAATTGAGGCTGCAGGTGGTTCTCCAACAACATATAGCAAGTTGGTATCCTTCTATGCACACACTAGAAGCACCTAAAAAGATGGATCACTCAAGAGAATCGTGGATCGGTGAAGGGGATGCTTGAGCATAGAAGGGTGTTGTGTGGGGTAGGTATTGTTGGAGCCAAGGTTGTGAGGGTTGAGTGAGATCCCTATAGAGCTCTATATGAGCATTTGGCTAATCATAGAGAGAAGAATCGGTTGTGGGCTGAGAGATAGAAACTTGTAGGTGTTTCCTTTTCCCTAGTGGCCTCATAGCCCAGGGGTGGTTTCTCAGCATAAATAGTTTATGTTGGACAGAGTGCCTAAGGTTGGGTGGAAAATCGCTCTTAAACAACCAGTTTCTTGGATCCACGTTGGATAAAGATAAGTATTCTTTTGTATTTGATTATGCATTGTTTTTATTTAATGCTTGTTATGATTACGCTTGTATATGCATGCTAGATGTGTGTGGATAGAGTTTATTTCCGCTATGTATGCTATGTATGCATCTGCACATGTCTTTTAAATATTATGAAATCATAATTTTGGCTATGAGGCGAAATTTGGAAGCCCGCATTTAGTTAATGTCCCCTCCTATTGGTCGGATTGGGTGAAGGGGACGTTACCAGGGTATTTTTTAAGGAATCTAATAGTATACTTAAGTGTAGTTTTCTAGGCGATTATTTTGGATTGAAAAAATTGTTAAATATAAATCATCAAGAGACATTTTCCAAACCAATCTTGTGTAGTTAAGATTGATCCTCCTGTATAGAGGTGATCACTTTGATTTCCTTTTGTGTAAAGGTTATTCCTCCCATATAGAGATAATGGATCAAAGTAATGATGTTGTAAAGTCTTGTTGGACAAGGCTCTGGACTTGTGTGTGTCAAGTCATGATTATCATGTGAACCATCTGTATAAAGGTATCCATGAGATGGAACTCCCGTATAGAGGTGGACCTTCCGTATAAAGGTCATGCTTTACTTGTTAAAAGCATTTAATGTTCTGTAATATATTATTAACCATGATCACCAGATTTCTATTAAGTCTCCTTTAGAGATTGATCACCTCTAAAGTGAATTACTTTAGCATATGATCATTTGGTCCAAAATAATATAATATGATCACAACATCCGATAATTCTTCTTAGTATAATGTAATGTGATGGATAATTAAAGTTATCACATATTGACCATGTAGTAAGAGATAAAGAAATAAAAGATAAAGCATAGAGATGAAGAGAATTCTAATTTCCCATGCAGACACTTCAGCTAATTAAAGAGAACTCGAATGATTAAAGCTTCAGTTATAAAGCTTCGGTTAAGTATCAATGCTTCAATTAAAGAATCAGTTAAATATATGTCTCAGTTTTAACTAAAGAACTCACAGTGGTCACTTTAAGTAAATCAATCAACATGATTTCAGTTAACTAAGTGTTAAATAAAAGGGACTAGTTAACTAAAGTATTTACACTTTAGTTAAACTAAAAGACGACACTTCAGTTAAAGAGAAGATCTAGTTAACTAAGTGTTAAATAAAAGGGACTAGTTAACTAAAGTATTTACACTTTAGTTAAACTAAAAGACGACACTTCAATTAAAGAGAAGATCTAGTTAACTAAGTGTTATTGCATGACGACACTTATGTTAAACTAAAATATGACACATGAGTTGTGACACTTGCATGTCGACACTTAAGTTAGCCACCTAACTAAGTGGGAAGGATTTCAGTTAAGAGTTGAGTTCATCCTAAGTGACAACTCAGTGAGATGAAGCACTGCATGAGAAGTGGGGCGCACCACTCCACGCAAGATTAATGCATCCAGTTTGAGGGCGAGTTTATCCTGAATTTATAAGTTAAAAATAGAAGAGAAGAATGTATAAATATGTTATACAGGATTATGAATCCAATGTGAAGCTAATTCTCTTTTCCATTGAAGGCAAGGCACTTCTCTTTGTGCAGGGTATTGTTCGTGATTGTTATTATTTTTGTGTTTGGCACACATCCGATTGATCTCTCTTCCATATTGATTCTGTATCTTCACCAAGAAGTTTGGTGATCTCTTATCTTACGAATGCAATTTGCTATGTTGTAAAAGAAAGCATTCTCTGCTATCCATTATATTATATTGAGAAGAATTGTTGGGGTTTTTGTTCTCATAATTTTGAGGATTTTCCCCAAGGTATATCTTGTGTTATGGTTGTATGAATTTCATGGTTTAAATTGTCTCATTGCTTCAAGTCTCTGCATCTAAAAGAATTAAAGATCAAATCTCAACCAAATTTCAACAAAAAACATATATAGATAGGTAGGCGAATATTAAATATCAAACATACAATTTATTACTAAAAAATGTAATTTTTGGCGAATATAATGATAAAAAAAAACATATTTTATGTAAATATATGCAATATTAGAGACTAAAAATGACCAAAAAATGAATTTATTTTTTGAAAAAAAATCCCCAAAAAATAGCCAATTGGCGAAACTTCGCCCCTAAAAATTAACCTAGATGTTACACTCCCTCATGCAACACTTGAACAAAATACACAAAATAGAGTAACAAATAAAAAATTGCCTCTTCATTTCATTGCAAAATGCACACATATTGGAATCTTACCAACATCTTCTCTACCAAATGCCCCAAGTTAGAGCCTTATTCTTAAGTGGAAACCACATAAAACAAATTGAGATTTTAGGGGACATTTATAATTTGAAATCAACTTCCACCACCAATCAGGATCTTGTCCACCATCGCTTTCACATAAAGCCTTATATCCAATATTTGATGTATAATGACCTCGTATGAGATTCTTGGACCATACTAAATGATCCTCCTCCTCTTGCAACCTCATATGAGTAGTCCTCAAAATTGTTAGAAATTGTTCTCATATCACCGCAAACTCAACTTCAAGCCCTATTATTTCTCTAGACTTCTAATCTTGTCTCCAAATAGATTTTGTTTATGTGTTAGCCACTTGACGTAAACATTAAAAGGGGTAGAAACAAATTCCTTTCATTTTCTTCTTCTTATTATTAATAGCCACTTGTTTCTACCCCTTTTATTTATTATTAATAAATTTAATGAAAATGCTTGATAAAAGTGAATCTACATTCTTCAAATGCTTAATAGCACTCCTTGATTCCAACAAGGAATCCATGCCTCCAAAACTTATAAAAAGGAATTGGTTTCCTCATAAAATGAACCTAATGATCGTATCATAATATACTTCCCTTATACATACTACCTAACTCATTAGTGAGGCATCAAAACTCGAGCTTCTAACCACTTAAAAGTAACAAGTTTTATCAATAACAAGAGCTGCATGTATCTTAGTCCCTGCCATTTAGTTTAAAAAATATAAGGAAATAAGAAAAACAACTACTATTTAGTTTTTATCTCGAATTTTCAAAACAAACAAATAAATAGAAAACTATAAACTATTATATTTAACTCACCTCTCAATCTTTCAAGTTCCAAGTAGGATTAAATCCTCTACTTTATGTTTTTCTTATCCCAACTAGATATGAATTAAGCATGCTTCCAATATAAAGTACTATTTTGCTTAAAGCTTTCATTAATCTATCCTTGGGAACCTCACTATTTTGAATGATGACGTTTCATTAATCTATCTTCGGAAACTTCACTATTTTGAATGATGATGTCAAAATAATGTATTTAAACACTATATTAGTTGGTCTAAGGTATTTGTGATCCATTTAACACTAAATGGAAAACAAACCTATTAAATTTGTATTAAAATCTTCTTAAAATTCCATAAGCTATTTTCTCTCTACCGTGTCTTAACAATGACATAATCATGAGTAGGAAGATTGTTAAGATTTAATATGCTAAGATAGATAAAGTCAGTATTACATTCAATTTCACAACAATAGCATATACAAGATCACTGAAAGAACAACAAGCACAACATAAACACAAGAGACACAGATTTATCCTGGGAAACCCTCATGGGGTAGAAAGCCCAGCAAAGCTTCCTCAATATAGATGACCAAAAAATACAAAGATGTAATCCCCAAACAAGAGCTCCTTCTCCTCCTTTGCAGATCTCTCCCTCTCCTATGCGAGTTTCACAAGTGAGTGAGTGTGTCTAAATGAGAGGCACAACACTTCTATTTATACTTTATCTCTCACTAGACAAAATACCTAATTAGGTCGGCCCCAACTTAACCATTAACATAATGCTGACTGGGCCGACCCCACTAGGGAAGTCTAATAACTCAAGTTACCACATTGCGACGGAGGAATAAATATCTCCGGGTATAATAATAATGTCTCGATGGAGGAATGAAACATCTCCGGATAATAAGGTACAAATAGAATATTCTTAGAAGTTACAATATTTTAACACTCGCCCTTAACGAGAAGGATATTCTAACAACATCTACAGGAGCAAGGAGTCATCAACATCATACATGATACATATATAAATCATTGGAAGCTTTCTTCAACCATCATCAGTAACTCAACCAGTTACTGGAACATAATCAATACTGGATCATCAACATCGTAAGTACTGAGTCTTCATCTTCTGCAACACTTGATCAGCTACAACAATATCATCATATGGATCTTCGATCAACATCATCATCTGGATCTCTTGATGAACAACCTCAACGTCTGGATCTCTGATCAACAGCATCATCTGGATATCTCGATCAACAATATCATCTGGATCTCTCGATCAACAACATCATCATCTGGATCTCCCGATCAATAGCATCATCATCGGGATCTTCCGATCAACAACATCGTCATCTGTAACACACATGATCCTTTCTTTCGGAATTACCGGATCAATATCATCACAATCAATATTTAAGACTATCATTCCTTTTAGAATTACTGGATTTACTGTCTAAGGATGATTAGTCCAATCACAATCAGCATTTAATATTATCCTTCCTTTCAGAATTACTGGATTTACTGTCTAAGGATGATTAGTCCAATCACAATCAACATTTAAGACTATCCTTCCTTTTGGAAATACTGGATTTACTGTCTAAGGATGATTAGTCCAATCACAATCAACATTTAAGACTATCCTTCCTTTCGGAATTACTGCATTTACTATCTAAGGATGATTATTCCAATCAAAATCAACATTTAAGACTATCCTTCCTATCGGAATTACTGTATTTACTGTCTAAGGATGATTAGTCCAATCACAATCAACATTTAAGACTATCCTTTCTTTCAGAATTACTGGATTTATTGTCTCAGGATGATTAGTCCAATCACAATCAACATTTAAGACTATCCTTCCTTTCGAAATTATTGGATTTACTGTCTAAGGATGATTAGTCCAATCAAAATCAACATTTAAGACTATCCTTCCTTTCGGAATTGCTGGATTTATTGTCTAAGGATGATTAGTCCAATCACAATCAACATTTAAGGCTATCATTCCTTTCAGAATTACTGGATTTACTGTCTATGGATGATTAGTCCAATCACAATCAACATTTAAGACTATCCTTCCTTTCAGAATTATTTGATTTACTGTCTAAGGATGATTAGTCCAATCACAATCACCATTTAAGACTATCCTTCCTTTCGAAATTACTGGATTTACTGTCTAAGGATGATTATTCCAATCACAATCAACATTTAAGACTATCCTTCCTTTCGGAATTACTGGATTTACTGTCTAAGGATTATTAGTCCAATCACAATCAACATTTAAGACTATCCTTCCTTTCGGAATTACTGGATTTACTATCTAAGGATGATTAGTCCAATCACAATAAACATTTAAGACTATCCTTCCTTTCGGAATTACTGGATTTACTGTCTAAGGATGATTAGTTCAATCACAATCAACATTTAAGACTATCCTTCCTTTTGGAATTACTGGATTTACTGTCTAAGGATGATTAGTCCACAACCACTTACAGGATGGTTAATCCTGATATCTTTAGGACATAAAATCCAGGGATGATACAATCCACTCGTCCACTTAGACAAAGTCTAAGGACCACACATCGACCTCATCGTCGGAACAGGTAGCCTCATCATCGAACTCATCGTCGAAACATGTAACCTCATCATTGATACAAGTATCCTCACCATCAATACAAGTATCCACATCATCAATACAGGTATCCTCATCATCGATACAGGTATCCTCATCATCGATACAAGTATCCTCATCATCGACCTTACCGTCGACATAGGAAATCTCATCATCGATACAGGTATCACATCGATACCAGTATCCAAATCATCATCGACCATATCACTCCCCCTTTCGAGGAGGGACTTTCTGAACTACATCAAGCTTGTCTTGGAAATACTCAAACTTTACTCGAGATAGAGGTTTGGTCAATACATTAGCAACTTGTTTGTCAGTGGTCACATACTCGAGCTTTATAGCTCCTTTCTGCACCATATCCCATATATAAAAATAACGTATCTCTATGTGATTTGACTTATCATGGAACACTGGATTCTCAGTCATCTTGATACAACTCTGGTTGTCACACAAGATCACAGTGGGGTCCATCTCCAAGTCAAACAATCTTGATAACAATTTCCGAAGCCATATCGCTTCACAACTATCAGAGCAAGTAGCTATATATTCCGCTTCAACTGTGCTGAGAGCCACACTAGATTGCTTCCTGCTAAACCACGAGATCATGGCAGATCCCAGACAATAACATCCACCCGATGTGCTCTTCCTGTTTGATACACTTCCTTCCCAATCAACGTCTGTGTAGCCATACAATTTGAAATCACGATCTCCAAGATAACATAGACCAAAGTCTATCGTACCGTTTAGGTACCTCATCACATACTTTGCAGCTATCAGATGAACACACCTAGGCTCAACTAGATACTGACTCAAAGTGTTCACAGCAAAGCATATATCTGGCCTAGTATTCATTAGATACATTAATGACCCAATAATCTATCTGTACTAAGTTACATCAACCAATTCTGACGATTCATTAATCAACAACTTCAAGTTGGAATCCATGGGAGTGGTCATGTCTTTACATTCCAACATATCAAATCTTTTCAATATTTCCACAACATACTTTCTCTGGTTGAGAAAGATTCCTTCTGGGCCTTGCCATACTTCCAGACCTAGGAAGTAATGCATCGATCCGAGATCTTTCATCTCAAATTCTGCAGCTACTTCTTCTTGCTTTCCATGATCTGTTTCTCATTCCTTGTCAGAAAGAGATCATCCACATACAATAATAGTATGACAGGTTCATCATCCATAACCTTAAGGTAAAGGTTAGGATCAACTTTACTTTTGGTAAAGCCCAAGCTTGTCAAGAAGCTATCAATTCTCCCTCTGTGACTGAACATCATTCACACTCTACATTGAGTGATCTTCTGCATATCTATCTGTGCCATCTCCCGTCAGATGGGTCTAGTGATATGAGCCTCAAGATCATTCGAACTCTGTGGTGAGTTCCTTATTGCATCCATCTAAGAGAATAATGTCATATGTATATAGAAACCATCTTCAACCTTGTAGAAAAGGTTGGAATCCTCATCGCCCATGGTGATCATTAAGCTCATCAAATGAATATTGATCCTGGGTACCCGTACAAAGCTTTCTTTAATCGTGTGATTCTCTATCAAATTCTGGGAGTTTGCTCGATTCGCACTTCTTCTTCAATTACACCATTTAAGAGAATGGTATTGTCTAGCCACTTGGAGAAAACATCTCGTTATGATTCTCTCCCTCTTTCTAATAGAATCCTCTAGCCATGAGCTTTCTATAGTACGTTTGATTTGTAAGTCTTTTTGTTGAACATCCATCACTTGTTCTTTGGAACAGGTGTTCATCATCCTTCTTTTGTAGATCATAGCACATGATCTTTCCTACAAATCAAATTTAATTACATGATTAGTAATACTTCATAATCATCAAATCATGTTGACATGATAACCTATTATGCATATTGATATGATTCATATAGTTATGCAAATATCTTGACCATTACTTTGGCACAACACTTTTTCATATCCTGTATGCATGCAGTGGCTATCTAGATGCCTTCCATCTCTACCAAAACATACTATCAAGAGCGTGCACATCTCTTAACATGTTAGCGAAGAGGTTTCATTCTAGACAAGCAACAATGGAATGTTTGTCCAACTTACCCATCATATGCATATTAGTAGTATACTATTCAATGTTATATGGATGCTTACACTATGCATGATATATATTCTAGGAATACAAATATGCATACAACTATTACGAGCAATAATTCAAACACTTATCTTTTATGTTTGTGTGGTTGCCTCCCGCTTGATCTCTATTTTCCCTTTATGATAGCATCATGATTATATATCTTTGAACTTCTATCCATTCTGCACCACTATGCATGCTTAAGTGTGTACTAGTTTCATCATTGTGTCTTTCCTCAAGATCTCATACATAATCATACATTCATTAGTATAATATTAATACTATCAAAACATTATGAATCTAAATAATCTTAGGCATGTATGGTCATGATCATTTCATACACAGGTATACTTACCTAAGATCCTAACACAAAGTAGGATTCTAACTTGATGTAGGAAAACATACCTGTATTATCATGCTTTCTAGTTATGTCTAACATACCAAAACAATGTCTTCTTTGTTCTCTTCAATGTTTTAGAGACCTTGTGCTAGTAACCTGCATATCTCATAAGTTAGACATAGTAGAACAAAATCATACATACCTCGTAAGTAGAGCTTCTATGTGATCAAAGACTATGGATGAGTCTTTTTCTTCATGTCATCATGGTCATAGAACTTGATTTGTCTTTCTTGATGTACCTTTCATGTTAGCAGACAACATCATCCTCATACAACCCCACAAGTGGATTAGTGCAATCTTAAGTGTCATAACCCTAATCAACGAATGTCTTCTATCATTCACATGCATTCATACTTTTACTAAGGTGATTAGACAATCTGAAATTAATCATGATTGTACTAACCTCAATAATACGAAGACAAACATATTATGAACTTAATCATTAAACAGATTTCAAAACATACCTGTATCTTCTCAAGTCATACCTGTGGAGTAGTTTTCTCTATAAGGGTAAAACCCTAACCATCCAAGGTAGATCACTTGTAAACATATTATATATGTTCATGGTTCTAGGATGATAAAATATTAGTTCCATTTAAACCTCCTTCATTGCTTCCCTATGAGTCTCCCAACTTTGCTAGGCTTTCTTCTTACTTGGAAACCCTAATCTCCAATCTCCTTCCTCCCACAACATTTTGATGGAGGATTAATATCTATGATGAATGGATTCCAAATCCATTATCAAGGTTTCCAATGTTGCATAAGGTGTCTCCAACATTGTATCAGGTCCTTCCATACCTAAAAAAATGAAAGCCATAAGTGAGAGCTTCTTCCTCCTCTTCTTTGATTTCCTCCATTGAGTCATTTCATATGTGTCGTATTGTTTCTGGTGCATCTCTGAAATTTCGGATCTGCAAGGTCTGAAACTTCGGCCTATGGTATCCTGACCTATCATCTTTCCAACCCCATGGGTTTTAGATTCATAGGATTCTCCGTTAGAGAGATATTCCCAGTTTCCCAACATGACCTGTTTAATGGATGAAACAACATAGCTAACTTGTACGAAGTGCCACGTGTCACTGTTTCAAATTTGGCCTCTGAAAATTGGACCTGTGAAACTATAGTCTGTTCCCTAACTGTTTCTTTTTACGGAATTCCGTTTGGATCTTCCAATCTCGAGATCTGAACTTTTTCCCTAGGTCACCTGTTTAGGATTGCATTCTGGAAGAGGTAGAAACCCTAACTTGTACGGATCATATCTCAGAAAGTACAATGAATATGAGGCTGAAATTTGGAAACAAGGTACAATAAACTTTCATTTTCAGACTGTCCAATTTTCAGATCCTAAACCTTCGCCAAAACGGATTTATAGCAAAAGTTCCGCGATGACTAGGTTTTGTTATACAAAACCCCAATTTTCAAATTGTCACAAGTGAGACAAGTGTTGTAAGTGCCATACATTGCCTTCCTTCAGGTTAGCTCTGATACCATGTTAAGATTTAATATGCCAAGATAGATAAAATCAGTATTGCATTCAATTTCACAACAATAGCATATACAGGATCACTAAAAGAACAACAAGCACAACATAAACACAAGAGACATAGATTTATCCTGGGAAACCCTGATGGGGTAGAAAACCAAGCAAAGCTTCCTCAATATAGATGACCAACAAATACAAAGATGTAATCCCCAAACAAGAGCTCTTTCTCTTCCTTTGCAGATCTCTCCCTCTCCTATGCGAGTTTCACAAGTGAGTGAGTGTGTCTAAATGAGAGACACAACACTTCTATTTATACTTTATCTCTCACTAGACAAAATACCTAACTAGGTCGGCCCCAACTTAACCACTCAACATAATGCTGACTGGGCTGACCCCACTAGGGGACTTAAACACCCCATTACAACTGACTCTGGGCCGACCCCACTAGGGAAGTCTAATAACCCAAGTTACCACATTCCGACAGAGGAATAAACATCTCCAGGTATAATAATAATGTCCCGACGGAGGAATGAAACATCTCCGGATAATAAGGTACAAATAGAATATTCTTAGAAGTTACAATATTTTAACAAAGATCACCTTGTTAAACATAAAACAACTATGTATATTTGAATTCTATAAACACTAGATCATTATAAAAATCATAATCCTCAACCTTACAAAATCCATAAAAATATTTGGAAACCTAAACCAACTTATAATCATGAGAATATAGGAGAATATCAAACAAGTCCAACAAGCTTACAATGGAAACTTAACCCAATGACAACATAGGAACATCTCAATGAAGTCCAACAAGTTTCTTACTAATTTTTTATACTTTTTAGCCTTCTCAAGATCACTAGCTTCTCCAGATAGCCGATTCTCAAAGGAAGCAGAGCTATTATAATTTCTTATATATTTTTTTAGAAGGTTATATTTTTTAATCCTTCTCATGATCACTGGATTCTTCACATAACTAATTCTCAAAGGAACCAGAGACATTGTTCCAGCTCCAATATACACCAGACTTTGTCAAGCTTGGATCACCCACGATCTGCATTACATACAATTAAATATGAATTAAATCAACTCCTTAACAATAGAGGCTACAGAATCATTACAACAATTGAATATAGTTACAAAAGAATTTCTCCAGAAAAGAATCAGGTATCTATAATATAATCGTTTGCAACATCAATTATTAACATTTTGTTTATGGTAGATGATTAACTTTGACATGCAAGCCCTTAAACCACCACCTTTAGATCTGATAATTAGCCCGTCTAGAGATGGTGATTGTTTGAGAGCATCTCTTTTCTTGCAATATGCAGAAGGCATGGAGGATCTTGTTTACTAGCTTCAAAAAGTCATTTTCTCCAAACACTCTGTATGGTAGACATGCCCACAAGCTAGCACAACGAAAACATAGAGATAATACTCTTGTGATAGAAGCTTTAAGAAAATGCCGCAAGTATGAAACTCCACCTAGGAGGAGATGGAAGCAACATGTGTGTTTTTGGTCTCGATCCTTTCCACAATGAGAGAAGATTTAGCCATGCTCTCTCTGACAATAATTCAACCAAATCTAGAAGGGCTTGTTGCATCACTCCAATGAAACCTCTCTCTTCTGGAGGAAAAGCTACAAGATCTGAAAATGTCTAATGCATGGATTATCAAATAGGGACACGTCCACGTGAACCTACTGTTGAGTCGCCATTTATACCAACCGACTTGAAGGAGTTCCTTCCATCCGATGCTAATATGTAGATGTTGTTTAGTGAATTGAATGCATTCAATATGGTTGTCTAATATTTGCCTGGTAGATGTTCATTGGAAGTGTGGTGTGAGCATTGGAGAAAATTAACAGTTGGATTGATGGGCGCCATGATGAAGTTAGTTGACTTCTTGTCAATCATTAACTATGCTGCTACATATCAATCTAATATCTCATACATAACAATGATTTATGCATGAGGATGAGACAAGTGTACTGTCTAAATTGATTCTATGAAGATCATTCCAAATTTGAATTAAATAATTATATATATATATATATATATATATATATATATATATATATATATCTAGTGGTAGCTAATGCATGGATAACTGGTAGCTTATGCATGCATAGCAAGAGGCCCATAACAGGTAGCTAAGACATAGAAAATTGGGTGATTCCAACTACCAATGAAGAACAAGTAACAGATAACGTGTTCGTGACATTTAACTTGTAGTCTATAGATGACCACAAATTCAGTAATTGTGCTAGTAAATAAACAATAATCTTACCTCTATCTTAGTTATTTTCTTGCCAACTATGCTCATATAGCAAGCACATGGTAGAATCAAAGACTGCGGCAAGATAACACCATTTAATTAAGATTATATCATCACAACTTTTAAGACAAATTGCAAACACTCAATTTTTTTTCTAACAGACAGTTTGAAACTTACAACGAGCATCGTAACCAAAGATCCTATTAGTACCATCACAAAACCTGCATGGAAATTAATCAGTTTAGCGCATCAAGTTGTCCAAAAATAACTTAGGAATAATTTAACCAATGAAATGACAAAATAAGAATAAAAATTACATCAAAGAGAAAAGGTGCTCAAAGAAGGTGAACAATTCATGGTCCACTTTAAAAATAAAATAAAAAATCATAAATTAAAGCTTAAAAAGATAGAAAACAATCTTTAAAAAATTAGAAAACAATTTAATGAAAATGCATATTTAATGGATTTTTTTAAAAACTTCAACACAAATTTTTTAATGTAGAAACCCATATAAGGGTAGTGCATAAAATATTTGAGATTACAAAGTAGTTGGAAAATGGGCAAGACACTCTCCAAAGAAAAAGTGAGAACATATTGAATGAGTTGTAGACACTCAAGATTTAAGGATTAAAAAATGCATTTGGTACTGGTTCCTTATATACGATACCATCCATGGGTTCCTTATTTGGTAATGGTGCCTTATATACAATATCATAGATGGTGCCCTATATACAATAACATATATGGGTTTGAGATTATGTACAATAGCATCCATGGGTCTAAGATTATGGAGTGTGACTTTTGTAACACATCATAGGTGCTTTTCCTTCATGTTTGTGCTTACAATTAGAAGAATATTTTTTTTATTTGTTTTGTGATTAATAGAGATGAGTTTATATAAAACTTAGATTGGAAATTGCCAAGATTTGATTGGCACTTTGTTCGAACTTTTGCAATTATCTTATATGAGACTAGATTTATATAATCAGACTATATTTATATAATCCGATTGTCCACTAGTTGCATCACATTATGCATATATAATTATATTCTTAGCTCTAAAATCTTGACAAATTAATTGTTTCTCCTTCCTTTACTTTATTGCACCGAAAGGAAGGAATGCCAATGTAATGGAGAAAGTGAGTAGGATTATGTTAACTTTTACAATGTTGATGATTGTTGCTAAATTTTTGGGGTTTTATTGTGTTTATCAAAGAGAGATGTGTTTATGAAAGAGAAGTCTAGACACAGACTAATGAGATAAACTTGCATTAGGTGATAGATCAAGCATTTCTTTTGGCACATTAGATGATAGATCAAGACTTAATGTGTCTCTCTCTTTATGGACATGCTCTAAATGAGGTAGAGTGAAATGCCATTTATGATGTATGGAAACTAATGAAATCCCCAAAGCCTCTTCCGTTCTGTAAATAGTTGCATCTTCCCTATAAGCATAAACTTGCATTAGGTGATGGGTGGGGAGGGAAACAATCATTCCTCCCCACCACCCAAGCTACAACCAATGGAAATATATTAATTTATAGTTTTATTTAAATTACAAGTTATTCATTAAATAGTTTGTTGGTTTGGAAGTGGAATATTTTATTAAGTTTTTTTTATATGTAAAATATTTTATTAAGCTTTTTTTTTTTCTATATGTATAATTAATTTATTCTTCTCAATTAAAATACACTTATTTTTTCAATATCATATATGTAATTAATATGAAATTAAAACCATCAAAGGTCGATGATTTCCAAAATTCAACCTTGGTCATGTTTCCAATGATTTGAAACCCAAATCATCTTCGTCCCCTTCTTTATGGCTTTTATGTCAACAATTTGTGCAAAGAATCAATTGGATTTAAATAGCTATGGATACTAAGCCAACTATGATTCAATGCTCGGGATGCAACATGGAGAGCAAATTCCCTGTTCTAGCATGCTCTCAGAGTTACAACTTATTTGAGATTTATAATGGAAAAATGATAATTCGCTTAGAGTTTCCATAGCCCTCAGATAATTATTGCAAGATTCTCAGGGTCCACTTTCCACTGGGTAGCTGTTCTGAATATAATTAAACTTATGGTCTACTATGATTTCTATTGTTGGATTACTCTAGTTTGTAAATTCATGAACTAATAGTGGATCCTCATACTTCAATTGTCACATTCCATAGTTGTCCCTCAACGGGCTTCTGCAAAATTAGCTTCAGAATGCCAGATGCAGAATCGTATGAAAATTCAGTTGGTGAAGTCTCTACTAAGTATTTCCTTGGTTTAATTGACGAATAGGCCCCAAACCACCCACATCCATGGACTACCATCTTGATTGTCGTTGCTAGTAGATGACCACCATTTTCAGATGTAGTTGTTGCCATTCCAAGCGTCTTAGGATACTCTGAAAACTCAGCTTCCATGCTTTATTCCTGCTTTTCATACTCTAGTGCCCCGATAGTGCCTCCAGTATTGAACATATCAATAAGACCAATTGGAGCAAAAGAGACTCTTGCTGCTAAATTCTACATAGAGAAACATTGAAATGCTTTGAACAACTTCTTAGATTTATTTTTAATATCAATGTTCTGCCTGTAAGCCATTATAATTTAATGCATAGTGATTCTAGATATTGATAATATGCATGGATTTTTTACCTTTATTGGAGTAATTGTGTAAACTTCATGCTCCAATACTTTGAGTGTCAAAGGCAAAGAAACATTCCCAGGGAGACGCACAAGTTCACCTGTAAGAAAATTTGAACTTTAGAAATAAAGAGTAATTCATTAATTCAGAAGGAAATCCTGCATAGCGTGAACACCCAATGGGTTCATACCGCTCTGAGAATACACTGCATAGTCACTGATCCAATCATTTTCTGCTGCCTCTGCTAACAAATGTACATCATCTGCATGAATTCTCCCTGATATTGCATTGGGGGTTGTATCATGGAATACGTTTTTCTGATATAAATTGCTCCAAGCAACACCTTGGAAATTGAATACTCCTAACACTCTAGTATATGTGTTCATATTCCATATTTTTAGTAAGCTGCATAAATGACATTGCCAAAATAAGTGTACAGTAAAGGAAGCCAAATATATAAAAAATGATACTGTGAGTAACTTATAGTTAAGTTCTGAGTTTTCATTTTATGATTCAAACAATCCATCCTCTTCCCATCCCGAGTAGGGTCAACAAACAAGCAATCACGAGTTGGTCGACCAGGAAACAGTGCCCTCAATATATAACCATATGGGAGAACAAGCTTCTTCAACAAATCAAAGTTGTGCTTCCTAGGCTTGTCACTGCATACAAATGGTCGGAGAGAACATATGATATTAGAGATTAACCTCAAACCAAGCAAAAGAACTTGACCGACATATAACTCTTAGTTGTAGCTCCTAGATTTCTATGTGGCTAGGAATAGGGCATTTCATAAAATCTCAGATATAATGCTCAATAAATAAAGGTTTCTTCAAATACATGAAAGAAAAAGCTCAGAAACGTCAATACCTAACATATACAGGGAAGCCCCCGACTGCCCGTGCAGCAGCATGGTATTCTACAGCAGGATGAAGGCTCTGCAAATATTTTATTCCTCATTTTTGCATTGAATAAAATATGATAAATCAATCTCTAAAACAATTTAATAGAGTTATAATGTGCATCAATGTTCTTATCAATCACCAATTTTTTCTTACGTGGAACATGTCCCAATCAAGCACCATAAACTCCCCAAGGAAAATACTGTTATAAGCAACCACAACAATGTGGATGGTGTGAGTTACTGGGTCCCTTGGATAGAATTCGTCTGATTCTCTTGCAACTGCGGTCTGCTTTGAACTACAAATAAAATGGGTGAAAAATCAGTTCTAGCCTGATACTTCAAAGTATGGATAAAAATGTCAAGAACCAAGCACATTCATCGTTAGCACTTACCAATAAAGTGCATCGGTGTTGATACTCATGCAAGCAATGCACCCATTGTATGGGAAATTCAAAGCAACAGATTCATCCAATGCTTGATGATATGCTCTATTTAAGGCTACTCTACCACCAAGACCACCTCCAAGTGTCTCAAGGATGCTTTGAACATCAACTTTAACGCCATCAATTCCTGCGGTAGCTAGGTAACTATGCAACTCATTGCAAAATTCAAAAACCTTTTTAGGATTCACCAAACCAAGTCCTTGAACGGTAAGGGTATTTGTATGCATTCCTGGATCATTGCTAAAGATACCCGGAGAAAGTGCAGGGTATTTGATTTTCGAATCATAATGTTCCATTCCAGGAACACCTGGCTTAACTCCTCTCCAATAGCCTGTGATTGCATGCCATACATACACATACCTATCGACACAGAAGGGTATCATAGATCTAAGAATATGAAGAATATGGATAGACTAAATCAGGTTAGCAACAATAATACCTTTTCAGCTTTAGCCTCAATATATGATGCATTTGAGGATAAAATTTCCCATTATGAGGCACATTACTTACTTCAAATGATACTTCTCTTTGGCTATGTCAACTATATGCTGAATGAAAAATCCAAATAACTTTCTGCAAATAAGTTTGGGGCGGAAGTAGAGGGCCGACGTCCTGTATGTTGAAGCCAACCACCACTCAAACTGCCATAAAAGAAAAACCCAATGCGTTTTCCACCATGTTGAAGTAGAAACCCTTACAAACTACAAAACAAACCAAATGTTATCCCATTGTCAGATGGGTGACAGGTGCCCTGTAAATCACCCATGTGTCTGCAAACCAAATGTTATCCCACCCAGGTGTCTGCAAATCTATTACCACTGGAAATCCATTAGTCCACAATGAACATAATTTTTTTCAATCAAATCATTTCAAACTAATTGTAAAAGGCAGAACATATAGTCTCTGCCTACAGCAGGGACTAAAAAGGATATTGTCAATTATACATCATAGAAAGTATTAAGTACGCACTTATCCCTAATCTGACCTGTAAGGTACAAAAAAAATCACATTCACTACTAATGGGATCGATATATTCAACATTTTTTCCTTCCACTTCATCATAGATGTTCCATTGACCCGTGTCTAGAAGTTTAGTCCATATATTAACAACCCATCCGCTATCATATTCCTTTATATAAAGACACGATGAAAGAAAATTGCATTAAACATTGAAGTGAAAATTTGAATTTCATCAAAGATAATTCTTAGCATAAAATTATCCAAATAGATTACTACCTGCATCCACTTGATCACTGTTTGAGAATCCCCCCAAAAATGAACTTTTTGAAGTACCTTTTTTAGCTACAAGCATAAAAGATAAATTTAGGGTCATAACCTCTGCAAAGTTATTTGAACCTTTTCCCAATCTAGCTTTGAATTTTAATACATGTTTTCCCTTTAGATATATTATTTCCTTTCCTCCACAAACTTGGGGATCACTTTGTGTTGCACCATCAAAATATGCCTAGGAACCCATTATGTCAATATCTCCAAAAGTGATCTACTTGGGAGACTTCTAATTCTTTAACTAATTGAAATTGTTTAGAATACTAATACTCTGAGTGGCACATTGAAAAAGTGGAATAAACTTGGATTCATAACAAGCCAAACACCCCAAGCTATAAGCAAATGCAAAGCTCTAAATCTCTTTCTAGCCAATTTTTCTCTCTAGGAGCTCAAACATTCCTCAACTGAATTACCTCTCCAAACATCCCCTGATATTGTAACAACACCTAGCCTCCTACCACACTTGAAAAAAATACACACAATAAAGTAATGGATGAGAATTTGACTCTTCATTTTCTTTGCAAAGTGCACATGTACTAAAACCTTGCCAACATTTTTTCTACCAAATGTCCCAACTTAGAGCCTTATTTTTAAGTGCCAAACACATAAAAAATGAGCTTTTAGGGGACATGTATATTTCCAAATCAACTTCCACCACCAATCATGATCTTTTCCACCATCCCCTTCACGTAGAATCTTATATCCAATCTTTGGTTGTGAAGAACCTGCAATAATTAATTAATAAAAACACACGAAATAGCAGAAATAACAGAACTCAGAATCACTTTTATATTGATCGCGGGCCACTTCGAGGGGGAAACCTCCTTTGAGCAAGCTCAATACAAATAACTTCACGGTACCTTCATTGGTCTCAACACAAACTTATATACTAAGTCTAGGCGCCAATACCATGGGTCAATACCATGTGTCAATACAAACCACGGGCCAATACAAAATATGGATCAACAATTAGTACGAGACGACTTACAAAGCATATGCATCCAACAACAATAATACAAACTATGGATCAACAAATACTACGAGACAACTTACAAAGCATATGCGTCCAATAACAATATACTAACAAAGTAAATAGAAAGGTTGACATGGGTTCCTAACATTGGTGTATAATGACCTCCTACAAGATTCTTGGACCATACCAACTCATCCTCCTCCTTTTTCAACCTTACTTGACTAGTCCTCAAATATGTTAAAAATTGTCCCCATGTCACCACAAACTCATCTTAAGCCCCATCATTTTGAATTTTTCTATTCTTTTCTCCAAGTGGAAGTCATGTATGCATTAGGCACTTGATGTAAATAGAACAATCCCCTTTCATGAAGGGAATAAATAATATTTTTAGGAAACCAATAATTTAATCCATTACCTGCCATGGATCTTCCCCTATTCTCACCCTCTAACCATTCCCATCATTTTGAAGTTTGTTATTCTTTTCTCCAAGTGGAAGTCATATATGCATTAGGCACCTGATGTAAATAGAACAATCCCTTTTCACGAAGGGAATAAATAATATTTTTAGGAAACCAATAATTTAATCCATTACCTGCCATGGATCTCCCCCTATTCTCACCCTCTAACCATTCCCCACTTTCCACACTAACCAAGTACATATCAAAGAGAAAGCTAAAGCTACAAACTTGCAAATAATTTGAGCATTTTTCCAATATTTTGTAGGATTCCTAATCCAATCCTCCATGGATTTGGGATCTATATAATTCTATGTAACCACATAACAACACAATACTTTACCAAAAATTATCCTCTATACACAATTTGTTTCCAAGGATTTTGCAAAATTGTGAATGTTTTCTAGTTCCCACCTAGCCTTAATGATCTAGGAAGATCACAGATTCGATCAAAATGAAAGTCTTCAAAAGATGTAAAGAATCTTACAGACTCCTAGATCTCGTCAGGAGCTTTCCGGTAACGCTCGTTTCGCGTAAAACGGCCTCCGGACGTGAAAGTTATCAGGTTTTGAAATTTCGACAAAAGGTTAAAAAAGGAAAAAAAAGGGTAAAATTGGTAAAAATGGACCAATGGGAGGGCGCCACGTGGTCAGGATAGATGACATGGAATATGAGTTGGGCCAATCATGGATTTCCATGTGGCAGCCCTGTTGGCATCTAGTGTATCGTTTACCAAAAATTTGTGGAGATCATGGGGATCGAACCCACGACCTCAAGACCGCCAGCGCCTCCACAGAGCCCGCATAACCATGTGCCCCGCAGTTGTTACTTATAAGCTATAGTTCTAAAATTTTATTTAAAGTTGTAGGCAAGTTTCAATGGAAAAAAGGAGGGATCAAGGGCTATGCCCTAGACCCCGTGTCCAACACCGAGGCCATGTGTATGTAACCAACCAACAACGCAAAATGGTGGAGCCAACAACATGGAAGTCAATTCTTATCCCAAACAACGTAAACGATGGATCAATTCCAACACTTCAAACGCCAAGTTCCAACCAATCCAAACGGTCCATCAATACAATGCCACCACAATATAACTAAACCGCCAACAAATATAACAAAGGGGAGAGGCCCGCGGATTTGACCCTAAGACCTCTACCCCAAAGGCGCAGAGCTCTACCACTAGGCCAAAGCTCCTTTTTTGGGTGGAATATGGTGGTTTTAGTTTAAAATTTGAATGCGGAAAACAGGGTCCAAATGGGCACGTGGCCCTCCAATTCGCACCCATAAAACTATATCAAAAACCCTTTGTAAAACCACGAAGAAAACCCATGTACATGCGCGTTTTGGAATAGTCTCTGAGGAAGGTACAATGTACAGATATCGAGGCAGGTACAATGCAAAGATCCCGAAGCAGGGTACATACGATTAATGGGAATGCTTCCTGAGGTGGGAATCCATATAATTTGTACAGTTGCAGGTAGAGGTTGTCTCGATTTGCATGCCAGAGGAGGCCTCAAGCAAACATAGTCAACTTTATAGTCATTTTACTCAAAATTTCGAGAGGAACGAAGTGGTGCAGTCTGTTTTTGTGTTTTACGGACATAACCCAGAGGTATTTCCAAAAAATCATATATGTAAGCTTTGAAGACTTAATAAGATCGGCCTTCTCTTTGGAAATGGCCCGGAGACGTAACCGAAGAAGGGTGAACTCTGTTATCATCTGTTGTCTACAAATTTCTGGTTTGCATATTTGTTTCTTTGCTTATGTGATTGATTTAAGTATTTAAAATTCATCTTATAAAGCCATTTTTATGAGAATTTACATGCAATTTTGTGGTTAAAAAGATCCTGAAATATTTCCAGATCAAGTTTGGTATCAAAGCAGCTTAACCATTGCATTGTGAGTTTGTTTATGTTAACAAGAGCAAGGCTTCAGAGAGGTGAAGGAGAGCTTGAAGAATTTGATCCAGAGATTGGCTCAAGAAGAGGAAGAATGGCTTCAGAAAAATGAGAAGGTGGGACTTCTTCAATCCCATTTGAAGGAGACTTCCTTAAAGATTTCATGAAGAGAAAAGTATGGTGGAAGAGATTTATCAAGATCGGAAGAAGGGAGAACAAGGTGGTTCTTCTCATGCTAAAGTTAAATAAGAAGGAGGTGGTGAGGAACCTCCTAAAACTCCTCCATCTTAACCATCTTTTCTCAATGGATCTTTAAATTCCTCACTTGAAAAACAAAAAGTTAATTTCAATGTGCCTCAATTAAAGCTTGATATTAAGTTTGATTTACCTATTTATAATGGATAACTTGATGCTGATAAGTTGGATAATTGGATCCATCAAATAGAGGTTTATTATAGGATTCAAAATTTCACTGAAGATAGCTTGAAAATTCCGTTGGCTTCTCTCCGACTTGGAGGGACCACTCTCATATGGTGGGAGAGTAGAACTCAAAGGGATCTTTCCTCAAAAGGTAACATCATCTCCTCTTGGCATGAGTTCACTTCGACATTAAAAAATCAATTCTATCCATTGGGCTACATGCAACAAGCCATGATGGATTGGCAGAATTTTAGGCAAGGTAAGGGTCAAAGTGTGCAAGAGTACGCACAAGAATTCAAACAGAGAGATTTAATACTTGGTATACCTCTCTACACTCAAGAAATTATTCTCAAGTTCATAGATGGATTACATAGTTATTTACGTCATATGATACTTATGTTTAATCCAACTAACCTTGATGAGGTATGCGTTCAAGCAACTCATATGGAGTCAAAGGGGAAGAATACAAATGAAATTTTTTCCAAGAAACCTTACAAACTCGATGGAAACAAATTCAAAGGTAAGGGGAAAGGTAAGCATAAAACTACAATAAAGAAAGAGGGAGATAAACCTACATGCTCACATTGCTATAAAAAGGGTCATGATGCATCCAAATGTTGGAGGCTTCATCCGGAGCTCAAGCCTGAGAAGTTTCAGAATAAAGAGGACAATAAGACCACTGCTACAACCATCCAACATGATTTGGGATCTGAATCAGGGAATGAGACTAAGATTGTTGCTACGTACATTCAAGGTAAAAATACTTCCACTTCTAATTCAAAGCATGAATCTGTTGTTGATGAAAGAAAGAGAAGTGAGTTATTTCATATAAGAGTAATCTCTAAGAATACAAAAATAGACACTCTTTTTTATAGTGGATCACAAGCCAATCTCATTTTAGAAGAGATAGTTAAAAAAATTCATTTGGAAACTAAGTTACACCCAAATCCATATCCACTTGGATGGGTATGTGATAATGCACAACTACAAGTGACAAAACAGTGTAGAATTAGGTTTGCTATTACTTATGGATTCATTGATGAAGTAGATATGGATGTGGTTCCATTGGATATATGTGGTATTGTGTTGGGAAGCCTTTATCTTTATGATATGAAGGCTATCTTTTACAGGGAAGATAACAGGTATCATCTCACTAAAGATGGTATTGGATATGTTGTCCGTGCACATCACATAAAAACTAATCTTTCATTAGTTTTTGCAATTCAACTGAAGAGGCTAGTAAATGCTAGTAAGAATTTTGTTCTTGTGATTTTTAAAACAAATGATGTTGGTCAAAGTGAATCTTTTAAAGGATGTGATCCAAGACTTAAAAAAGACTTGACTAAAGTTGTAACTGATTATGATGTTTTGTTTCAAGAACCTAAAGGATTACCTCTCAAAAGAGAAATCCAACATGAGATTATCTTACATCAGGATGAACCACTTCCTAACATTGGCATGTATAGGTCTTCAGTAATTGAAAATGCAGAGATAAAGAAGCAGGTTCAAGAATTTTGAAAGAGGGGACATTCGACCAATCTCCTCTCCATGCGGTTCACCAATGTTTTTGGTGCCAAAGAAGGATGGCACATGGAGTATGTGTGTTGATTACAAGGCACTAAACATAATCACAATTAAGAACAAGTATCCTCTTCCTCAGATTGATGATATTTTGAATCAGCTTAAGAATGCAACTTATTTCACTAAGTTAGACTTAAGAAGTGGCTATCATCAAATTAGAATTCATGACAATGATATTTGGAATACTGCTTTCAAAACTAAACAGGGATTGTATGAATGGATGGTAATGCCCATTGGGCTTTGTAATGCACCCACAACATTTATGAGGGTGATAAATGATGTTTTTAGGCCATTCATAGATGACTTTTTCATAGTCTACTTAGATGATATTTTGATGTTCAGTCGTACTTGGGAAGAACATGTCAAGCATGTCAAACAAATTTTGGATGTACTTGTAAGGGAAAATTGTACTTACAGATGTCCAAATGTGTGTTTGGGAAGACATCTTTGGTGTATGTAGGTTACATTGTAGGGGGTGGTGAATTGAGAATTGATCCCTCTAATGTTGAGGTCATTGTGAATTGGCCCAAGCCAAATAATGTAATCGAGGTAAGAAGATTTTTGGGAGCAACCCAATACTAGAGAAAGTTTATTTCTAACTTCTCCTTCATAGCTTCTCCATTACATGCTTTAACAGGTATGAACAGAGTCTTTTAGTGGGAAGTAAAAGCACAAAAGGAATTCGACACTCTGAAAGAAAAGACCAATACATCTCTAGTACTTGCACTGCCAGATATACAACAACCATTTGAGATATAAACCGATGCTAGTGGTTATGCCATGGGGGTAGTCTTAAAGCAACTTAAAAAATCAATATGCTATCATTATGAAACCTTTTCTAAATCAATAATTAACTATCCAACCTATGATAAAGAATTTTATTCAACCACTACAATATATTCAATCTCAAACTAAGATACAACAATCAAGACATTTCAAGTGGATGGGTTTTCTACAAAAATTTCATTTGATCATTAAGTATAAGAAATGTATTCAGAACAAAGTTGCAAATATGTTATCAAGACCTCCAACAAATGCTTCTATTTTTATTCAACAAATTCCTTTGGTACATTCAAGTTATGTTGAATAATACACTAAGGATGAAGACTACAAAGAAGTAAATGAATCACTAAAACATGGCTCTCAAAATGAAGAATTGAATTATCATATTCATGACAAGTTGTTGTATCATTTTGGAAAGATTTGTATTCCACAAAGTGAAAGAGTACATGTGATAAGAGAAGCTCAGACTTCTCTCATTTCAGGGCACTTTGGTGTAGGAAAAATTGTAGCACAATTACAACAGTTTTGTTATTGGCCTCAAATGAATGATATTGTGTCCAAGTATGTGAAAGGATGTGTTATGTGTGCAACAAGTAAATCAAGTAACATAAAGTTAGGATTGTACACTCCACTTCCAATTCCTTCCCGTCAATGGGAAAGTGTTTCAATGGATTTTGTAGGAGGGTTACCAATGTCTAGAAAGGGACATGATTACTTATATGTTGTTGTGGATAGATTCAGTAAAATGTGCATTCTAATGCCTTGTAAAAAACATATCATAGCTGATTTGACTGCTCATTTGTTCTTCTAGCATGTATGGGTCCATTTTGGACTACCTACTTCTATTATATATGATCGAGATTCCCACTTCCTTGGGGAAATTTTGGTCATCATTATGGGAACTTATCGACACAAATCTAAAGAAGAGCATAAAATTTCATCCACAAACTGATGGACAAACTGAAGTGGTCAATCGAACAATATTACATCTTCTTCGAGGATATTGTGCCAAGAATCCCAAGCTATGGGATGAACAACTGCATTATGTTCAACATGCCTACAATAGAGCTATGCACTCTTCAACACAAAGGTATCATTTCGAGACATGTTTTGGTTATTTTCCAAAGTCTCCCTTAGAATTTGTTTATGGGAAAGATCTAGTGGGATATGGTCAAGTTGATGTGGATAAGGATTTGAATTTTATTCAGCAGATCCAGTTAATACATCAAGCAGTACAAGAGCAGTTGGAATCAAGTCAAGCCAAGTATAAATGAAGACATGACAAACATCAGGTGGATCATCATTTTCAAATTGGTGATCGAGTATGGCTTCATATCAGCAAAGACTGAATCCAAGGTGAAGGTAGAAAGTTGAAACCAATCAGGTATGGAACTTTTACAATTTTGGATCAAGTTGGTAATAATGATTTTCGGTTAGATTTGGCACCTTATATGCAAATGTATTCCATTGTTAATGTGGAAAAAATGAAACTGTATGAGCCTCCTATGATCGTGGACCAAGATGAACATGTTCAAGTGCCTTCTATAGATGAGTTTGCTCCTGAATATCTTAATGAACTTCACGAAGATGTTATACTTGATAAGAAGGTAATATCTTCATGAAGAGGTGACATGGAATTTCTTCGTGTGGGGATTAAAGTAATGCATCCAAGAAAATCATGGTGGCTAGAGATCGGGAGAGTGAGGGAGCTGTACCCTCACCTATTTTTTGTATGATCCCATGCTTTAGGTGGCCCAAAAGATTCCCAGTGGGAACGTTTGATCCAGGAGGATCTTAGAGTCGATCAAAATGAAAGTATTCAAAAGATGTAAAGAATATTACAAACGTGTATAGCTCATCAGGATCTTTCCATAAATGCTCGTTTTGCGTAAAACGACCTCCGGACGTGAAAGTTATCAGGTTTTGAAATTTCAGAAAAAGGTTAAAAAAGACAAAAAAATTGGGTAAAATTTGTAAAAAATGGTCCAATGGCAGGTCGCCACGTGGTCAGGATAGATGACATGGCAAATGAGTTGGGCCAATCAGGGACTGCGATGTGGCATCCCTATTGGCATCTAGTGTACCGTTTAGCAAAAAATTTTGGAGATCATTGGGATCGAACCCACGACCTCAAAATCGCCAGTGCCTCCACAGAGCCCGCCTAACCATGTGTCCCTGTTGGAGGATACTAAATTGGCTTGTTGACTAGGTCCTCCGCCTGACCTATTGTAAAACACGTCGACAATTGCGTCGATCAGTACATGTCGGGTCGATCAGTTGAACCGACAAGCAATTATATAACTGTATGTAAAACATATATATAGGATGGTGAGCTGATTCATAGATTAGATTGGATCTGTTCATATATGTACCGTTTACCAAAATTTTTTGGAGATCATTGGGATCGAACCCACGACCTCAAAACCGCCAGCGCCTCCACAGAGCCCGCCTAACCATGTGTCCCTGTTGGAGGATACTAAGTTGGCTTGTTGACTAGGTCCTCCGCCTGACCTATTGTAAAACACGTCGACAATTGCGTCGACCAGTACATGTCGGGTCGATTGGTTGAACCGACAAGCAATTATATAACTGTATGTAAAACATATATATAGGATGGTGAGCTGATTCATAGATTAGATTGGATCTGTTCATATATGTATTGTTCTGCATATCTTGCCAAGTAATACAAGGCTTGTGCTTCCTCTCCATATCTTGTCTATTGTATATGTATCTTTTTGTGCTTGCTTATAATAATATGTATCACTGGTAATAGTGTAACCCCCTCGACTACAACATTGGTTCCATTGCCGGTGATGCATACATAAGTTGATAGCGAGAATGATCAATGATATCAGAGAAAGAGATTAAGGATTGGTGGGAGAGAAATATTGCTAATTACCTGCAAAATTATGCTAGAAGGAACAAGCTAACGATTGCTCAAGCAAGAGAAAAATTATTTTTTGAGACTCATGAAAAGTTAGTGGAATCTGTACCGTTCGTGTTGAAGAAGCTCCTGGATGAAAAGACAAGCAGATGAAAAGGAGCGCAAATTGATCACGAAGCAGATTAACAGAGTTCGTACGAATCTATCTGAATGGTGTGAGAATATTGACGATGATTTCTGTGAAGAATGCGCGATTGAAGAGCTAGTGTCTGTTGACAAAGTGAGGAGATGGTTTTACACCGACCTTACCGACCAGTTTCTGTGTTCTTTGCCAACACTTTTTTTCAAGTTCCTGATCGACAAAGGCGCTGCGCATATTTTCCAGACTCGACCCTTGTTGTTTCCACCACTTCCAAACTCAAATTGGGAAGAAAAAGAAAGACAGTGGGAGAAATTCATACAAGAGCGAGAGTGGGAGTATTTCTTGAGAAAATGAAGTTCCGTACTTCCCCAGTTTCCTAGAGAAATTCGGGCCGGCATTGGGGGGGTATCCAAACATTTTCTAATGGAGTATATGCACGAAAAAGATCGATAGATGAAAAGGAGACAGGGCCAACAGTGAAAGGTCCAACAAATTCGACAAAGATCGAGCAATGAGTCACAAAAGCACTCCAGACATCTAGAATATTGAGCGGGAGAAGAGGAGAAAAAGGCGAGAAGGGCTGAAGGAGAAGGCTAGTGCGCTATGGAAGAAATGAGGACCGGATGTCATGACAGATGCAGAAGAAAATCTGTCAGAGTCGAGTCAAGCCCGAGAAGAAAGCGACATCGATGAAGATCTGTCACCGATGGATGAAGGCTTATGGATAGAGCGTGGTAGTGCTCTCCAAGTAAATATACTCGAGGTAATAATGCCACCTTCTTTGCTACATCTAAATCAGAGTGCCTGAGTGCAGGATATTTTCGAAGAAGATCTAGGACTTCACGTTGGCCAGTCAGGCATTTGGAGTCGACGAAGTAATGAAGCTGATGAAGTCGACAGACTGTTGATTCATCGACCGGAAGAAGGAAACTGGGTCACTTTTCAGCCCGAGTTTTCCAATAGAAATTTCCATCTACTCTACTCAAATCATGCAGAAGCGCCCCCCTGCCACTACCAGCATTGAGTGAATCGTTGAGTTCAGCGGAACAACCGAGAAGAGGCGAAGTCCCGATTGAGCAGAATTTCACTTGGATTTCGATAGAAGCAGTCACATAAAGCAAGCTTCCAAGACCCAACGAAACCGACTGAAGTTCCAGACATTGGCAGTGAAGGTGAATAATCCGCTCTCAATACACATTTGGAAATAGTACCTGTCGAGGTTAGCCAAGTAAGTAATTTTGTATCCTGTAATAATCCACTGACTCCACCAGTCAACCTTGAGGTTGGAGTAGCAGCAGAACTGTTGCATACAACAAACAACACACCTGCCATTCTATGAGGGCGATTGAAGATTCCAAAAGACATTAGTTTGTTTGCGAGTCAATATGGGCAGCCAATGCACTTACCAACAAAGATCGTTAGATGGCACAGTTTGTTGGCTCTTTGCGAAAAAGAGCACTCACCTGGTACATGGGATATATTAACAAAATACCAGACGCGATAAAGGCACAAATCAATCAGCTCTTCTTGTCTTTCTTCAAAACCCCAGATGCAAAATACCTGGCTGTTGAGAATTTAAAGACCAAAGTCCAAAGACCCACATGGACCATAAAAGAATATGAAAAGAGGTTTAAATACCTCCTGAACCAGATTGAATATGATATCAAGGAAAAACTCTTGATCAAATGGTTCATTGTTGGACTCTTAAGAAAAATCAAAGTGCACCTCTGATGGAAGAACGTCACCTCCTACAAAGACGCCCTGATAAAGGCTCTAGAAATCGATACGGACGATGAATACCCTTTGGTACCTGTCGACAGACATATTGAAGAATGACTGGATAGTATGCAGCAATCCATCTGGGACATAAATCTCATAAGAGCGGAAGTTTGGTGCACCAAATGTAATATTGTAGGTCACACAAAAGACTCTTGTCGTCAGGAGGACTGACGACAAGATGTACAACTTGTACAAACAAGATGCGTATGTGATATTTGTCAAGATTACGACTTGCATACTACAAATGACTGCCTGTACAATATGAAGAACAATCAAGCTAATTGGTGTCAAATATGTGAAGTTAGTACTCATTCTATAGCAGAATGCCATCTGAATCTAAAGAACAAGCAAAATTACCATGCACTATACCATACCAACTCTGTCGAACAACAAAACGAAAGAAATGAAAGAAACTACAGATATGACCGAATAAACAGAAATGAAAGGAGCGATCGATACGACTGGAATGACAGAAGCGATAGATATCCAAGATATGGTGGAAGAAGATACGATCGACGAAATGACAATTACAACCGACATGGAGGATACCCAGGCCGAGGCCGCGGCAATGGCAGTCGATATTTTCGACCTCGATGACCTGGACAATGTTTCACTTGTCTTAGTGAAGGACATCGCCATGCATATTGTCCTTATACAAATCGAACAGATCTTAAATTATGTACAAAATGTGGAGTAGGGGATCACTTCTTGGAGGATTGCCCTACTATGCTTGAGAAAATTACAAATAAAAAGAATTTTAATGTCTTATCGTGTGTTCCCAAATGTGATGTGATTAGAACAAAGAAACTGCAAATTGCAAAAAGACAAGGTACTCGAACTGGTCAAGATAATCCACAAATAAGTAAAGTAATAAATAAAGAGGATTATCTGAACCCTAACAAGCAAAAATCTCTGTATAAAAATGCATCTGATATATTTCATGAACTAGAAGCACAAGAAGATAATGAAGAAGTTTGACAGGAAAGTATTAATGAATTGGTCAATCTTATAACTAAGGAAGAAGCTATAGGGAAGTTAATTGACTTGTTGCACAATATTAAAAATAAATCTGTCGAGCATAGATAAGCTAAAAACATATGCCGAATGAACCAAAAAGATAAGAATGATGCCGACCCTCTCGTCAACCTCGAAATACACGGATACCATGTCCAACAAGTTGTACTCGATTTTGGTTCGCGAGTTAATATCACGACTCGTGATACTTGGGAACAATTAGGTCGACCTCAGCTTCAAGAATCGAGCATTTATTTGAAACTCGTTGATCAAGGATTGATTGAACCAATTCGTGTGTGGAGAAATGCCGAAACTTCCATAAAAGGCATAATGAAAAGAGTCGACTTCAAAATTATAAATCCAAAAGATGGAGCTAGTTCATTCCCAGCCCTAGTTGGTCGACCATGGGGCCGAAAAATGAAAGCATCGATATCTCTTGATAAAGGTCGCATTAAACTCAAAGGCAACGGCCAAAAGGTGATAGTTCCTATCTTCGCATCTCAAGGAGAACTGTGTTCAGAACCTATGGAAGATGAAAATGAAATACGACAGCTATATCAAATAAACAATAATGAAGATTATATCAAACCAAATGCACAAGGAGAACTCAATCTTGGAGACCCTACATCGGATGGATACAATTTCGACGCTAAACTGAACAACTGGAAAATGGAAAATTATGAACTTCAAGTGAAAGAATACTGGACAATTGAAGCCATCTCTAAAAATTAAACTAAGAAATTCTTCTCTATCTTGACCATTCCAAAGATATTCAAGAAAAAAATTCACGAATATTCAACTTTAGCACCAGCGAAAAGTGACTCAACACATACTCCTGCGTTGTGATACAAAGAACGAGAATCTCCGTCAGTACATGTCAAGGAAGTTTCAAAACATGTCGGAGAACAAGGTAGATTGTAGAATCTGGTCTAGACATTTACAGGACAAGCGGCGAGATGGTGGGACACGCATCATTCAAGACTCCAAACATGGACCACAGCCTCGACATATTTTGTTGAAATATTTTTAGATAAGAAACTGATGGCTCAAGATGAAATCCCGATTTTCACACAAGGATAGGGCCCTGAAGCTCACATCGATAAGTGTGAAAGGGAGTCGAGAAGACTGGGACATAAAGATGAAAGATCATGGTTGCATCTCTTTCCGAACACAATCGACGAATTGCAAAATAAATGGTACAAGATGGAAGAGGCAAGAGGACAAACCTTTGTTTGGAAAGAACTAAAAGAAAATCTCATCAAAGACTTCCAATTTTCTCCAAAGGATGAGCAACTATCTGAGGCGAGTAACCAAATCAAACAATTTCTGCAACCGATGAAAAATGCAGTACCAACATAAAATAAACCACTTGTTCAACAAACCGCTGTCTGCCATAACATTCAGTCGAAAGAAGTCCAACATTTGACACGATTGCAACTAGAAACAGAGAAAACAGTTGGAGATAGTTTCCAATGGAAAGAAGATCATCCAGCTATGTCGAAGCATGTCAGAACATATTTCAAAGTGGAGACTGCAGAGAAAGAGGCCCCTGAAAGATTAACAGAAAAATATTTTCCACCGGCGTTCACGCAGATCAAAGAAGGCGAACGCCCAATCAATGACATCCGAGCACCAGAGTGGATGGATGCGAAAGTCAAAATAAAATAAGTTGACATATCTAACGATGACAAACTGAAAATGGTGAAAATTGGTGATTACTGGAATGAAGAGCAAACTGCAGATGTCACTAGCCTCCTTAAAGAATTTTAGGATGTATTTGCACGAGATTATAAAGACTTGAAAGGACTTGTAAAGGAGATGGGTGAAATGAAGATTGATATCAAGCCAGACGCCAAACCAGTAAAGAAAAGACCATAAACTTGCTCACAAATATAAAGAAATTGTCAAAAAGGAGGTCGATAGTATGCTTGTAGCAGGAATCATCTATCCTATTGATCAGTCAGAATGGGCAAGTCCGATGGTCGTACAATCGAAGAAGCATGATCCGACATGATTGCGAATATGTGTCGACTTTCGCGAACTTAATAAAGTAACACTCACTGACCCTTTTCCTACTCCTTTCGCTAACGGAATCATTAATGAAGTTGCAGGGCATGAATACTATTCATTCACAGACGGATATTCCAGGTACAATCAAGTACCCATTTCCAAAGAAGATTATCAGAAGACCACGTTCGTGTGTGAGTTCGGATCATTTGCGTATAAAGTCATGCCATTCAGACTGAAGAATGTACCAGTGGTCTTTTCTAGAATTGTCATCAAAAATTTTCTAGAATACATCTACAAAACTATGGCTATCTACTTTGATGATTGGGCAATATACTCCATGCTGAAGGATCACTGCAAATGGCTCCGGCTGATGCTAGAAAGATGTCGAAAAATTCAACTCTTGCTGAACATCAAGAAATTCATTTTCGCAACTCCTATCAAAATATTATTGGGCCATGTCGTGTGCAAGGAAGGCATAAAAGTCGACTTCACTAAAATCAAGATCATTCTCGACCTAAAGCCACCGGTCAATTCTAAGCAAGAGCGAATCTTGTTGGGCCACATGGGATACTATCAAAATGTCATCCGACATTATTCTGACATGACGTATCCCTTGGAGGAATTAATAAAATAAAATCAAGAGTACAAGTGGACCGACGAATTTAATACATCGTTTGACATCCTGAAAATAAAACTTGTCGAAGCTCCTATACTCCGATTCCCGAACTGGTCGATCAAGTTCCATGTACATATCGACGCGTTGGGCATAGCAGTGGCACAATTTAACGCAACCTGGTGATGATGGAATGGACTACCCTAATGAAGAAAGTTGAACAAAGTAGAAAGAAAATTTTCCACGACAGAGAGAGAGGCATTGGGTATGGTATTTGCATTGCATAAATACCGACACTACCTATTGGCTAACCCTTTTGTCTTTTATACATATCATCAAGAACTAAAGTACTTAGTAAATAAGACATTGCACCATGGAATATTATGTCGTTGGTTATTGTTATTCCAAGAATTTGAATTTGAAGTCATAGCCCGACTAGGAAAGGCAAATTTCGGACCCAACTACTTGTCGCGAATCAACACAGGAGAAGAGTCGACATGTATTGAAGATGAACTACCAGATGAAAAATTGTTTAGAATTGAAGTTGTCCCCTCAGAGTTGGCGGAGATTGCACAATTTCTAGAGGATGGACATGCACCAAAAGGAATGCCGAAAAAGAAAAAGAGGATTCTCGCAATGAAAGCCGCACCTTACACTCTAATCAATGGGTTCCTTTATAAAATTCGCCTTGACGACATATTACGATGATGCGTGCTCGAACATGAATGACAAAGTATACTTACAAAGGCACATTATGGACCGGCAAGAGGACATTATCACGACGACATTACAACAAGAAAGATTCTGCAATCTGGACTTTGGTAGTCGACAGTGCACAAAGACTGTTAATATTTTGTAAGTAAATGTGATAGATGTTAACGAATAGGTCGACCCCTTCCAAGCACATAAATCCAAGTCGAACATTCGAAATTTGGGCAGTATAATTTATCGGACCATTCCAAATAATTGGTAGATGAACAGGTGTGAGATACATCATCACTGCAGTAGAATATGTCACCAAATGGGATGAGGCAAAACCTGTTGAAACATGTTCAAGAAAGATAGCTGCAAAATTCATATATGATAATATTATCACACGGTTTGGATGCCCAATTACATTGATCAAAGACCAGGGGACTCACTTTGTTTGCAAAATAATTGCTACTCTTACAAAATAATTTTCAATCTAACATAAGATAAGTACTTCATATCACTCACAGTCGAATGGCACCGTAGAAGCCTTTAATAAAACACTTACCAAAGGTTTAACAAAATGTACAACATCGAAAAAGACGACTGGGATGACCAGATACTTGCTGTGCTATGGGTGTACAGAACAACATATAAAATAACGACAAACCAGACCCCTTTCACACTTGTATATGGTTAAGAAGCAGTTGTCCCCTTGCACTTTCGGCGACAAGATCCAAGAATTGTTGAAGTCTTACACATTGATGTCGAAGATGCAAGAAAAGAACACCTAGTTAACTATTGAAGCTCGACGATACCCAATAGTTAGCAATCCATCACCAAGAAATCCAAAAGCAGCAGCAGAAATCCCGACACAACAGAAATATTAAGCACAAAAATCTATTAGTCGGTGACTTGGCATTGCTATAAAACAACCGCGTAAAAGGTAAACCGAAAAATTTGCACACAGAATGGATGGGTCTGTATATTGTTGAAGACATCAATACCAATGGCTCAGTCTGACTAAAAACCATACACGGAAGTATATTCAAGAAACTTGTCAATGGTTCCCGACTGAAGCGGTACAAAGCATGAAAAAAAAAAGGTTAAAACTACTTTGGGAGAGAAGTATTATAAGCAATCTTTCAAAAGCAAGTCTTATAAACTGAATAATGATGAGAGACTGGAAAGATAATTCTGGCAAAGGAAATGAACGAAGTTGCAGAGAAAAGATCCCAACGCACGACCATCGATATGACAAACATCGACAGGAAATACCAGGCCGACGAGTACAGGACGAAAGAGATCCTCGACCACGACGACCTATTTATGGACGACATGACACGTTGAAGGACGTGCACTGACACCACACCAATGAAGAAATGACAGAAAAAGCATTCATGAAGTCTGACACGTAGAGAAGAAAAGTTGAAGTGTGCCAGACGAGGAGCCGACAACCTGTCAATCAAAATTAATTCCCTCGCCAAACCAACAATCAATGCAACCATCTACTTCGCATTCCCTCGTGCCGAACAATTCCACAATAAATACTGGGCTCGAGGACTCTTGGTTACTATTTTTCAAAGAGCTCAAACTCCATAACACAGATCCCTCCGAATTGTTCAAACCATTTCTTGAACCTGAGAAACCTGTAACCACAATGGCACCCAAGAAATCTCAGGTGACAACCAGATCCTTAGCAACCAAGATCAAGGAGCTAGAAAAATCCCATTCCCCTTTGGAAACCCGACTACATCTTGTACGAAACGCCAAGGTTTCGGAAAAACAATGGAAACAGATATGGATCGAAATTTTGGACTGGGGGAAAGAATCAAATGGTCGATGGAGAGAAGAAGCGCAGAAAATTTGGATCGCCACAATTTTACCATATATGCATGCACCTTTAGTAGACAACTTCGTCGGTTTAAAATACCCAATTTAACAATTCATCGTGAGAAGATACCATAATGGCAAGCTCTATTTCGACATCCCTGTCGAAATAAATGGCGAAATCATCCATCAGATTACCGGTCTATCAAACAAGGGTGACATGGTGCCGATGCGTCCAAACCCGACACTAGTTAAGGAATTCACGGCCACCCCTGCAGGTAAAAAATCAATAGGGTTGGTCGTAAACCAGATACTCTACGACACACAAAAGATGGAAACACGAATTGTGTCGACCGCACTCACAAGTTTTGGTCAAGGGTCCGACCTCAAACTCGACATGTTTTAGGCCGTTCACAATGTTGCGATGCACGACAAAGTGTACAACTGGGCAGAACATCTAGCCGACATCGTAAGGAACGTTTGTTACAAATTTCAGAAGAGGGGTCGAGCATTCGAGATCCGTCCCTATTGATATGGATTGCGATGGCACATATCCGACCTGAGGGAAACATAGATTTTACAATAGATAAGGGCATATTGATGGAAAATTTTCGTTGTTTCACATAGGGAGGATGTCGGCTTGACGCAAGGACAACCAAGCTTTGGCTCGACTGTTGGTTCCAAAACCTCAAAGATAAGAAAGCTAGATGGAGAGTTCCGCAGAATATCCGATGAAGTCTACCACCGACCGTGCATATTCAGCTGGCCCTCGACCATACATCGGTCTGGCACTTGCAAGGAGAGGCCAGAGAAGAAAAAGCATTGGATTTTTATCCCTCGATCGACGAGATATTAACTGAGCTCAGTAGACAGTCAAACACAAGAATTCCAATACCTCTGCATGCACAAAAAGTCGACCTGACAATAGTCGAACCATTGACGGATGCTGAGGAGGAAGAAGACTACGAGCTTCGACTGCACCTGAACACATTTACCCTCCAGACCGAGCAGATTGTCGAGATGAATCCCCTTGGGATTACAATGACAACACATTAGGACCCTCCAGAGGCAGCTGAACAGTCGGATGAGATTACACAGTTAGATAACCCACTTCCGGAGTATGCTCCCACGAAAGAAAACATCCGACGGATAGTCGATGAACTATCCCAAGCCCGACGGAACAGGGAGACCAAAGTACAAGAAAAGGGGAAAAGGAATCTTGTTATCCAAGAACCAACGAGACCAGGGCGCAAAAACAACAATCTTAATGTAAAGTCAATATACAACGTTCATAGCAGCTCACAGCCTACTAAGATAGTATACCCAGCGAGCATCTACAGTACCCAAAGTCTTGAGTAACTGGTATACTCACTATGGCCATGTATTTAAATAAATGCAAAGGACATGCAAGTTACTCTGTACATTGCATCAACAACGACAAACCGCCGACCAAACACTCACCCAAATCGTCAACAAATAGATCATCTTGGAAAACAGAAAACTTGAAAATTGGAGAAACAAGAAGAAGAGTGGATGAACCAAGCTTGCATTAACCTCTTCAAACTTGAAAAGATACAACCATACCTTCACAGACTGCTTTCCATCGCCGAAAAAAAAATGAACCTTTTTGGCCATGACTTGATCAACCTGAAAAACAAGTCTACAAAAGACAAAATAGAAAACCTGTAGAGCTTGACCACATTGATCATAGACATCCAGAACATGCTACGCACATGGGAGGATTTTCAGCATTGACTCTTTGTTTCTGCTGAGGCCATCGTCAAAGTCTGCGTCCAACAACAAGCATCTGCCAGCTCCAGTCATCCACATCAATAACAATCCGATTTATTTTGCTTAGCTACATTGCATCTCCCCATTTCTTCGGGACGAAGAAATATTTTTTGGTAGGGGAGATGTTGGAGGAGCCTAAGTCGGCCTATGGACTAGGTCCTATGCCTGACCGATTGTAAAACATGTCGACAATTGTGTCGACCAGTACATGTCGGGTCAGTCGGTTGAACTGACAAGCTATTATATAACTGTATGTAAAACATATATATAGGTTGGTGAGCTGATTCATAGATTAGATTGGATTTGTTCATATATGTACTATTCTACATATCTTGTTGAGTAATACAAGGCTTGTGCTTCCTCTCCATATCTTGTCTATTGTATCTGTATCTTTGTGTGCTTGCTTATAATAATATTTATCACTGGTAACAATGTAACCCCCTCGACTACAACAGTCCCACAAGTGTTACTTATAAGGTATAGTTCTCAACTTTTATTTAAATTTGAAGGAAAGTTTGAACGGAAAAAGTGCGGGACCGAGGGCTAGGCCCTTGACCTCGTGGCCAACACCAAGGCCATGTGTATGTAACCAACTAAGAACTCAGAATGGTGGAGCCAACAACGTGGAAGCCAAGTCATATCCCAAACAATGTAAACAAAGGAGCAATGCCAACACTTCAAACGCTAAGTGCCAACCAAGCCAAAGGGTCCATCAATACAATGCCGCCACATTAGAACTAAACCGCCAACAAATATAACAAAGGGGAAAGGCCCGCGGGTTTGACCCCGGGACCTCTGCCCCAAAGGCATAGAGCTCTACCACTGGGCCAAAGCCCATTTGTTGGCTGGGATATGGTGGTTTTAGTTTAAAAATTGAAGGCGTAAAATATGGTCCAAATGGGTGCATGGCCATCCAATTCACGCCCATAAAACTATATAAAAACCCTTTGTAAAACCACAAAGAAAACCCATGTACAAGTGCATTTTGGCACTGTTTCTGAGGTAGGTATAGTGCACAGATCCAAAGGCAGGGTACAAACCATTAATGGGCATGATTCCCGAGGTGGGAATCTGTACAATCCATACAATTGCAGATAGAGTTTGTCTCTATTTGCGTGCTAGAGGAGGCCTCGGGCAAACATAATCGACTTTATATTCATTTTACCCAAAATTTCGAGAGGAACGCAGTGTTGCAGTCTGTTTTTGGGTTTTACGGACAGAAATCAAAAGTGCTTCCAGAAAATCATATATGTAATATTTGAAAACTTAATAAGATCGGCCTTCTCATTAGAAGTGGCCCGGAGACGTAGCCCAAGAAGGGTGAACTCCATTATCATCTTCTATCTACACATTTTTGGTTTGCATATTTGTTTTTTTTCTTATGTGATTGATTTAAGTATTTAAAATGTTAGAAAAACAGGATCACGAAGCAATAACAATAAACAAGATGCAAATATGATCACATAAACACATTACAAGAGAGACACCAATATAACGTGGTTCACCCAAGATGGGATATGTCCACACATAAATTTTTAGTCCTTATTATTATACCATCCAACAAAATGAAGGGATACAACCTGCAACACATCTACTGCAACTTCCTCTTCCACTCTCTCGGTCTCTCTTACACGATCTCAGAGATCTTTACAATACACAATACCTAATCCATCAACCCTAGCCGTATTACAATGTCTTTCTTTTAAAGGGGAAATACCATGGGAAAATACCACAGGTTACCCAAAACCATGGGCCCGTAATTTGTTGGCGAAACAACCCAAACCCCCCCCACCCCCCGCTGGGGTGACTGTACAGTCCACCTGCATATCATATAAAACTAGGGTACAAACACGGCTGAACAACAATATCTCTGAATATGGAAGATCAGTCTCCACAACCAACACAAAATTCATCTTTTAAAGCCATTTTTATGAGAATTTACATGCAAATTTCACATGCAATTTTGTGGTTAAAAAGATCCTGAAAGATTTTCAGATCACTTAGGAATTGCAATCATTTTCCAAATTACCCATGGAATACCCCATTTTTCTCTATCCCCTAACCATAAAAATCTAAAATTGATTCTCCTTAACTATTTTAAACCCCTTAGGTATGGAAGCTAGGGACATATAGTATATTGGAGTGGATGCTAAAAATTACTTCACTAATATCAATGTCCCCTATCTAGATAACTATTGATTGCACCAAATTGACAACCTATTTCAAGTTTTACAATTACGCAATCCTAGTCCTTCTTTCCATAACCATTAGGTTTGATATGAAAACCAAGATACTTAAAACAATTTTCCATATCTATATCCTTATAATAAAACATTTAGGAGAACAATTCTCAGTCTTCTTCACTTACGCCCACATAAGAATAATAGATTTCCCAACATTGATCTTCATGCTTTTAGATAAGAAATACAAATTTGTCATTTCCTCGAGTTTCGTAGCATCCCTTCTTGAACCATCACAAAACAAAATAAAATCATCTACAAATAATAGAAGGGGTAGAAACAAATTCCTTCCAATTAGAATTCCTTTAAAATATTTTGTTGTCTTGGTTTCTATGGGAGCCATGCTCAATCCTTCAACAAATATAAAATATAAGAGAGGTAATAGAGAAAATCCATGCCACAACCCTTTTTGAGGTCTGAAAAATGCCAAGGCGGATTCATTGATCATAATAGAGAAGGACAATGTAACCCATTACCCAATTAACAAAATTTACATAGAAACCAAGATGAATCAACATTAGTCTCAAATACAACCAACACATCTTGTCATAGGTTTTTGACAAGTTCATCTTCACCAACATTGCTGTCAATTTTTTTGTCCTTAGGGAATAAAATCCCTCCCAAACTACCCTAATGGTTTCATTAATATGGCTTTCCTCCAAAAAACCAAATTGCTCCTCGAAGATAGATTTACAAAAAATTCATTTTCCACTCATAGCTATAACCTTATTTATACTCTTATAGAATATGCAATTGCACAATCATATAGGCCTAAATTCTTCAAATGAGGTTGGGTTGTCAAAGTTTGGGATAGGATCAATAAAGGAAGCATTAAAAGCAATAGGCATCTTCCCAAAATATATAGATTTCTCTATTACCCTCATCATACCATCCTCTACTTCGTAAAGATGGCCATCCGTCCACACCAAGACTCTTGTTTTTATGGAAATTGTGAAGAACCTGTTGAAGCTCATCCTTTGAAGCCTCCTTAAGTAAACTCTCATTATCTTCTTCACTTACAAATCTAGGAAAGAAAGATATCATTTTGACCACTTAGACAATATTAACCATATGTTCTTCTTTATAGATTTCCACAAAATAACATACCTGCATTTTACCAACATCCTTAAAATTAGAAGCAAAAGAGCCATTATTCCTAGACTCCTTTTGAATGGTTTTAACATTTTCCCTATAATTTCCAAATTGATGGAAAAACTTACTATTTTAAACTCCCTTATTAAGCCACAAAGTTATGCTCTTAAGTCTCCAAGTTGCCTCTTAGTATACCAATATTTTCGTCCTTCTATGTTACAACGGAAAATTTTGCTTTTTGAGCTCCTCGTTAGGTAATCTAGGCATTTCTTGGTTATATATGTTGGATTTTGTACAACTTTGGAAGATATTATTCATTATATTTTATTGTGCTTTCATTGTACTTGTTTATACCTCCTAAGGGAGAAGAACCTTATGTAATCAATTATGTAAACACATGAAAGAATCAATGTAAGTCTTGGGGTGCAAAAGGAATAAATAAAAAGATTAAAAATAAAATATTTATTGCCCCCAAGACAAGTCGGCCCCATAAGGGATTTTTTGGGTTCAACACTTGTATAAATATGAGGTTAGTGCTCCTCATTTGTTCATTCTCACACTTGTGAAGTGTGCATCACTTGGAGCAGATTTTTGCATCACCTAAAGGAGGTTTATTTGGGTTGTTTACTTGTGGAAGATACTTTCACACTCTCTCTCTTTCTTCATTTGTACTATGATCTCAGAATTATCATCTCTCTGGGAAGGTTGTTGGGTTTTCTCCCTATTGGGTTTCCGAGGGTAAACTTTGTGTTGTTGTTTTGTGCTTTGTCTTACTTCTAGTGATCTTGGTAAATGCATTTATGTTTTATGCTATGAATGTATGAAATTTAACATGGTATCAGAGCCATTCTAGAAGAAGCCATTGCCGAAGCATTGTCGGAACCCTGTCGGAATTAGGGTTTCATCTTGTGAAGTCTTCACCCATTATTCTGAAGAAAAAGAGCCATAGAAATTTCGTTTTTGGCTAGACTAATCCATTGGTGAAGACGGAATTCAATTCCGAGAAATTTTATTTTTGACCTAGCTCCTACTAGGGTTTTTGATCCAGATCCGCAAATCAAGATGATTGGGATGAAGGTTGAAGATCGGTTGGAAGGAGCCTCCAACTTTATCTCCTGGAAATCTAGGGTTCTCTTACTCCTAGAATAAAATGATCTTCTACTATATGTAAATGAGAAGGTCCCTGAACCAGAAGCTAAAGAAGATAAATCTCGATGGAGGAAGAATGATGCTAAAGCAAGAAGGATTCTTGTGGATTCTGTGAGAGATCATTTGGTTCCTCAGATCTCAGGTAAGAAGAATGCTAGGAAGATGTTCAAGACCATTATAAAGTTGTTTGAACACACTAGTCCAAATGTATCCATGACTTTGAGAAACCAACTCTCAAATATGAAGATAGCGAAGTCGGAATCCATTGCCTCATACTTTATGAGGATCGCAGAACTCGGAGACAAGCTCAGCACCAGTGGAGATCCTATTGGCGATAAGGAGCTTGTCCTTCACACCTTAAATTGTCTTCCACCATCATGGGAGTCCTTTATCCAAAGCATAAGTGGTAGATCTAAACTACCAAAGTTTGACAAGCTTTGGGAAGATTGCTCTCATGAGGAGACAAGGATCACAGCACGTCAAAGACTCCATGGCAATCAAAATGAAGAAACTCAAGCATTTGTTTCTCATGCCAAGAATGGTAAGGGAAAAGGAAAGAAGTTCCATAAACACAAGCACCAAGAAAGGAGATCAAGTCCCCGTCAAGAACAAAAGAAAAAGAAGGATGTATCTCAAGTTCAATGCTATAGGTGCAGGAAGTATGGACATTACGCCAGTAGTTTCCAAAGTCAAATCAAAAGGAAGCATGAAGCATCCACTGCTGATGTAGAAGAAGATCATCATCACAAGAAGCAAAAGAATGAAGATCACACATAATTTCTATTCATATCACCACTATCAGGTTCTATTCCTACCACTAGTGACACTTGGCTCATAGATAGTGGTGTATCTAGACACATGACTGGGTATAGAGAGAATCTTTCAGAATTAATTGAGAAAGATTCACATCTCCGTGTTGTACTTGGAGATGATGCAAATTACACTGTGAAGGGATCTGGAGCCACCACCCTTCAATTGGAATCAAATGATACATTACGCTTAAGTTATGTACTCTATGTACTTGGTATGAAAAGAAATCTTGTCTCCATGTCAGCATTGGAGGATAAGGGTTATAAAGTAGCTTTCTCATAAGGGAAAGTCCTTGCTTGGCACAAGAACTCAAGCATGAGCTCAGCCAAGGTTATTGGCATAAGAGAAGAGAGCTTGTATAGGCTAAACACTTCTCCAGTCCAAGCCCTAATACATGATGTTGCAAGTATGGGCGAGTTATGGCATAGAAGGTTAGCTCATTTGAACTATCGAGCTCTCCCAGTTCTGAAGAACATTGTAACAAGTTTTCCAGGGCTCTAGGTAAACCATGATGGAACTTGTAGAGGATGTGCACTTGGAAAGAATGCCAAGAAGTATTTTCCAGATAGCGAGAGTAGATCCAAAGGGATTTTGGATCTAGTACACTCTGACTTGTGTGGGCCCATGACAGTTGTGTCATTAGGTGGTTATCATTACTATATCACCTTTATTGATGATTACTCACGAAAGAATTGGATATACTTTCTCAAGTCAAACGAATCCGAGGAAGTACTCAGCAAGTTCAAAGAGTTTAAAGCACAAGTTGAAAATCTGTCAGGAAAGAGGATCAAGATCTTGAGATCCGATAATGGTGGAGAATATACCTCTACAAAGTTCAATGATTTCTGCAAGGAAGCAGGAATTAAGAGGGAGTTCACAGTTCCCTACAACCCTCAACAAAATGGGGTTGCAGAAAGAAAGAATCGTACAATTGTGGAGGAAGCCAAAGCTATGATACATGACCAGAGTCTTCAAATGTTCTTGTGGGCAGAAGCATCTAGAACCGCTGTATATGTACAGAATAGATGTCCACATAAGATCTTGAAGAACATGACTCTGGAAGAAGCGTTCACAGGTGTGAAACCAGAAGTGGGCCATCTCTGGATCTTTGCTTGTCCAGTCTACATTCATGTTCCTAAAGAGAAAAGATCAAAGTTAGAACCTTCAAGCAAGAAGGGTACCTTTGTGGGATACAGTGGGTCTTCAAAGGCTTACAGAATTTACATTCCAGGATCTAGACAGATTGAAGTTAGTAGGGATGTGACCTTTGAAGAAGAAATGGCTGTCAAGAAAGGCAGAGGATCAAATATGGAGATTGATGATGCAAAAATGCTAGAACCAAAGGAGATGAGATCATCTCCCCCTCCAGTTCAAAAGGAGTCAATAGAAAAGGATGAACCTATCGATCCCATAGATCCAGTTGATATCCCCAAAGATGTAATAGGTCGTAAAAGACCTAGATGGGAACAACAGACACTGCAGGATGCAGAGGGGCATGATGCTCCACATAGCATTTTTAGAGAAAGAAAGAGACCTCAGAGATTCTCCAACTATGTGGCACTAATGAGCAACATTATCGATTCAGAACCTACCACTTACAAAGAATCATCCAAACATCAAGTTTGGAAGGATGCCATGATGGAAGAATATCAATCCATCATGAAGAATGATGTGTGGGAGGTTGTGCCGAGACCTGAGGAGAAGTCAGTTGTGACTTCTAAGTGGTTATATAAGATCAAGCATGGAGTAGATGGCAGTGTTGAGAAATACAAGGCCAGATTTGTAGCGAGAGGATTCTCTTAGAAAGAGGGAGTTGATTATGATGAGACTTTTGCTCCTGTGGCCCGATATACTTCCATCAGATCCATCATCGCCATTGCTTCAGCTATGGGATGGAAGTTGCATCAGATGGATGTGAAGACATCTTTTCTCAATGGTGTTATTGAGGAAGAAGTTTACATCGAACAGCCAGATGGGTTTATTGTCCAAGGAAAGGAATCTCATGTATGCAGACTAAAGAAGGCATTGTATGGCCTCAAGCAAGCAGCCCGTGCTTGGTATGGACGAATAGACGGATTCCTGGTGAGCTTGGGATTTTCCAAGAGTGATGCAAACCCCAACCTTTACTACAAGGTTGTAGATGACGAGCCACTGATCTTGATATTATATGTTGATGACTTGTTTCTCACTGGAAATGAGAAACTCATTGTATGGTGTCAGAAGAATCTTTCCTCTGAGTTTGAAATGAAAGACCTTGGTTTGATGCATTACTTCTTGGGATTATAAGTATGGCAGAGGCAGAAAGAGATTTTCCTAGGACAAGGAAAATACACCATCGATATATTGAAGAGATTCAGAATGTTGGATTGCAAGTCCATGGCTACTCCGATGGATGCAAATTGGCAGAAGTTAAGAGATTCTACTTCAGAGTCTGATTTGTTTGATCCCACCATTTATTGCCAATTGATTGGGTCATTGATGTATCTGACGAACACCATACCAAATATATGTTTTGTTGTGAATGCCCTCAGCCAGTTCATGTGCGAACCGAGGCAAATTCACTGGATTGCTGCAAAACATGTGCTCAGATACTTACGTGGCATTGTGGGATATGGATTGAAATATGCTTCAGATGGTGACCTGATATTGCAGTGGTTTACAGACTCAGATTGGGTCGGATGTGTTGCAGATCGAAAGAGTACTTCTGGATGTTGCTTCAGTTTGGGTTCTGCAGTTATTTCCTAGTGCAGCAGGAAGCAGAACTTGGTAGCACTCAGTACTACAAAGGCCAAGTACATGGCTGCTAGCACAACAGCTCGAGAAGCAGTTTGGCTTCGTAAGCTCCTGGCAGGATTGTTCGGCCAGATTCCAGAGCTGACCGTGATTCACTGTGATAACCAGAGCTGTGTGCAGATGTCAGTGAATCCTGTATTTCACGACAGGTCGAAGCATATTGAGATTCGATATCACTTCATTCGTGATATGGTGCAGAAAGGTGCGGTCGAGTTACAGTACGTGCCGACAAACGACTAGACTGTAGATGTTCTCACCAAGGCACTTCCCAGAGTGAAGTTCGAATACTTTCACGGAAGACTTGGAGTCGAAGAGAATGTTTCCCTCCTTGAGAAGGAAAGATGAGATGCTTGCCCTGCTTTGCCCAGGTGCCTCTGCAGTCCAGTTACTCAGCCATATATGGGAGAAATCTCATAGGCATATGAGTAGGACAGTTAGCAGTTGGCCGGGCTCACCTAGGTACCTTCTGTAGTCCAATTACTCAGCGAGATATGGGAGAAATCCCATAGGCAGATGAGTAGGACAGTTAGAAGTTGGTCGGGTTCACACTGGTGCCTCTACAGTCCAGTTACTCAGCCAGATATGGGAGAAATCTCATAGGCAGATGAGTAGGATAGTCAGCAGTTGGTCGTGTGGTTGCACAAGTGCCTCTATAGTCTAGATACTTAGCCAGATATGGGAGAAATCTCATAGGCAGAAGATTAAGACAGTCAGTAGATGGTCGTGCCCTTTCGATCGTTTGAGATCTCAACCAGGTATGGGAGGACCCCATTGGCAGATGAGACAGACAGGTAGCAAATTGTATAGCAGATATGGTATAGTTGTATATCTCAGATATCCAGGATTGAGTGATTCTCCTGGATCCATGATCGAGTGATTCTCCTAGACTCACTGAAGGATTGGTGATGATGATGCACATAGATTGTGTGGACAACCTTCAATATGCATATAGATGATGGAGACAGAGTAGAGTACAAGATGAAACCCAGATGATCATGATGCTGATGAAGACCAAAGAATACCTTCCTCATTGAGAGGGAGTGTTGGATTTTGTACAAATTCGGAAGATATTATTCATTATATTTTATTGTGCTTTCATTGTACTTGTTTATACCTCCTAAGGGAGAAGAACCTTATGTAATCAATTATGTAAACACATGAAAGAATCAATGTAAGTCTTGGGGTGCAAAAGGAATGAATAAAAAGATTAAAAATAAAATATTTATTGCCCCCAAGACAAGTCGGCCCCATAAGGTATTTTCTAGTTTCGACACTTGTATAAATATGAGGTTAATGCTCCTCATTTGTTCATTCTCACACTTGTGAAGTGCGCATCACTTGGAGGAGCAGATTTTCGCATCACTTGAAGGAGTTTTATTTGGGTTATTTACTTGTGGAAGGTACTTTCACACTCTCTCTCTTTCTTCATTTGTACTCTGATCTCAGAATTATCATCTCTCTGCGAAGGTTACTGGGTTTTCTCCCTATTGGGTTTCCTAGGGTAAACTCTGTGTTGTTGTTTTGTGCTTTGTCTTACTTCTATTGATATTGGTAAATGCATTTATGTTTTATGCTATGAATGTATGAAATTTAACAATATATACTTTCCAATTGATATTATACAACAAGTAATTCCTTCTCCTCTTTGACCTTTTTTCATAATCCCACATGATTTTAGCCTATTTAACTTTCTTTAGATTTGTTGGAAGCTAAATATTAGTTGAGTCACTTCGCAATCCATCAAAAGGGACCCAATAATCCTTGATCAACTCAGGAAATTCTCCCTCCTCTAGAAATGAAGAATTAAATTTGAAAGGCCAACCTTAGCTATTTCCAATAACATTGGGAAATAATTTGATGTGCTTTTTGAACCCACCCACTGTCTGATCCTATATTGATTAGTGTGAAAAGGTTCGTAAAGGAGGAACCTATTCAAACTCATAGTAATTCTCTCCTCTCCAACCCTTTTATTCCTCCAAGTGAGGATAATTTTGGCAAGCTCAACATCAAAAAGACCTTGATCCTCCAATTTTCTCTAGAAATAATTTGACGAGGGGTCAACCAAGGATATTGGATCATAGAGGTCAACTCTTCCCATTGGGGACTTAAGATCAACTCCAAGGATGACCTTCTCCAATCTAAGAAAAATCAAATAGAAAGTCCTTTACCATAAAATTACCCTACATGCATAAGCTTGATATATGTTTAGAATAGTTATCTCCTCAACCAAACCTAGGGAGTATAGCACTATACCCAATCCTAATTCAAAATATAAAATGTTAGAATAAGATATAACTCTTAATATCCATCCTGGAATAAGTCCCCATGATTGACCCCTTGGATAAATAAATGTGAATTCCCATCTCTTAAACATCTTCACCAAATCAATAGAAACCCCCCTCCTACATCTCCCATTATTCTTGCAATAAAATAATATCAGGCCTATGAGTGTCCATGAACCTTTTCGGGACATATTTTTTTGATGTGTTACCCAACTCTAAATGATTTAGAGAGAGGCAAATGACAGCTCACCCTGAAAATGGACCCAAAAGAGGGTTTTGATTACCAACAATGACTTCATTTCTAGCCTTTTTCCTAGGCTAGTGATAGAAAATCTTTCTTTCCTCTTCCAACACAATTCACACTTTACCTATGTTAAATCCCAAGCCTCCATCAATTTTCCCTCCTACAATACATTGTATTCTCTATGGGGTCAAAGGAAGTACCAAGGTGACCTGTCATGCGAATTTCCATCCTATTTTACTTGACCTGATCTTCTTAAGTTATTTTAAATCCATTTAGAAGAGATAGAACCCTCTTCCCATATCCCATCCAGAGGCTCTATCTAGGGTCCTAAATACGGGTTGGAAATATTCCAATCCTCCAAACCCCCTAATTGAGCCAAAATATGATTCCAATTTACTGGAATCCAGGTCAATCCTAGACGCTTTGACTACCCCATCATTTGAAGATGAAATCAAATTCAAAAGAGAAAGTTCTTTTAATGACTTACTATCAAAAAATAAGACAAGAGAGTTCCATAACAAAACCGTGTTGATTGTTCTCATAAAACAAAGTAATTGTATACATATAAATACATGAAGGTTTTGTCTCAATATAAACACTCTACCTTAATATCTCAATCATAACTACTTGAGAGAATATCTCAACCACACATTAAACTAGGAGTTAATCTAGCTCTCATTCAACAACCTCCTAAAACCACTAACGAAGGATATTCACGTGGATGTACTCTGCTTGACAATATTGAATATAATAACAAACTTATGTGACTATATATTATCACACAAGACATGTATGCGTTAAATATTATAATACTCCCCCTTAATGAGCACTTGTTTTTCCAGTGAGATCTTTGTTATTCTCTAGTTTACTACACAAAATGATTCTTCAAATCCTCAAGATGATTTCACACTACAAAGTATTCATTTGGTATGACCTACTACTTGTATCGTGTACCTTGAGCATAGAGTCCCCACAAAAATGTCAAATCCCATATAAAGGAAAAACCATCAACCATAAAACATGGGTATTCGATTGTTGTAACCGCCAATTCAGTAGGAATTCCTTCATGTACATGGTTCTTTCTACTCCTTGACGAACTCCCCCTAAATTTGAAACCAACTCTACTAGCAATTTCAAGAGCTTACCAGTGCAACCGATGCACCTTTCTCTTTATTATCATTTTTTCATTGAATCATACTTGGTTCTAACACACATGGTGCAACATTAACCAAAATATGCAACTAACGAATGGCTCACCCAACACATAAGTGTTAACAACTCCTTATACTGGTGAACAACCTCCCTTTCAGGGAAAATCAATAATGAACATAAAAATTCCAACTATGAGTTTATTGCCACACAACCATTGTTGAATGCCGAGCCATAAGTCCAATGCAACATAACCAAACAAGGGGTATGCATGCTTGAATATGGTTTACAATCATATTACCAATTACATTACACATATTTTAAACCTTGTCCCAAATAACATAGGACCATAATACTTTTCTTTGTCGATTTACTCTTTCTTTTGTTCCTTTGAATTCATGCACATAATTGGTGTCTTCATCTTTGTCTTCAATGGAATGTAACCTACAAACCAAACTTGTCCAATATTATGCCTAATTTCAATATGGATGAATCCTTGCAACATTAAGTTAGGTGATTCAATGTTATTTCCCACAAGCATCTACTTGAGAGCTACATTGTTTTCACCATTTCTTTACAACCAAGAGCTATTCCCTATTTGAGATACCCCCTCTTCCACTCCTCTGATATACAACTTGTCCAAAACACATAAAGAGACATTGCACAATGTCCCTTCCCTCTATACATATTTCTATCCTTACCACATTTACTCTTTCCCAAATAAACACCACCAAACCATCATGACAACCAGGGTTGGAATTTCAAATCTGCTCCACCCTTCAAATTCAACGATTTACATCATTTAACAAAATGTTTAAAACATTTTAACGAAGAAATCTGTTGGTTACTTCTCGATTTTCATTGTATTTAACTGACAAATCACCTCATGATGAGAAATTTTCCCTTCAAATTCCATCCCCAATGAAAACCAACTATTTCTTGTGTGACCAAACACACTTTTAAAAAATTCTTCCTCTACACTATGACCTCGTTCTTAATGACCTCTAAGTTACCTCTTACCATAAATTTGGCAACCTTGGACCTTCACTTTGAACTTAGAATGTTGGTTAATACCATTCATACACCTCCAAGTTCTCAAGAAAATAACTTGACATCAACATATCATGAGAAAACTAAAATTACATTTAACATTACATCAAATGAGATTAATGTTTCATCCACTCCCATATGACATACGAAACCTACTCTTTAATAATCCCTTTTAGCTTACCGTAACAATTTAGAGGCACATGCACCCTAAATTGAATACTTAATTTCTAATGTCAACAACTACCAAATTAGCAATCACTCACATTACCATTGCTATTTTTTTTTAACTTATCACCCCGATATAAAATAATTAAAAGTTCCAACCAGATTATTATGTGGTTTAATAAGTCAAACAACCAATGCAACAAACACAAAAACCTTGTGTTCTTTTGGTTGAGCGCTCTCTCCATTAGGCTACTTTAACATGCGATACATGTTGAAGGAAATAATGTATTGCTTAATATAAGGTCCTTATTCCAGATTGGCAATGACAACATCTACTACCTCTTGGTTGGTGCTATTGCCACCAAGATCTTCGGTATGATATTTTCCATATTTGTTGATAGAAATAAATAATAGCTTTCTCTAATTGATTTGCAAAATAAGGGAACTGCAAATGCCACAACATCATTGAAGAAAGATAATAACACTGCCACATGATTAGCCTTTTTATAACTTTTATTTTTTTTAAAATGTTTTTTTTTAAGTTTTTATAATTTATTTTCTGTATAATTTTTAATTTGTTTTAAATTTTATTTTTTATTTTTTTATAAAATTTTTTTTATAAATTTTAAATGTTTTTAAAATTTTGTTTTTGTTTTAATTTGTTTAGGTATTTTTTATTTGGATTATATATATATAATATATATACTTTAGAATTAGCTGAGAATCTGCAGTAAAAATTTATGGCATCTTGTGGAGAGTCTGTGGTATATGAAGCAATGAAGTAAGTCTCACAACATTGCTTCATCTACCGCACACTCTCCACAACCCCTAATCCCTCTTTGGGTGCCCAATGCGCTGCTCCAATGGAGTGCACAATTCTGAGGAAAATGTAAAACTTGACAAATTTTTGAGAAAATATTTTTGTAATGTTTTGACTTTATGATTTGATTTTGAGAGTAAATATTATGTTTTTAATATGTTATTTACAAATATATGGTATATTTTTTGTTCAATTTATGTGATTCAACACTTTATAGAAAATAATGTTAAATAGAATTATTTTTAAACATAAAATAGCTGAAAATATGTTAAAAATGGTTTGTAATGTCTTTATTTTCTCATTTTTTTTACAAATTTGCCCCAAAAGTGACTTATTTAAGATAAAAGTTTAAAGAAAAAACTTTTAAAATGTATATATTTTTCATTCTATCTAGCTTCTAAATGTTAACAAAATTCAAAAATGTATATGTTTTTTCATTACAAGTAGCTACTAAAGTATAGTTTTTAGTAAACTTTGAAAAAATGCTTTGTAAATAAAAGTTATAATTTTCTTATGACCAAGAAGATTCAAAATCACAAAAAAATGGCTCAAAATGAAAATTTGTGCAACCAATATACACACTTTTTAAAACAGAGGTAAAAATAGCTATTAAAATTGACCCCCAAAAAACGAGAACAATGTCAGATTCTCGTCAACTTGTATAACATATTGGTTCAGCTTAATGACATACAAAATCTATATAGATGTAGATAGTTCACTTAACAATTTGAGGTAAAGATATATGATACAAATTGATTGGTAAACTAGCAACAACCCCTCTAACTTCCATTGTATCTCGCATTCATTAGGTTCACGGATCTCCCTTGTTGGGTTATGGGCAATATCATAGTAATGAAAGGGAATACATGATCCTCCTTGCAACTGCAACGTAAAGAAGAATGAGAGAAAAATGTCTCAAAAAGAAAAAGTACACATTATCTTTCCCATGCATGAGGCATACATGCCATCCAAGTTATCATGGGTTACTTCTTTCTCACCAGGTTAAAGGCATGTGACATAACCTTAAAAACCATGGGAAAAAGCGAGTACTTCTCCAAAGAACATGTGACAAGGATAATCCACCCATCGTTCCCCTTACCTCTTCCCCTCTCATGGACTAGTAGCTCCCTTGTTGCTCCTTGAAATAATTTTCACAATTATTATATTATTCATATGCTTGGGTTTTACAACTTTTAAACATAACACTACAACCGAGCCCACAACTTGGAATCTTACATATTCACTAATCAAGCCTTTTCCTTGGGATTTGAGCTAAGAATATTTACAAAACATTTGACATATTTACGTTACAAGGTCATTATAAGTCAATGTTTCTAGCTTGGCAATAGTCTAGATAACCAAATTATGAAATGCGTAATCACTTTATCTATTATACTCCCAGGATTAAAACTTAGATATTACAATTTAATAAAGATTATATAATTTATAAAATAATTAAAATCTAGATGTATATTTTTAATTATTTCTATTTTTTTTAATAAATTGTAAATAGACAAAGATTGTTCATAAAGTACTAAAGAAATATACGAGTACATATGAATATACACCATCCTTGAAATGGAGATTTAAGAATAACAAGAATATAAACACCACAAAAGGAAGAATAAACCCATTTAACAGGCTAGCAAAATAACATGCTTGAAACACTTAAGGAAGAGATGATAGGAGAGATGAATTTGCAAATCACTACTTTTACCTTAAAGGTCAAACAACAAAAGTGTAATGAGACAAAGAAAATATTTGAAATACGAAACATGGAACCACACAATTATGGCAATGTGCATTGTAAATCTAATGAAGCAAAAAAGCCTAGTAAGTGGGTGTTGATGCAAATGACAAACTTGTACATGACATATAACACTATTCAATACATGTTATACCAAGATGTTTTTAGAACTAGAAAGAGTATGTAAGACTCCTAAAGGAGGGAATGGTCATATCATAAGAGTAGCTCAAACAAAAATCCAATCTCTATAATTCTAATAAAATTATTATAAAAAATAAAGAGTTAATAACTTAAACTTTAACCTTAGCATAGGTTAAACAACCCAATCGTTAAGAGAATACATTTAAAACGCTTCAAGGACCTCAACCATGCTATCACCCTTCGATGCTAATGAATCAAATGACTATAGACAATCCTATAAAATACAAGAATAACAATTATTAAAGTTTTAATTCAAAGAAATTGATGTAGTTGCCTTCACCACAAAAAAGTTTGAAAATCCGTAATAGAGTTGAAAAAGGTTTTCATGTCAATTCACAAAGGTTTAGCAATGGGTTCCATAATTCTCTTAAGGTACTGTATATGCTTCTATTGTCCATGAAGATGTGTTGTTAAGGGATACTTTATCTTAGGAACACTTAGAATTTGAAAGATCAAACATTACATAGATAATTCACATAAAACAATATTCGTATATTACTTTCAAACCCAAATACAACACACTTATATAAGTGTTATCAGATCTAACTTATTCTAATCTTGGAAAGATAGGTTGAGAGAAAATCTCAACAATCTCCAACAACCCTAACAAATCTCAAACCAAATCTACATGCATTAATGAAAGCATTATCTCTAACACTCCCCTTTCATGCTTACATTACAAAATACAATTACAAAACAGAAAATGCAATACTAAATCTTGAATCTTGTCTGACTGGTCTTCCTCAACACTTACACCCACTCTGAAATCTCTAGTTTACGCTCTTTCTTCTCCACATCTTTGAGCTTCCCACTTGACTCATTTAAAATGCAGCAACTTCTGACCATCAATAAAGAAATTGTAGTGACTAACAATATTGAATACTTTACTATGACAAAGTACATAGCTCGTTGAGTTTGGCAAAGAAGTAACCAAGTAAATTGACCGATCTATGGAGATACTTCCATCTATTGAACACATAGCTCGTTGAATCCAACGGGATCTAGGAGAGTACTCTAGATACTAAACATATCCAGAATTTAGTCATACAAGTGACCTTCACAAACACACATAAAATATTAAATAAAATATAACCTGTAACTGACGCTTCTCGAAGCACAACGAGTCACATAAGCTTGACCTTGTTAAGAACAACCTGTAACTAATGCTTCTGAAGCACGACGGATCACATCAACATATAATAAACTTAATTGGCCTGTTCTTTGTGGTTCTGCATCATTTGATTTTACAAATTTGCACACTACTATTGAACAATATCACACTACAACTAGACACACGTAAAACTGCACACCAAATAAACAAATTCCAATGTTGTTTTGATTGCCGCAATGTTGTTTGTTGTCTAGTTATTGAAGAATGGAGAGTACACATCAAATATATATGAGATCAATCACCAGGAAGCTAAAATAGTGATGAGTTTCAATCAATACACGATAGCACCCGCTGTTTGTAGACATAACTTCTTCACACAAGATTTCTTCCTCTCCACACACATCTCGGATAGATCTAAGATATCGATCTCAATTATTAGCTATTCCAGATCTGCAATACATGTGAGAGGCTCCACACAGATCTATAGATGATAAACCACCGAACTGAAGGATGAATGGCACAACTCTGCTATTCTCCAAATAAGCGACTCAGTAACCTCTTTGGAATGAAAGCAAGCAGATACTATTGGACTCCTCTTTGACTACGCAGCTCCTTCCATATCTCACAACTAGATTAGATCTCTGAGGACCGATTCACAAAACAACAACTTTGAATCCCTTGATGGCTGCAAATGACGGAAATTGCATTCAAATCAGAATTTTCTGAAATATTTGGCATCTCATACAACTTTCTTAGACAATGGCAATGAATCCTTCACAGTATGCCTCTCCTCCAGCGTGATTTCCTCTTACAAAACACACACTACAACAATCACTCACGCAAGAAATCTTCTCTCGGAAAAACACACACAAAAAAAAAATCAATCTACTCTCGTGCATCCATCCAACCTACTCTCCTACAGCAGCAAATTACTCACATAATCTTGGGCATTCTTGTGAGGGAATTAAGCCCAGCCAGGCTCTGATACCAACTTAGAATTTGAGAGATCAGCCATTACATAGATAATTCACATAAAACAATATTCGTATATTACTTTCAAACCCAAATACAACACACTTATATAAGTGTTATCAGATCTAACTTATTCTAATCTTGGAAAGATAGGTTGAGAGAATATCTCAACAATCTCCAACAACCCTAACAAATCTCAAACCAAATCTACATGCATTAATGAAAGCATTGTCTCTAACAGAAACACAATCTCAATTCCCATTCTACTATATCAAAATTGAAACATCACTTCATTTAGGAAAAGAAAATTGATCTTCTTAGAATGATTCTATTCATATATCAATGAGCTTCAATAATTGTACTTTCAAGTATTAATTTATGTCTTGCATTATTGAATATGTGGCTAAAGGTGGTGGTGTTTTGACAATATACAGAGTTTGATAGCTTACTAAGGGGAGTACCACTTTGACAAATCTAGTGAGTCAAGTATGGCGGCTTTTGTAATAGAGTAACCACGCTTGCTCGTGGCAAAAAGTACGTAGTAAGGGAAGAGAGCTTACATTCTTGTTTTTGTGAGGGGTTGTTCTACATCAACAAGACCATTGCCTCAAAATAACAAGTTGTCAACATTGATTATGGCCCTATTGTTGTCGAAGAAGCCAGAGGAAGATGATCACTAGTGTAATGAGCTTCTATAATTGTACTTTCAAGTATTAATTTATGTCTTGCATTATTGAATGTGGCTAAAGGTGGTGGTGTTTTGACAATATACAGAGTTTGATAGCTTACTAAGGAGAGTACCACTTTGACAAATCCAGTGAGTCAGGTATGGCGGCTTTTGTAATAGAGTAACCACGCTTGCTCGTGGCAAAAAGTAGGTAGTAGGGGAAGAGAGCTTACATTCTTGTTTTTGTGAGGGGTTGTTCTACATCAACAAGACCATTACCTCAAAATAACAAGTTGTCAACATTAATTATGGCCATATCGTTGTCCAAGAAGCTAGAGGAAGATGATCACTAGTGTAATCAGGATCTATTATTAGTGTATGTACAGATTTTGTAGCTTCAAACAATTATTCATTTCAGTATCCCGATTACTTTTCTTGTACAGCATACTTTGTCGTATTATTGCATTAACATCTTAACATAAAATTGTAATTATTTGGATTTTAGAAGTATGAGGTCTTTCTAATGCCAGTTAAAACATAATTAGCACAGCTTTTTAGCTTCAGACGCTTGGTTTGTGGTTAGTAAATATTGATAGGTCACAAATAAGTTATTTGTTACTTGTATTGTATATGTTTCTTAAACAGGTTGTCTGACACTGTTTGTTATCCATGCATTAGGCACCAACTTCTTTTTAATATTTTTAAAATTATTTATTTGGAATTTGGAACAATATCTATAAAATGAATTTGGACAGTACATTTATCTCATTCTCCTACAATTTAGGAAAAGCATACTTGCTATTACTCCCCAAATTCTAAAATATACACCTATGGATGTAATTAATTTATGTAGTTATATCACCTTGATAAGCTTACAAAGCTACTAGGTCAAGGCATGCCACTTGCCCCTATTTTGAGAAAACTCTGAATTTCTAAAAGCTGAGCATCAAGAAAAGTACAGAAAAAATAAGTTTTATGAGAAGAAATAGCAACTTACAATTACATTTAAAAGAGCAGCGCAACTGCAGAGAGCAGCCTCTCCCATCCATTCTCGATGTAGAGACATTATTCTTTAAGCTCCCCTCCTTTCCGATGAACCTCTCTCGTCCACAAGATAATTCACATATGAAGCTTTGCCACCTGACAGTGACAAACGGCTCCCTTCCAACAATAGATGTGCATCCTTACATGCACAAATGTTACCCCAGCCTGTCACTGAAATGGTGCAGTTGGAATGACATAACTAAAGAGGGGAAATGGCATGGTCAACAGAAAAGGTGTGACTAACGGAGGTAGAAGATTCAGGTTGACTCAACTCACACTCCACATCCAAATTCTTCTCTGCTCGCTTTCTCTTGAGCTTCTCTTTCCTTTTATCATCCTCCCTCTCATCAATAAATCTGGCAAATGATTTCAGAGAGCTTGCACTAGAGATTAAGGCATGGGAACGATCCGTGGAATCTTCAATATCTCTGTGAGCACAACGACGGAACAGGCATATCATGCGACACAAAAATATAAGCAAGGCTATAAAACACACAATTCCAGTCACTAAGAAAAGGCCCCAGAAAATCTTTAAGCCAAACTTATTGGATTGGACTTGACTGCTCGATGTCTCACATGCATCAATCTTCAACCACTTATCATGAATTCTCTGAAGTTTCCCAGTGTCATAGAGGGACAGGATTGCTGTGGACATGTCGGCAGTGAACAGGGAGTTCTTTGGAAAAACCTGTTGATGCCGACAGAGTTTTTATCACAATTTTAATATTTCAATGAAGAAGAATAAGATGACAAAACAAAGGTTAGAGACAGGCTACTTACAAATCCCCATTCTATTTTGGTAAATTCTCCACCTACAATTCTAAATCCATAGTGCTTGGATAAAAACAATTGAATGTAGGGAAGCTCGTCCACAACTGCTGCTACACCTCCTTTGTTTGGTCCCAGAGTCATTGCTCTAGCATAGCTCTCAATAGAATCTAAAGGAACTAGTCTGGATTTGGCTATATTCAAATTTTCTGATAGATAATTTCTAACAAATGATCCTGTTTGATATCCTATTCGTGAATTACTTTTTACTAAACTATCAATTCCTTGAATTGTTGTTGAAAGCTGCTGCGCTGCTAGGATTGCTGATAGATTTGCAGTGTAACCTGACTTGATAATTAAGACCACAAATAGCCATATGATGAGCACCGCTCGTCCAAGCTTGCTCACAATTTTCCCTGCACCAATGCCACATATATTGGCATTATATTTAATTGTTTTTTCACAAATTTGTTTGATAAACACTTCTTCTTTTGGACACTTGCAAGAGTATGGCCTCCCAAATTTATTTCGATAAATACCTCTCCGTTACCGCTACTGCTAACCAAGTGAAGCTTCATCGTTCTCACCAAATCTTGGTTAGTTTCATACATTTTAAATAGATCAATCCCATGAAAGTATAAAGCAAACTAATGTGTTTGCAGGGGAAGCTAAAAGCCCTCAAAAAAGAATGACAAGAAAAATTACTCACCACGTGACGAGAACATCGTAGAGAAACAGAACCTGCATGAAACAATATTGCATTGTCGTAAGCCATTTCTTCTTTTACATGTAAAAACTACTTTAAATGTAGCTATAGTATATTGTCATCTCTCGTCACACAAAGTATATCATGTAGTTTGAATTAATGAGATCCCCACTCTTTCTAAACAAAGTATATTATGTAGTTTGAATGACTGAGATTTTAAAACATGTCCTACATTAGGGTATCTTCTTAATACTGAAAAACTTTCAGAATGGCATAGATAACTAGATTTTCACATGTGAAAAGGCTTTCTTCTTGCATTAAGTTAATGATAACAAGCTTCATGGAATGGTTCCCCGACACGTGTAGTGTACTTATCAAGTGAGCAATCACAAACAAGGAATCAAATTAACGTTACACAAAGGGATGGATGACACTGCACATACCAGAGACCATGACAAACTTGCTGCTTTGGATGCCCTCGAAACTCTTGGTTACTTCTATGCTCCAGAATCCATACAACAACTCCTATGATGAGGAAAAAGGCACCAGTCGTACACCACATCTCTAATGTAAATGGACGTAGGAAAGCCCATGGAGTGGAATCTATCTCTCTCACAGGAACCACTACAACTAGGCCTGATTCTACATAAGGCTGTGTGAAGTCCACAATCTTCCACCGAGTTGCCAAAATCGCCACATCTCCTACGACTGCATCAAAGTTCTGCAGGAGTTCAACTGTGAATAGCTGCACTGATGTAGTATGCACATACTTATTTTCAGACTACACGTTAAATTATCCAAGGCTGTGTAAGAATGGGAAACACATTTTCCCATTAACAATTAGGTCAGCAACCAATTTAGGAGTCATTAAAGTTTAACACATACCAACCTGTAAAACGACCTGCTTTACGAGATCGTCATAATTGGGTGTTGAATCCCCTGCTCCATAAGGTTTAAATGTGTACGGAACATTATAAGGAAGCGATTTCACTGCAGCAATAAACACATCAATACAAAATCCTTCCACTGCATCGCTACCATTGACTGTTACAAATTCTTTGTAACCCGTCTTTCTAGGAACACCAATCACAAGTTGCTTTCCATGCACCCAACCCCGTGGCACTGTTTTGCTTCCACCAGGCCATATAATATCAGAGAGTTTTGTTTTTATATGATATTGATCATCACGGATGACATCTGTATTTTCTGGAGGGTTAACTGATAAGCCTGTTCGCTTTGACCAGTAACCAATGCTGCGGAAGCTTGTACCAGCTATATTGATAATCTCAAAAGTAGAGCCGATCAAGCCCCCATTTTTGTCTATTTCTACAGGACCTGCAATGCCGTTGAAACTACTTTGTAGTATTATATTTCGTAACTGTGCTCCTCCTTCAAAGACCTTCATTGTTCCTAGATCTGACTTGCTTCCTCTCGCACTTGATAGAGTGCATTGTTGTGCAAAAGAGATCTTTCCTCCTTGGTTCATGTAGATATTGAGAGAATGAGCAATCATCAAGATACTGTCATAGGCATACAATCCAAAAGTATTCAAGGAGACACTAACCATATTAGCTGTTTGCAATGTTTTCCACCTTTGTCTAAACAAACGCTGCTGTCCTGAATTTGGAGTATGTGAACGCAGGCTAATTAACCCTTGAAGAGAGATCACGTCGTCTGCTTCAAGTAGACCGGAATCTAAAACAGAAGATAGCCAATCTGTGGCTATCCAGACATAGCCGGTGCTCAACATTCCAATGTCCTTAGCTTCAGAAATAAGTTTAAGACCAGCATCTGAATACATATGGACTACAAAAATTCGTGTTTCAATTGAAGACAAGCTTGCCAAGACATTACCCATCTCACTTCGGCCAACTCCAAGCGTCATAGCTGCCTTGTTGGTAATCTTAGCTCCCACATTTGCGAGAGCATCCCCTAATGTAGAAATTCCATTTCTCCCATAGTCATCATCTATATACACAGCAGCAACTTCTTTCCAACCACAAGAATACACAAAATCCGCAATTGCTGCCATCTGAAAAACATCACTGTGAGTCATACGGATAAAATAAGGGTCTGCATATGATGCAAGAGTTGGATCAGTGGCCGCAAAGGACAAAAGTGGTATTTGAAGTTCATTTGCTATGTGAGATACAACATGAGCAAGGACAGAGAATTGCGGGCCTACTATTGCGACCACCTCCTTTTCCACTAATTCCAAAGCTGCATGAAGACCAACCCAATGCATGAAAAGCATGAAAAACTATATTTTTCAAACATGCACTAATTAAGATTACATCAAATTCTACTTTGAAAGCTCTAAATTGGCATACACTTTAATAGTTTGGCATGTTAAGTAAATTTGCATACGCTTTAAAAGAAAGTTGCAGCAGCTGCTAACTGTTACAACTGTTCTTTCTTAAATTCATAAGAATTGTTACATGCTGGATAGTAGCTATTGCATTGAATATTTTGATACCATTGTATAATGAAATCAGTAAATAAAAATGATATTTACAAAATTAATACTTCTTAATGAATCAGAAGAAAATAATTTTACAACAGAGATTGAACAGCTTGATTGTGGATCATATAAATTCCTTAACATTAGATGTTTAACATGTCTTATTTATCTTAAGGCTACATTATGCCACCCGCACCCATTTAACATCAGAATAGGTATGTACTTGAGAAAGTAGACATATGTAAAAAGGGCACCCTTTTGAGACCAAGAAGTGATTATAATTGCCAAAAAAATATTTAATGGCAGCATTGGTCAGGAACCTAAGATTCCACATGCTCTTATCAATCGATTTAAATTTTTCACAAAAAATCAATATAACTAAAGTGAATTCCTCACACGAGTTATAGTTGCAAGTTACACAAGAATTTAAAAGCTACGCAATAAGACTCTGTATCTCAATTCCACATACTGTAAAGTACCAAAACATTCAAAACTCATTTAGCAAGTTAAACCATTGATATTAAGTTATGAGAATCTTATATCCAAAAACCTAAAGCATTAGGTTAGAAGCAGAATTTTTTTTTTTTAATTTTCATTTTCTTGTGCAAATCATAAAGCCTCCCTCTTAAAGCTCGTAATCATGTAATCCAGAGCATTTTCTTAGTTTTTTTTTCTTCTTCTCTGTACAAATCAGAGTAATCAACAATATTACAAGTTCTGGATTCAACTTTCTTGGAGATAGTTGCATTTATTGCCAAAAGCCTTGAATGTTGGTCAAGTTTCAAGCAAAATCTAAAATGTATCAACAGAGCTCATTTTCGTTTACAGATATAATTTTAAATTTGTAATGCCTAACTTTATTTTACAGGACTCTACTGTCTTGAAGAGGATTTGGAAAGCTTTGCAGCTTCAAGCAAAATCTCGAATGCATCAACAGAGCTCCTTTCGTTTACAGATATAATTTCAAATTTGTAATGCCCGACTTTATTTTCTAGGGCTCTACTGTCTTGGGATTTTTATAACGGCAACATTTGGGGAACCTTGGGGTTTTCTGTGTTATCTTGGTAGGCTTTATGGTAGGCTTCTTCGAAAAAAAATAACTATGTCAACAAATTTAACAAGTTTTGGATTCAACTTTCTTGGAGATCGTTGCATTACAGCCAAAAGCCTTGAATGTTGATCAAGTTTCGAGCAAAATCTCATCAAAAATGTATCAGCAGAGCTCCTTTTCGTTTACAGATTTAGTTTCAAATTTGCAATGCGTGTGACTTTATTTTCCAAGGCTCTACTGTCTTGAAGAGGGATTTGGAAAGCATGGCAGGCTACTCATCTGATAATAGCAGCATTTTGGAAAGTAGTATTTTGATTTGCAGCTTATCTTGGTAAATTAAAGATTTTAGTGGTCTCTCACCTTCAAAACTCCTAAACAACACCCATCCACATCACAAAAAACATGAGCCTTAGACAACTCTTTGTAGGGACTACCCCCCTTGGCTTCATTAGGAGTTAGCCTAAACGGAGGAGCTGGGATTCAGGTGACAGTACCTGGCTCATTGCTTGCCCCCAAGGCCACACCTCTCCCCACTTTCCAGTGAGAGAGACAGCTTTCGAAAGATTTCTGCTGCTGGTGTGCAGTTTGGCGGACAACGACAGCATTTTGCGAACCCTTGGGGTTCTCTGTGTTATGTTGGTAGGCTTTATGGTAGGCTTCTTTCAAAGAAAAGGAATAAGCAAATGGAAGGAATTGCGAGTTCCACAACATCATAGTTGGTTCACCTAGAGAACACTTCCAATAGGCTCACTCTCAATAACAAGCATGAGCATGTAATCGATTCATTGAACAGATTTAAAACTGCTCTGGTTGGGAATCAGTTGGGAATAAGCCAATGTGGGATAATCATATTTGGCCCACGGGTAAATTTATCCTTTGCTTTGAATCTTGTTTGTTACATAATTCAATCAGGCCCAAGTCCAGTATTACTCTGAAATTGAACTCTAAATGGTTGATCGCAGATAGTGAAGAACAATGGCGAGGGAGGACTAATCCGTTTGGGCAATTCCTGGCCTGACTGACGGTATGTGCATCTATTATAAAAGTATAAAAGTTAAGAGACATTTTGGGATTGCTGCATTGCAAGCTCACCAGACCACGTTGGTCTTGTAAAGGGCAGTGGGTTCATGATATTTTCTATAGGCCCAGACATTGGAGGGCAGCTCTTACGGTGAGCCTTAGCTCTGTAAGAAGCTGGCGTGATGTCTTTGGCACGTCCACTGGATCAAAACTCTATTATATTTATGAAAAATCAGATGTAAAGCTACTTGTGAGGGCTCTAAGAAGGATTTCATTAGAATGGATTTCCAGGGCTTTTTTAGATGACTAATCTACTTGTGAGGGCTCTAAGAAGGATTTCATTAGAATGAATTTCCAGGCTTTTTTTAGATGACTAAGCTACTTGCAAGAGCTCTAAGAAGGATTTCATTAGAATGGATTTCCAGGGCTTTTTTAGATGACTAAGCTACTTGTGAGGGCTCTAAGAAGGATTTCATTAGAATGGATTTCCAGGCTTTTTTTTAGATGACTAAGCTACTTGTAAGGGCTCTAAGAAGGATTTCATTAGAATGGATTTCCAGGGCTTTTTTAGATGACTAAGCAACCCCAATTTGTGTTAAGCGCGTTTCACTTAGAAAGAAAGCACATTATCTCCGATAATATGGGAGCCCAGTCGGATATGCTTGCCTTCCTCGGTGTGATGAGGAGGATTCAGTGCTCTGAGGGCCTGCGCTGTGTACTTTATAATGTTGTCGTGATATAAGACAAAGACTTTTGCAAAAGCAAAGTATTCACTGGTTTCAGAATACCTCGCCACTGAGGATATGGGTAATAGACGTTTTCACAAAGTCTTCGTTTTTAACTATTATTTAAAGTTCAGTGCGAGAAGCCAATGATCATATATCAGTAGTTATTATTCAAGAAAACTCAGCAATCTCAATGTCTTCAACCTCCACATCCGGCAATATTAAAAAATTTAGGACTCGGAAAACAGCATGTCAGCTAGTATTGTAATTGTATGAGAATTCACTTAGGATTAGGAATGGGATTTATTTGCATCTTTGTTTCAAAAATTTATTTATTGCCTCAATTGGCATACTTTCTGATAGCTTCGTGTACCTCTAATGTTCTGTATATTTGAACAAGGTTTTCACTGTTACAGCAAATCATTTCATTATTAACAAATTTTAAGAGGGGATTTGCTTTTACTTGTTTTGTGTCTCTTTATTGTGATTAACGTATCCCTGTAAGGTCTCTTGGTAGAAGATTCACAGTATTGCTACTTTAACTAAAAATAATTTCACGCCATAATAAGAAGCCAGAGAAGGACCACTTTGTAGAAATTGTAAAGGTCAGAGTAACCGTATCGTTCTAGATCCAGCACCCACATCACTCGTAGGGTTCTCTAATCCTTTAGGATTCATTTCCAGAGTGTTTTCTCTGTGTATAACTTATCTTTCTAGGGTGCATTTCCAGAATATCTTGTTTTAAAAGCCCTAATTTAACTAATCCCCAAATCCTAAAAATTTGAGAGCTGCACTAGCGCCCGGTGCTCTAACATTCACACTTCTGGCAAGTTTAGTAATTTCTGAAACTGTGCATCCCACTTCTTGCCTAGTATACTATACCTTTAACTGTTTATTTAAAGATATAAAATAATCAAGGTCAGTAAAATAAAGTTTAGTTGCGAACCTTCGACAGTTCCTACGAAGGCATTGCAATTCGAGTCGGCCATAGTAAGCACCAGCTTTGTCCCGTTTAGGAAATTCTCATTGCTGTTCACATCATTCACCGCCAATTCTATAGCCGTCTTTGCCACTCTTCCAATCGTAGAATTAAATGCAAGAAGAGCACCGACATTTACAAAAGCAGGCCTTGTATTCCAAACGTCGCTGACATTTCTATCAGCGGTTGTGCAATAACTTTGACTGAATACAGAGAATGCTACTACCAGAACGACTAGAAAATCCTGGCAATGGAGCAACTGGCGCATGTTAAAGTATTTTGCTCAACTTTCTAACTTAGGATTAAAAAAACCAAAGATTGCACATCATAAATATAAATGACAAATTTAATCACTCTGATATCCTACCATCAAGTAAGAATCAAGATGCCGAGGAGGTCGCATCAACACATTTGCAAGCCATAGAGATTTAAACATAGAGATCTAAACAGCAAATTGCAAGTCCAAAACCGTATCTGTTTAAAGTGAAAATCAAAACTAAAGTCTCAGTCATTTGGAAGCATTAGACAACTTTGATTCGGAAAATATTAAAAATTCGTGGACAATAGCCAAAAATTGATACCTAAAGCTTCAGAAGACTTCAAGCAAGCAGACTTCTGAACAAGTAAAGTGAATAACATGCTCTCTGCCTCGATTTAACATTAAAGATCCAACCCTGTAGCTTAGAAAATTATTCTGAAGTAGGCATCAGTCTCAGATGGCGTTAGGCTCAGTCTTCACAATGAAGAATATCCATGACACTGCCTTGGCAACTGCACACACCTTTCGCACAGTAAAGATGATAGAAACCTACGGTCAAAGCTCACGAGCTTAGAAGTACAGCGGCGTCGAGGTTCAGAGTGACATTTTTCTTGCATCAAGATCTTTAACAAAATAAATCCTATCGGTTTTTAAGCCGCCGGACTTAAAAGTAAATTTAAAGCGTCGATTGAATAAACAAAAAATTCCGTAAGCATAAGAATTTAAAGCTTGAGTGTCAATTCAACGGAAACGGCTACAGTATCAGTGCTAAAGCTATGCAAACGTGTGCCAGACGCAACATATTGAAAACACAGGTCGAGAGATCGAAACGATTAAAGTTCAAACTTGGAGTGGATGAAAATGACGGCCAATGTATCCTTTGCATTCTCCGGCAAAACAAAGTCCTATTGTTAAAAGAGAGAAGTTAAAATTTGCAGAATAACAATACAGCGACCGAAACGACAAAATCGATGCCTGATCACTCATTCTTCTGTACAAATTTTTGGCGTTGTTAAAGAATATTTAAGCGCACATTTTCCCGGTCACCTCCTCGCCAGAATCCGGCGGCAAAACAAAACAAAATTGTGATTCAGATTGATGTGCCGCGTTTCAGTTTGTTCAAAGTTGTGAGGCAAATCCAGAATTGTACAAAACCCGGAACTTTCGCATCCCACCGTATCACACCCTGCATTTTATTTTCATCACATTTTTTTTACCAGCAATTAACGAAGTATTTTTTTTTGATATCCGAGAAACTAAGTGGGAGTGGGAAGGTATAGAGCGTTCAGAGATGACAGCAATAGGTCCTGCAGCAATAGGTCCTGCAGGGTGAGTAGAAGTTGAACCCTGGTCTCTGGCGTAGGGATCATCTGGAGCAGCCACAGCCCAATAATTAACGAAGTATGAAGTTGAAGGGAAAAATAATTTTTTAAAATAATTTTTTATTTTGACTTTGATTTTTTAATAATATATGAGTAATTGCTAAAAGTTATATAATTTGATTTTGATTTATTTTGTTTGTGAGCCCATATTTCAAGTCAAAATTGTGCTTTCTCTAATTGTTATTTTGATTACCTAGAAAATAGCTAATTCTGGGTGATGAAAATATAATGTGGGGTTGGTGTAAGTTGCATACACCAAATTCATTAAATTGCTCTAGTGATATGTGTGCATACTAGTAGTTCTATTTAGTTGCAAAGATATTTCCCTTTGTAGAAGGTTGGGTGCCTATGTTTAATTAAATAGACACTTCTACTTGTGGCCTCTTTGTTGAAGGGTTAGTATTTTTGTTTAGCTAAATAAATACTCCTACTACAAACAATTAGATACCATTACTTTTAGTTTCTTAGTTGAAGGGTTAGAATTTGCGTTTAGTCGAATAGATATCTCGGTCCTCCACCTGCAACTTTTTAGTCGACGGGTTAATACTTATGTTCGGGCAAATAGATACCCCCACTCATAATGTCATAGCTAAAGGGTAACTTGGTGCTTGTGTATTAGTCAATTACTTGTGTTTTGTTGAATAGATACCCCCACTCGCAATATGTTCACTCATAGCCTCTTACTTTAAGGTTTGGTATTTGCATTTAATTGAATAAATACCCCACTTGCATCCTCTTACTCGAAAGGTCTGTACCTATGTTTATCCCAATAGATACCCCCACTCACAACCTCTTACTCAAAGGGTTAGTGTTTGCATTTAGTCAAATAGATACTATGTTTAAAGAAATAGAAATAAATATGCCCACTGCCAACCTCTTAGCGAAAGGGTTAGTACTTGTGTTTATTCAAATAAATGCCCCCGCTCACAAACAAATAGATATCCCACTTGCAACATTTTAGTTGAAGAGTCATTGTTCTTGCATTTAGCCAAAAATCTATCCCCACTTGTGGCCTCATAGCTAAGCATCAAAGCTTCTATTTAGCTAAATAGACATTGTTAAGAATCACAAATGAAAGTAGGAGAATAAAATGGAACCAAAGAGAAACCCACATTTTGGGAAATAACCAATGGCAAGTGTGCTAGAGAGAGAGAAATACCTAAGCATAAGTGTGCTACAAAAGAGATGCATAAGTGTGCTACAAAAGAGATGCATAAGTGCTCCTAAAAGGAAGAAATATCAATCACAAGAGAATGCCAAAGAAATAGATAACCTTAGGCATAAGACAATTTATAAGAGAGATTAAGATATAAGAGAGATTAAGGGTATCACAAATGAGGTAATACAAATGAGAGTTCTGGTGTACTTATACACAACTCAAGTGGGGTGCTACCCACGAGAGGGGTTAATGAGACTATTATGCGAGTTTGACTATGTCGACCTTAACCACTCCTTAGTATTACAATAAATGAGAATAAACGATCAAGTATGACATTAGCCATCATTGCATGCTAAAATGGGGACAGTGAGAGAAAGCATTACCTCACAATTACGTCCCCCTTAATAATGAACAAGGGCATCGCACTCCCTAAACTCCATATTCCCCAATCAAGAATCCATCAAGATCATCAACAATAGTAACCATGCTCCAAAGTGATTTTGGGGGAGTGCCGTTGAACTTTGTTGGAAAATCAACAACATGATTAACAAGCCTGCCTAAGATGGAGGTGGGAAAGACTCTTGATAACACTCGGAAGGCCCATAAAGAAACTTAGTGAATTCAACAATAAAGGACATATCCAACTTAAACAAAAACCTTGGCTTACCCGAAGGAAGAGTAATTGACATAAATGGGAAGTCATCAGTATCATCATTGATTAATGGAATAGAATTGACAAGAGCATTGTCATCTTTAATTTATAATCTAGTATGATTTTTTCAATTTATAACATCCAAAACCATAATAATAAAATTAATCCAATTTATATAAACACCCAAGCAAGGTTGGAAGTATATTAAAGCTTGTCATCCATGAAAAAATATATCAAGAAAAGATGATACATTTCATGTATTGCTGTTTAAATGTGAGTCAACAATAGCTCCATGATATCATCATGGAAATCCTTATTAGAGAGAAAAACCAACTAAAAAGTTTGAATATGATATATAAGGATAGTGTCAATCTAAGTAATTCCTTAATTTTGTACTAAAATTGTAATAGAGAAATTTACAAGTATACTTGATGTATTTATACATTGAATATGAATTTTCAATAATCAAAACTAAAAAATTCGATCATCATAAACAAAATTCGTAAAAAATATTTAGTAAGTATGATAGTAAATGTTGTTAAACATCAAGTTAATGGAGGGGTTTTCAAGGAAAATTCTTTTAGAAATAAAATTGTATAAATAAAATAGAAAAAATTGAGTGTATTGATATAAATTTAAGGTACTAGTTTTAGTTTTACATTCCAAATATGGGGTATTTTAAAAGTTGTCGTCGACAATAATTTATATACAATTCTCAATATAAATAGATGAGATTTAATTTAAAATAATTTTAGAAATAAACACAGTAAAAGTAGCAAAATTCACATTCTTGTCTTCCAATCGTCTTCCAACGAGGAGATCTTTGTATAGATTTACCTAATAGTAAACAAAAGAGACAAAGCATATCATAACTAATGGGAGGATAGGATTCAAAAAACAATATAAAGGACTTATATTTTGACATTCAAAATAACTAAAGTGGAGCTTCCCACTTCACTCCCAATTCCATCAGCATTTGGGCTAGGGTGCACTATGATTGGAATGCCAAATCCATGGATTCCACTCGCCCAAAACAAGATTCATCAATTGATTCCATCTAGATGGTCGGAGTGTTGTATGTGTCAGATCAAAAGGAGTCATCTAGAGTAGTGAGATCCATAAGGGGCGCCTGAGTGCTTGATGAGTCATTAAAAATGGATGAAGAGGGGTCAGTTGAGAATCTAAAGACAATAAACATGGAACAAAATATGAGCCAACAAAGATTCCATTACATAGAAAGAATATACAACATTTCTAAATGCTTTATCCTTAACAGAAAAATGGTAGCATAAAACTCCTTTTCTTACTTTAAAAAAAGAGGATATGATTTCCAACATGGAAGATAAACTCATCTCTAACCTTAAAATACTTCAAACCTAATACAATGCATCTTAGTATATACAATATTTATTGCCCTATTACATATACATATTATTCACACTTCACATCACTCTTCAATAATAAAAACAAAAAAAAACATGTATATACTTGATGTGAAATGAAATTTGTCATATTGTACCATTTGGATCATTAGAGACAGTGGCTATGGTAAAACCAAGAAGTGAGGTAAACACAATTCATTTAGTCTTATTACAAATTCTTGATCATATCATGTGTACTGAGAGAAGGAAAATTAGTATTGCATTTACATGTGGGGTATTGGAAAAATGGGCTTTATGACTCCCAGTGTTTGTACATATGGAATATTGTAGAACAAACATCATATCTCATTTGTTGTGCTTTACAACCAAGCACATCCATCTAAGTATATTAATCTTGCCGATCCTTATCCAAGGGGTTATTCAATCTTCAACCATTGTTCAAAGTACTGTGATTCCCTTGAATTTTCTTTCAATTCATATTAATGAATCGTGTTGAATTTTCTTTCAAAGCATATTAATGAATCGTCATGGTTCAAAAAATAATGTGGATGAAATTTCAATTAATTCCCTTCAATTTTCTTGAAATGAAAAACATATCAAAATGTAGACCTTTGTAGTCAACAATCCAAAAAAGGTTTGTAGTCAACAATCCAAAGAAGGACACTTAAAATGTTTCAATAGGAAACATGGTTCAAAGAAAATATGAAACATGGTTAACAATACTTTCAATATGAAACATGGTTCAAAGTATTTGTGGATGGAATCTTAATTGATTTCCTTGATTTTTTTTCAAAAACATATAAAATGTATATTTTTGTAGTCAACAATCCAGAAAAGGACACTTCAAATGACTTATTATGAAAGCAATGTAGACAATATAACCCTCTTATAAAAAAAATTTAAAAAATCTTCCCAACATCAATATAATTGACAACAAAGAATACATGGCCTTGTAATTTAATTGACAGCAAAGAACATATGGGGTTGTAATTTAACTACAAGATGAGTAATCTCCATAAGATAGGTTTTAAGTCCCATTCTTCAAACATGGATGATAAGATAGGTTTTAAGTCCCATTCTTCAAACATGAATGATGAATAATCTCCATAAGATAGGTTTTAAGTTCCATCCTTCAAACATGAATAATTTCCATAAGATAGGTTTTAAGTTCCATCCTTCAAACATGAATAATCTCCATAAGATACGTTTTAAGTCTCATCCTTCAAACAATTTTGTTACTTTAGCCTGATTTTTTTTTAATATTGGTTTTCATATTTTTTAATGAAACAAAATATAAATTAAAAAAATGATTTTCTTTCACTTAAAATAAATTAATGTTATTTTTAAGGTAGGAAGTAGTCACAAGAGGTTATAAGTTAGGTTATTGAAAGTGTGGATTATCTTGACTTTTACTAGGGTTAAAATATTGCAAAAGTGGTCACCTTGTGTTTGCAAGGGTGATCTAAAGTGCTAGAACAATATTAAATCGTACCAGTTGGCTTCACACCTCCTACAAATTAAAGATGCAAATAGCGTCTCACCCTTGGGTGATGGTCATTGGTTTTCATTATTATGGATCTTAGATGATTCCTCTACAAGCATATTGATTCCATTTAGATGGGAAGCAACATGAACTTAAAGCAAAATCTTGTTAAAGACAATAAAATACAATATGAATTTATACCCTTCACTATGAAGGAAGGAAGCAAAGCCCTTGCTAAATGTGAACACACCTCGACTTTGTAAACAATGTCTATTGGCACACTAAATGAATAATCAAAGAGGCTTGATGAGACCATTGGCACACATTCCAAGAAGAGCATTTTTTTAGAGGCATGAGTTCCAAGGAGAAGCTTGGAGGGAAGTTGGAGAGGCACAAATCCCAAGAGAATGTGAAGAGTTCTAGCTGAGAGATAAGGAGTAAAGGGAAGCAAAGTAAGGGCACAAGTTTCAAGAAAGGAGAGCGCACTTGTAGAGACATCTAGTGGGCACACACTCCAAGAAACATCCTAAGATGTGATGTTGTCCATGCAGCATTGATTTGGAACAGTTTTTGAGGTAGAGAAGTGGCACAAAATTTGAGTAAGCTACACCATTTAATGGAGGGTTGTACAACAAAAAAGGAGGGGGTCGTACAACAGTAGATTAACCATTGTTAGCATGAATTGTTAGGCACTATAACAACCTTTCAGTTCTACAGAAATGAAGGGAGTTTGCGCACACAAACCAAGGGAGTAAATGTTGGATGTGATGTCCATAGAGTGAGGCCATACAAGGCATATTTCATGTAGTTGATTGTGTTTTATCTAGTATGCATTTTGAGGTTGAGGAAGGGCACATAACTCAAGGTTTTGTTCTGATTGTTAATTGTTGTTATTTATTACTATTGTACTCTCTAAAAATTTCTCTCATGAAACTCAATAAAGAAATATATTGGCTAGTTTCCCCCCTAGGGGTTTTTTCCAGGGTCTTAGACCAAATTTCCTATGTCTAGATGAATATTACAGTCTGCTATTATGGGTTATTTCTGCTGCTAAAAAGTACTTAGTATTGTATATTAGATTACAATTGCATAAGATTTGTACCAGTGAAATGTGGTTGTTTTCTTTATGCCTCTAGAATACTAATATCAGAGTGTAGTAAGTGTTTGACGAAATCTGTCAATGAGTTTGTGTACATATTTTGAGACTTTTTGATCACATGGTATAAGAGTTAAGGCTCTGAGTTTGACAATGGGAATTTTTGGTATAGCTGTGTATGCAAAAGTATTATTGGTTTGTACAATTGTGTGTTGATTTTTGGAACTAGTTGGCAAAGATTGCTTGGATTTTTGGTTGGAAAAAAGAGCAAAGAAGGGGAAAATGACCAACAAATTGATTGGAGGGTATTTCCAACCATTTGCAATGGAAATATCGGATGATTGTTGTTCTCAAGGAGAACAAGATCTGGTAGTATGTCAGTACCACTTTGGTACCTCCTTCAGATCCCATTTCCCTTGACTTGTACGAGGTGAGAGAGGCGAGTACTCAGAGAATACTCTTGGATGGAGTAAAGTATCACCTTATCCCACATTTGGATAAGAAACAAACTACCAAGGAGATGTGGGACACTTTGAAGAGTCTATATGAAAACGAGAACGAGAACCTCAAGATGGATTTGAAAGATAATCTTCATAGCATGAGGATGGAAAAAGGTGAGAATGTAGCCTCATATCTCACTAGGCTCAGACAAGTGAAGGATGAGATGAGTGCACTTGGTGATATCGCTCATGATTCCACGTTGGTGTGGATAGCCTTGAAGGGCTTCACTAAGGATTGGGATGTGTTCATGAAATGCATGGATGGAAGGGAAAACTTTCCCTCTTGGGAAAGATTATGGGATGACTTCATGTAGGAGGAGATCCGAGAGGGGTCTTAGGAGAAGACAGAGCATGGTATTAATGAGCAGTATGTGTCTCTTTCAGCAAAGGGAAAGAATAAGAATCTCTCAAGAAGTGGAGCCTCATCAGAGAAAGCTGTGAGCAAGGTGATATGCTTTGCTTGTCAGAAGTATGGCCACTATGCAGGCGAATGTCCCAACAAGAATAAAAGCAAGAAGAAAGAAGAGACAGAGGTTACCACTTCAGTTGAAGTGGAAGAGTACACCCATAAGTTTGAGAACAAAATCACATTAGTCTCAATTATTTCAAGAAGTAGTGTGGTAGAGCATGCGGACACCAGAGCATGGTATGTGGATAGTGGGGCAGCACGCCACATGACAGGAACACGAGCTATGTTCTTGCAGTTGAAAAATATTGATAGAGTTATACTTGCAGAGGATGGGTTTGATGTCACCCATGTAGTAGAAGGATTTGAAAGGGACAAATTTCATGATCTCAAGTCTGGGGGTTATCTAGAGGTGGACGGAGTGTTATTTGTACCTGAGCTGAGAAAGAATTTACTCTCATTATCATCGTTGGAGGATGATAGATATGTGGTCCTGGTTTGCAATGGACAAGTTATTTTATATCCAATGGGTGAGATCGTGGATGCATCATGAGTGCTTGACACTCGAGAGGGAGGGACATACATGTTGATGGGATGACCTTTGAATGGTGAGTCGAGATGGATATCTGACTCAGTGGTAGTACCGGAGGCAGCCGGTGGGGAGGCTTCTTCCAACTCAATGAGGATACTGAGTTGGTACGAGATGACTCTTGAGGATCAACATGAGAGTGGGGAGAAATTCCAGTTTAGATTTGTCTAGCATAGGTCTTCAGCGCATGATCCAGAGCAAGTAGTAGAGAGACCTCCAGTTTTAAAGGGATTAGCTTCAGTAGTTAGAGAGAGGCGGTTGGAGACGGATCCAGGTGGGGGTGCCAGCAGTACCTCCCTCGCTAAGAGGGAGTGTTAGTTTTGGTAGCTTGGAGGTACTTATGTACCATGTGCCTAGGTGCATGTGTCCAAGCACTAGGGGTCTCATTAAGTGACATAAAGTACTTTATAATATGTGTTTGTAAAGTGACTTTATAACATTAAATTGAGTTGTACTTTATAAAATTAAAGTGTACTTTTTATTATTTTAAGGTTAAGTGACTTTTCGAATGAAAAAGTGATTTTATATAGTTCTAACTTAAGAGATTACTTTAAGTGAACTTGAGATTAAATCACAGCCCTTGATCTTGTGGGCCAAGATCAAATCTTGGTCATAGAAGACCAAAAGTCAAGGCAGTTACCCTAAATGAATAATAAAAGAGGCTTCATGATACCATTGGCACACATTCCAAGAAGAGCATTTTTTAAGAGGCATGAGTTCCAATGAGAATCTTGGAGTGAAGTGTGAGAGGCAAAAATCATAAGAGAATGTGAAGAGTTTCAGCTAAGATATGAGTGAAGGGAAGCAGAGTAAGGGCACGAGTTTCAAGAAAGGAGAGCACACTTGCAGAGCTAGCTAGTGGGAACACATTCCAAGAAACATCTTGAGATGTGATGTTGTCTGTGCAACAATGATTTGGCACACTTTTCGAGGTAGAGAAGTGGCACAAAATTCAAGGAGGCTACAACATTTAATGGAGGCTTGTGCAACAGAAAAGGAGGGGGTCCTACAGTAGAAGATTAGTTGTTGTTAGCACAAATTTCAAGGCATTGTAGCAGCCTATCAGTTCATACAAAAATGAAGGGAATCTATGCACACAAACCAAGGTAGTAAATGTTGCATGTGGCATTCATACAATGAGGTCGTACAGGGCATATTTCCTATAGCTAACTGTGTATTATTTGGCATGCATTTTGAGGTTGAGCATAGAAATAAAGGTTCTATTCTGATTGTTAAATGTTGTTATTTATTATTGTTGTAATCTCTGAAAACTTCTCTCTTAATACTCAATAAATAAATCTCTTGCATGGTTTTCCCCTTAGGGGTTTTTTCCAGGGTCTTAGACCAAATTTCCTGTGTCTAGATGAATATTACAGTCTGTTGTTATGAGTTATTTATGCTGCTAAAAATTACTTAGTATTGTATATTAGCTTATAGTTTCATAAGATTTGTACCAATGAAATGTGGTTGTTTTATTTATGCCCGTAGAAGACTAATATCAAAGTATACTAAGTGTTTGACGAAATTTTTCAATGAGTTTGTGCATATATTTTGAGACTTGTTGACATATACACTCAAAGTTTGAGTTATGAAAGAGACCATGAAGAGGAACATGAGTCTCCAAAAGCGTCATTCTATAAATCTAACAAATCCCTAAAATCCCCAAAGAAGAAGAGTCATAGAACTTAAAATTTGTATAAGGAATTATACTACATAAAGAAGAATCACAGTGGGACTTAAGAAAATTATTGGGTTGATATATCCAAGTTACACATCTTTGATGGCATCGGTCTACAATGTCATGGACCATCTATTATAAAGATAATATGGTGCGCTTAATTATTTTAAAGAGCTATGTGAATATCTAGATACAAATAAATTGAGATTCTCAAAGCAAAGTACCACCAGGCAAAAGAGAGGAGAAAGTGCATAATGATATGACTCTCAACTGAAAGAGCTCTTTGAACAATTGAAGCACAATATCCTAGTACTAGTACACACAGATTTTTTATTTTTATTTTTATTTTAGGCTTCTAGTCTAACCTTTTATCACAAGTTTAGGGGAACATATCAAAATCATATCAAGAAGCTCTTAACATGACCATTGAAATGGAAGATGGCGTGGAGTCAAATACACATAAGGAGCATCGAAAGGAAGAGTGGAACTAAAAGAAGATTAAGGAAACTAATCAAACTAATGACAACAACTAAATGAGATAAGAATATGAAGAATCCAAACCAATTAAACTTATGTCATACATGAAATACCAATAAGCACTATTGCCACAATTGTAACTTCACCCCAAGAATAAACATTGATGTTTGGATCAAAAGGGAGATCAAGTTTGTTGATACATTTTAAGAGAGAATATAAATACCAAGAAAAACAAAATGAATGTTTACCATTGAAGATGAAACTTCTATGTGGTGACCATCCTTAGTGGCCTAAAAGGCCTGTAAATATTTTAGATGTGGGATTTGAAGGCACACTATCGACCACTACATTTTTAGCTCACCAAGGTAGGTATGGTGTTGTGTTTAAAGGACTGAAATGCATGAGATGAATGGATTTCCTATAATCAAGTATCCACCGTTGAAGGTATTCCAAACAATCCAAGTAGTTAAGAAGAGGAGCATAGGGAAACTTTCAATGTCACTTGCTCCCAACCTAGTGGGTAGAGACAACATGAGATAATGAAGAGTTGTTAGCAGAGGAAGATGACCAACATTTTTTCAAATACATAAGGTCATTATAATAAACTATATATCAACAAAGACAAAGCCAATTAGAAAAAAAGCCTCAAATAATAAGCTTTGATAAGGGTAATGCGAGATCGTTGGAACACAAACTCCATAATCTAACTGATCAATTATAAGTGTGGATTGAGACATGAAGTGTTTGAATAAGCTATATGATTTTCTTGGGTGTTTGATGTACACTAAGAGAGATTATGACTCTAGGTTTGATAGTGGTGAGGGTGCAAAATGTCAGTACCTTCATATGAAAGGACCTCTAGATTCTAGGGACCATAATGGGGAAGCCAATAACAAATATGGTGGTCAAACCAAAGGGTAGATATCAAGATCATTTCTTCCATGTTTTGGGAGGTGGTCCTCTTGAAAAATTTGATGCTACAAAGCAACTACATGCAATCCTATTGGGAGTTTTATTGCGATAAAAATATTTTTATGATATAAATATGTATGTTAACTTTGAAGTAATGAGGCTTCAAAGAGAATCATATTAGGCACTATTTGAACAAGCTTGGATCTAGTTTATGAGAGGAAACTTCAACAAGCTAGCCTTGATGTTCTAGAAAGGACAAAAGAATCTAATCATCCCATTAGATAATAGAACAAGAGTCATGGAAGCAAAAAACAATTCTATCAACATGGATGAGTCATTTTAATCAAATCTCGACATGGGCCCTATATATATGGTAAGACATAGAGAGACCAACCTAGGGCTAGAATTGAATAAAGAGGGAATTTTACACATGGATGTGCTATTGAGTGAATATTTGACAAATTACTATAGGAATGGGCATGGGGAATCATGAATTATAACTTGGATATAATACTTACCTTGGGTAAAAACCCAAAAGACCGGTCTGATAATGGAGTTTTAGGAAGGACAAGATCTAGCAAGCATATAGAGAGGATATAGGAGTGAATGATTTTTCTCAAATGAAGAATATGCAAAATAGTTTTTTATGACACGTGGGGTGATAATGAAGCAATGGTGAATGTGAGAAAACTCAAATCCCTATTCCTATGTTGGTTCAATAAAGGCCAAATGAAAAAATATTGTGTGTATTGTGGGTAGTATTGTGTGGTAAGTATTTGACATCAACAAAAATTATTATAGATAAAACAAGAACATGTGAAGCACATCAAATCCCTTGAAGAGATAGTACACATCCTTCCAAAATTTATCTATGGTTTTTCCTAGAAGTGATATTGCCATAAGGATAAGCATAGAAAAATTAAATACAGGAATACAATGTGGAAATAATTTTTCATCAAATTAAATGAAGGTTGTGCTAATGATATTAATGCCACACTAGCATAAATACTTGAAGAATATGCACCGGTTTGAAGAATAACATGCTTCAAACAACGATAAGAAGATGACATTTACAATATCAACACTTAAGGAAGAATAAACTTCCCAATAACTTCATCAAGTATCACATTAGTGACTGGAAGGTAGAAGAGAAACCTATCAATAAATGACACATTGGAGAGTAGGAGAACCAACAAAGAATATCAACATTAATGAAAAAGGGGAAGCACCTAAATATTTAGAAATTGTCACCGATTATGGGATTATATCACAATGGTAGAAGCAATTATATTATTTAGGGATTTTCTCAATATCTTCATCTAGAACTATCATGATCTCAAGGGGAAGGAGTTCAATGAACTTCAACTAAGTGCTTATATGCAAGTAAGACAAAGGTTGTATAGGATGAACCCAAAGTACAAGGCCAAGGGACAAGAGGAAATGCAAAATATGATAGATGTTGATATCATTTATCAAATAGAAGAGAACTACTAGTTTTCACTGACAATGATAGCCAAGAAAAATAAATATGGGAAGCTCAAGCCTTGAGTGGGTCTTTGCAAATTGAATCATGTAACCATCACATACCATTTTCATGTACCTTTTACCAAATAGATCTTAGAAGGAGTGGAGGGTAAGAAGATTTCTTACTTTCTTACGTTGAACTATGGTATTTTGAATTATTTTCTGTGAGACCAGACGAGACTTTGTTTCGGTTGGATTCCAATTTGATAAGTCACAGAAGTAAGATTTGAAAGACTAAAATATTTTAAGATCGAAGGACTCAGTTTGAATGCATGAAAGCTGAAATGGAATAATGTTAAAAGCCAAAGAAAATCACCATAAAAAAAAATTCAATGATACTCTTTATTTAAATAGTGTATGCCACCTAAATAATGCATACATTTTTCAGTTTTTGAGTAATAATTAATGTATACAAATGACCCTGAACTTAGTTTATAACTTCCTAGTAGGATATATCCTTGCATGTTTTACATGGACTTAGTAACATGTCCGTTTTCATACGTACATGTACTTAGTAATATGTCCAATTTTGCATGTAATTACTTGCATGGCATAGGTGTTTAGTAATATGGTTGATTTGCTGCACATAAAATGTGTAATTTGGATTTAATTGATTTGTTAAGCGATTGTGTTCTATGGTTTTGTAGTTTCAATTTGTTGGGAAGCTTCCATGAAGTCAAATCAAGGTTGAGAGTTATTTATGACTTGTTCTAACCTTCCTATATTTGGTTTATTTATTGGATTATTCAATTATCTTTGATAATGCAGGCTCAAAAAAAAGTGTATATGTACATGTATTTTTTTTTTCCATGGTTTCTAACATGATAACTAAGAATGTGTGTACATTTTACAATGTAAATATGGATGAGGGCTCAATTACAAGTTATAATAGTGACTAATAATTTTGATACACTTGACTTTACCTGTAACTTAAGATTTGTTTAAATGAGAAACATGTTTTGGGAAAATGGTTCAATTAATTAATCTCTTTCTCTATATACTCTAATAAAAACCTCAAGGCATGGCCACTCTTCTTATGGACTGTGGTATATTGCTTGTCCTTGGCTTAAGCTTGGAAGCCACTCCTCACTGTAAGGGTTTCTTTCATTAATTTTTGAGATCTTTACTCTTAAATTTAGGTTTATATCGATACTAACTCTGAGTTCTCTTTTTAATGCATGGAGTATGTCTTTTCTATCTTTGGCAGGTGAGCTAGCCAGGACTTAGTTATAATACTTAGATTGGTAATAATTTTTGCATTATTCATACAAAATTTAAATATCATAGTCATTTTTCAATGTCGTCTTGTTTTTAATACCAAATATCTATTTGCATTTGTCAGGTCAGCTTATCACTGTATCAATCGGTGGCAGGGTTTTATATCAGATCTCTTGCTCAACCTTGATCAAGCCAAGGATGCCATTATTCTGCCAATCCTCTTTATCCTCGGGATTTTTTATCGATTTAAGGAGTTACTTCATTTCCTGCTTTCACCAATTCTCAATTTCTGGGGCCTCGAGCTTCATGGCTTCTTCGGAGCTGCGGATTATTGTTTCAAAAAATGCTTGAAAGATTGCACAACAATATTCGATCCTGGGCTGCGGTTTGAGATATTCCATGTATAGCCCTTTGAAAATTTCACCTGAAATAGCCAAAATTGAGAGGGAATGTTCCCGTTCTATCAAATCTAGGACCCCTGCTAATGAGGGTGGAATCTCTTCACCGTGTTCATTTTTTTATCACCATAACTAACCCTTAGCTTTTTTCTGTTACGACGCACGAGATCTGTAAGACTTAACTGTGTCGATAATCTGGGCACGCAAAACTAATCAGAGAAAAGACTGTTACAAATACGTGGTTGTTGGTTCTTGTGTATCTCATATTACCAGGTTCTTGTGTATCTCATATACTAAAATTTAGCGTCACCTGGTCCAAGTCAATCAGTGTTTGGAGTGTTTGATCTCTTTGGTGTAGGAAATGGCAGCACAAGAAATTATTTGATGCAGAAATGTTGTATTGTTGCAATTGTTAAATGCACTATTGATTGGTAACATAGAATAATATTGTAAATATTGAGTTTTGATAAAAAGGAATTATTCATGGAAGTACTAGCAATGACATATAGCCTTTTTGTTCTTTACATTTTATTTATTTGTAAGCATGATGCATAGATGGATTATTTGGAAGACATCAGCTCGTTACAGCATGACCATTCCAGTTATGAACTATGATCGTCCATGTTCTTGCTTATGGAGTATGATCAACTAAGAACAAATCCTATGAATTTGCAATTTATATGAAATGAATTTAGATAAATTATATTTAATTGATTAGTAGATGGGGTTTTAACTTTTGTTTGCCTGTTTGCGGGGAAACTGAAATAATTTTTATTAAAATGTAATCAAAAATAAATTTACCATGGGTTTTAAGTTGTTTGAATGGTTGATCGTTTTTTGGAAGCTTGTCATTAAATTATTTATTAATGTTGGTTGTGGGACGCTGGGATTTTTTGTTGGCATGGAAGCCATTTTTTTTCTTCCACTTTCTGAAGAAAGACATTGCCTGTTCTACTTCTTGGCGTTAGGGGTCTTGGACAACGGGGGATCTTGGTTGGAGATATGACATAGACACAAGCATTCGTTTCTTACTGATTAGCCTATTTCTTTTACTTTGGGATTTTGGTTATTTACTGTCTTTTTTGGTAGATTAAAAGACACTTTCTGTATCTTTTCCATAAGAAAACACACATTGTTTTCTAACTCTCTCAGGAGCTTTGTTAAAATGACAAATAAACCAGAGGTCCACACTTGTCTGTTGGGTTTAAAACCTGAGATTAAATTAGCAGTTGCCTCTATTTTCTCTCGACAGGTGTTTTATATGACACGCCAAGCCGATCCTTGATCTCTTGCTTGGAAGTAGAAATTATTGTTGGCATTTTTTTCTTCTGAATATCAGGATGCAGGAAATAACTTATTCACCACTCACAAACTCAACCCCATGACCTGAACAGCCAGTTAGTTTAACCAACTCAGCTTCTGACTTAATTTTGCCTTTTTACTGTTAAAATGAACTTTTATCTATTTGCTTTTAAAGCCGTGTGATTGTTTTAGGAATTTTGCTTGTTTGTTGCTTCATGACAAGGGTTATTATGAGTTTATCTGGGTAATTTTTGCTTGGAGCTTTAGTTAGTTGACATTCAAAGTTATCAATCATAATCTATGATATTGAATCTCTTTTGTTTGTTGTGGAGTGGCGTTTCTGGGGCAATTAGTCCAACTGGGTTTGCCTGTTTTATGTTCATAGATCGAACTCCAGATGTTGGCTTTGTGGCTTGTTGGTGGCATATTTGGAGCTTGTAGAGCTGGCTTCATTAGCTGTAGCTTCCTTTGTTTCACATTTTTTGGTAACTTGATATGAAAGGTGGCAAGGAACATGACGACGAAGAGTTTGAGATGCTTTTAGGGGAAATTCCGAGTGCAACCGCTGCACCTCCACATCTAGAGGAGGTTCAGAGAACCGATGAGTCTCCAAAAAGAGAAGTTGTTTTACTGCAGCAGAATGCCAGGAAGTCTTCTACTCCGGCAACTTATGATGACTTTTATCAGGATTATGAGGGAGTAAAGAATCTGTCTGCATCCCATGGAGGCACCACTGTTTATGTTCCTCCCATGTCATCCATTTTTTTTCCTGCATTTTATGGTGGCCTATCTTTCAATGGTTCTGGTGGTGGAAGTTCCTTACAACTTCAACCAGAGCAGCAACATACTAGAGTGCAAGGAATGGTGCATGCAGAGACCGATATAGAACAAGGGCAATTGCAATCCAATGTCTCCATACATCACAATGGAGTTTCCTTGCCAACCAAGCAAATATTTGTAGACAATCAAGCTTTGACAACTGCATTTGGAAATCTAAATTTTAAAGAGGATAAGGTGTTAAGTCAGAGTATCCACACATCTAGACAACCTAGAGATGGAAGGTATGGCAGTCCTGTATCAGTGAATGGACAAGCTCTAGTAATTGTTGCAAAAGTCTATTCCCATTTTGATGTAGCGACTACTTCAGTTCCTGGACAATTGAATGGGGTTGGCTCCTTGAATTCCTTGGGTTCTCCATCAAACGCATCTTTGTTGAATGTGCATGGCATCAAGTATCCTTCTCAGCATAAAAATATGACTCCACAAGGAATGATATGTCAAATTAAAAAAATAAATGCATGAGACATAAATGTTATATACCCCAAATATCTCCACCTTACGAGATAAGGGACACAGACCATATTTCAGTAGGCTAATAAACTGAGATAGTATAAAAGATAATATAGAACATTGGAGAAGGGTAGCATTCAAAAATTCCATTCTCAACCGTGCTTGGCAACTGTATTCTTGGTATTTTTTCTCTGGAAAAATATGAAAGAGTAAAATTGGAGAATCTTTGAAGCCTCTATAATGAGTAGTGACCAAATATGGAATAGAATGAGAATGGACATAGAATATATGCTCCAAATTACCCAATGGATGGAGGAGGACTAGAAACGTCACAAGAATGAACACATCATTATGCAAGCATGAGGATTTGACTTTATTTGTACAAATATCCATCCAATTAATTAAAATCCTACGATGAGTATAGATGGGGAAAATATTAGATCGATTACATAGTCAGTCAAATTGGTATATGCAAATTTGCATGTATGAAATTTTGGGTTTTCTTCTTCTAAATATTATCATATTTTTTTTCTTTTCGCATATATTCAGTTTTGTACTCCTTGAGAAGCTAGACTAGTGATGAGTATTTTGAATATTTAACCTATCTTGTATCTGAGAAGCTAAACTAGTGATGAGTATTTTGAACATTTAACTTATGTTGTATTTTCTTATAATGAAGTTCCACTATGTTATCTTTTCCTTTTTATTTACGGAGATGCTTTATGTGCATATTTTCCTTTCATTGTAATTCAATAATCCAATTATGTTTTATATTTTTCATTTTACTTTTCTAGATGTTTTTAAAGTAGGGTTTCTATTTTCACAAATACTCGTCGTTGGCATGTATTAGTATATAGTGTACATCATATATTCCATTATTTTCTGTGATTGAGAGAATTTTAAACTAGCAACTTAGACATTCCATCTCACCATTACATAGGGAAATTTCATATATTCTAATATTTTTTTGTGATTAAGAGAATTTTAATCACACAACTTGGACATCCATCTCACCATTACAGAGTGAAATTTTATATTTTTCAGAGTACAGAGATTATTAAGACTTATAAAACAAAATAGCATGGCTTCTGAGTTTATAGTAAAGTTATAATTGATTTTTTTTCAAAAATGAAATTTTGAATCAGTATTGGGATTGTACATCCCAAGGCAAATATTTCTGAAATGGTAAGAAGATGAAAAACTCAACGAGTGAAACTAGTTCCAAAAGTCACTATTAAGACAAAAGAAAAGTTCTTGTTGGCTTAAGAAATTAAATTTACAATAATGAGAAATGATATGATATTAAGATTTTAAAAATTACGGACTTGGTCTATATGTTCATGTCCATTTGTTAAGGCTACACAATATCAATGTTTTATTTAACCACTAAATGAAATGCTTACCTTGTTTAGTGAAATATTTTTAAAATGATGATATAAAAAACATTTTAAAATTTAATTTTTTTTTAAAATTATGTTATTTTTAATAATAAAAAATTAATTATAATAAAGATAAAAACTTTAATAATGTTATATTATTGTGTTTAAAGAGATGGAAAAATATCTTAATAACATTAAGAATAAAATAAACTAATAACTTAATTTAAAAATTATAATGTTACATATTATATAATTATTTATGAAAGAAAATAAAAAATAAACAATATTATCAATAATAATGATTTAATTTAGAGTTTAAACTTTTGGAGTTTTTAGGGTCTTTTTTTCATGTTGAAATTTAGGAATATTGGTTATACATCTATATCTGAATAATATTTTATATTTTTTTTAAATATATCTTAAAATATTAATATTTATTATTTAATTTTCAAAAATTTTAAAGCAGGGACTGGAAAAGTGGGCCTAGTTTGCCTTAAAGGCTCACATGGGGGCTCAAGCTTGGAAGCCACTCCTCACTGTAAGGGTTTCTTTCATTAATTTTTGAGATCTTTGCTCTTAAATTTAGGTTTATACCGATACTAACTCTTGGTTCTCTTTTTAATGCATGGAAATAAAAACTATGGCGCGGCGTTATTAACAACCATGATTTACCGGATATGCTTCTTAATTTGATGGAAAATGCTTAAATCCAGGTATGGCAACTATGTCTTCCACAAAAGCTCGACCTCTGTGTTTATTTTGTCATAATATGAACTGTTTTTTTATTTTTATACAAACCGAAATATATTTGGTCGACAGATTTGACATTATCTAGTTAATATCATAGATGAACTCTGTTCGGCTCTAGTGTATACATAGTTGTTTGTCATATTTTTGCCTATCAGTCTTGATTTATAATATCATTGACTTATTATAATATTTTGAGAGTGTAGCAAATGTAGAGCTTTGGGTACATGGAATCAATCTAATTGCCAAAGAAATGACTACTTTGAATGGAAATGCAGTCAGGAAATGAAATCCTCCAGGGAGGTAAATGTGGTCTTTGTTTCTTCATTGGCATCAAACTCATCCAACCCATAAATGAAAATCCATGGTGGAAATTGACTGAAAATGGTTGCTTTCTCATGCCATCCTCACACAAATGACATGATACTGATTCTCAACCATATAGAAGCCTTAAGAGGTTTAAATGAGTACTGTAAATGCAGTCCTAACCTTACTTTGAATTAAGATAGCACATGCAGATGAGCATTCTCAACTACCAATGCAGTTAATTATGGAGGTCTATTTTAATATGTTGAAAATTATGTATCCCCACATTCTGGACGTCATGACAGGTGCTCAGTATATTATAATTTAGAGTGGAATGTAAAAAAAAAACATGAAGATAGGCCGATATATACATTAGTTGGTCCAAGCCTTTAGAACTGTTTAACGGTCTATTGTGTATTACGTGGTCAATTTTGGAGTTAACTGCAAAACCTTTGAAATGGCCTTTTAGACATCTTGAAAAATATATCCAGGTTGCAACTTCTATCAGGAAGCACTGAAAATGTCTATACAAAATCTCAGAGAAGTGAATACATTTCACGTGACATTACAAACTACTTCAGTTTGATGTAATTAGTTCTTCTTGTATGAGATGCTTTACTTTTTGGCATTTGGCATTCGCAAGCATTGCCATTACTAAGTGATCAGAAACATGACATGATCCTTGATTTGACACAACATTTGTAGAATTGGAGTTTTTGAGGCTAAACAACTCAATGTGTAGCATATTCTTCTAATGTAGGCACTTGGAGATGGTTCCTTGCATGTCTGATTTTGTGTTATACAGTGTGCACCCTGATAAACCAAACTAACAAGACATTTTGTTTGTACAGCTAATTGCAGGTTTTAAAATGACTCATGAAAACTTTGAAACTCCCATATATTGCTTTTACATTTTGTTTATAAGTTCTAAATTTTCTTTGTTGAAAGTTTGGGATTCCTTTGTCCAACTATCAAAATGATAATCAAAGTTTAATTGCAAAATTAAAATTAGAAATCTGGTCTTGGATACACAATCAGATCGTGTTATTGTACGTAGACAGTTGTTAAGCTCACATAGGCTAATACTTATCTTCCATGCTGGTATACTTATCTGTCAAGTTGGTACACCTTATTTTCCCAGTTGGCATACCATCAAATTATGAGTTGGGCTTCTCCCAGATTGTTATAAATAGTAAATACTGGCAATCTCCTGTATTTCAAGTACTTAACAGTATGTAGATTCAGATTCTGGCTATTCTATTATATGTTTCTTGTGTAGGTATGAATTAAAAAACACAGAGACAAGGTATCAATTAAATATGATATAAAGGTATCACAAAACTTGAGATGCAAATATCATTTTTTTGAAGATTCTAAATGCGGAAAAGATTGAAATTGGTACTCTCAAGTTTTTTTATACCTCTCGACTTTGAATGTATCATAAACATATAAGGTTAGGATGAGTCGATTCAAATGGCAAGGACTAAGTTGCTCGCAGCTCTTGTTTTCTTTAACCAACTAGATTCTTCATTTAATTGTTTAATAAATCTTCCATGTTAATCACATTCATTTTTCATTTAACGTTTCAAATCCAGCGAATCTAATCCATCATTAAGAAATGGTGAAGAAATAATCTAAGTTTTAATTATGTGTTTATGTTAATTTAACTCTTCATTCTAGGTTCCCAAGTTCATTTTAAGTCAATTTTAATATTAATTTTAATTCAAAGTTACTTTTTCAGTACTTGATATTCCATTGTACATTTTAATCTTATTGTATTTTAATTTAAAAGCTCCAAATTAATAATTTAAATGTTACAAACTTTTAGGTTATTCAAGTTGTCCATTTTAATTTCATTGTATTTTCAATTTATAAAAAAATAGTTATTAAAGTCGTCCATTGTAATTTCATTGTGTTTTTAATTTATAAAAATATTAATTTAAAAGCTCCAAATTATAAATTTAAAAGTTCCAAATTTTTAAGTTATTCAAGTTCTCATTTTAATTGATTAAAGTTCCAAATTTAATTTGGAAATTTATCAATGTTTCAGATTTAATTTATTTAAAGTTCTAATTTATTTTATTAATTTTATTTGTTGTTGTTAATAATAAAACTAATATTTTGTGTTGCTTTGTGGACTTTAGGAAAGCTTTTGATACGATTTTTAGAAACAACTTGTGGAATAGGTTAGAAGAGCTAAAGGTTCCTCTCGAGTTGAGAGCTGCCACAATAAGATTGTACCAGACCGTCATTGCCAAATTTAAGGACATTGACAGGTGGCCACGATATTAATTGTAATATTAGAGTTAAGCAACGTTTCCCCCTCTCCCCTACCCTTTTCGGCATTTACATCAATAAGATATAAGGTTTTTTAGAAGAAGCATGTTGTGTTGGCACGACCTTAGTTGGAATTGTCATCATCCTTCTTCTTTATGTTAATGATATTGTTCTTATGGCAAGATGTCCCTTTGATCTTGATAAGCAATTAAGAACTCTCAAGGATTTATGTCTAACATTGGTATGACTGTTAACATTGACAAAACAAAAGTTATGATTATCAAGTCGAAGAAGGTCACTTATGCTAATTTTATATATGACAATAATAACTTGGAAGAAGTTTCTTTCTACAATTACCTTGGAATTGATATTCATCACAAACTCAACTAGAACTATAGCATTGAGAAAGGGATTAATGGAGGGTGGAAAGCTTATTTTGGTCTTGAAAACAATTGTAAATCAACAAACCTTGTAATGTGGAATAAAAAGAAGTTCCTCTTTGAAACTCTCGTCACTCTCGTTATCTTGTACGACTGTGAACTTTGGGGTTGCAACATCTCTCGAGAATCTTGGAAAAAGATTGAGCAAATTCATAAGTGTTTTATAACTTATAACATCAGAATTAAAAACAATATGCCTTATCCTATTCTCCTAATAGAAGCAGGTCTTCCCCCCATCGAGAGCATCACTATGACTAGGTACCTGATGTACAAGTACAAGATAAATGGCATGGGAGATAATAGACTCCCTAAAATTGCTTTAAAAACTAGTCAAGACCACCTATGGATCAAGAGAGGTTGGTATAAAGACACCATGGCTTGGTTAAACCATTAGGGGATTGTCTAAAATGTCACTCTGCAAAATATCAATAAAATTAAAAATATTATTGGGGCGAAAAGGATTTAGAGGTTGAAAGGAACTTAAGATATTATAAGGAGGTCATTAACCCTAATCTAGAATACCAAAAGTATCTCTCTATGTTAACTAAATCAAAGAATAAAACTAATTTAGCAAAAATAAGAACGAACTCTCATGAGATTCATAGTGAAACAAGGAAATGGACAATTCCTAAAACACTGTTGGAGGAAAGGACTTTCGATCTCTATGAGACTAAGAGCATTGGGGATGAAAATCGCTTTCTCTTAGAGTTCCCTACGTACACCCACATTTGATCACAATTTCACAATCTTTATCATAATACTAACCTCCCTAATCTTCTAACTTGTCAAAATTATGGTGACCTTGGTATGCTTCTTTCTCAGCTTTTTGAACATAGGAATACAATTTTAGAGAAAACCAAGTAATTTATTTCTTTTAAGGTCTAATAGACCAAAGTTAGTCTCATTGGACGCTAACCATCATCATCATCGTCATCATAATTATTATTTTAATTATGATTAAATTTATTTTTTAATTTTAATTTTATTATTTGTTTTATTTTATATATTTGTAAAAAAAAATTCAAAAGAAAAAAAAAACCTATAACTTGATATTCATATAGAATCAAATTTATAATGTTCGTTTACATCAATATGTCATATATGCTTTGATCACCTCGTAGTTAGATAACCAAATAACATATATCCAAAAAGATACTCCCTTCAATACTCTATCACCAGAAACATTGGATCTATCTAGTCTACTAAAAGAAGTACAATTGTCCCACTGTATGAATTATAAAATATTATAATCTTCCATCCAAAAAGAGAGATGTTTCCACAGACCAACTCAGAAGAGTTCCTAATATACATAGTAAGAGCCCTTAGAAACAATAGAAAAGTCATTGAATTCCTCAAAATGTAAAAGGCCTTCAGCAAAACCCATTGCTCTCTTTGATAGTCTATCAGCCATAGTGTTAAGTTCATTGTAAATATGTGTAAAAGTTAACAAAGAAAAATAATTATGTAGCAATCGAATCCTTGAGCACCACTGCTCCAATACAACAACTTGTAGCAAAGCTTTACCAACAACCTACTCCATTATCACCCTTGAGTCACCTAAGACTCGAAGGAACAAAAAACCTCTATCATCTGTAAATTTGAGGAGACCCCAAAGAGATAATAACTCATCTTTTGTGTTAGATCTTGCACCACAGCCCATCCAAAGAGGGAAATAATGACTACTAGATAATTTAACCAACATACCTCCATTACATTGACCACATTTAGAAGCACCATCAAAATAACCAATTGAAAACTCATCTAAGAGAATGGGTTCCTCACAAATTCTAGGAATATTAGGACTTGGCTCCTTATAATATTGCTTGAAATAGCCCATAATTTTCAAATTGACTAAAATAGAATTTTGAGATACATCTTCAAAAACCAAAGCATTTATTGATCTCCAAATGCCCCAACACACAAAGAAAGGAAAAACTGTGAACAATGGAGCCTCTTTTATTCGCCCTTCCAAATTTCTTTAAAAAGAAGAAAAAGACCAACTGCCATAAATTTGAATCCCAACAAGTACCTCCTTCCAAACTTCTTTACAAAAAACACAATGTACTAAGAGATGATTTACAATTTCTTCATCATATTTACAATGAAACACAGACATTGGGACCCACAATACCTCTTTTGATTAATTTGTCTCAGGTCAAGATACGATTTTCTTTACAGAGCCAAGTACAACATTTCAGTGTCAAATGAATTTTCCATCTCCATATCATCTTGTACCACCATTTTCCCACACAATTTATAAAGGAAGAAGAAATAGCCTCATAAGCTTGCTTTGCACTAACTTGGCCATTTCTTTGATTCCAAAACCAAAATAAACTATCTTCCTGATCATTCAATCTAATCCCAAGATGATATAAACCTACAATAAAGGAATTCCGTTCATTTTCAAGCTCTCCAACAAGCCCCAAATCCGCAATAGACATCCAATATGTAGAGGATGTCACCCCAAACTCTAATTTCTTAACATGAGCAAGTCTGCTAAAACCATTTCTAGATAAATAATTGATAAGAGGTTGAGAGAGATTATAAAAATTGTCACCCCTATGAAAGGATCAATACCTAGAATCACCTTCTCACCATTACCAACTCTCCAGGATAACCATGAACCCAACCAAGGATAAGACTGAGCTAATCCACTCCAAAAAATTGAAGCTAAAGAAACAGTTTTCTTTGGATTTCAGATACACTCCTCCACATAACATTTCTTCAAATATTTAGATTTTAACAAATCACTCCATAAATAGTACCAAAGAGACTCCTCCATAAAATTTTAAGACTCAATGCTAAACTAAACCACAAATTTGTTTTTATTCCCTAGCCCCTCATACTTTTTGGTAAAGAATTTTTTTCCCAATTCACCAGATGTACTTTCCCTTACTCACATTTCCAGACCATAAAAACTGCATATTTTTTCCTCAAATTATGAAGTATTGACATGGGAACCTTAGCCGGAGACATCTAGTAAACTGGAATACTCTCCAGAACTTCCTTAACAAATATCAACCTTCCTCCAAGAGAAATCCATTTAAAACACATGTAGCTAATCTTTTTATCCACCTTCCTCAATAGCCACATCCAGTCTTCTTTTGTATAACAATTTGTTTTGGAAAATATCCCAAATACTTGAAACCAACCTCAATAGAATCCATTTTAAAGGGAAAAATATTTAAAACATGTGCCAGAACATCCTCCTACACAACATTTTGAATAAAACACGACTTGTGCATACTCACCTCCATTCCAGAAGCTTCACAAAATAACTTGATTAAGTCATGAAATGCTACCCAATCTTCAAGAGACCCAGTCCCAAATAACATAACATTATCCAAAAATAGTAGGTGAGTGATGTAATGTAAGGAAGTAACCTTTACACCTGCCATATTTTTATCCCTCTTGGCCTTCCCAATGAGTCTACTTAGACCTTCCACCACCAAAATAAAAAGTAAAAGAGATAAAGGACAACCTTATATAAGCCCTCTTGAGCTTCTGAAATTTTTTGTAGGAGACCCATTCACAAGAACAACAAATCTAGTTGAAGAAACACAAGACATAATCCAATTAGTAACCCCCATAGGTGTCCCAATCTATAATAAGACTAGTCTTAAAAATACCCAGTCTACCCTATCATAGGCTTTCACCAAATCCAACATTAAGATAAGAGTATCTAATTTATTGGTCTTTATAGAATGTAAGCACTCCTTAGTGACCCCAATGGCATCCAAAATTTCTTTGTTTGGAAAAAAAAAACACAAATTGCTCTTTTTCCATACACTCAACCATCTTGGGCTTGATTCTGTTTGAGATCACCTTAGTAATGATTTTATATACCATATTACCCAAAGAAATTGGTCTATAATCATTAAAAGTCTAAGGTTTATATCTCTTTGGGATAAGATGTATAAATGTAGAATTTAAGGACCCTAAAACATACCCTTTTATTCTAGACTCTTCCATTACCTCCAACAAGTCTCTTCCAACAATGTCAAACAACTTAGTGAAAAATTCAACAGTCCATCCATTAGGTCTAGGGATTTTAGACCTTGCAAATTGTTTTAGAACAACTTCAATTTCACTTAGATTCACTTTCCTTCCAACTTGTTGTCCTTCCTCATTTGCAAAGAATCTAGGATAATGTTGCAAAACATGAAGTTGAGAGGTAATATTAGAAATCCTAGGGACTTTAAAAATATTAGCAAAGTGATTCATAGTTGAATTCTCCAGATCAAACTGAGAACTTATCACATCCCCTTGACTTTCTTTCAAATCCCAAATAGCATTTGCAATTCTCCTCTGATTATTATTATCCCCTTGATGAATCCAAACAACCCTACTCTTCAATCTCCAAGTCTCTTCATCAACTCTCATAAATTTAGCTTTTCTTGTTTCCATATTAACCAAAACTTATTTTTCCTCCTTTGTAAAAATACCAGAAGAATTAGCAGAGAAACTATTATCGATCTCCTCCTCAACCAAACACAGATCTTGCTTAAGACTCTTTTTCTTTTCTTTTTCCCACTTAACAACAACCTACTTAAGTCCTTTTAGCTTTCATTATCAACTTATGCATTACAATATCCCCAGGATCAACATAAACATAACTCCAATAGTTTTTTACCAGAGAAATGAATTCCTCCTCTTCAAGCCAAATATGATTAAATTTAAAAGGGAACTTTTGTTAATTTTGATCCATTTCAATTTGTAGACAAATAGGAAAATGTTCTGAAGTTCCCGTATTGATAGACCAAGATCTAAATCTATTCACATAGTCCACTAAACCATCAAAGATAAAAAATCTGTCAAGTCTTTTTGCCACCCCAGCATTCCTAGACCTTCCATTCCTCCAAGTAAGGGTAAAAGAAGCAAGGATTACATCTATAATATCATTCTCCTGAAAAAAACTGGCAGAAATATTCAAACGGAGGATCTAAGCATGGATAAGAACCCCATACTTCACTATCCGATAAAGTCAAGTTCAGATCCCCCTCAATTATCAGATAATATTCTTGAAGAAGACCACTCTCACCCACTTTATCCCAAAACTCTTGCCTTCCAGAATAAGGACCATAACAATTGACCACTTTGATCATTAACTTCTCAAGACCCTGAATCTTCCCTTCTAACAGAATACCTACACAAGTTATGTAAGGCTTAAAGTTATCAACTAAAGGATTCCAAATGACAAGTAATCCTCCAGAGAGACACTCAAAATCTAAAGCACAACACTCCCAACTAGGAAAAATTCTTAAGAAAACTTCATAGGCCTTAACACCAAGGTACATTGTCTCCTGAACCATAACCGAATCCATATGAATACAATCAAAAATACTTTTGAGGGCATTAAATTTTGGAGTACCCCCTACCTCCAGAATATTAAAGGATGTCAAAATCATCTTTCAACAAAATCTAAGGGTTGTGTTTCTCTAAGGGCCCTACTAACATCGATAACACCAAAAACAGGAGAACCAATCAAAAAACATCCAACTAGGCATATAAAGGCATATAATCATGCTTAATAGCAACATTACCCCCAAGTTCAATTTCGTCTCTATTCGAAAATTCCTTCCTTGGATTCCTTTTTCAGATGGTAACACTCTGATAACGGATTGAGGTAATAGGAGAAACATCAAACTTAGAGGGATTATTAGAATAAAAAATAAGTGGGTTATTCACTAAAACATATTTATAAGAAGGAACGAGTGATGTCAACATCGGATTACTTACATCCTTATTGAAGCCCCCATTTAATTGGAATCCAACAGATTGAGATAAAGCCCCTCTCCCCACAAACCTATTAGGAAATGGGGTACTATAAGAATCCTCATAGTTTATCCCATTGCCAACATAAGGATCCATCTTATTAATCAAACCCAACGAATTCACAAAAGGACACAGGGGAGCTTGAGGAGAAATCTGAAGACCTCCAGCCACCGTAGAAGTAAGAACCCCATTGTTATTTGTATTTATATCTGACCTAGAAATTGACGAGGGATCCACAGATCTATCCCCATCTGAATTTCCCAAACCAACATCTGAACCCAATCCAGAAGAACCCAATCCCAAGTCAGAAGACCCATCCCGACTAGGACTAGGGTTTATACAAAGATTATCCAAACCCCCAGAACCTAGAACAATGGGAGAATTCTTCCGATTTCCTTCCACCTCTTTAATAAAATTTAATTATTCAAAAGAAAGAGTGCTATAAAAGGAAGTGAATAGAGATTCGAGTAGGGTATTATTTAAGGATTCTAATAATATACTTAAGTGTAGTATTCTAGGCGATTATTTTGGATTTGAAAAAACATATGTATAGATTGGTATGCGAATATTAAATATGAAACATACAATTTACTCCTAAAACTTGTAAATTTTGGCGAATATTATGATAAAAAACATATTTTATGTAAATATAGGCGATTTTACAGACTAAAAATGACCAAATAGCGAATTTATTTTCTGAAAAAAACCCTAGAAAATAGCCAATTGGCAAAATTTCGCCCCTAAAAATTTCCCTGGATTCGAGCTTACTCATGAAAGTAGTTGATTACTCTTTCAAAATAAGACTAGGAGATCCCTTCCAAGTATCCACAACGGTAGCCTCCGCGACCCCTAGTCCACCATCAAGAGTTACTTCCTCCGAACAAAATTCCTCCATGGAAGAATCATCAGAACAAATACCCAGACACTTATTATGCATATGTGTCATCTTCCAACAAAAGTGACACCTAAAAGGAATTTTCAAACAGTCCAACCTTTGAATAAAAGTAATTCCCCCCAACTAATCTTGATCTCTGCAGGTAATCCCTTCGATACATCAAACTCAACCAGGATAGAGAACATCCTTTGGCATCCCCATATAACATATTATTGTGCAAGAAAATGAACTTCCCAGCCAAATTTGCTAAATATTCAAAGACAGGCCGATCTTCAAAGACAGACCAAGTCCACAGCTACAATGGAAAACCCAAACGCAACATCCATAAGTGCCTTCACACCACCTTTTCCTTTAATGGGTTAAATGTTGAATGCCATCGACTAAGAACTAGAGACCCATTACCAATCAACCAAGAATTCCCTAAGACTAATGTAGCATCCTCAATAGACAAGAAATGGAAACAAGGCCACCCATTAAGTATCATGCTCATCTTCTGACAATGACCCATCAAGGTTTTCCACTCCTCCCTAATCCACTGTAATATCTCCAGACAAGATAGCAAGATATACTCAAAATAACCAACCAAGGCCTACAAAGATAAACCCTCCACCCGATCCATGTTAACATGTTTGCCAAGCACCATGTGGACCCTCTCCAAAATTACCTTTAACACCTTTTGAGACCGTTGATACTTAGCTCTCTTGCCTGAGAGGCCATTCCCACAAAACCCTTGAGCATCAGACAATGGAATTTTTTTTCTCTCTCAAATCCTTAGGATCATGCCATGGCGTTTCATCTGAAAATGGCGTATCAACCGAAAAGGCCTTTGGTACACTTACTTTACTTCCACCTAACACCTCATCGACTGCTTATGTACCAAAACTTCCTTTATTCAGACATGTTTTACTACCTGACAAGCCAACATAAGATTTTACAACTGGAGAATTTACTATGTTTGATAAAGGGGATCTAACCCTTGTCCCATCAAGCTCAATCATCCCAACTGATGACAGATTTCTCGTCCTACTCAACCCTCTTATCTCCTCCTCGGACTTAAAAATACCTCCAACATCCCCATCCTCATCATCTGATCATGACAACAGTTCTTCTTCCATCTCACGGAAACCTCAAACATTGGTTACAACTCACCGCCAAGTGGATCTATTTGACCCAAAGACCTGCAAAAACCTAGCTATCTACTCCAAACCTTGCAAAACCCTAGCTACCTCCATCTCCTCACGAAACATGATAGCGACCAACTTAAACAAGTGATTTAATTAATTGACTTCGCTTAAATTGGTTGCTTCCATCGCATTTCAAGTAGGTTGGCCATGATATTTGTATTTAGTTATATCCTAATTCTATAAGATTTTTTTATCTATTTTTTATTTATATTTTAATTTGTTTGTATCTCAATTTTTTTTTTAAATAATTTTATTTATTTAAATATTAATAAAGCTTACAATTATGAAAATATACCTAAATCTCACTTGATTGATTTAAGGTCAGGATCCAATTTTAGTGGATTTTTCACCCATCCTTTTGATTTAGGTTTTTCAGTCGCTTCTCAATCTCAACTTCTTCCTTGGATTTTCTATTAGAATAGGGTTATTTAGTTGTTTCTCAATCTCAACTTCTTTTTTGAGTTTTCTACTATAGTAGCGATCAATTTTGGCTTCTTCAATTCAAATATGGAGTAATTGTTTTATCACAATGTTCCACTAATGCACCTAACTATTTTTCTTTATATTTGTAGTGTGTTCTTTTATTCCGGTGTTTATGGAAAAATCAGTTTCACCGATGTAAGATTTCCCACATGAGCAAGGAATCACATGCACACCTTTTTTTGTGGGATTTGTGGGGTCCTAAATCGGTTTAAGGGAGTTTCTAATCATAACTAGATATTTAAAAGTTGCACTAATATTTTTGTTTTTTAAAACCCTTCCAATTTTGTCAGTAGTTCCCCATATGTAGGGTAAGAAGAATTTGGAGACCCCTTTGGTGTGATCTTTGTTCTAGGCCTTTGTTAACATTCTGAGAAGCCTTAACCCCTTGATATTCTTTATAACCATTTTGTTTGAAGACCGTTAGGAGGTAGAGTTTTTCTTCCTTCAAGTGAATGTCACTGAAAATTCTAAGTGCTTTAGCTAGATTATTAAGAACCCCATTTTTTTTAGCGAGATGGTTGTGGCAATTTACATGTAGGCATTGTTTTGTATGGGTCTTTTTCTATAAACCTAGCATGCCATAGATACACCATGCTTCTTTATGACCAATATGTCTAGAAATAGAAGGCTCCCTTTTTCTTTAATTCCATTATGGATTTAATGTAGTCAGATTGATTGTTGAGGTGATCCATAAATTTGTCTAGATTTTCTCGACCACGTGATCATATGACAAGGGTATTATCTAGATTTCCATTGAATTTTCTAGGATTCTTATTGCTCCACCATTGCTTCATCATTATAACCACCACATAAAACTTATTGAATATATTTTCCTCTTAAATATCCCATATACTTAAGTAGATTTGGCCTTCTTAGCTTTGAATGTATGATCTCATTCAACAACTTAGTGGACACAAATGTAACAAAGCAGACATTTAGTTAAGCAAATACATGGTTTTCTTTTATTTTAAGGAGTCTAAACATTTAACGATTTTGTCTGTTTGGCGAGTTTTTGATTGGAATCCAACAATCTTTCCTTTTTGTTTTTCTTTTTTAGAATCTAAACTATGTGTCGTTCAAATCATGTTTTTGAACATATAAATGGATTCTGCACCTTCAAATACCCTAGGGCATCTAGCTTAAGCAAATTTAAACATTGTTATTCAAAATCTTAATTGTTTTTACTAGATGCGTGCCAAAAATTGTTGTCAAGAACAAACAAAATCATCGAACATTTAAACTACGCTTTATCTTAAATTACTACTTACTTAATAAGACACTTCAAAAACCTATGAAAGACACATGATAAATGTTGCATAGTGGTCAAATTTTCAAATATAGACCCCTAATGAGATTCTAGTGCCAATGGCCATTGGCACCTTTGAAAACCATGTTTCTACAACTTAGGATAATCACAAGATATGTGGAAAAGGGCACCTCTAGAGTTGTTTAGTGGAGAGGAATCCAACGGAGCAAATGTCCATTCAACCTTATGTATGATTTTTGTTTTGTCTCCAAGTTTTAGCCTCTGTGTTAGGTCACTTTAGACACACATTTTGAAAATTCTCTAACTCAATCGTACTCCATTTCCAAAAAAAACAACACGTCTCCTCACATATGATCGTAAAACCTTAATCTTATAAAAACTAATAAAATCAAACCTAAAAGACCTATGCCAACTTCCACTTAAAAGGCACACATGAAATGATCCAATTACTTAATGAAACTTATTAAAGCCCACCCCACAACATCCCACGGGACTATTAAAAACCACTCAACTTCTAACCCCCTCTCTCATCAAAGTTATAACCTTTTTTTAACCTTAACTTGATAACATGTTTAACCAATTTAGAAGATGGAATGGACAAAAGGACCCCTTGAAAAGAATGACACGATACATGGCTTATAGCTAACATTATTTTATTTATATTATAAAATATAAAAGTAGCACATATTATCAAAATAATAAATTGTGATGAAATGCATAAATTATGAAGAAATGATCTTTTACATGTGCTCAACAAATTCCAATTTCTAACGGTGTTTTGAATGTAGAAATTGCTCGAAATCTATGGTTTAAATCAGTTGTGGGTGATTATCAATGGAATTCCAAATGGGATAAACTAATCAAACTTTTAAGCTTATATACATAGTAAGATGAATAAATTTGTGTTGTCATTTTATGAGGGAAACATTTTCTATGGTCATTATGAGGAAAGTTTTTGATAGGATAGATATATCAAAAGTCAATGTGAATATAAAGTTAAATGCAACTCATAAGCTAAAGTTCTTTGGTACTGCAACTTCTTTTATATGCAACACAGATATACTCAATGGCATTTTGCTTGGAAATCACTTCGCACTGTTTCAAAATCTCACTCTTCACACATTTAACTAAGACATTTCTTTCATTTTTAGTCGCTTTTGTTAATGGACAGTTGTAAGATGGTTCATTATATCAAGAGGGAATTGGAATTGAATGATCAAATTAAAATTAGGAAGAGTTTGAGATAGCATACCAACTACTGGAGGAGTGCAAGATATTTAATTTTAATAAAATGCACTAGGCCTGATTGTTTCCATCTTTGTAAGTATGTTTCTCTCTCCATTTTTGTCATTTTCATATTGTGGTTTAGTTGTATATAATGGAGTACCATCATTAGACTTCTACTCACTATCATCACTGTAAAGATGCACGTTATCATCACTGTAAAGATCCTGGTGCAAGTATCGTTCGTGTCAAGGTTATCTTTGTATATGGGAAAGTGCAATTCATTGGGTGTCATATCTGAAAAGATAAAATAAAACAATATGTCATGTGTTGTGTTTCGTTCTGCATTTTTTTATATATATTTAGATGCAACTCAATTACTGAGGGGCTTGTCATTCCTTTCTACAACTTCAATATATTTAGATGACTAGATCACTAAGGGGCTTGGCATGGCTTGAAAACTTGTAGGTTTCAATGTCATCTAGTTTTGCTAAATAACATATGATGTTACTAATTAGTGCCTCTTAGAAGTTGGAATATTAGGATGAAGTGGTTTTTAATTATATTCCGCTCGGCTTTCATATCTTTCATTAAGATATACATGTGTGTTTACTATATGGGCTTTACCAATATTAATCAAAATTCTTATCATTTTAATTGAAAAATAGATTGTAGTAATCTTTTTTCTTTTTCTTTTTTTTTTGTAATTAGGGCAATCATAAACTGGTAAGGGGATGGTACTCGCATGACATGGGGTCCAAGGATCCAATCTCGTCCGCTACCATTATACCCCTAGGTGCACCCACACAGCCCGCAAGCATGGGGCACGAGTAAGATGGGGTGATTTGAACTCATAACCTCCATTTACAACATGTCCTTCATATCACGCGAATCGTCGATTGAGCTACACACCTGTGGGCAGATTGTAGTAATCTTAACATGTCGAAAAGCATCAATTGGTGAAATGGTGCCTGGTAGCTTAGAATTATTTTCTAAAATTGCTTGCAATGGTCATGAAGTGGCTCGTTCCTAAAATTTTGAAACCAAGAAAGTTATTTATAGACTGATAAGCTACCCTCTTAGTGTAAAAAATGTGACAATTGAAACTTAGAAATCATCAATAGTCACAATCCAATTTAAGTATAATTTACGTTCTTTTGAATTGCATTGCTGTGAAAAATTGTATATATTTAGATGGATTTGATGAAATATTATAAATATCCCTTAAAAGTTTCATTTCAAAGAAAATTAATCTTTTATTATCACTTTGTTTCTTAATGCTTCTATCTATATATAGAATAACTTTGAAATTAATCATTTATTATCACTATGTTTCTTAATGTTTCTATTTGTATATAGAAGAAATATCAAGAGGATATTTTTAACATTATTCCTTCCAAAATTTCCCCCTTTTTCATATATATTTATGGTGTTGCATTTGCTAGTTTATTTAACGTTGTTTTCTTATAGGCTTTGAAAACATTCAAGGCATGTTTGAAGCTACAATACTAAAAAATGTGTAGTACAACATAAGGGTTGACCTTAGAGATCTTTATTTGCAGGTGCTTCAAATAAATGAGTCAAATTAAGAGAAAGTAAGTATTGGTTTTTTAGATATGAGGATCAATGTGAACGATTTTAGTGGATGTGTGTTATTCAACTTATTTAGAGTAAGACAATTACACTCAAATTACAATTACTCATTTACAATATCACAAGCACTAAGTAACTACTATTGTAAGATGAAATGAATTTCATTTTGTTTTTGTAATGATGAGTCTTGAGTTTTATTAATCAAAATTATGAAATGGTATTTATGGACAAGAGACTAAAGAGATAGATAATGAGCATGGTACCAGTTTAATGTGTCATATAGAATAAATTGTGATTACTTAGTGATATTGTGTGTAGAAATTCAACACCATGAATTGGGTGTGAAAATGCCAGAACCAATCATGTGAGTAGACATGCCCAATGGGATCCAAAACCACAATCATTGATTAGAAGATAGATATGTTATCCATTAGGCCACGAATGCAATAGATATCCCATGTGGAAGAGGAAAGGAATGCAACACATTAAATTAAGTCGGTCAAGATACATGAAGTCGCTACATGCAAGAAAGTTATACACAACATGTAGAGAAGTTGGAGATGAGAAGAGGTCGATAGTCACAATGATGCAAGTGACACATATCTCCTTGGTATTCTATGGTTGTGCAAATTTCCTCTTGACCCTCCAATTCCCAACATTTTATTGCTCCTCCCCATAAATAATATAATAATATTACATTCTTCTCTTTGAGTTTTATCCACATAACAAACTCGAGGAGTACCTATGGTAGCATCTACTTTGTAATTCTAATTATTTGTGTATAGAGGATAGTCATTTAGGTCTCTTTTAAAATCCATCACTAAAAATGCAAAGAAGGGAGGGAATCGAAGGAGAAGTGGCAGTATAAGTGTTTCTTGTTACATAAATTCAAGCTCTACAAAACTTGATGTATATGAAATATCTTCCTTCATTTCCTTGACCTGGATTATTTCCCTAATCCACCTCAAACTCATATGGTTGAAAATATCTTAGAGGCAATACGACGTAAGGTTGTTTTAATTTTAGTCAAGTTTGTTTTTTTATATTATTTGATGCATTTTAATAATTTACTTCATTAGAAAATTTACACTCTTATCTTAGCTTATTCGATGTCTGAGATTTATCATATGCTCCATTTCCATGAGCAATAGAAACTTTTACTTTTGGAAGAGCATTTGACATAATTGAAATCCACAACATAATCGATATGCTTAAATCATTACATCATGGCAAGGAACACATGCTTAATGTAATTTTATAATGATTGGAAGTCAAATCACATAATGATTGGAAGTCAAATCACATAAGAGTTAATGTGTTGTTAAATTTTACTCATGTATTTTCATGGGTTCAACATTTAGTGCCACTTCTTTCCTCGGCCTTGGCCTTCGCTTGAAATTGGAGGAAGTAACAATGAAGAAAATTGATGACAAAAATGGAAAACGAAGGAAGTAATAGATGACATATGACATATTTTCATTGGTTGAGTAGACAAATCTAATGCAAATAATTTCCATAAAACCTTACTAGGCTGAGAAGTGATGATTTGTCAAGGTAAAACCAAGAGGTGATGATTTGTCAAGGTAAAACCAAGAAGTGAGGTCATTGAATGCATTTACTCTTATACCAAATTCTTGGTCATCATGTACTCAAATTTAAGGAAATTTAGTATTGCGCTTGCATGTGGGGTATTGATAGAATGGACACTCATCAATCCTTATTAAGAATCAAACATGGTTTAAACAAAAATGATAGATGGAATTTCAATTGATTCATTTAAATTAAAAGTAAATAAATAAATAAAAGTATAAGTATGTATTTAATGATAAAAAATTACATAAGATTATATAATTTGAATATGTAGATTTTTTCAATTAGTCGTGATTATAAAGTTTTTGGATATGAACTGTGTTGGAGCTTAGAAACACATGATGTTTCAAGTGGACATTCCACCCATCATCAAGGGATCAAATGAAGCATAAGAGATGATCCCCTGATAATTGGTGGAGTGTTGGCTTGAAATGTTGGGAATTTCTAAAATCCAATATAGTTGATATCCAAAAATGTTATGACCAATATAATTTACAACAAAGAATAAAAGATATACGATGGACTTGTAATTTAATTTAATTTGAATGTGAAGAATTCCTATAAGACATGTTTTAAGTCTGATCCTTACAATATTTTTATTACTTTAACGAACTTTAATGTTTTGGTTGATTAATTTTTTAATACATTCCACATTGGTATATTTTTGGATGGAACAAAATACAAAACTTATTTCACTGCATTTTCAGAAAACTATTCTGACCATTTAAGGTGGGATGCAACCGCAATAAGTTAACTGGGTTGATGAAAGTGAGGTTTGTCTTGGTCCTCACCAAGGCTAGAATCTCACAAAAGTGGTCACCTTAGCCCAGTAAAGGTAGTTGAAAATGATAAAACCATAATGACCATTAAGTCGTGCCGAGGTGGTCTTATGCCCCCCTCCAAATAAAAACCACAAATAGTGTCCCACCCTCAGGTGATGGCTTTGGTTTCCAAGATTACGCATCTTGGGTAATAACTTTGGAGGCATTCTCGATTCCATTTACATGGGAATCAACATGAAGTTAAAGCAGTATATTATCAAAGACAATAAAATACAATATGACCTTATACCCTTCATCCTTATGAAGGGAAGCAAAACCCTTATTGAGTATGAACATACCTCAATATTGTAAACAAAGTTCATAACCATTAGAATAATCATATACTATAAATAATTATTTTATCAAACGAGTCAGGGACGGTACTTAATCAAATTTGACCATGTCAAACAACCCCTCAACTATAAGTAGAGATGGCCATGGAGGAAGAGATTACACACTATTATTATATGGAGGAAGAGCTTACACACTATTATTATGTGAACATTATTGTTTTGTTTCATGGGTATGTAATTGCTCTTTTAAGAAACAATTACTCTACACTTTCAATGGTGGGTTTTCTTCCTATTATTGGGTTACTTCCCATTATAAACATTGAAGTCTTCATGATGTGGTTGATTAGCTTATTCTATTGTAGGTTTAATTAATCATTGAGTTGGTATGTTTAATTACTTATTGAGTTGATATGCTAACTAACTTTCTTTGTTATTTGTTTAGTTTATGACGATAGAATCATATGACTAACATTAAGTTGTATTTTGTTATGCACTCTTAGTGAGTATGTTAGGTGTTTCATATACGTATACGTTTGATATGCAATGCTAATATGACTTTCTTGGTCGAAAGATTGGTATCTTATTAGTTGCTATAGGTTGGTGCTTTTAGACCCAACAATGGGGGGGTGGATTTCTCTAGCTCAGAAGGACCATGAAGCAAGACATTGTACCAATAGTGAACTCTATAAGGGGTTTTGGGGGGCAATCCCAAGGGACAATGACAAACAAGTTCAAATGGCACCCAAAAAGAAGGATGGGAATTCTAAACCTAATCAAAATGAGGACGCAAATCGTGAGATAAAAATACATTTAAAGGTTGGAGTATGAAAGTGACCACGAAAAGGAAAATGAGTCCTCAAAAGGTGCCTCGTCCAAGGAATCTAACAAATCCCTGAAAGCCACAAAGAAGAGTCTATGCATCGAAAATATGTTTAAAGACTTGTATAAGGAATTATTCTACATGAAAAAGAAAATTAAAATTAAATAAAAAAATCATACCAATATATCCAAGTTATCCACCTTTGATGGTATAGGTAGTTTTGTGGACCATCTATTCATTTCCATGGAGAAAGAAACTAACCAATTGATTAAATGGATAACATTCAAAGGTACTTTGAGGGGAGCAACACTTAAATGGTACCAAAGCGTTGATGAAAAACAAGCCTTTTGAAGTTGAGATGACATGCTTAATCAATTCAAATAAGCATACACATATTTAGACATGAAGAAATTTATAGTTAGAAAGATAAGAAGTGCCAAACAAAAGCGGGAAAAAATTGTAGAATGATATGACTCTCAACGAAGTACAATAACTGAGTAATGATATCCATGGATTTCTTTATTTCAAACCTCTAACCTAATATCTAATAACAAATTTAGGGGAACACACCAAAGTCCGTGTATTTCTTTATTTCAAACCTCTACCCTAACTATTGATAACAAATTTAGGGGAACACAACAAAATCATATCAGGAAGCCCCTAACATCGTTGTTGAAATGAAAGATGATATGGAGCCAATTGAATAGGACAAGGAGAATTAAAAGTAAGAGTGAATCCAGAATAAGATTAATGAGTTATTTTATTATTATTTTTTATAGGAGTTGTCTAAAAATTCGACGATTTGGATTAAATGGGGGGTTTTCACCAAAATCCTATGTTTTTTTATTTTGCAAAATATGAATTTAACTGTGTTTTAATGGTGATTTTGATGGTAGAAACTTATTATTATTATTCTCCCATTATCTTAGAATTCATTATTCTCATTTGATCTTTATGCTTATTAAATATTCTTCATTTATTAATTAAATTTTGAATTCCATTTCATTATTTTTAATATTGATCTTGACTAAGTCAAACCTATTGATATATTTTAATTTATTTTCATATTATATTATTATTATTTGTCTCACCTGTAACAATTATTTTCTTTTTTTCTTATTCATTGTAATTCAAGTATCTCTCGTCTCCATCTTTAAAAGTTATATATTGATCCCTTGATGATGGGTGAAGTGTTCAATCAAAATATTGTGAACATTTCTAAACTATAAACGCAACTAAGATTTCAAAAATTTATACTAGAACCATGGAAATCTACATTCTCAAATATAGAAACTAAGCAAATTGATGACAACAACTACATTGATAAATGAGATAATAATTCAAAGAAATTGAATGTGTTCAACTTATGTCATACATGTAATATCAATAAACACTATTGGCATAATTGTAGGTTCAAACCATGAATCAATGTTGATTTTTAGATCAGAAAGGGGGACCAAGCTTATCGAGACAATTTTAAGCAAATGTATCAAAATAAAGAACAACAAAAATATCAAAATGTATAACAAGCAAAATATTAGGGATAAAGCTCATGTGTGATGACCATGGTCAAAAACCCGTAAGGATTGAAAATGTTTTCAATGTGGGGGTTGAGGGCGCACTGTCTACAACTGCAATTTTAGCATGCCAAGGCAAGTGTGTTATTGTCTTTGCGGGACCGATATGCATGAGATGAAGGATTGTTATGTAATCAAGCACCCAACACCAAAGGCATGCCACGATTTTCAAGCAATTGATGAACATAATCATAGGACATATTTCATTGCCACTTACTCCTAACTCCACGTGTATGGAAAAATAAGGTTGAAAAAGAGATGCTAATAGAGGAAGATGACTAAGATTTTATTGAACAAAGAAGGGAATTCGATAAAACATTCAAATATATATGGAGATGAAGCTAAATAACAAAAAGTCCTAGATTACCAAGCATTGACAAGGGTAAGGTAAGATCATTGGACCACAAACTCCATGAACTAACTAATCAATTGCATACATTGGATCGAGAGATGAAGTGTTTAAAAAAGGTAATGAATTTCTCAAGTGTCTGTCACAATTTAAAAGAGATGGAAACTTGCAATCTAATATGGAAGGTCAATGCTTTCATCTAAAAGAACCTCCAGATTCTATGGATTGTAATGGGAAATTCGATGATGGTTAATCTAAGAGCAGAGATAAACATAATTTATTCCATCTTCTAGTAGGTAGTGCTTTCAAAACCTCCATTGGTACATGGGAAAATAACAATATTATTCATAAACCATACTACGTGCAATCCTATTAATAGGTTGATTGTGATAGAATCTTATTGTTATAGTATAAAGGTGTATGTGAACTTTGAAGTAATAAGGCTTTCAAGAGAAGCATAATGGGTGTTCTTCATACAAGCTTCGATATACTATATGAGAGGCATGCTATGCTTTATGTACCTCATTTTTTCTCACATAAGGAAACTATTTGTAGAAGCATCAACAATTGATAATAATGCATCATAATCATACTACCTCATGGCTACTTGACACCCTAGTAAGTAAAGTCAAACATTAAATTGACTACTTGTTTTTGCACCCTCATTTTCCAAGGCTTTCTTGCACAAGAAGAGCACAAACTTATAGAGTCTCACTACTAGGTCATCCCACTAGCTTTCTCTAATATAACATAGCTCATGTAACTGATCAAGGCATATCATAGGGTTCCATTGTCATTATAATAACATCCTCATGTTTTTTTGGCTGCAACAACCACCATTTGTCTTGACTAGACAAATCCATCATCTCACTTGTATCATAGACATACAATTACCATGATATATCATCATAATTATTTCAAATAGAAATTTATAAGTTGTTTCATACAAAAATCAGATTGTACAAGTATGAGATCCTTCTCATAATGTTGGGATCTTGCAAGTGGTAGCACCCGGTCTTCATTATGGACTTATACTCATTACAATATCCAAGACCATTCTACATGCAATCTAAATTTTCAATTAACCAAACAACTAGGATTATTCATGCATATAATTTTTTCATTGAAACATTTACAACATCCCATGAAATGATCTCAGTATTTTAACATACAAGTATTTCAATGACGTTTAGTTTTTAATCATATTTAATGAAATGAAATATATCTATTATATATGCATTACCAACACATCAAACATTCACAAAATGCAATCAAATATTTTTGCAAGCACACAAATGTGTCAACATTCATAAATGCAAGATCAATCTTTGTATGATTACACGGTTATTTATATGCATTCACTCAATGCTTCCTCATATTGAGTTCAAATATTATAATTCAAATACATATGTTATCTTGATTCAAGTTGGAGGACTAAACAATCACCTAAACACATCATCCAAACACCCCCCATTTCTTGTTTGGACATTTGGATACCTTCCTCTTTAGCCCAAACACAACACCAAGAATACATTTTTTTAGCTCTCTTTAGTATTAGCAAAGAGGTTGTAGTCCAAAACATTGATTTACAAGTAGGAAGACTATTGGATACTTGTGTAGTGCTATAGCCTTTTCCAAATCCAACATACTATGGCCTCACACGGGGTTATATTTCATGGAATTCAATTTCACATGGTATACAAATTCACGGCATGACTGTAAATACTCATTCACTCTAGTTATCACTCCTTACCTAGGTTAACCGTGACATATTATCATATGCATGCATTAAAATATTTTTAACCATATTTACTTGTCCAAAGTTTCATTATTTTTTCATACTCCTACCTTGATATCAATTCACATGAATGTAATTAGATTACAGACATATCAATTAATATATCAAAGTATGATGGAAGGAATTCTTACCATTTTTTTTTTCCAGATCACATGCTATATTGGCATGATCAATTCATTCATGCATGGTTTCCATTAACATCTTTGATTTTACCTAATTATATGATGCCACACGAGAAATCACATGATCCCTTCATTAACCTATTGATAAGAATCCTCTTCTCCTTATCCTTTTCTTGACGTTGTCTATCATAAACAACTACATTATCAACATTTTCAACCATTCCTAGCCACACCACAATCCAAAACCACATCAATTATCATACCATAATCATTCCATATGTAACTACATACCACTCTTAATCAATATACAACATAAGATTCTCTCTCTCTCACACACACACTCCACCACATGTTATCTTAGTGCAAAAATATTCCAACTATTACATTCTCTTTTTTTTAATCAATATTCTCATGCCTTAACTATTAGACATAACAACTTTATCAATCTTAATAGATAAATGAAACAACAAGAGAGGAGTAAAAAAAATTCTCTTCTAATTTATCTTCATAGCATGGAATTCCACAATATAGTTGATCAATTCCACAGCCTTTCTGTCATTCACATAATACATCATTAGTTGTGATATTTTCATCCAAGTAGAAATAATTAGTTCATGCACCTAATCTATTCTTGGTACTACAAAAGTATACAATTGTACTCTATAAACAAGGTAGAGTTAAAGTGAGAAAAAGCTTCTTCATTCCATGTTTTCCTTACTTGCCACACGTGTTATTTATTGCTACAATCTAATGATTGGGAAAATTTGCAACTTCCTTGGATGATTTTGAGTTTCTTTCCCCCCTGGGTAGTCCAAATTTAAACATCATCTGATCAGGCCTTTAAAGACGCCTTTTCCAAAATGTATAGTATCATGCTCTATCGCCCTCATTACTTGGCTTATTTTCATAATAGAGTCAACACAACAAAAACAACTCACAAATTTCAATTATAATAAAGTATAATAAACATATCTATAATATGTAAATCAAATTTATTGAAATTATATTCACCATCAAGTAAACATTCAAATGAATTAGAATCAATTTAATTCAAATTCAACTCTTTCTCATTGCAAGAAGATTCAAATCTAATCAACCATTATCAAAATAGTTCATATCATGTCCTTTTAAACAAAATGAACAATTGTTCATTAACATGTTTTGTTGGAACCTAAGGTTATGCATTATCATTATGGAGACAACCAGTTGAAGGACATCGGTCGACTAGTAGAGCAGTTGACTGGAGGCTCGATTGAGCGGTCAACTAAATGGTCAACTAAATTGTCGATGAGGCCATGGTTGGATCAACTAGAACAACTAACTAAACTATGTGATGTTTCAAATTTCGTGGAAATAGTTAGAACCAACAACCTCTATTTGTGGACCAGATCATCCTCACTTCAAGGGATTTTGTTAGATCCGGAGACTATAAAAGAACGACCATTTGGGTTTTATTGATATCGAATTGTAATGACTTACGATGTTGAAGAATGCATTGTGATGTTTTGATCACAATGTGTTGTGCTTAAGTGTTGTAACAGTGTCTTTAGACACCACCTCTTTTGATGCAGGATCATCGACCCAAAGCTCTGTAATTTCTGAATAAGTAGCCAACGCTATTCTTATGTTTCCTTGTAATAGTTTCTAGATTCTAGGGTTAGTTGTTGAATTAATTGTAATTAGGTTTTGAGATAGGATTAGTTGATTGTAATAATGGCAATTTTCCACTGATATCCTTGGATCTTGCAAGAGGTTGCTCAAGGATAGGGTCTGTTATGTAATTGCTTTCTTTAGGAGTCCATATCCTACTAAATCGGATCTGACAGGTTTATGGAGTGTTATTTAATCATTGAATGTAATTGAGCTAAGGGTTGTTGATGAAATGAAGAACATAGCACCTAGACTCTGCGTTTGATTGACTTTGTTCGGCGCTCTGCAACAAGGTGAGACACACAATTCCACAATTTCTTATAAAATCCAGTTGATCACCTATTTGGAATCCGCCCTTCAAAGAATGTTGCAGAAGGAAGACTTAGTTGTTTTAGCTAAGTTTGGAGGTTCTACTATACTTGGAACCTACCTATTCCTGGGATAGCGGATTGGATTGGGTTTTCTGATCCTATCCTGCATCATCTTTTCGTGGAATACAGTTTCCTTATGCTATTTTATTTTATGTTGTATGGTTCATATGAAGAGGTTCCCCAACACAGTATCATAGCAACTGGTTTTGACCTAGTATGTTGTTTGTGAATTGTGTTGAGTCAGATCTAGGGTTGATCGACTCTAGGCTGAAGATTTGTCAATTGATACCTCTTCTTAAACCTGCATCAGATCTATTTGACCATAAGGATGACTTCCAAGATAGAACCTGTTCTTTTGGAATGGAAACAGTTATGCAATTTGGGTGCCATATATTGAGACTTTGTTGAAGAGCAAGGGACTAGGGCAATATACTAATTTCGTTACTCCAGATCTAATGGATGATCAAGCTAATTTTGTCATTGATGAAAAGAAAGATGAGGTTGTTGGAGTCATCACGACCTACATTTCAAAGAAGATTCACTTTCATACAAGTGGGATCGACTGTCCTCATGCTACCTAGAGTAATTTGAAGTCACTATTCAACAAGGTTAATGAAATTCAAGTAATGTAGATAGAGAAAGAGTTGAGCTCTCTGGAACCCCTTTCCTTTGATAGGATTGAGAACTATTTAGCTCGCATCAAGGAGATAAAATTGAAATTGGGCGAATGTGGTAAGGATTTTGCAAAGAAGGATGGACAACTCATTGAACTAGTCCTAGTGAATTTAAGGACACCTTATGATGTATTATGCTCCTCCTTTCACGCCAATTGCATGTCATGCAAGAAAGATGGTAAGGAATTCACCTTTGATATATTATGTGATTTGTTGATTAAAGACCAACAAAATTTTCTTTAAGAAGGGAAGCTTGGTACCAAACACTAGGCTCACTTGCTCAAAATAAAGCTCAAGCAAATGATAAAGAATGTGGTCGACTAGATCATTGACCAAAATGTGTCGACCAAACTACTAAAGGAAAGAATAAAGATTCATCATTGACAAAGAAGGATTGAAAAAAATAAAATTTGACGCTACTATGGAAAGGTGGGTCATGTTGAGAAAACATGCTGGAATAAGATGAAGGACTTGGAGGAAAATATGAAGCATATTGAGGAAGGAGCATCGAATTGTCAGTCGATTAACCAACCTACTAGAAAATTTACCTTTTATGTTAGCACTTTGTCAAATGCATCTTAAAAGTGATTTTCTTCATGGATATTTGTCTGAAGAAATCTATATGGAACAACCACCTGGTTTTGTGACAGATTCTAGTCTTGTTTGTCGACTCACGAAGTCGTTGTATGGTTTGAAAAAGGCAGCTTGTGCTTGGTATGAGAATATTGATGATTTATTTATTAAGCTTGGCTTCAAATGTTGTGAATATGATCACAGTATTTATGTATTACATGTTCATGGTGATACCTTAATTGTGGCATTGTATGTTGATGATTTAGTCATAATTGGAAATCATGTCAATCTGATTTTGGGTTTGAAAAAACAACTTGCAGATACCTTTGAAATGATTGGTCTTGGTATGTTGCATTTATTTCTAGGAATTAAAATTTTGCAAATGGATGATGGTATCTTTCTTTCTCAACCAAAATATGTTTTGGATATTTTGAAATTATTCAAGATGGATGACTGTAAGTCTTGTGCTACACCTTATTAGTCGGGCGTAAATTTGTTGAAATAATGTGACTCTCCACAAGTCGATGCCACTCTTTATCGATAGTTGGTCAGTAGCTTGAATTACTTAACTTATAGTTGACTGAGTCTCTCCTTTACTATTAGTGTAGTATCTTGGTTCATGTAGGATCCTTGAGAGAGCCACTGGAAAGCTGCAAAGAGAATTGTTCTCTATATTAAAGGAACTTATTAGTATGGTATTAAGTATCGTCACAGTACAAAACTACTAGTTGGGTTTACTGATTCCGACTAGGGAGGTGACATTGATGATCAAAAATGAAATTATGGTTATGTGTTGCGACTGAGTTATGGACTGTTGGTTTGGTCGTGTAAGAAACAAAAGGTAGTATCTCATTCAAATACATAAGCAAAATATTGTGGTGATGTTAATGCAAGTACAAATATAGTTTGGATCCATTAGCTTTTAGAAGAGCTTGGATTTCTTGTTCAGGCCTTGAATGTTATTCATTGTGACAATCATAGTACAATACATGTTGCTGATAATCATATTTCTTACATCAAAATGAAGCATGTTGAAATTCATGTTCACTATTTGAGACATTTGGTATAGGACAATGTTGTCTCACTTGTTTATTGTAGGACAGATGATCAGATTGTTGATATCTTTACGAACCATCTAGAAGCTAAGTTTGTGAAACTTTGGGCTATGCTTGGGCTTTAGATAGCTACAATTATGGGGGGATGTTTAGAGAACATAATTTCACCTCCTGAACCTTCGAAGTGCTATGCTGATGGGGGGTGTTGGAACCTAATGTTATGTAATTTCATCACACCTATGGATCTTCTGGAGATAGCCATTCAAAGGACATCAATCGACTAGCAGAGCATTCGAATAGAGACTCAAATAAGTAGTCGACTAAACAATCAAATGAATGGTCTATGAGGTCGTGGTTAGATAAACTAGAACATTCAACTAAAATATGTGACGATGCATATTTTGTGGAAACGTTTAGAACCAATGTGTAGTGTCCCTTTTCTAGAATCTGCAAAAACTAGGAAAAATTGCCAATTTTGACCAATTCGACCCTTAGACTAGTCTTGACTCAACTGCTTCCAAATGGCTCCAAATGGTTTCGAATTGGGTGTAAATGAGTTTGGAAGGTATTCATACATGTAAATGAGGCCGATGTATTCTTTTACACTCTTAAAACACTTTTGCAACATTCATTTATAATCAAGGGAAAATAGGGAACTTGACTAGTCAAATCGAGGTTCAAAACCCCCAAGGGTAAGGGACAAAGATGGCTTCCCAAACATTGTAAGACCTTCCCAAATTTAAGAACAGAGACATGGTATTGATAAAGGAATTCAATGGGCTCCCCAATGCATCATCAATTAGTTTCTATAGGCCTCTACAACTCCCATAAATCAAAGGTTTGCATACATGTCTTCACATAGGGGGAAATGATAGTAAAATTCACCACTCATTATGAAATTCGAATTTTAGGTTCCAAGGACTTGTGAAATGTCAATTAAACTTATTCATAACATTAATGACACTCCATAAATCAACAAAATCATAGATATTTACTGATACAAATCAAAATAAATCCTCTTCAAGCTCCAATAACAAGATGTAGGGAAAATGGCACCATTTATGCATTGTTTGGTATTTTTACATAGTTCCACTTGGTATTTAGACCTAAGAGTCTTCTGTGAATTAAATACAGAGTATATATATCAGAATACAAATAAATGGGTCCTCAATAGATATCCCAAAGAGATCATCACCTCACCAAGTGCACCTCTCCTGAAGGAGCAAGAATATGACAAGAAATGGAAGAATGGTTGTAGAAGCAAGCTAAAAGAGATGTGATCACGAGCTGACCTGTAGCTTCAAAATTTAACAAAATACTCCATTTTAGCTCCAAATGAAAGGTCTGAATGGCCTCTCCAATTTCCAATTAGGATGGGAATCTTTCACCCTCGAAATTGGTGCTAAGGCAAGTAGAATAGCACTCTACTAGCTCTCCTCTCCAAATGCAAAATGTAAAATGATCAAAATATGCTCTCTTTATTTGTTCTTGAATTTTATAAAATTCCTAAGGATTCCTTAACTCTAATTCCATCCATGAGATTCATGTCAACTCAAATTGGGAAGAGATTCCAAAGTATGCCACTTGTCCCTCCAATTCTAGCCTCCTCCTTCACTCAATTCGAATAGGTGTATATTTGGCTGCCCTAACTCCCTTGTGCAAATTATTGGAGGCCATTTTTAGCCCTAACATGTCATGTATGTCATATGTCATCCATCAGGTCTGATTTTGTCATAAGTGTCATAGGCATCTTCATCATTGGTGTCATAGAAGCTAGGGAATCTAGCCCAAGTGTCCCACTAGCTCCAAAATGCCTCTTCCTCTTCCATGGGAGTTACTCTTCCTCTAAATTTAGACCTCATTGAGTCATTCCAAGTATTATTCCCTTCCAAATCCCCCAATAATAGTGGACTCCACCTTGGATTCGAATGGGTGAGAGTGGAATGGCATGTGGCATGGGAAATCTAGATTTGTGTGGGTCCCATACCACCAATGTGTCTCCATGACCAAGTGCCATCTTATTTTCTCATCACAACTATTTATTTATCCCCTCTTAATATATTTATTTCAAGCTAAAGTACATTTGGGTTTTATTAGTCTCCTTATTCCAAATTTAATGTCTCCACCTCAACCTAGGAAACTAGTAGATTGGTGAAATTTTCTCTTCTTGAGATTTATTTGAATGGGGACATTACAGTCCTCCCCATCCAAGATTGATTGAACTCAAGAAATTCTAAATTAGGATGCTTCAAAATTTGTTTCCTCCTCCCATGTGGCATCCTCACTTGGCAAATCTTTACACTATACCAAATACTCCCTTATGGTTCTGCTCCTCAATTTCCTTTCTCTTGCCTTCAAATTTATTTATTTATTTATTTTTATTTTTTTTCTCTGGAATAAGTATGAGTTGTCATTCATCATCTAATGGAGGGAGGGTTTCTGAAATAGATATTTGCTGACCAATATCCTTCTTAAGGCATGAAACATGAAATACATTGTAGATTTTTCTCCCTTCTGGAAGTTCCAACTCATAAGCCACCTCCCCAACTTTTCGAGCTATCTTGTATGGACCATATTATCTTGGTTTGAGCTTTTCTGATCCTTTCACTTTCAAGGATGTTTGTTTATATGGTTGTAGCCTCAAATAGACCAAATCATTCACTTGAAAATTTCTTTCCACTCTATGTTGATCCACATACTGTTTCCGCTGATTTTGGGAAACCTGCAAATTGTCTATTAAGAGTTTCAAAATCTCTTGACTTTACTCCACCCAATATTTAGCTTTTGGAGCTCTACTATCACCAAATATGTGCTCAACAAATGTAAGTGCTTCATAACCATATAGTGCTTTGAAAGGAAACATGCTAATAGACATATGGAAATTAGTGATGTAGCAAGACTCACCCAAATGTAGCCATTTAACCCATGTTTTCTGCTGCTCACCAACATAGTTCCTCAAGTACCCTTCCAACCATTGATTTGCTCTTTCTGTTTGGACATCAGTTTGAGTATTATATCTTGTTCTTGGATTCAATTGAGTTCCAACCAACTTGAAAAGTTCTTGCCAAAAGTCACTCATAAATCTGCTATCTCTATCACTCACAATGTTCTTGGGAAGTCCATGCAATTTGAACATTTCTCTAAAGAATAGATCATCCACTTGTGAAGCAGTAAAAGATGATGTAACAGCAAGGAAATGAGAAAATTTAGTGAGTCTATCCATCACAACATAAATGCAATCCTTACCCAAAGCCTTGGGCAAACCCGTGATGAAATCCATGGAGAAACTTTCCCATTTTTGTTGTGGAATAGGTAATGGTTGCAATAGACCAACAGGATGTATATTTTCAAATTTGTTTTGCTACCATGACTTGCATTCATTCACATATTTTAGAACATCCTATTTCAGCCCTTTCCAAAAGAACCTTTCCCTTAGTTGCCTATATGTTTTGAAAAAACCAGGATGGCCTGCTAAAGGAGAGTCATGAGCTTCCTTCAAAATATTGTGCTTGAGATTCGAACCATGAACCAAAACCTTGTACCTATCATCACCTCTGACCCCATCTAACATACCACAAGCAAAACTATCTTTGGCATATTCAACTATTAGCATATTTTTCCAATCTTTTGAAATGTTCATAAGAGAAAATGATGGTCTTCTAGATAATGCATCTGCTACAATATTATTCTTTCCCTTAACATATTCAATGTCAAAATCAAAATATTGGACTTTGCTTACCCACTTTTGTTGCTTTTCATTGAGGTCCTTTTGTGTGAGAAAATGCTTCAAACTGTTATGGTCAGTTTTGACTACAAACTTGTTTCCCACCAAGTATTGTCTAAACTTGGCCAAGGCATGCATGATGGCTAATATTTCTTTGTCATAAATAGAATAGAGCTTCTCATGTGGCTACAATTTTTTTCTCTCAGAAGCTATGGGGTGTTGATTTTGTTTTAGGACAGCCCCTATCCCTTCTCCTGATGCATCACATTCCACGACAAATGGTTTAGTAAAATTAGGCAATGCAAGTACTGGACAAATACTTATTACCTCTTTCATTTTTTGGAAAGCCTTTTCAACCTCTTCATCCCACTTGAAAGCATCCTTCTTCGTCAAATCAGTAAGTGGAGCAGTCAATTTAGAGAACCCTTTCACAATTTTTCTATTGTAAGTGCATATTCCAATGAAGCCTCTCAATGCTGTGATGTTTTTGGGTGATGGCCATTCAAGAATAGCTCTTATTTTTTCCAAGTGCACCTTCACTCCATCTTTCCCAATGATGTGTCCAAGATATAAAACTTCTTTCAACCCAAATTCACACTTAGACAACTTAGAAAACAAAGACCGTTCATGCAAAATTTTCAAGACAACTTCTAGATGGTGCAAGTGTTCCTCCCATGTTTTGCTGTAAATTAGAATGTCATCAAAGAAAACCAAAACAAACTTACGGAGCTTTTTGCAAAATATTTGATTCATGCATGATTGAAATGTGGCTGGAGAATTGGTCAATCCAAAAGGCATGACAAGAAACTCAAAATGTCCATAGTGACACCTGAAAGCTGTTTTATGCACATCCTCCTCCTTCATTCGAATTTGATGGTAACCAGATCTAAGATCAATTTTTGAGAAGAATTTTGTTCCATGTATCTCACCCATGAGCTCATCTATTCTTGGGATGGGATATCTATTTTTTATTGTCTTTTTTTTTAGGGCTCTAAAATCAATGCACATTATCAAGGTCCCATCCTTCTTCACCAAAACCACTGAAGAAGCATAGGGACTAGAGCTTGGTCTAATGAGTCCCAACTCCAAGATTTATTCAATAGCCTTTTCAATCTCCTCTCTAAAATTTTTGGGATGTCTATATGGTGGGATTTGTATAGGTGAAGTTCCCACCTCCAAAACAATGTTGTGCTCAACTCCTCTATCAGGTGGCCTTCCAGGAGGGAGGTCTCCAAAAACCTTTTCATATTTGTGTAGTAGCTTCCTTATCTCCATGGGATGTTCTGAAATATTTATTTTTGGTTTGGGTGAAGTGATGTAACATTCAACATCCCACTCAATATCTCCATGCCTCAATATGGACCTCATACTGTGGGAAGTCACTACTTGATTCAGATAGGTATGTTGCGCTCTCACAACCCTTTGTTTTCCTTTTGAATCTTTGAATCTCATTTTAGGAATTTGATAGTTCAATGTATGCTCCCATATAGAGTACAACCATTGCACTCCCAAGAACACATTAGTATGAGCAACATCATCCACATAAAAGCTATAAAAAAAAGTGTAATTACCTATGGTGATTTCTAGCTTTGGAATCCATGTTTTGCACTCCATAGTGTTGTGACATGGAATGATGATTGTGAAGACATCAAATGGTTCAGTAGGTAGCTTCCTCCTCTCCACCATGTATGCATCAATGAATTTATGTGTGGCTCCTCCATCTACCAATACTGAGACCCTTTGACCTTGTAACACTCCCTTGCATTGAATAGTGTGAAAATGAGGCATTGCTGAAAGTACTGCCATCCTTCCTTTGTCAAGTGAAGGATGATTTTATTCTTGTTTCCATTCTTCTACTGTATCATATACCTCTTCTTGGTCTGAAATATGTCCTTATTCCTCCATACCCCCTTCATACTCATCATTATCAGAAAATACTTCAATGTATTGTGCTTTCCCCTTAGCACATTTATGCCCTGGTACCCATGGTTGGAAGCATGTGTAACACAATTTCTTTCCTCTGAGTTATTCCATGTTTAGTCCCGATTACTTATTCTTTTCAAATGCATCTCTTTTCCAAGGCTTCTTTTCAAATCTGAATTTGGAAGGTAAGTTAGGCTTGGGAGGAAACCTTGTCCTAGGTAACACATTTTGTAGATCTCTTGTCAAGTTCATGGAATCTTTCAATGAATTAGGTTTGTGGGCCTTAACTAAACCTTTTAAGGGTTCATCCAAACCTTTAGTAAAGAGAAATACTAATCTTACCATAGATATATCATCCAACTTAACTGATAATTTTTGGAATTCCAACATATACTCAGCAGGGGTTCCAACTTGCTTCAATTGGGCTAGTTCTTTGAAAGGCAATTCTGGGTCTTTTTGCTCAAATATTTCTAACACCCTATCAACAAATTATCCATATGTTGTAACCTGATCATGTCCCAATGTTTTCAGACCATGTAACCACCAATCATTGGCTTCTCCTTCAAGATGAAAAATAGTCATTTTTAAAGCATCCTCTTCCACCATTGGATTCGGCTGAAAATGCACATCTAGTTTTTGTACCCAAGTATTTGCAGAACTTTGAGATGAGCCATCAAAAGTGGGAAGGGGAATTTTTCCAATGGAATAATTCAATTATTTATTCTTAAATGGAGTCCTATTACCTTCCCTCATTTTGAGTTTGCTTGCAACATTAAAGTATTGCTCAAAGGGTAGAGTCCTTCTACAATCTTCACTCAACTTTTCCCATCTTTTACAATCTCTTGCATATCAAATTGGGTGTTAGGTTCTTCTTTGGCCTTGATAAATTTAGGTGTAGTAGGCCTTACTTAAATCTGAAATTAATTAGGTCTATTATGAGGTCTTGTCCTTGAGAAAAAAATTTCACCCATTGCCTTCTTTTCCTCGAAAGAATAACTACTGCTACCTCATATTGCTCCTTTGCTTCCAAGTTGACTAGCCAACAATTCAAACCCTTTCATGATCTGTTTTGTCATGTCTTAAAAGAATGTTTTCATGAATTTAGTAAATTCATATTTATCCTATGAGGTTCCCTTCTCATCCCTAGCCATAGTTTCAATAAAGCACTTTCAGTTTCAGATTGTAAGGGTGGGGGATGATTTCTATTGCTTCTTGTCTTCATAAATGGTCATCCAAATTAGGTGCAAGGACCATTCTCTTATACCACTTGTAGTGTCCCTTTTTAATAATTTGCAAAAACTAGGAAAAATTGCTAATTTTGACCAATTCGACCCTTAGACTAGTCTTGACTCAACTGCTTCCAAATGGTTCTGAATTGGGTCTGAATGAGTTTGAAAGGTATTCAGACATGTAAATGAGGCTGATGTATGCTTTTACACTCTTATAACACTTCTGCAACATTCATTTATAATCGGGGAAAAATAGGGAACTTGACTAGTCAAATCGAGGTTCAAAACCCCCAAGGGTAGGGGATAAAGATGGCTTCCCAAACATTGTAATACCTTCCCAAATTTCAGAAAATAGACATGGTACTGATAAAGGACTTCAATGTTCTCACCAATGCATCATCAATTAGTTTCTATAGGCCTCTGCAACTCCCATAAATCAAAGGTTTGCATACATGTCTTCACATAGGGGGAAATGATAGTAAACTTCACCACTTGTTATGAAATTTGGATTTTAGGTTCCAAGGACTTGTTAAATGTTAAGGAAACTTATTTAGAACATTAATCACACTTAATACATAAAAAAAATCACAGATATTGACTGATACAAATCGAAATAAATCATTTTCAAGCTCCAACAACAAGATGTAGGGAAAATGGCACCATTTATGCATTGTTTGGTATTTTTACATAGTTCCACTTGGTATTTCGACCTAAGAGTCTTCTCAGAATTAAATATAGTGTATATATATCAAAATACAAATAAATGGGGCCTCAATAGCTGTCCCAAAGAGATCATCACCTCACCAAGTGCACCTCTCCTGAAGGAGCAAGAATATGACAAGAAATGGAAGAATGGTTATAGAAGCAAGATGAAAGAGATGTGACCACAAGCTGCCCTATAGATTCAACCTGTAAAAAAAAATCCATTGTAGATCCAAATGAAAGTTCTGAATGGCCTCTCCAATTTCCAATTAGGATGGGAATCTTTCACCCTCGAAATTTGTGCTAAGGCAAGTAGAATAGCACTCTACTAGCTCTCCTCTCCAAATGCAAAATGTAAAATGATCAAAATATGCTCTCTTTATTTGTTCTTGAATTTTATAAACTTCCTAAGGATTCCTTAACTCTAATTCCATCCATGAGCTTCATGTCAACTCAAATTGGGAAGAGATTCCAAAGTATGCCACTTGTCCCTCCAATTCTATCCTCCTCCTTCACTCAATTCAAATAGGTGTATCTTTGGCTGCCCTAACTCCCTTGTGCGCCTTATTGGAGGCTAGTTTTGGCCCTGACATGTCATGTATGTCATATGTCATCCATCAGGTCTGATTTTGTCATAAGTGTCATAGGCATCTTCATCATTGGTGTCATAGAAGCTAGGGAATCTAGCCCAAGTGTCCCACTAGCTCCAAAATGCCTCTTCCTCTTCCATGGGAGTTACTCTTCCTCTACATTTCGACCTCATTGAATCATGACAAGTATTATTCCCTTCCAAATCCCCCAGTAACAGTGGATTCCACCTTGGATTTGAATGGGTGAGAGTGGAATGTCATGTGGCATGGGGAATCTAGATTTGTGTGGGTCCCACACCACCAATGTGTCTCCATGACCAAGTGCCATATTATTTTCTCATCACAACTATTTATTTATCCCCTCTAAATATATTTATGTTAATATAAAATCCATTTGGGGTTTATTAGTCTCCTTATTCCAAATTTAATGTCTCCACCCCAACCTAGGAAACTAGTATATTGGTGGAATTTTCTCTTATTGAGATTTATTTGAATGGGGACAATTACATAATGACCCCTATTTGTGGACCAGATTATCCTCACTTCAAGGGTGATTGTTAGATATATATACTATAAAATAAAGACCCTATGGGTTTATTGATATTGAATTGTATTGACTTACATTGTTGAAAATTGCATTGTGATGTTCTGATCACAATGTGTTATGCTTAAGTGTCGTAATGGTGTCTTTAGAAGTTGCCTCTTTTCTTGGAATATAGTTCCCTTTTGATATTTTTTTTCTATTATATGGTTCATATGAATAGATTCCTCAACATGTTCACACAATGCATTATAGGTGGATAGTAGGTATTATACAAAACATAATCCCTATACTTACTCACAAAAATGGGGCTTTCTATTCTAAGTCTATTCAAGAGTGGAAACAACATTAAAACTTTCCCCACGATAAAAATACCATTTAAAAAATCCCTTCTTCTAAACATATTGAAATATTATAGAATCATCTCGACATGAAACCCCATACATCAATTCTTTCCTAACTCATTTTTTTACCAATTTTCCCAATTTTCCCAATTCAACATCTAATCGCATAATGTCATTCAAAGTTGTGATACTCTTCTACCTTTCAATAAGTGTTATTTGCCACAATCATCTCTATGAAATAATTCAACATTATCAAAATAATCAAATTCACATATTAATCATATCAAGTGGAGTATCAATCAATAATGGCATTTTAAATTGTTCTTCACATCCAATGGATTTAGTAGCATGTCTACATTGCCCTTGTAATGATATAGTCACAATTCATACTAACTTCAACTCATACTTAGGATCCATTTGCTGTCTGAAAGTTCATAATCATTCACATGACAAGTTTCAAATGAATATTTTAAGTATGTTTCTCTCCTCCAAATGGTAGCTAGCAACTCTCTACCAACAAGAGAAAAGATACCTTATACCATGTCATACATAACACCCTTTCATACTAACTTCAACTCGTACTTAGTATCTATTTGTTGTCTGAAAGTTCACAATCATTCACATGACAAGTTTCAGAGGCATATTTAAAGTATGTTTCTCTCCTCCAAATGGTAGCTAGCAAATCTCTTCCAAATGGGAGCAATCAAGAGAAAAGATGCCTTATACCATGTCATACATAACATTGTTTCACACTTGTTATACAAGATTTGCATATATGGTGCATTCATAGCACACAAAATAGCATAAAATTCAAGTTGAATACAACTAAGTAATAATATAATTAAAAAAACAAAACAAGAATAATTTATTGTTCCGTAGTCAGACCCATCCATGCATTCTTAAAAATAAACACGCATTCAGGTTGATAGACATATACAGTCCTCTTCATGAATAACTTCACTCCACATAGTTATAATCATAATACAACTACCAATTCATATGCATACATGACCCTCAAGGGTGTTACCACTAAATCTCATTAGAAATACCAATATATCACCAAAGATTACTATTTTAACATCAATTAAACTTTGTCATAATAGTATTAACACACATTCATCTTAGCAGTCATATGCAATACCATCGATGGAAGTATATTTAATTTTAAGGAAGATAATCCCAAGGAACAATTTAATACGTTTAAACCCATTCATTAAATACCATATACACTAACAAGGATAAGCATCATCAATAAATAAGGTTCGTATGTTGTTAAGGAAAATTTCCAAATGATTGGGGATTTATCATCAACGTACTAGGGTTTCAGTAGACAAACATCTAAGGGTTTGAATGCAAGCAATGCATACTTTTAACTATGAATCAAAATAAAACCAACATAAATTCAAAGATTTGAAGAGAAAGAAATCAATATACCTTGTTTATGAAGACTGGTCCTAGCTTTCTTTGCTCCTTCATATTTGCACCTTGAACTCAGTCCAAAAACCTGCAAAACAAACATAATACCCTCCTCAAACAAACTTGGCTATAAAAAAAAAAAAAATACACAACATAGAACTAAAACTAGTAAATTTAATTTACAATAAAATATAATCCAAATATGAGACAGTAAATTGGGAAGGGAAAGATGTCAAATCTATATTAAATAGTAGAAAATAGTACAATCCATACCATGTTCCGCTCAGCACCTCGTCGAAATCAGATCTCATGGTCTCTCTTGCTCAAGTTCTCCATGAATCCCACCAAATATCTACACGCACAATGGTAGAAACTGTTTGAGGGCAACAACTCCAACATACAAGGATATAAGATCAAAGATGATGATCCACAACATGTAGGGAAAAGGGATAATAGCTTAGCAAATCCTCCAACGTAACAATACTATCCAAGGGGCCTCCCAAATTGGTCTATCTCGCTTATTTTTATAGTTAGTGAAGACACGGTACCATGCAGTTGGGGGAAGTTGTAATCGATCAGGTGGTTCATGAAACCACCCAAACTCCCACAATTTCTGAATTTTTATATATTTTCATAATTTTTTAGGGAATTTGCACCCAAACCAAAAGAAACAAGCGAATGAGACATTGGAAAACTATTTGCAACTTGTGAATGCAACTTTTTCTTTCATTTGGTGGAAAATCAAAGGCAAGAAGTGAATGACTTACATCCTACATAACCATTCGGGGCGTATGCTCTTATGAAGGTTTACAACTTTTTCAAGGTGCTTGGGAATGATTGAGGTTTTCTCAAATGTTCAAAGCCAAATCAAGAGAGGTCAAATCAAGGCTCTTCCATCCATAAATGTCCTTTTGTGTGAACAAACATTGACACTTGAAGTGTCATTCTTTTGGACTATCATCATGGATGGAGAAGTGGCGATCTGAGCTATAACATCGTATCCTCCTAGGTGAACAACCAATCACTCAACATGACATTGTACCCAACAACCAATAACGGCACAATGTTCTTATTCTAGTTTTTTTCTTGGAGTGTAACAACAAGTTTGCAAACATTTCTTATGCATATTGTGGATAAGTGAAATATTATGCATGCAATTTATATTCATATTTTTCCATATATATAACATCTTCCAAATTCAGATCTTATAGACATTCTCATACAAGTTACCACCAAACCTAACTCCAAAGGTTCTACAAAATGTATGAAGTGATGCAATGTTATAATGGAGATTATCTCATAATTTGTACAAAAATAATATGTTAGCTTATCAGAACACCAAAAACATTGTCATTCATTTCCTTTGAGCCTACACAACCCTTAGTGTTGTAATCAAATTCTCAGATACCAATTTGTATTTTACCTTCATTGATCTTAATATCAGAAGTAGGGTCTATTAGTCTAACATGTTATTGATTGCAGCAATTTGTAAATCAAAATTTCAACAATGCAAGACCATTTTAAAACAAAACCCTTCATTTTAATTACTATGACAACGTTTGGCATTACATCAATCAACATAAGGTCAAGCTTACCATCTTTACATGTAATTTATAAACAATAGTTTCTTTAGACATCAAAATCAAGTTCGAGATCTCAATTCAATGAGAACTACCATTTAACAATTTTCCACGTAGTACATTTTCAAGAGGGGGACACTTAAGCGTAGATACCAAAACCAAATTATGATAACCATAAAAAAATTATTCACATACTAACTCTATTTTAGAATTTCATCAATTATCTTAATTCATTGATTCCATAGGATCTCTTTGATTGAGGCCTTGTTATCTCCAAAGGAGGACAAACCTGGAGTTTAGGGTTAAGGTCTTTAAGCTCATGCATATTTTCCTTGGATTAAAAGTGTAATTCCATGAGCATTAGGGTCATGATAAACATAAGGAAATAATTATTTAATATATAGGGCTCTTTCCTAAGGATTCTTTAATCTACATGCCCCTTGCCTCATTATTCTCAAAATACATGGTTATACATAATGACATAAAACCTTATAGAATAGGCACTTATAGTCTTGAGGCCAAAACCTGATAAAATACATCATATCAGAAAACTAAAAACCTCACAACAATCTTCAAAATAATTTATAACATTTACACAATAATCCATGCATAGATTTCCTCAAAGACAAAGTTCAGAAGGGTGCAGTGGTTCTTGAGTATGTTCCTTCATATATGGAGTTGTAGACATTTTGATGAATCCCATGGATAAGGGTAAATTCAAGATGTTGAGAGGGAGATTGGGATTGGTAGAGAATACATTCCTCGCAAAGAGGGAGTGTTAAAATTTTATTAGTGTTGCAACATTCTCCACTAGCATGGTGCATTTTAGTAGACCCAGAACTGTCCTTGGTTCTTTTACTTAGCATAAATGGCAATGTGTGATGGCATAGGGGAAACAAACCTCTTAGAGAGGTGCAATAATCTTATAGATCGAGATTGTATTCATATTATTTCAAGGGTATGGGGGATCTAGCCTTCTCCTTTCAAGAGGCCAATATAAGACTAAACATGGTTCAATTCAATCCATAAAAAATATTGTTTAGGTAAAGCGTGTTTGTTTAGTATGCATTTGTACTTATGTAATCCAATGGTTACGATATGTTCTAAACATAGAGTGATCTGATGATTTATCTTGACCTCAAACTTAACGACTATTGATATGTGGGTTAGCACCTGATTGGTCTGTGATCTATATTAAAGAGCATCGAGGGTCATTTGCTTGGATATTGATTGTGAGAAACTCATATGTGAAATATTTTTCCTTTTGCATTTATATATTGCCTCAAGTAGCTATTTGGCTAAGGCTAGGGATTTTTTCCCTCTTTGGGGGTTTTAACCACATAAAACATCGGTATGTTGATCTATGATCTATTTGTGTGAGTGATTTCTCAAGGTGTTCAAACTTTTGTAAATAACTTGTTTTAGTTGAATATGGTATCATAGTGCTTAGGTATTCCCACATTCATTGGTGATCGAGATCTTGAACCGATGTAGCCATGCGCATAAAATGTTTTCTGGATTCTACTATTTTTGGGTTGAGAGAGGTGTTCTATTGTGTCCATATTGTTTCTTTCATTCTTGATCGAGATCTTGAACCGATGTAGTTGTGTGCATCGAAGGATTTTTCTATTTTTGTGTATTTCAAGGTTAAGAGAGGGTTTCCATTGTGACCGAAGTGTTGTTTTCAATTGGAAATGCTTTTTGTTTCACTCAAAAATGGTTTTTGTTTTCCTAAGATATAAGCATTTTACCATATCCAGATGTATACTGTTTACATATATATATATATATATTTTTAAAATATATCATATCATTCATATTTTAGCCTGGTTTTCTATTTTTTAATTCTCGATTCATTACCTCTTTGGTTTGCATATGCTCTTTCTCGTGTGTTCTGTGTGAAATCGGCACATCAGAAACATAGTGGGAAGGGTTTTCTTAAGTACACATGCTATTTTTCATGTGCCTTGTGCAAACTCAGTAAACTAGAAACAATGAGAAAACTTACATTTTTCGAGTAAGCTAACTAAGGACTAACCCAAAATTTGAGAAATTTTGTTTTTTGTGTGATACGGTAAGAAGTGTCTTGTAGGCCAAAAAAAAGGTTTTATGGGTAGGCATGCTCTACAACAACAATCCCATTCTCCTCCATAATATTACTAAATCTTTTGTTTAACTCACTTGGTTGAAAGTTATTTTAAAAAGTAAGAGGTCTTGGGTTCAAGGGTCAGTGGTCACTTATTTTAAAGCAACTTATTTGTAAAAGTGAGTTTATAGGAAAAGTTAATTCATTAGAGAAATTTTGAGGTAAAAAATGGGCCTCAAAACAAAGAAAATATACTATAAAAATCAACCAATCACATTCTAGTAGATGACATCATCCCCCACGGTTGAGGTGGCATTGCATGAGTTAAGAATGCTTATTTGTCAAATTTTCTATGGTGGATGAAAACCCATAGTTAACCAAGGTAGTGGTATAAGTGCTTTTAAGTCATAAAGTAAAGTACTCATAATGAAAGTCCTTTAACATTTTTTCATAAAATAATATTATTGTCATTTTCAAGTAAAGTACTCATAATGAATGTATTTTCATACTTTTTTTCCTTTCACACTTTCTCATAAAATAATATTATTGTCATTTTCAAGTAAAGTACTCATTTTCCTTGATTATTGTAGAGAGATTGTTAGTCTTAATCATGACTGTAGAGTTTACACCTAACCAAGTTGTAATCAAGGAATTCAAATATCTTAATCATGTTCGAGCAACCAGAATTGTTGATGATATTACGAGGTTGTACAGAATGAACAACATTGGGTCAACACTTTTTCCCTTGTTTTTTTTGCTCATATCGATGGCTTTAGAAAACTTTGGCATGAGCGATTTGGTCATTTAAACTATCTCTCACTGCAGCATCTATGTTATCAAAAAATTGTGACTGAGTTTCCTCTCATTTCTTGTAGAGATGGTGTTTGTCCCGAGTGTATTCTCGAAAAACATCACTGGGACAGTTTTGACAAACATGCCTCTTGGAACCCCTCGACTCCCTTGCAACTTGTTCACAATGATTTGTGTGGTCCACTTCCTTCTGCTTCTTTCTCTAGTTTCAAGTACTTCTAAAATTTCATTGTTGATTTCTCCAAATGCACTTGGGTTTACTTCCTAGAATTTAAGAGTGAATTTTTTGACATGTTTTTGGCCTACAAGGCCCTTGTAGAAAAACAATATGAACATCAAATACAAAATTTAAGAACAAATAATGGAGGAGAATGTGTAAATAATAAATTTACAAATTACTGCACTACATAGGGAGTTTAGATGCAACATACTATTCAATATACACCATAGAAAAATGGTGTTGCTGAGAGAAAGAATCACAAATTAAAGGAAATGGTTAAATATAAGATCCATGCGAAGGGATTAAATCTTCTATTTTGGGTTGAAGCCATTAATTGTGCCAATTACATAGTCAATCGCAATCCCACCAAGGCTCTAAAAGATATAACAATAGAAGAAGCATGGAACAATGTTAAACTAGAAGTAAGCCACTTTTGTATTTTTGGTAGTGATGCATGGGCTCACATTCCCAATGAAAACAGAAAGCATTACAATCTAAGAGTGAGAAGTGCATATTTGTTGGATATTATGAAGATGAAAAATGTTATAGACTTCTTCAACCAAAATCCAATGACATTTTTATTAGAAAAATGTTGAATTTTATGAAAATCTCTTGGCCTACAAGTCTAATTTGGTGTGTGACATCTTCAACCCGTGAGGATGAAAATCTTTGGCGCTTGTGCCACCTTCTATTCCAAACTTATTTGATGTTGATCCTAATTTAGTTTCTTCTTCAAATGATGACAGTGAGGATGAAAATCCACCTCCTGATGTTCACAGTCCTCCAGTTAGGCCCATTGAACATGGACCTACATCAGGATAATTGCTTCCTAGATGGGTCTGTACAACATGTGAAGCAACTGGTAATCTTGTTGGTGATCCCAAATACCAACGTCAAACATGTTCATAGATCCAGCGAGCCTCTTCTCTTTTGGCTCAAGTTTCATAGACTCATGATCCAAAGACATTTATAGAAGCTTATGGCCATCCAGATTGGGACACAATAGTGAATGAAGAATATCGTTCCATAATGGTGAATGATACTTGGGATCTTGTACCTCTTCCAAAAGGAAGAAAACTTATCAGATGTAAATGGGTCTATAAAACTATGTATGCATCTCATGGAAGTTTGAAAAACTCAATGCAAGGTTAGTTTCCAAAGGATTTTCCCAATTCAAAGGATATGACTATAATGAAACCTTTGTCCCTGTTGCCAAAATGAACTCCATTCACCTTGTTCTAGCCCTTTCCGCTTCACATAAATGGGAGGTACATCAAATGGACGTTGAATCCACCTTCTTGCATGGGGATTTGCAAGAATAAATATACATGGAACAACCTTCCTAATATGTTCAGAATGAATCCAACATTGTCTGTCTCCTTAAGAAATATCTCTATGGCCTTAAGCAAGCTCCTCGAGCTTGGTATGCCAAAATGGATGGATTTATCCTTGACACCGATTTTTATAGATTTCATTCTGACTCTAATGTCTATACCAAGAAAGTAGGAACCCATCTCATAATCCTTTTTCTTTATGTTGATGGCCTTATTCTTAACAGTAGTGAACCCAAACTTTTAACCCATGTGGAAACCAACCTTAAAAATAAATTTGAAATGACTGGCTTAGGACATTTGCATTATTTTGTTGGCTTCCAAGTCTTGCAAACCAAAGAAGGAATTTGTCTTTATCAGTCTAAGTATGCTTGTTACCTTCTTTTTCATTTCACATGGATGATTGTAAACCAAACCCTTCTCCCTTCTAGTCTAGAGTCAAACTTTTTTCCACCTGCACTACACTCGAAGTAGATGCTACCTTGTACCATCTGTTAGTTGGAATCCTTTTGTACTTAACTCATACTCGTCCTGATATTTCCTTCATTGTTTGTCTTGTTGCTCGGTATATGAAAACACCCCATGATAGTTATTATAAAGTAGCAGTATATCTAGGGTGCAGTTCAGTTTGGGATTCATTATAGTTCTGGGGGGGATCCTTTGTTGGTTTGTTTCATTGATTTAGATTGGGTTGGTGACCTTGATGATTAGAATTCTACAGCAATATATGTTTTCAATCTTGGTTCTAGACCAGCCAATTGGGCTTGTAAGAAACAAAAAGCTCTTTATCTTTCTTCAACAGAAGCATAGTATCGATTTGTGATTAATTCAAGTCAAGAAGCCATGTGGCTTTGATAAATCATTTCAATGTTTGGATTTGAGCAACAAAATTGAACTACCTTCTGGTGTGACAATCAAAGTGCCATAAAGCTTTCCAAAGATCCAGTTTAGCATCAATGCAACAAACACAACTACATATGCAATTCATCATAAAGCTTATTCAAAATTGCATTCTCGAAGAGTTATTTTTCCCTATAGATGACCAAGTTATAGACATCTTCATAGAGTCTCTTGCAGAAGAAAAGGTTTCTAAACTTTGATCTTTGTTAGGAGTTCAAGAAATTTTCATTTAGGGGGGTTGGGCTCTAATGCCTCCTTCGTTCTCCTATTTGTGTCGCCTTTGTATGTCCTTCAAGTATATCTCAAGTAGTTTTTAAGGGGGAATGTTAGGATATTTAGACAATTAGGAGTTAGTTAATATCAACTTGGTGTAAAGTGTCTTTAGGTAAAGTAAGTTTCTTTAGTATCCATTAATACTTATGTAATCCAATGGACATGATATGTTCTAGACATAGAGTGATCTGGCGGTTCATCTTCACCTCGATCTTGATGGCTATTAATCTATGGCTTGACACTCGATTGGTCCATGATATCTATTTAAAGAGCATGTTGGGTCATTTGCTTGATGATCAATTGTGAGGAACTCATATGTAATTTTTTTTTTCTGTTTGCATTATTATATTGGCTCAAGTAGTTATTTGGTTGAGATTGTGGATTGTTTCCCTCTTTAAGGGTTTTAACCATGTAAAGCATCAATGTGTTTATTTTCCATATGTTTGTGTGAGAAATTTCTTAAGGTGTTTGACCTTGCGGAAATACCCTATTTTAGCTGAACAAATATAACCATCTCATTTAATATGTTAAGAACATTTACATCAGATGCCAAATTTGTCCATACAAAATAGACATAAATTGTCTAGGGCATGGGGGATTTGAGTAGCCTTTCCTGACTTGACTATATTTTCACCTTCTGGAGATGAAATTTTGAATATAGCTCTGAAATTTTGTTAGAATGTATATATTGATGTAAGCTACTTTTTGTTAAAATTTGAATTCCAAAGGACACCATATGGCCAAGTTATATTATAATTAAATCTATAGCCATTTTGCATTTTTAAGGCTCATACAAAAAATGTGAAGCTGAGTTTTGGTTATCACATGGATATTGATGTCATATAAATACTATTAAAATTTGAATTCCAATGGATACTATATGGCCAAATCATCAAATAATTTAATCTAAAGCCATTTTGTGTTTTAAGGGTCATTTAAGTGAATATGAAGCTGATTTTTGGTGGACACATGGGGATATGTATCAAATATCTCTTGTCCAAATTGGTATCAATTTGACTTCTTATGGCACCATTTCACCAAAAATATGAAACCAGTTTTAAGACTTGTATGCACAATACATTTCTACAAACAATTTGCATATAGTATAAATTTAAATTCATTTGTTCATCAAACCTATAGGAAATTTCAATGCAAATACTTATTGTAAGTTTTAAACTTGTTGTATAGAGGCAAAGCATACATATTCTTTTAAGCAAAATAGAGATTACACCACAACATTCACACATACTACACAGAGATTTACCCTAGAAACCCTTAACTAGGAAAACCAACAAAACTTAGAGTCGTCCCTCTTATTTTTTCATATTGATTATTAACCACTCACAATACAAATATAGGTATTCCACGGCATCCAAAACCGTAATATGTTAACCCGGATTAGAAAATAGACTCAAATCCCTTAACCAAATTAAATTACATATTTTTATAAATAACCCAAAAATAGGCCGAAAATAGCCCAAAAAAATTTGAACTCGCTTCGCGGAAGGGGGAGAGTGTCGGCACACTCCCCCCCTATAACTCCCCCTGAGCCAGTGCTTTGTGCAGTTCCCAACACATAGGGTAGAGCAATAGATGGAGGGAATCATTAGGTGCGTGGTCAAAGACGCACCCCCCCACACACCCACATGCAAAGAATATAACACATACGCAACACTTATAACAAATAATGGAATTATATTCATATAATATTGAATTCATCACAAAGGAGGAAAATAAAATAAATTATATTTTTATAAATTAATTTCTAAGGCAACTGAATGTGGGTGAACCATTTTCCTACCAACCATAGGCAAATCCTTTGTGGATGCCACCCCCATGTTAGCCTATGAGACCATCAGGGTAAAGAAAATTTGTCCAACCTCTCAACACTCTTCACTTTACCAACGAATTCTAAACTAACCAAGAAAGACAACCAAAAGTGCAAAGTTTGAGCAATATACTCGCATGGTGAATCTTGGTCTCTAATTCAACATGATAGTGGTTATTTCATCTCTCAATGTATCCTGTGATAGTTGGTCTACTCTTTTTATATTAAGAATCATGTTTTCTCTTCAAGAACTCACTTTTTTCTTTAGTTTATCTGCCTAGTTTGAATTCTCTATTTTGAATGAATGAAGGTGAGGGAAAGGAGTCCTAATCCAACTATTCCACTTCCATAATCATAGGAATCAAGAGTCATAATTGAACTCTCATTGTTTGCAATATTATTGGAATTGGTTACTTCAAAATAGGAGGTAGGTACTTGAGGGTAGAAAACAATTACTTTAAGTAATAAATCATTTCATCAGGCCCCTATTTTCAATAGCATAAACATTAGGATGAAATGATAATAGGGAAATAGCACGAAGGAGGTTCTAGTAGAATCATTAGACATAGGTAAATTCCCCCATTATACCCCTTACATTCTCCCTCTAGTGGATTCATATCCTCACTGTTGTTCTCCCACCAGCCAAGCTTCGAAAATTTCATTAAATTCAAAATGATCATGTTTAGATGTCTTTAAAATGGCCATGGTAAGTCTAACTCATGGAATGAAGCAAAACATAGTAATGAAAAGCATATTTACAATATAAACAAGATCAAGTTTAAAGGCTTGGGACCATGATATTACACAACACTTTTACATAAATTTATTTACTTTGTTCCCTTTTCAGCTTTTTTTTCATTGGATCCAACATAGGCGCTCAACCCACATTGGGGGAACCACCTATCGTCTGTCGATAAGCACAAGCATGACCCTAATGGACCCAAGCATAATCGAACCCACAACGTCATGATAGAGTTCTGACTTTGGTTGGGGGGATTCGACCAGTTGGGATACCCATTAGGGCTGTTCCTTTTTTCATCTTGTCCAAATAGTTCCTTTCTTCACCACAATATGGCCATATTCATTATTAATCAATTTTTGGATGGAGGATCTACATGTTCCCTTCCATTAAGGATTTTGCATGGATTCATCTCTAACATCATTAGAGATCATATGAGCATTTAATTGGGTAGATTTATTTGGAAACCATGTATAATGGAATGTCCATTGTGTATTTGAAAGGTTATTTATATGAGATCAAATTTCCTCTACACAAGTTTGTTTATGTATAAACATGTTTATGTGTTCTTCTCACATGGATCATGTCGGAATATTCTCTTACAATGCATTAATCTTGTCCAGTTTATAATGTTGAATGCTTCATTGATGACATAGTTATGTGTTGGTGTTTGGTCACTTAATTGCATAGTATATGTTATGGGCCAAACATACTATATAGTATAAAAATAGAATAATAATTAATCTCATGGATTGCTGAAGATAGATAGTGAATGAATAAGAAGCCTCTTCGAGGAGGAAACCTCCTTTTACAATATATCAAATGCACAAGATCAGATGATTCCTAAAACTAGGTCTCCTTCGTATATATAGGAGAAAAAATGTACAATTACAATTAAAGGGCCTATATAACCAATGATGACAACAATAATATAACAATAACAATGTAATTTATCATAACTTAGAAGTTAGGGTTTAGCATGCATCACCCCTTCAAAAAACATTTCCCTCAATGTTTAATTAGTTTTGGATGCTTCTGTATGAAGAAATCATCTTACCATGTCGCATATTCTACCAGCATGTTATTCCACTTGATGAGGTACTCAATGATTGTTTGATTTTGTAGTTGCTTGATTCTTGTTTAAGGTTCTAGTATGGTTTTTTCTTCTTCATCAAGCACTGGCAAGATAATCTAAATTGGGATCTTGTCACCTATTACATTCTTTAAGCAATAAACACAAAAGATTGGATGTACATTTGAATATGGACGTGACTCCAATTTGTAAGCCATACTACCAATCCTTAACAACATCTTATAGGGACCATAGTACTTGGGTGCTAATTTATTTCCCTTCTTTTGTTAATTGAAAGATATGATTGTATGGTTACAGCTTCATAAATACTCAATCACCCACTTCAAAATTCCTTTCATTGTGATGTTAATCCACTTCTTGTGTCATCCTATTTTGTGATATAACCAATTTGTCCTTCAATAGTTGGAGAACCTCTCGGAGATGCTCTATGTGATCCTCTTCTACTTTAACCTTAGCATTTGCTCTCAAGGGTGATGTAATGGCTTGAGGATAATACCTATAAATTGGCATATGAAAATATGGAAGGAAGTAGTGTACCACTATTTTGCTAAGGGTAACCACTTGATCCACTGTGTCTATTTATTAGATGCAAAGAAATGAAGATAACCTTCTAGAATTATTCATAATCTCAATTTTCCCATTGGCTTGAAGATGGTAAGATGAGCTTTGATCCAACTAAGTACCCAAACAAGAAAATAATTCTATTACAAAATCTATACTCTATTACATATAGAGAAATAAGAGGGTGAAGAATAAATGGTAGATAGAGTAACATAGAAAATTTAGATTGTGATGATACCTTGGTGCTTTTAACAAGTGAAAAACTAAACTAGGAATGAAAATGAGAGGTTTCTTTTTCACTTTTATCTTAGCATCAACGTGACTTACAATAATACCTAGTCAAAGTGCATCATATGAAACACAAATGTAGAATTGGGATTAAATGCAAAGTGTGCACCCTAGCATTAACACATCATTTTAAAATGGTTGTGCCCTAATGCATTAAAAGTTACAAATCATGCACCTTATTAGATGGTTCCTTAGGTAGACTATGATGTACTATACAATGCGTGGTTGTGTGGTAGGAATCCATTAGAAATTAAATAGACCTTTGTGTGGTGTTGCAGCTTGCTTTGTGTACTTGGTTAAGCACATTGACATACAACAATTTATTTCTTTAGGTCATTGGTTGTTCAGTGCACTGCAAACATGGTGCACTGATGTGTTGATGCATTGCATGCACTAATGCTCACATGCTAGAACAATGCACTATGGAACATGATTCTATACAAAACTCTACAAACCCATATGCAAAAACATCTATAAAAAATCCTCTAACTAATAACAACAACATTAAATTTATACATAAATTTTGGGCCTCTAACTATGAAAGACTCTTATAATTGTGTTCTACATCTCATTTCATTTGATGGTTCAATATAATGAAGTACAATCTCTATATAGGTGTAGAGGTTCAACAACCAACTTGAGGTAGGGATAGATCATGCAAGTTTATTTGTGAATGTCACCTACCCAAATTTTGAGACTATTTATTTTATTGCAAAAACATTTTATTAAATTATAATTACAAAGTTTTGTAATTATGACCAAATTTGGTCAAGGATGATTATAATGACTGATTATTATTATTTAATAAATTAAAACAGGAGATAAACACCCAATGGAACTGTTAAATGAGTGTTCACTGACCCACTAGGAGGAATGGAAGTTGTTAGAAGGCATGGGACAGATGTCAGCATTTGCACTCCACCACTAGCTGTTGGTTATGGGACAACTACCCCTAAATTTGTGGCATTATCCCCCAAGTGGGTGGAAGAGAGCTGATGGCTCATTAATGACCATGTCCTTATAATACTTTGATTCAAGGATTGAATGTAACCCTACCACATTATAAGCATATGTTAATATAGGTAATACCTTTGTATGAACCCTTAGGCATCAAGGGTATGTTTTAAAGGTTGCGTTGATACTCATAGTATCCCTATTGTTAGTACATAGGAACCATGCCTAAACACTTGGCATATAGTTAAACCTTTAGATTGTTAAAATTATAGTTAGGCATGGAAGTAACACATAGTTGCATATTGTAAAAATATATTGCTTAGATTGCATATAGTAGAATGCTATAGGATTTGCATGTAATTCTTATGCTATGGAAACTGAATATAGTTTACAATAACTATGTAATATACATATGGTGTGAACAATATAGTGATACACAAATATCGTGCATATAGCCTATGTTTTATAAGTCATATTACTCTTGTGCCAAAATGTTAGCAACACATGTTATTTTGCATCAAAAATTCGACACTCAAAATCCACCATTCTTTTGATAAATAAAGAAGATGTCCAACTCGTTTAGTTATCAAAATAAACTATAGACAAATCATTGTATTAATACCTTAGAAATTTATATGCAGAAACCTTGAAGGCTAACTAATAGTACTCCTTATATTATGTTTGTATTACTTGAACTGGTGTGTCACCTTACCTGTATCTGCGGAAGGGAAAGTCCAAATGCTTTAGCATAAAATGCTAAGTAAGCCTCAGGGTACTCTTAGGACCCCTTTCATCATCAAAAGAAGAGTAACGGTTAGCACTTGTAAACATTTATAATTGACAGAACGTTGACATAAGTGTTATTTAAACAAATTTGAACATCCATCACATCCATAGCATCTTAATGTAGAATTCAATTTCATTTCATAATAAGATGATAATCAGAACTCCGTATGACAGTCACAAACTTTATTGCAGCATTTATATTTATAATTAACACAAGCAAAACTAATGTCGTATTTTGTGTTAAGAAGTATGAATTGTCGTTATCATAATTGTTATTAGTTAAGACAATTAGTATTATTTTAATTCCGTATTAGTAAATACAGCTTTTAACGCTATTTAAAACAAAAATTATGAATTTTCGAGATGTTGCATGTGGTATCAGAGCTCATGTTCGAACTCTCGGCCTAAAAAGGTCCAAAAAACATGCAACAGAAAATTTTATGACAACAAAAATCTTTACTAATTAAATTATTTTGTATAAAGAATTTTTTTTTCTAAGTTACAGGTATGGAAGGATTAGCTGAACACATGGAGGACAGATTTCGACCAAACAGTCATAGCACTAGACAACATTATGAAGAAGAAATCCATGGTGAATTAAATAACAATTCATCAGAATTGTTACATGCCTTTTAGGAGTTGAAGGAAGAAATAAGATCGGTTAAACAAGATAAGGAGAGAATTCTAAAGGCATAAGAAGAACTGAACCAAGTATTGTTCGATCAGTGTCCAACTGATGAAAAGGATAGAAGGGTTGAAAATACCTCTAAGATTGAAGACTTACCTCATGGGAACAAGGATAAGAGAGTGAAAACTGATGATAACAGTTCAACATCATCAGGAGCTACAAATGAGATACGTAAAAAGAATTGTAATTATTCAAGTGATAGCAGCGAAGGGGATTACAAACCAAGAAGAAAAAGCCATAAACAGTATGAACAGATTTCTGGGGAGTTCAAGAAAATCAAACCCCCAATTTTCAATGGTGAAACTGAGAAAGGAGAGATAGCTGAAGTATGGTTGTCTGGCATGAAGAAATATTTTCAAATCTATGATTATTTTGAATCATTAAAAGCAAATATGGCCATATACAACCTGATTGGTAAGGCAGATATTTGGTGGCAGGACATCAAAAGAGTGAAGGGCATCAAGGACAAAGATGTGAATTGGAGCACTTTTAAACGGTACTTCAAGAAGAAGTTCCTATTTGAATAATATTATGAAGAAAAATCCAAGGGATTTTATGATCTAAAATTGGGAACCATGAACATGAAAGAGTGAATCAAATATTGGAAGACATGCTAAGAATGTATCTTAAGGAACAGCCTGGTAAGTGGGAGGACTATTTGCATTTAGCAGAATTTGCATATAACAACCATTACCATGCATCAGCCAGGCTTAGCCCTTTTGAAATTCTTTATGGTAGGAAATGTAATACACCAGTTTCTTGGAATGATCCAGTTAATAGAGTTATTTTAGGACCTCAATTGTTGAAGGAAATAGAACTAACCGTGCAACAGGTACAAAGAAATCTTAAAGCTGCCCAATATAGGCAAAAAAGTCAAGCAGATCTTAAAAGGACTCATAAAGAGTTCCAGGTTGGTGAGCATGTTTTCATTAAGGTAAGACGAAAGAAGAGTTCATTAAAACTGGGAAGCTGTGCCAAGATGGCACCTAGGTATGGTGGTCCTTTCAAAATTTTGTCAAGGGTTGGACCCGTGGCATATCAACTAGCTTTGCCACCAAATCTAAAAATACATAATGTTTTTCATATTTCAGTTTTAAAGAAATATGCACATGATGCTACTCATGTTATAAATTGGAATGATGTACAGGTGGAACAAGATGGCGATTTTCAGGTGGAACCAGACTGTATCCTCGAAAGGAGGGAAACTCTACTCCGGAATCGCACCATTGGGTAGGTAAATGTGAAATGGAAGCACCTTAGCCTAGAAGAGGCAACCTAGGAGTTGGAGAGTAGTATGCGGGCAGCATACCTAGCTCTGTTTCAGGAATAGTCAAAGAGTGAATAAATAACATCGAGGATGATGTTGAGACTTAAGGGGGGGTGTATGTCACCTACCCAAATTTTGAGACTATTTATTTTATTGCAAATTTTTTGTATTAAATTATAATTACAAAGTTTTGTAATTATGACCAAATTTGGTCAAGGATGATTGTAATGACTGATTATTATTATTTAATAAATTAAAATAGGAGACAAACACCCAAGGGAACTATTAAATGAGTGTTCACTGACCCACTAGGAGAAATGGAAGCTATTAGAAGGCATGGGACAGATGTCAGCATTTGCACTCCACCACTAGCTGTTGGTTATGGGACAACTACCCCTAAATTTATGGCATTATCCCCCAGGTGGGTGGAAGAGAGCTGATGGCTCATTAATGACCATGTCCTTATAATACTTTGATTCAAGGATTGAATGTAACCCTACCACATTATAAGCATATGTTAATATAGGTAATACCTTTTGTATGAACCCTTAGGCATCAAGGGTATGTTTTAAAGGTTGCGTTGATACTCATAGTATCCCTATTGTTAGTACATAGGAACCATGCCTAAACACTTAGCATATAGTTAAACCTTTAGATTGTTAAAATTATAGTTAGGCATGGAAGTAACACATAGTTGCATATTGTAAAAATATATTTCTTAGATTGCATATAGTAGAATGCTATAGGATTTGCATGTAATTCTTATGCTATGGGAACTGAATATAGTTTACAATAACTATGTAATATACATATGGTGCGAACAATATAGTGATACACAAATATTGTGCATATAGCCTATGTTTTATAAGTCATATTGCTCTTGTGCCAAAACGTTAGCAACACATGTTATTTTGCATCAAAACTTCGACACTCAAATTCCACCATTCTTTTGATAAATAAAGAAGACGTCGGAGTCGTTTAGTTATCAAAATAAACTATAGACGGATCATTGTATTAATACCTTAGAAATTTATATGCAGAAACCTTGAAGGCTAAATGATAGTACTCCTTATATTATGTTTGTATTACTTGAACTGGTGTGTCACCTTACCTGTATCTGTGGAAGGGAAAGTCCAAATGCTTTAGCATAAAATGCTAAGTAAACCTCAGGGTACTCTTAGGACCCCTTTCATCATCAAAAGAAGAGTAACGGTTAGCACTTGTAAACATTTATAATTGACAGAACGTTGGCATAAGTGTTACTTAAACAAATCTGAACATCCATCACATCCATAGCATCTTAATGTAGATTTCGGTTTCATTTCATAATAAGATGATAATCAGAACTCCGTATGACAGTCACAAACTTTATTGCAACATTTATATTTATAATTAACACAAGCAAAACTAATGTCGTATTTTGTGTTAAGAAGTATGAATTGTCGTTATCATAATTGTTATTAGTTAAGACAATTAGTATTATTTTAAATCCGCATTAGTAAATATAGCTTTTAACGCTATTTTTTTTAAATTTAATTTTTATGAATTTTCGGGATGTTACAATGAACCAGCAACAACCCCTCTAGCTTCCATAGTATCTCGCATTCCTTGAGGTGACAAGTCTCTAGACTTATTGGGTTGTGGGAAATATAGAAGTTATGAAAGGGAATACATGTTCTTTCTTGTAACATAAGGAAGAATGAAATAAATATGGAAGAAGACACATCTCGAATAAAATTCACACATTATATTTCCCTTGCATGAGACATACATGCCTTCCAAGTAACAGCATGGGTTCCTTCTTTATCACATGGTTAAAGTTATGTGAGAGACCCTTTAAAAAATCATGGACAAAGGTAGCACTTCTCCAAAGGACATCTGACAAGGAAAATCCACCCATGGCCCCCCTTACATCTTCCCCTATCATGGACGTATAGCTCGTTTGTTCCTCTTTGCAATTATTTTAGCAGTTATTATATTATTCATATTTATTTGGTTTTATAACATCTAACCATAACACTACAATTGATCCCACAACTTGGACTCTTACCTATTTGCTAGTCAATAATTTTCCTCAAGCTTCGAGTTAGGAATATTTACAAAACATTTCATATGATTCTAGCTTAGCACCCCTCTAGATAAGCACACTATCAAATATATAATTACTTTAATATATTAGATTCCAAAAGTTAAAACTCAAGTATTATAGTTTAATAGGGCTTATATAACTTATAAATGAATTAAAGTCTAGATGTTTAACTAACCTAACCTAGGGAATTTCTTACAACACAGCCCAATGTTATGCAAAGAAAAATAGATATAAAATAAAGATCGACCTATATTATTTATATCATGTGAACTATTTTATAGTTGGGTTAATGGGGTAATAGTTGGTAAGTTGGTATGTTAGACCTCTCACTAAGATTTGGTTTTTCTAGAAATATGAATTTGTTTTTTCTAGAAATATGAATAAGCAAATATGGTAAGGTGGAAATTTTGGGTGATTTTGATGGACAAATACCCTTCTCATGTTATCTTGACAAAATAAAAGTAATTGTGTTCAATGGTTTTCCCCTTGATTGTTTTATTTGTGCAAACAAGCTACTTTTAGTACTCGACCTTTCCCTTCGTTGCATTGATATATTTTTACTATTAAGAATGACTCCACCTCAATGAAGGTCGATTCTTAGGCATGGTTGTATCTTGGTTTATTTATGATTCTAGTTGCAAAGAACAATAGAATCCACTTGCCTAAGACTCTTATTTGGATCCTTGGACTATTTTGGTACTTATGGAATCTTTGTAACACTTGTGATTGCCACTTAACTTGCTTGGTTTTGAGAGGAGTCCCATGTGTTTTGAATTAGATTTGGTTTTGAGAGTAGTCCCGTGTATTCTAGATTGGATTTGGTTATGAAAGGAGTCCCATGTATTTTGAATTGGATTTGTTGAATGAGATATGTCTTGAGTTGACTTCATAAATTGATTATTATTGTATATATATGTGACTCATTATATGTTAATGTAAGCAATGCATTTTTCTCTCTTTGTTCTTTCATGGTGCATTGAGGTTAAAAAGAATGGTTCTCAACATAAAGGTGAGCTTGGCATTGAGATTTATAGTTGCACATAAAAATCTTCCATGCAATTTTTGTCCCCCTTTGCTTATACAATTTCTTTAATCCCTTTTTAATGCCTCCTTAAATAGTGAGCTCTAATGTCAACTTTGAGTCTAAATGATGAACACATGAATAACAGATGCTACGTAGTAGCTAGTCCCTACCGCTTAGTTTAGGAATAACTAAATTGCATTTCAAGAGAATGAAGACAATGTAATATGGATAGCCTAATTGCATAGTCTCGGATTAGTTTAAGAATAACCTTCAATTACATTTCAAAAAAGTAAAAAAAATCTAATATAGATAGTCACATTGCATTTCAAAATATTAAATACACCCTAATGCATAGATTATTAAAATAAATGTATTAATTTAGGAATAATAAAATTGCATTTCACTAATAATTAAGAACATTGTAAAAAAGTAAGTCATAATTATGGTTGAATTTGTGTATATCAATAACATAATTAACAAATATTTAAATTGATTTTTAAAAAATATTTAAAGAATTTTCATCAATATTAAAAGTCAAGTTTGAAAATTAATAACATTAAATAAACTTTATAGATATTGTTTTCAAATTTTAATTAGGATTAAATTTGTACATAACCAGCATAGATCCAAATCCTAGGCTCTATCAAGCCTAGAGAGGGATCAAATCTCCCAAGGTGTTAATTTTTCAGAATTTACACTCTGATCTAGGATCTTAACTGAGAGAATAACATGTACAACATATCTACAGCATATCAATCATGGACACAATAATGAAAGCACACAAGAGACACAGAGTTTCACCGGGGAAAACCAAGAAGGTGAAAAACCCCACAACTTCCTCAGAGATAGATAGAGCAATGATACAACCCAAGTACAAGAGATAGTCCTCCTAGCAGCAACTTCTCCTCCTCCACTAGTGCGCCACTCTCCAATGAGATTATGAGTGAGAAAGTGAATGATCAAATAGAGTGCCTCCCGCACTCTATTTATACTTGACTTGACTTGCCTAATAACTTTTACTAGGTCGGCCTTAACTTAACCACATAACATAATGCTGACAGGGCTGACCCCCACTAGGGTGGTCTAATAACCCTTTGACCCACACGACTTATACAGGGCCGACCCCACCAAGGTGGTCATATAACCCATCAAGTATAAGTTACGACACTTACAATATAAATGACGACACTTCCGTATAGAGGAATAATAACATCTCTATAGGAATACAATATACATTAATGAAATACATTCTGAAGTTACAAATACATCAACACTCCCTCTTAACTAGGAAGGTATTTCTTGACACAGGTCTTCTAGCACAAGTCTTCTTCTCTAGATCATCGTCACTGGATCATCGACATTGAATCATCGTCATCATCACTGCTGCTTCTATCTCAATCAATCTCTGAACTACTCGTCATAGGAAGTTCTACAGAGCTAGTCCTTTTTCATATTGGATGTAGGCCCACCACCTGTAGGTCTTCATCATCATTGGCCATACTATGGAATCCTCAAGACTGATTACGTGCGTCAACAAAACCTCGAAAGAGAATCCCAGGCATTTTACAAGCACACAGCTCAACCTATCGGATCTCCCAGGATCTTTTACATGTGACTGTCACAAAACCTTAAAAGAGTGTCTTGCCAAGTAAGATCTCTAAAGAGCATCTGAGGCCTTTTTCATCCTGTCCATATCTCCAGGACTTATTACATGTGACCCCTACCACAAAACCTTAAAAGAGTGTCTTGCCAAGCAAGATCTCTAAAGAGCATCTGAGCCCTTTTTCATCCTATCTAGATCTCCAGGACTTATTACATGTGGTCCCCACAAAACTTTAAAAGAGTGTCTTGCCAAGCAAGATCTCTAAAGAGCATCTGAGGCCTTTTTCATCCCGTCCAGATCTCCAGGACTTATTACATGTGGTCTAGCAAAACCTTAAAAGAGTGTCTTGCCAAGCAAGATCTCTAAAGAGCATCTGAGGCCTTTTACGTGACTAGCACAACTGTCCAGATCTCCAGGACTTATTACATGCTACCCTTGCACAACCTGTCCACGGCCACAGAGTATCAACCTGATACTCACCATACATCGCCCTGATGTACATGATCATCCTGATCATCATCATTGCATCATCCTGATGCATGTCATCTGGAGCAACATCCTGAATCTCGTCATCCATGATCATCCTGATCATACAATGCATCCACCTGATGCATACCAAGTATCTACCTGATACATATCATACTACATGATCCACCTGATCATACAATGTATCAACATGATACATACACAAATACATGATCCACCTAATCATACAATGTATCCACCTGATATATATCAACATACATGATCTACCTGATCATACAACGTATCCACCTGATACATATACAGATACATGGTCCAAGCATCCAACATGATGCATATACATATACATGATCCAATTGATCATAACAAGCATCCAACATGATGCATATACATATACATGATCCAACTGGTCATAACAAGCATCCAACATGATGCATATACATATACATGATCCAACTGGTCATAACAAGCATCCAACATGATGCATATACATATACATGATCCAACTGATCATAAAAAGCATCCAACATGATGCATATACATATACATGATCCAACCAATCATACAAAGCATCCAACATGATGCATATACAGATCAGTAACTAGAGCATCGTACTAATGCTCATCATCCAGTGCTTACATCCATAGTCATGGGAAGGATCCTCCTCTCACCATGCTTGGAATGGCTTCCAGCAAATGTGTCCATCACTTCTTCCTCGAAGTGTCGTCAATCTGAAGAACACCAAGCCTCTCCCTGAAGTACTCAAACTTCACTCTAGCTAGTGGTTTTGCCAGCACATCTGCAACCTGCTCATCCGTCGCAACATACAGGAGCTTCTGGCTACAGGAGCAAAAGGGCTGGCTCTGTGATACATCCAGCATGAAAAAGGGTTGGCTCTATAGATGATGAAGACTTGCAGGCAGCAGGCCTACATCCAGTATGAAAAAGGACTGGCTCTGCAGAACTTCCTATGACGAGTAGATTGGAGATTGATTGAGATAGCAGCAGCAGTGACGATGACGATGATTCGATGATGATGATCCAGTGACAATGATCTAGAGAAGAAGACTTGTGCTAGTAGATCTTTGTCGAGAAATACCTTCCTAATTAAGAGGGAGTGTTGATGTATATGTAACTTCGGAATGTATTTCACATATGTATATTGTATTCCTATAGAGATGTTATTATTCCTCTATATGGAAGTGTCGTCATTTATATTGTAAGTGCCGTAACTTATACTTGATGGGTTATTAGACCACCTTGATGGGGTCGGCCCTGTATAAGTCATGTGGGTCAAAGGGTTATTAGACCACCTTATTGGGGGTCGGCCCTGTCAGCATTATGTTATGTGGTTAAGTAAAGGCCGACCTAGTAAAGGTTATTAGGCAAGTCAAGTCATGTATAAATAGAGTGCGGGAGGCACTCTATTTGATCATTCACTTTCTCACTCATACTCTCATTGGAGAGTGGTGCACTTGTGGAGGAGGAGAAGCTGCTGCTAGGAGGACTATGTCTTATGCTTGGGTTGTATCATTGCTCTATCTATCTCTGAGGAAGTTGTGGGGTTTTTCACCTTTATGGTTTTCCTCAGTGAAACTCTGTGTGTCTATTGTCTCTTGTGTGCTTGCATTATTATGTCCATGATTGATATGTTGTAGATATACTGTACATGTTATTCTCTCAGTTAAGATCCTAGATCAGATTGAAATTTCTGAAAAACTAACATGGGACCTCGGCTCAGGTATTGCACTCAAGGAGCTATTCAAGGAGAGCTAGTAAAAAGAAATTACTATAGTGGACATAAGAAATAGAAATTACACGATCTCCCTCATATTTACTTTTTACTTTGTATTATTCTTTTTTGTTTGTGGCCCACATAATATTTATTACTGTTTACTTTGTATTATTCTTTTTTGTTACTTTGTATTATTTTGTTACTTGACAAACATTCGACAAACGTTGCAAGATCTCCCTCGTATTTACTTTGTATTATTCTTTTTTGTTTATGGCCGACATAATATTTATTACTTTTTACTTTGTATTATTCTTTTTTGTTACTTTGTATTATTTTGTTACTCGACAAACACTCGACACATATTACAAGATCTCCCTCATACTGGACTGTAGAGCGCCTCTCAGTGCAACAACAACATAAGTAATTAAAACATATTTAAATTGAATTTTGCCTATATTAAACATTGAAGCATTTTTATGAATTTGGAGAATAGTTGTAAGATGAGAAGTTAAGAACTCTTATGAATAGTAAATTGCAAAAACATATTTAAATTGAATTTTGCCTATATTAAACCTTCAAGCATTTTTATGAATTTGAAGAATAATTGTAAGATGAGAAGTTAAAGACTCTCATAAATAGTAAATTGCAATTATTGATGAAAGCAATACACTTCCCAAATGGATAAATATTTCTCAAATAAATAGATAAAAGAATATCCAAAGATAATACTACTTAGTACAACAAGTATAACAATCTTAACATGTAAAAATATTTTTTTTCTAAACTTTAACGATTTAAAATAAAAAATATGAATTTAAATTAATTTGACTTGAAAGCAATTAAAACATAACATACCTCGTAATTCCAATCTCTTAAAAAAACTCAATTAAATATAATAATAACAAGACTATCTCAAAAACCAATAGAAACATAAGATAAACCTCATTACTTTTCTTAAGATATTGATATTGGTATTGAAAAGTTAAAAAAAAATAGAAATTGACAATAATTATTTAAAATAATAATAAAAAACAATTATATAGTAGATTTATTAAGTTATAAAAAAATTACATATAAAAACAATTAATTAGAATTGCTAAAACAATACTGGAAAAAAAAATCATTAAAATATGTTTTATAGTTTTTAAATGATCATCATTAAATTCATTTATGTAATGCATTTAAATAATGGATATTCCAAATTACAATGCCTACGGTGGGTGCCATTTTAATTGATTGATAAGCAAATAAATCAGCCTGGAGCACGGATAATAACAATCCAAATTAAAAATAAGACGGTCAGTTGATACTAATATGGTTTATTTTTCTTTTGATTCTAAAAGATGAACACATGAATAAGAACAATCAAAATTAAAATTAAGACGGTTAGTTGATAGTAATATAGTTTATTTTTCTTCTTTTACTTACTTGAGTGCTTCCTTAAATGTTGAGTTTTCATGTTTTCATGTTACTTGAGTGCACACTAGATGTTTAGAATGCATGTGAGCTTCCAAGTGTGTGCATGTAGGACCTTGAAGTGCACCTAGCACTGGCATGCATGGTATTGTACGTGCTAAAAAAATATTGAGGTTTTAAGGAAATGCCCCTTGAGCATGTCTACCAATGGAAATGAGACACTACGAGGGGCATTGTGTGCCTCGGTGTTGGGGCGCAAGGGTTACCATGTGTAAAGCCTCAAAGTTATAAACTATGTTAAACAAATCATCAAATTGCCATTCAAATGAACAAATAAAACTTAATAGTATTCACATCTTGTTTTCATAAATTTACATAAGCACAATGAGGTTTGAGGCTCATAACTAAAATATTTGTAGTAAATCCACTTATATATTTTTTTGAAGATGAACCAGTGACACTCCAACCTCTCACTCTCGCCGTCAACATCCATGTGAGTAACAACTTGTGGGGGATGACTCTTCTCCCAACTGATTCCCTTAGTCGATCCGACTGAGAGCCCTCAATCAATAAACCAATCCGACTAAGAGCCCCCAATCAAAAAACCAAAGCCACTTATTATTCATTTCCATTCATGAACCCAAGCTCCAAAGACAAACCCATGATGGTCAAAATGCTCCAAACCAAAGATGTCTTCATCATCTCCTCAACCTCACTTAAGTAGTTAGTCTTCATATCCATCTATGCAAAAATGTCATGCATAGACTCCACTTATCATCAAGTAATTACGCTTATATTTAATGATGTTGCTTTTAATTAGCTTTTGATTTATTCAATTTTTCCTCTTTTATTTCATTTAGGTAATTTCTTTCTTTTTTTACCTTTTCTTTTATAATAATTTAGTTAACTTATTATTTCATTATCATCAATATTATTTATTGTCTTTATCATTATTATTACTTACTATTACTTCTTTTAAGATCGCTCTTTTATTTTTCATCACCAAGTATATGAATAATTTAAAATACAGGGCTTTACATACTCCCCCACTTCAAGGAACGTCATCTTGAAGTTAACTTTAATTATGTTACTTATAGATTTTTACTTACTTCTCTACTCTTCATCTCAGTCACCCTTTGCTACAACTAGTGTAAGATCCACCCAGGTGACCACAACGTGCATTGAAAGTACACATAACAACTCTAGGGAAGTGAGAACATAACTCTAGTCATCTTCCCGACTTTCAACATTAGGCTTTGTTGCCAGCTGATATGCACCTCGGGGTTAACGTGGCAGAAATTTTCAAGCCACTGGGTGCATCCTTGGGGGAAAGTCTTGAGTCAAGAGCTGTCACCTGAAACTTGACTCCTCTGTCTAGGCCAACTCCTAGCGAAGCCAAGGGGGGTGGTCCCTAAAAAAGAAACTAAGGCTTTTAAGTTAAGTTACAAAAAAAAAGAATCTAGGAGTTTGAAAACAATACTAACACAAGAGCATCACATATGGATTAAACCAATAGTATGTAAATGATAAATCAATCATGACATGTAAATTCACTTAAACAAAATGATTTGTGAAGATATATCGATGCCGAGACCATAGAAGATGTTGTTGAAAAGGTAAATGTTGTGCAAATGGTTATTGATAGTTTAATTATTATTATGAGTGGATTATAATGGGTTAATTCTTTCTTTGGCCCACTCAAGAAGTTATCCTCTAGAATGAGTGCACTGCAACACTACTAGGTGTCCAACGGGGTGAGACATAAAGTATGCTTAGAATAGCACCCTGACTCCATAGTATGTTCAGTACAACCGCTCAATTTCAAAGATAAAATTCTAATGGATTTCCCTATTAAACTAGCCGCTAGTATCCTCTTTTTTATTGTTCCATAGATCAGGCAAGCCTACAATTGACAAGAGCATAAGGGGGATAAAGTCGAGATTCATTACTCTTTATTGCAAACTAAAAAGAAACTAACTTAAGTGATATGTGGCAAAGTTGTGATTAATTATTCCAATCTAAGAAAAGAAACTAACAAAAATTAGTAACTGAAAGCAAAAAGCAAAAAGAGTCACTCCACGGAAATGACACAGATCCTCGGGGGGAATGGCGTGTCGGTGCTATGTAGCCCACTTGCTTTTATTATTAATTTTACAATTTTTTAAAGGAAGATTCCTTTGGTCCTTTTAAATGAGTAACCAGAGGCTTACAAGTCTCATAAAAGTGACTTCAAGGAAAGTTAGGTGCTTTAGGGGTCTTGGATGGCCCGAATCTTCAAAAAAATGGGCAACACTTCCGCTTACCTGGCAAGAAAAATGAAAAAATCAGGGAGCTATTATGCACCAAATGTGCTAGATATGAATTTAAAAACATGAAAATTTAAGTAGTGAAAAATAGAAAATAAGCACAAGTACTTAAACAAAACTAGATCTACTATGAAAATATTGCTTTAGACTTCTAGATCTAGTTACATGCTTAAACAAATCATCCTTTAGATATTCCTTTAAAATAAAACTCATTTACTCATGCACGTGATTAACTATAACCAAAAAAATGTTTAATAAGAAGTGAAGGGGAGAGAGATAGAAAGAATGTTGGAAGCCTGGGAACTTTTTGGGTTGTGGAATTTGCTAGTGGAAAGTGGAGGGACTATGCTCTTCGGAAGTGCTTGAAAGTTGGAGGAGTCAGACAAGATCAACCATCCCTTAAATCTAGATACCTGCATCCACTTATGAATTATTACACAAAGAAATGGTTAAAAGCAAGGGTGTGTTGATGCCTGGAAAAATCCTTGCATCAATAGTAGGGATTCTCCCCAATGAACAATCCCAATTAGATCATTCACTGTTTGGAATAGGGAATCCATCTGGTTAATAGTCCGACTACCGTAGATGTCTTTTAATTAAACTTTACCGGTTGTGGCCCAACCCACCGTTTATATTTTATATTTAAGTATGCGTATGCAAGTGCGCTAATCTTAATAATGCATGACCTATAATTGACAGGTAGAAGCCTCACAAGTGATGCATAGGTTCTTACCTCTCGTCTTATCACTTATACCTTATCAATCAACTAACATTATCCTAATTTAACTAATCTATCCTTGCAAGGAGCAAGTTTTCAAAAGAAGAGTAATATCTGAGAATGCTTGTACAAATCAACAAGTAGCTATTGAAATAAAGCACTTACAATCACAACATAAATGATACACAAAGATAGCTTTGATAAAATCGAATTCCATTTATTACTCTTTACTACATAGACATTTGTATTTTGTAAAACAAACTAATAAAATCATTCATACCATTAGAATAATCCAACAAAGTAAGAAATATCTCATAGCATAAAGATGAACGCAGGATGAAATAATTTTGAGCCTTGATTCATGACATTCCATGCAAACTCCATGTAAGCTTTTACCCAGCAAAATAGTTCCTTCTCATTAGCGGAAAAATAATTTTCATACAAAATGTTACTAGCTTCTATTACACCAGAAAAAAGCCCCTCCTCCTTTCTCTTCTCTACTATTTAACTTTACAAGAAAATGGTCTTTACATGACTAATCATTTCACCTCCCCTTTAACTCTTGGGTTGTTGAATTTTGTCCTTTTGTGCTTGCTCAGCCAAAAATAGATAATTAAATACAAATTACATTACTCTGCTAGAAGGTTTTCTAAACTTGAAATATAACTATCCCAAAGATCAGTTTCATAAAATATTACATTACATTGTTGAGGCTCCAACAATTTCAAAGCAACCTCATGAGTGTACAACTCTTTCCCTATGTTTATTAACCCTTTAGCCAATGCCTTTTGGCTTTCTTCCAGAAAATGTGCATTCAGAGTTGCTTGTCCTACATGTTGTTGAATATCTTCTACAATAAGCACATTGAGTCCCTTGATGTATTCCAAATCCTCACTCAATTTGTTTCTCAACTCTGCTAAACGCTAATCTTTGGATAGTAATTCGTACATATCTTTAGAAATTGGAATGTGGAAATTTTCATGCGCTTGGCAGATATTTTGATAATTTCCTTCACATTTTGTAATGGGCCTTTGTATTTCATTTTGTACCTTTATGGAAGCCTTTCGACAACTTTCCAGAATAGCTATATCCAGTTTTAATCCAGCAGTTTTCTTCTTAGGAAAGTGATCGGGAAACTCCTGATTTTTTCCTTTCCAACCAATCAACTTCTTCACCTTGCTAAATGTGTCTATCAACTTCTGCTTTACAATGGTAGCATCTGCAGATATTTCTTTCATTCTGTCTATCATTCCTCTTAATTTATAAACTTCTTCTGTCACTAGATATTTCCAGAGACAAATCTGTTCTTGCACTTTACGAGCATGTTCATAAAAAGGTGTCATGTCTTGTTTCTGATCCTGAGCAATTTTGATATGCTCCATCAAAGATTCCTTTTCGCTCATCCATTCATTAACCTGAGATTGTAAAGATCCCTTTTCAATCATTAGGGATTCTACCTGTTGATTTAATTGAGTTTCTTTTTCGTCTAACTCATTGATTTGTGAATGAAAATCAGTTCATTCTCCTTCCATAATTACTAGTTTCACATTCAGAGAATCTCCTTCATCCTCAAGCACTTGATAATCCAGTAGTAGTTTTTCCTTTTCGGACTCTATAGCTTCCCTCTTTCTCTTCATTTCAATCCCTTCGCTCCAAGCTTGTACCAAATTATCTTTTAATTTCAACATTTTTAGTTTACTACATTCTAAATCATTAATCAACTTGTCCACATTATCTACATTGGCTTGGGCGACCGCGATATTCACTGAAGCAGTGAATTTAGGGTCTTTGTTGGTGCCTTCTACTAAGGTATTCTCTTGTATAGTTACAATATCAGGTTGTGTACCCATGTTTAATCTCTTTTCTGTTCTTCTTAGAATCGTCTTTCTTTTAGGATAAAAAACTATAGTGTCTAGCTTTGCCACAGAATGTTGTTTCGAGGGGGTGAATGGTGTGATCCCAAGCTCAGCAAATGGGATATGACGTGGAGATGACCCCCTATGAGTGGTACCTCCAAATCAGCAGGTGGATCTATGTCCATATCTTGTAAATTTTGATTTTCTTCATGGATCTTCTTGTCTTCCACAACTTTCTTGATCCTTTCTTCTTCTTCTCTTTGTTTCTCTAACTCAGCTACCTCTTGTTCTTCCTTTCTTTGCTTTTCTTGCTCGGTAGTTTTCTCTGTTGCCTTTTCTTGCTCTTCTTTCCTCTAGGATTCTTCCTCTTTCTTCTTTCTCTCTTCCTCTTGCTTCCTCCTTGCTTCTTCAGCTGCCAAAGCCTCTTCCCTTGATTTTTGTTGCTCTGCTTCTTTTTTCGTTTCTTTCGTCTGACCCGAACTCGTTCCTTCTTTCCTACCAAACCATTTGTTCAAGTATGCCATGTTGTTTACTCTTCTATATACTTCCTCGTCTTTCAAGAAGTGGTCCGTATACTTGAAATTTATCTTGCACGAGGCGCAATGTTTAGCTACCTTCTGCAACTTGTCATTTCTAATAAAAATATTTTCCCCGAAATGATATGCCTCTAGGTCTTTCACAAAAATCTCTGCTCCTTTTACCTTAGTAAACTTGTACGCCCCAATGGTAAAAGGAAATGGAGAATAAGAAGCTTTCTTGTTTTCATTTAAGAAATGTCCGGCCCTGTTTATGAAGACTTGCCTTACAACTTCCATGTGTACTATGTAATCTGTGACATATATTGGCATTAGAGAAGGAATTTTGGTACCCCCATACATCCGAATGTAGGTGCCTTCTAGGGTGAAGTAGTAATATCCATATTCGCTAATTACTGCCAATGCATTGTCCAATGGGCAATTTGGTTCTTCATTAAAAATCAGCTTATAGAAAGGAATTATGAACTCCTCGCATATGAGCTTGTAAAAGCTTGCATGCTTGTGAGCCCACATAATCTGAGAGGCGATGTAGAGTGGAGTCTCATCTGGGACACAATAACATCCCAACTTATGGAATGGGTTTCTTATCAAAATGCAATCAATTAGACAGGAAGACATGAAAAATTCTGCTTTCTTCTGTGTCATGCCTCCTTGGGCTGCGGACACTGTTGCAACCATACTTTCTAAAATAATGTCCACCCAATTGAAAATAGTACAATGAGAAGCAACATGGTACATGATTGGCACCCAACTGAGCTTATATACATTCGCTTTTTCTCTCCCAAATATCCTGCTCAACATCATTGCTATAATTCTAAAAGAGGTCTTTAGATTCTGCGAATCATGCTCCCTGATAGCTTTATGCCTTAGCTATTTTCCCGGTATAAGCATCTTCTTGGCATACTCTGAATGATCTATGTTAACACCTTTTATCCAATCATCTGTCATAAGGATTTTTGGAGCATGTAACTTGTAGGATGTGCTTATGTGAGCGGGTTGAAATGAAGCGAACCCTTTCCCATTTGCTCTCGCCACGATCATAGATTTGACATCTATATGAGGTAATATCCATCCTATCACCTCCGAACAAGGGAATAAATCTGGGCGAGTCGCATCCTTATGAAGACTTGACTTCTTTATGTTTTGATAAAACATCATTTCTTCAATGGAAGCATCATGCACATTCTGGTCTCGGATAAGGTGATATAGCTCACCCCATTTGTACTCGTAGACTATTTCGGTTATCGCTTTAGTGTCTTCAAATAATGTCTCCATCACGCTTTCTGGTACAATTTCAATGTCTGAGTCAAATTCTGTAACTTTAGCTTTGCGTTTAGAAGCCCTCTTGATACATTTCTGAATCCTGCGATCAAAACAGTGTTAGTGTATAAATAGCATGTTAACTTTAACAAACATAATATTGTCATTCTTCTCCAGTAGTTCATTAATAGCAACTAGATGCAAGCATACTAGCAATAAATATATAACATCATTCTAATGGAGCACACTCATGCAACAAATTCTAAATTTAATAGCTTATCCAGTATGCATTTATTTGCAAGAAAAGCATATGAGCTAGGTTTATACTTCCATTGAACTAACGGCCATATCAAACTCAGGGTTCGAGCCAAACCATGCTTCTCTTGATGATATTTTGGGCCAAGCGCCAAAGTTAAATCATTCTAGGGTTCAAAATAGAGAGTTTCGGTTCGACATCTTGTTGAAGGAGATTCCTTCGCCGGGGTTTTAGGATGTATTTTCCCCATAACGATACAGACTTAACAGAAAAAAATGTGAGTAAGACAAATGAAAACGACATGGATTAGCATGCATTTGGAAGAGTCAAAACTGAATACGTAAGGACTATGAAAACCAAATTCGTTTCTCAAATACGCGGTTCACTGGTTGAAAATAGTCCAAGGCCCGATATATTTCCAAAACATACACATATTTGAAGGTGAGGCACCTAGGATTCATACTACAGGCTTTGGGTTCACTCTCTCCTTATTTACTCAGAAGTATTAACAAGCTCCAGGGCTTGAAAGCACAAAAACTAGGGCGTGAAACGATGGTTAAACTCGTTTCGCTACCAACTTTTATAATGCCATTCCTACACAAACAGGTGTGACAAAATTATTTGATACAAGAAAAACCTACTTGGCGGTGTTCTAATGAGTTGGCGATCCACAATAGGAAGACTCCAGGTGTCTTCGAGCTTATCCTGACAAAGATTCGCTATACTCTTGACCAAATGGCGTTTGCATATGTGTAATATGTGAACAAATAAAAAAACACTTTCCCTTTTAAATCAAGGGTTAACCCTAGTGTTAAATGTGCATTATATTTTGACGACGTACTAAAATGGACTTCAAAAATTTATGTTAAAGTTCAACCTCTTTCAGCGCCCAAAATTTTATCTCTATCAGTTTTGGATCAAAAATCCTTTTAACGTCAGTTCTATTTTGGGTCAAAACAACCTTTGACTCCAATCCCATTTCAAGTTAAAATAGACTTTAATGTCGATCCTAATCTCGGAGCAAAAGGAATTTTGGCACCAGGCCTATTTCGGATCAAAACTACGTTTGGTGCTGGGCTATCTAGTGTCAAAACAGATTTTGATGCCAATCGATTTTACCCTGGTCAGTTTTGGCGGAAAAGAAACTTTAGCGCCGATCTCCAATTCCGGAGCAAAAACAATTTCGTGCCGTTGCGTTTCAGACGTAGATCCATTTTACGTCGAGTTACTTTGGACATATCGCCAAAAAACCAAAAATGTAACAATCTATTTGACTGAATATCGACGCTTTGCAATGACTGTTTCGGCGAAAATCCTGTTTTGTTCTGACTGTTTTGGCGCAAAATCAAATTCTACTCCGATCGCAGAAAAGCGTGTTTTCTTTCAATTGTTTTGGCGAAGAATCAATATTTGTTCTAACTATTTCGGGGAAAAGTAAAAATTGTTCTGAAACATGAAAACTTGAAAAACTATTCTAAGTTCAATATTTTTCGAAGAACGAAAAGTGTTTGAAATAAAAAAGAAGATAAATCCCAACAATGCCTTCGTAAATAAAAACTTAAAGGAGGGGCCCTATAATTTTATGCAAATTTTGGGGATAAAGTTGCAGCTGCAACAAGGTGTTAACTATAGAAGAAACTTGGAAGACATGAATTTAAGCAAAAATCACATGTACTTCTAGGAGATCTAATGTAACTAAGAAGTAAGGAATAATCAAGCAAGAAATTCCTTACCCTACTAAGAGATAACTCCCCTTGCAAGACCACGGAAAACCAGACTAGTACAACAAATATAAACAAATATTGATTACCTCATAAGCTATGCAATGTTCATCCACACACAATGATGCCTAACACTATAGATTTGCCTCCAAATCCTTCTATTATTCCATAAAATATTACAAGTTACAAGTACAAAGCTTGAGCATCCTTTCGGTCCTCTGACCATGAGAAAAAGAGAGCCAAACACTTGCTTTTATAGCAAAAGAAGAAAAGGGGGGGCATTCCTCACTTGGAATAGAGGGCGAGTTCCTTGAGATAATTGTGGGATTGATTGAGAGTTCACATCATGGGATGGGCGCCACTCTCATGAGGTGTGCCCCCCTTCCTTTGGGATGATCTCCCAACTAATAACAAGCTTCCAACTCAAAAACTGTGCCCCCTTGATGAGAGAGTGCACCCTCCTCTTGTGCAGTTAACTCACCACCTCTACCAAGTCGCTCAACCACCAAATTCGATGCCAAGTTAACTCTCCCTTCATTGCTAATCAACTCCCCACCACTCCGGACATGTCCCTGACACGTTTCCTTTGATTGAGGGATGCTGATTTTTTTACTTTATTATGTCTTTTTGGCCATTTAATTGGTATTTTTTGCCTTTTTCGAGAGATAATCAAATTTAGTGATAAATAATCACAAATTTTCTCTCAAAAGTGGATGTAGGAGGTTAAGTGGGTGCTCCGGGTTAGAAAATGAGCTCCCCAATGGAAAATTCCACCTCCTAACACCACTTTTATGATTTTTAGTTTTTTTACATTAAAAACATTAAAAAATTGCTTGTTTTCCAGGAAATTTTTTATTGGCAAGAAACTAAAAAAACCTAGGGGGACCTAGTGCATGTTCACATGACTAAAAAATGATGACTAGCATGGTAATATACATTGACACCTAGACTTTAATAACCTCCTAAGGCCTAACCACCAAAACGACTACTCTAGCTTTGGAGGATTGAGTGAAAAACTTGAAAAGTATAAGTCGTTGAAGAGAAACAAATAATTAAGAAGGAAAAAGCACTCTGAAGTAGCGGATTGATGTCTAATACCTAGGAAATCGAAGTCTTTTACATAATCCATCGTGCTATGTCAACCATTACAATTACCCCAAGGGGGTATGAACATGCAAAATATTGAAAAAGGGGCCAAAATGGCCTGCATGGACTTTTGAACACTGATTATGAACAAGAGACTTGTTCACACTTTGGAGGCTCACTGAAGAAATCCAATTGAATACAAATTAGGTGGTAACATCTGTCTCCAATTGTGGGACATGTGCTCGATCTGATCTTTATACAAGGAGAGGATGCGAGAACTCTAGAATCTATGGTTTCCTGTAAAAACATCTCAACTTGACAAACCAAACCTTCAGTAGCACAAGTTTTATAAAGGCCAATGAACCATAAGTTGCAACATTTATTTGAAAAAAAAAACTTAACTAATGAAAAGGATTATTAGTCATAAGTACAGAAAACGAAAAATATAGAAAGTAAATGCTCACTTTGAGTAGCTTATTTTCCTGCTCTAAGCATGACATAATCAAAATGTTAAGTGAAAAGATAAAACCAATGCAACAATCTTAAAATTTTATCAGTATTATATTCTCTTGTGTTTGGTTACCAGCCAAAACAAGGATACCTTTATTAGGAAATGCAAACCTACGTGATGATTCAGGATAGGAGGGTTGGATGGGAGATCATAATCATGTGAAATGTCATTGAACTGCCTCCCAAACTAGCTAGTCCTCTTGCAGGCTTCTTCTATCCAAGATTGGATAGGACTGATGTACCAATCTGTATGATGAGGCAAATCAACCACTCCATCATACTTTTCCAAAGGGCTTATCGGATGATAACTTTTTGTGTAATCGCCAAGTTGCTCAAAATCATAAGGAACCTTTGCATGTGAAGATGAAGGTTGAGATTGATCTTCCATTGAATGCACACATCTAACTCTTCAGTGCATTGCCTCTCCAAGTGTAAGGGTTGGCATGGTTAGGGGAGACTGATGCAGAGAATGCTGCTTTCTAGAACACATGAAGTTATGCCTCAAATGTTGATGGTTGCACTCATGTCACTTGACTTGTAGCTTGTGAAAATTATGTTATAATAATGCAAACTTGATAGAAATAATATTTGTCTTAAGTTACCATTTAGCATGGGTTAGATTGTAAAGAAACATCTCCTTTGAGTTGGGGAAAAACTATACATGTGAAACACTAAATTAACATGATCTAATAAATTTGCAAATTTAACACTCATGGTCTCTCTATTCTTTATGATAAGTTTTGTCCATTTTTTTATAAGATGTAAATTTGATTGAAATATACAAAGAAGATTTCAAACATTAAGTAAGACTCAATGGTCGTGACATCAAGTTGGGACTTGATCCGATCTTGGGGGGCCCTTCTGAGCATACACTATCGTTGGAACTAAGGACCCACCTCAGATCTAAAGGATATTACACTCTGGCACATGCGGTGGGGCTATTCAAGGGGGGATGGCCTCTTTGGATAACGGCTACACAGCTGGGTTTATCTGGCACTTTGGGATTGGAATGGGAGGCATATATCAGGCCTTTTTATCTTTCAAACATTCATTTATCTGATGAGGCTGACAGATTGTCTTGGTCGTGGGATGTGGCTTCTGGTAAGGCTACTGCAAAATTGGTCTATGAAGCATTGTTTGCCGATTCCCGTGATGTTACCTGCTGGTGGGAATCATATATCTGGAAGTTGGTCATTCCTCTCAAAATCAAGTGTTTTATCTGGCTTGCGTTATCAAACCGGATCCTCACTTGGGATAACTTATGCCGTCGTGGGTTCTGTGGACCGGGTTGGTGTCCACTCTGCTGCAGGTTGGAGGAGACGGTGGATCACCTGCTATCGACTTGTACTTTCATTAAGAATCTATGGGAACAGGTTGCTTATAGATCTGGCGTGCAATTTCATTGGGGTGAGCATACATTATGCGATTGTCTGGAGGCTTGGACACGCCTTCACACTGATTGTGTTGAACTTCCTTTCTTTATGATCTGGGAGGTTTGGCATGCTCGCAATGCATGCATTTTTGAAAACCTGAAACCCCACAGTGCCACTTTATGCTATAAGATCATTGCAGCACATAAGGAATACATTTCAATATTTGGTGCGGGTGTTGGCTTGAAGACACGGATATTGAAAAATTGTTTGGCTCCCCCTATCTTGGTATTTCCTTATGGTTTTTTCGATGGGGCCGTTGTTCGCTTGTATGGCGTTGGGGGTGCCGGGGAAACTATTCACATTTCCAATACTACCACTGTTCATTATTGGCTAAATCTGGGTAATGGTTCAAATACTCGAAGTGAGATTTGCGCCCTTTGGCTCTTACTGTTCTGCGCCCGACAAAGGAAGATTTCTTCCCTTGTTATTTATGGCGACTCACAGGCTATTATCTCTTGGGCTAATGGTGCTTCTTCCCTGAATGTTCTCCTGCTCAAACATTGGTTGGAAGCGGCTCGCAAGCTCATTCTTGAATTTGAGCACATTCACTTTGAACATATCTTCAGGGAGGTGAATCTGGAGGCGGATATGCTCTCTAAGCGGGCTCTCAACTTCCCGCCTGGGGTCATCATGTGGCAGGAATGGCGGGATGATTTGCTATTTTCACATGGTTCCCATTTGTTACATTGGACTTGAGGCTGTTTGTCTTTTTTGCTCATACTTTTTGTCTTTCCATATGGGATTTTTGCGGCTTGTTACTTATATGACTTGTAGTTTATATGTGCAGATTCTTGATTATGCTGCGTCCAATTACTTGTTGGGCATAGCTATATATACTCTTATATTTTTGCGGCCTTATATCACCTTCTTGCAGATGCTGTAGCTCAGATCGGGTGTAATATCCGTATTTCACCCCTCCTTGCTGGGGTGACTTTGATATTTGTTGTATGTGGATATTTATATTTTGGACTTTTTAGGAGACGCTTATACTTTTGATGATGTGGCATTTGTATTTCTGATATTACTGGATACATAGCAGTTTGCCTTATGGGCGTTGGTAGTTTTTTGTTGACTGTTTTAGACAGCCTTCATGTTTTCATGTTGATGATATAACCGGTTTGTTCCGGGGATTACTACTGGCAGATTTGTATGTTTTGGACATGGACTGACAATTGGACATATTTTACTATTTCGCATATTAATAGTAAGTTATATTTTTCTGTGAAACAAGTAAGACTCAATAAAAACATATTATAAATATTAAACTACTTATAAAATTTATTTTAGTAGTATAAACATTGAAAAGAAGATTTCAGACATTGAACTAAACTAGTGTCATATTATCAATCTTGAAATTCTTATTAAATTTACATTGAAATTTGCATTTCGACAGAACCTACTTTTATTGAAGTAGATGAAAGTATCAACCTTGAAACTGAAAATTCAAATTGAATAAGTTCAAAAAAGGTTAAAGTCGTGCCACGATAGGCTTAATTTTAAGAAAACTCTGAATTTCTAAAAGTTGGGCATCAAGAAAAGAACAGAAAAAGATATAGACAAGTTCCCCTCCTTTCAGATAAACCTCTCCTCCACAAGATAATTCACATAGGAAGCCTTGCCAGCTGACAGTGACAAACTGCTACCTTCCAACGACAGATATCCATCTTACATTCACAAATGTAACTGAAATGGTGCAGTTGGAAGTACAGAACTAAAGAGGGGAAATGACGTGATCAACAGAGGACTCAGGTTGACAAATCTCAGACTCCAGATCCATTTTCTTCTCTGTTCGCTTTCTCTTGAGCCTCTCTTTCCTTTTATCATCCTCGCTCTCATCAATAAATCTGGCAAATGATTTCAGAAACCTCGCTGTAGAGCTTATGGCATGGGAATGATACTTGGAATCCTCAATATCTCTGTTAGCATAACGACGGAACAGGAATATCATGCGACAGAAAAATATAAGCAAGGCTATAAAACACACAATTCCAGTCACTAAGAAAAGGCCCCAGAAAATCTTCAAGCCAAACTTATCGGAGTTGACTTGACTGCTCTGTGTATCACATGCTTCCGTTTTCAACCACTTATCATGAATTCTCTGAAGTTCCCCATTCTCAGAGAGGGATAGGATTGCTGTGGACATGTCAGCTGTGAACAGAGTGTTCTTTCGAAAAGCCTGTTGATACGAACAGAGCTATTATCACACTTTTCATACTTCAATAAAGAAGAGTAAGATGACCAAACAAAAGTTAGAGAAAGGCTACTTACAAATCCCCATTTTCTTTTCGCAAATTCTCCACCCACAATTCTGAATCCACATTGTTTGGATAAAAACAACTGAACGTAGGGAAGCTCGTCCACAACCGCTGCTACGCCTCCTTTGTTTGGTCCCAGAGTCAAGGATCTAGCATAGCTCTCAGGCGAATCTAAAGGAACTAGTCTGGATTTGGCTATATTGAACTGTTCTGACAGATAGTTTTTAACAAATGATCCTGTTTGATATCCTATTCGTGAATTACTTGTTACTAAACCATGAATTCCTTGAATTGTTGGTGAAAGCTGCTGCGCTGTGAGGATTGCTGATAGACTTGCACTATAACTTGACTTAATAATTAAGACCACAAATAGCCATATGATCAGCACTGCTCGTCCCAGAATGCTCACAGTTTCCCCTGCACCAATACAATATGTATTTTGCATCATATTTGATTTCTTTTTCACAAACTTGTTAACACAACTTATTTTGGACACTCGCAAAAACAAGGCCTCCTAAATTTATTTCGACAAAATATACCTTTCCATTACTGCTAACCTTGTGAAGCTTCATCATTCTCACTAAATCTGGGTAGTTTCATACATTTTAAGCAGATCAATCCCATGAAACTATAAAACAATCCAATGATCATTCTCACTAAATCTTAGTAAGTTTCATACTTTTTAAGCAGATCAATCCCATGAAAGTATAAAGCAAACCAATGTGTTTGCAGGGAAAGCTAAAAGTCCTCAAGAGAAGAAACGACAAGAAAGATTACTCACCTTGCGAAGAGAACATCGTAGAGAAAGCGAACCTGAATGAAACAATATTGCGTTGTGGTAAGCCATTTCATCTTTTGCAGGTAAAAAATACTACTTCAAATGTATCTATAGCACCAACTCTTGTCACACAAGGTATATTGTGTAGTTTAAATGAATGCCAAACGAGGTATATTATGTGGTTGGAGTGACTGAGATTTCCAATTTTCCATTTGATTTGCAAACATCTCCTACTTATTCTCAAGTGAGTTTATCCTGTACAACTTTCAAAAGTTCACATTCTTCTTGCATTAATTCGATAATAACAAGCTTTTATGGAATATAAAACATGATACAACTAGCACAAAGAGGAAATTTTAAAACCATGGGATTTTCAACTTATTATTAATTTATTAAAGAATATATACCAAAAGGTTATGTTTGCATACATGTGGAATATAAGTAGTTGTGCTTGGACTCATATATGAGTACAAACTCTCAGATCACGACGAAAAGATCTATTTAGGTTCAATCTTAGAATAGCTTGACCAAATCTCAGAACAGTTAGACAATTTTGTAATATAATACATGCAAATGCAGTTCAATCTTAATTGTATGAAGTTCGCAATCATAACAAGAAAAATCAAATTGAAGTTACACAGAGATGTTTGACACTGCACATACCAGAGAACATTACAAACTTGCTGCTTTGGCTGCCCTCGAAACTCTTGGTTACTTCTATGCTCCAGAATCCATACAACATTTCCTATGATGAGGAAAAAAGCACCAGTCGTACACCACATCTCTAGTGTAAATGGACGTAGGAAAGCCCATGCATTGGAATCTATCTCTCTTACAGGAACAACCACAACTAGGCCTGATTCTAGATAAGGCTGTGTGAACTCCACAATCTTCCACCGATGTGTCAAAATCGCAACATCTCCTATGACTGCATCAAAGTTCTGCAGGAGTTCAACTGTGAATAGCTGCACTGATGTAGTATGCATATACTTACTTTCAGACTACATGATAAATTATCTGAGGCTGTGTAAGAATAGTTGTGACGTGAGGGGAAACACATTTTCACATCAACAATTAGGTCACCAACCAATTTAGGAGTCATTAAAGTTTAACGCATACCAACCTGTAAATTGACCTGCTCTACGAGATCATCATAATTGAGTGTAGAATTCCCCGTTCCATAAGGTTTAAATGTATACCGAACCATATAAGGAATCAAATTCACTGCAGCACTAAACACATCAATACAAAATCCTTCCACCTGGTTGCTACCATTAACTGCTAGAAATTCTTTGTAGTTTGTCTTTTTAGGCACACCAATAACAAGTTGCTTTCTGTGCACCCAACCCCGTGGCATTGTTTTGCTTTCACCGGGCCATATAATATCAGAGATTTTTCGCTTTATATGATACTGATCACCGCTGATGGCAGCTGTATTTTCTGGAGGGGTAACTGATAAGCCTGTTTGCTTTGACCAGTAACCAATGCTGCGGAAGCGTACACCAGCTATATTGATAATCTCAAAAGTTGAAACCATCAAGTCCCCATTTTGGTCTAGCTGTACAGTACCTGCAATGCCGTTGAAACTACTTTGTAGTATTATATTTCTTAACTGTGCTCCTCCTTCAAAGATCTTCAGTGTTGATAGTTCTGACTTGCTATCTCTCGCACTTGATAGAGTACATTGTTCTGCAAAAGAGACCTTCCCTCCTTGGTTCAAGTAGGTATTGAGAGAATGAGCAATCATCAAGATACTGTCATAGGCATACAATCCAAACGCATTCAAGGAGACATTAACCATCTTTGCTGTCTGTAGATTTTTCCATCTTTTTGTCAACACACGCTGCTGTCCTGAACTTGGAGTATGTGGACGCAGGCTAATTAACCCTTGAAGCGAGTTCATGGCGTCTGCTTTAAGTAGACCAGAATCTAAAACAGAAGAAAGCCAATCTGTGGCTATCCAGACATAGCCGGTGCTCAACATTCCAATGTTCATAGCTTCAGAAATAAGTTTAAGACCAACATCTGAATACATATGGACTACAAAAATTCGCGTATCCATTGAAGTCAATCTTACCAAGATATTACTCATTTCGCTTCGGCCAACGCCAGGAGCCATAGCTGCCTTTTTGCTAATCTTAGCTCCCCTAATTGCCAGAGCATCCCCTAATGTAGAGATTCCATTTCTCCCATAATCATCATCTATATACACAGCAACAACTTCTTTTCAACCACAAGAATACACAAAATCCGCAATTGCTGCCATCTGAGAAACATCACTGTGGGTCATACGAATAAAATAAGGGTATTCATATGATGTCAAAGTTGGATCAGTGGCGGCAAAGGACAAAAGTGGTATTTGAAGTCCATTTGCTATATGAGATACAACATGAGCAAGGACAGAGAATTGTGGGCCTATTATTGCCACCATGTCTTTTTCCATTAATTCCAAAGCTGCATGAAGACCAACCCCAACCATTGCATGAAAAGTATGAAGAGTATTAGAAACTTTGTTTTTCAACTATGCAGTAATTAACATTAAATTAAATTTTACTGGAAAGCTCTAACGCTAGAAAACTGGCAGGGTTGGAATTTCAAATCCAATCCAGTCTTCAAATGGTGTTTTAAGCATTTTATTTAAGATATATAATGGTTTAGTTTGATATCTTACTATATTTGATGAGCAATTTGTTTGTCAAATTTCATTCTTATTCAAGAGTTTGCCAAAATTTAATCAATTTAATTAAAGTCAATTGCAATAGCTGCATATAGGTGCATTGTAGGGAAAATGTAACAGTGATATAAAATGCTAACAGCTGAAACTGTTATTTACTAAATTCAAAAGACGTTGTCTAAAAACATAACAATTTGCACTTTCCTGGCGGGAATTTGGCAATTCAAAGAAGGCAGAGTTCGGATTGATCCAGAATTTTGATAGATTTTTTGAGCATTTAGATCGGTTTAAAATGGGGTAAAACCCAAGGCAAAGTTCTATAGAGGAACTCTACCACTACACCCTTGGAACTCTGCCCCCACCTAGAATTTTCACCTGATACATAAAGAAACTCCGCCAAAAAAGGCCATAAAAAAAATACAAATCCTTGTGATTTTAGACAACGTCAATTCAAAAGGAAAATATACCATTCTTTCAAGTATAATGAACGTTGAAAGTTTACTGTATTTTCAAGCAGACAAACCGTCCAACTCAATTGACCATATAAATGATCACAGATGCATTAGGTTTATAGATTTACATCAAAGTAGAAGAACTTTACAAATTCATACATTTTCAGGTTTGCACATGCAATCAATGCCCACTTTCTGGCCAAGGAATTAATATAACTGCCAAAGGTTTTATAATGGAAGCATAATTGATTCGGAACCTAAGTTTCCACGTGCTCTTATTAATTAATATAAATTCCGCACAAAACGATCAATATTAGTAGAGTGAATAATTCAGTACTAATTATCGCTGCAAGTTACACAAGGCTTTTTATAAGCTGCAGAAAAGATTGTGCATCTTAATTCCACATACTGCAAAGTATCAGAACATGCAAACTCATTGAACAGGTTAAACCATTGATCTACGAGAAAAATTGTTTTCTTATATCCAAAAATCTAACTTGTTTTCTTATATCCAAAAACCTAAGCATTAGATTAGAAGCATAATTATTCATTTTAGTTTTCATTTTCTTATACAAATCATAAAGCATTTCCTTAAAGGTCATATTCATGTCACCCAGAGCATTTCCTTTTCCTGTACAAATCACTGTATTAACAAATTTTACAAATTGTAGACTCAACTTTTTCAACTTTCATGGAGATCATTGCATTACAGAAAAAGCCTTGAATGTTGACAATATATCAAGTTTCAAGCAAAATCTTGGAGGTCGTTACATTACAGCCAAAAGCCTTGAATGTTGACAATGTATCAAGTTTCAAGCAAAATCTCGACAACGTATCAACAGAACTCCTTTTCATTTACCAATATAATTTTCCTTTTAAAACTACCCACCCACCCGACCAAGGAATCCCTGGTACATCCATATACGGAGATATACTTTCAAATTTGTAATGCCTTACTTTAGTTTCCAGGGCACTAATGTGTTGAAGAGGATTTGAAAAGCATGTCAGGCTACTCATCTAAGGTGGAATTTTCGTGGGTTTAGACATAACAGGGATTTTGATAACGGCAGCATTTTAGGAACCTAGGTTCTCTTGGCAGGATTTATAGTAGGCTTCTTTCCAAGAAAAGGATTAAGCAAATGGAAAAGAATTGCGGGTTCCAGAGCATCTTAGTTGGGTTCTCGTGGAGGGACACTTCCAGTAGGTTCACTCTCAAATTTCAATAATAAGCATAAGCCCACCTAGCGGGAAATAATTAATTAATTGATTCATTGAACAGATTTAAAGCTGCTATGGATGGGGAACGAGCCAATGTGGAAAAATCATATTTGGCCAACTGGTAAATATATCGTTTACTTGAATCGTGTTTGTTATATAATTCAACTGAGCCAAACCCAGTATTAATGTGAAATTGAACTCTAAATGGTTGACCGTAGATAATGAATAAGAATGGTGAGTGAGGATTAATCCATTTGGACAACTCCGGGTGCCTATAAACTCAGGGTGTTTGGGTGGCAGGCTTTTGGTCGAAGGCCTGGATAACAAACATACACTGGATGGACCTGGCCTGACTGATGGTGGCATCTACAATGGCAAGAAAGAAAATATTAGAGACATATTTTGGGATTGCAAGTTCACCAGACCACAATGGTCTTATACAGGACAGTGGGTTCATGATATTTTCTATAGTCCCAGACATTGGAGGACATCTCTTACGGTGAGCATGTAAGAAGATGACGTGATGGCTTTGGCATGTCCTCTAGATCACAACTTTATGCTATTTATGGAAAATGAAATGTAAAGCTAATTGTGAAGATTCTCAAAAGGATTTCAATAGAATGGATTTCGAGGATTTTTTTAGATGGCTTAGCAACTCAAATCTATGTTAAACGCCTTTTACTTAGAAAGAAAGTACAATACATCCTCTAATATGGGAGTTCAGTCTGATGTGCTTGCCTTCTTCAGTGTGAACACTGAAGACGAAATTCAATGTTGTGAGCAGGGTAGGAATTTCAAATCAGAGACACCTGTCACAATTGATGGTAATAACAAACATTTTTTATTTTTTTAAGCCATTTTGTGATGGTTTTGATACATTGTTGGCCGTATTTGACGGGTAAATTGCTCTTACTCGTCAAATTCCATCACTGGTTGTGAGGGTGTGGACTTTGTGCTTTGTGTTGTTGTCTTAATTATATTAATAGGTGTTTATATTTTAGAATTTGAGGTGGAGTAGCAAATATGTTTTTTCTAAATTGAAGAAGGATGAGACAAGTATACTATTAAAGATTAATTTTATGAAAGTTGTTTAGAATTAGAAATAAATAATATCAAAAAAAAATATAAAAAATTGAATTGTCTAACAAGGAGACGAATTCTCTAACTCCCAACTGGCTATTTCAAATTTCTTCTAAATTTGAACTGGATTTCTTGCTAAAATAGCCCAAAAAGTTGCTAAATTTGAACTGGATTTCTTGCTAAAATAGCTCAAAAAGTTGTTTAGTTAGATGTTTAATGTATATGGATAACTTGTGACCTATCAATGTTCACCAAACATAAGTTGAATAGCTGTACTCATCGCCACTCATGATATGAATAACAAACGTTTTCAAACTAAAGTCTTCATCGTTAACTACCATTTGGGCGAAAGCTCAGTGCCTCAAGCAAATGATCATATATTAGTAGTGATTATTCAAGAAAACGAGTCAGCAATCACAATGTCTACAATCTCCACACAAAAAATTCAGACTCCAAAAATAGCATGGCAACTAGTATGGTATGAGAATATAATTAGAAAGAGGATGTTTCCTAATGGGATTTATTTGCAATTGTTATTTAATGCCTCAATTGTCATACTTTCTCATATATTCAGATACCTCTTACACTGTTCTGTCATATCTTCAGATACCTCTTAAACTGTTTTGTCTATGTTAATGAGGATTTCACTGTTACTGGAAATACTTCGTTATTAATAAATTTTGAGAGGGGATTTGCTTTTACTTGTTTTATCTCTCTTTATTGTGGTTAATTTATTCCTATGAGGCCTCTTCGTAGAAAATTCAGTTTTGCTACTTTAACCAGAAATATTTTCACGCCATACCAAGAAGCCAAGGACCAGTTTGCACAAATTGTAAAGGTCTGAGTAACCGTAGAGTTCGAGATTCAGCACCCAAATCACTCTTAAGGTTCTCAAATCCTTTTAGGATTTATTTCCAGAATGTTTTCTATGTGTAACTTGTGCTTTTAGGATCTATTTCCAGAATGTTTTCTGTTTTAAAAACCCTAATTTAACGAATCCCCCAAAGTCTAAAATTTTGAGAGCTGCACTTGAGCCCACTTTCACACAAACACTTCTGGTAAGTTTAGCTAAAGGTAAATTTCTAAAATGTTGCATCTTAATTCTTGCCTACAATGCAACGGTGGTTTGTGCCATGTGTGCAGCGTTCCCAATAATCAAGCAATCGCTGATTCCTTGAACCATTCATTCATAGATACGAAGCACAAGAGGAATCCAGAGTTCTCAAATAAAAATTAAGCTTGGTTGTAAATACAAAATAAAAGGTCGGCTTAACAAAGTTTAGGTTGCGAACCTTCTGCAGTTCCTACTAAGGCATTGCAATTAGAGTCGACCATAGTAAGCACCAGCTCTGTCCCCTTCAGCAAATTCTCATTGCTGTTAACATCGTTCACAGCCAATTCTATAGCAGTCTTTGCCACACTTCCAATTGTAGAATTAAATACTAAAAGAGCCCCGATATTTACAAATGCAGGCCTTGTACTGCGAACGTTGCTGGCATTTCCATCCGTGTTCGTGCAATAACTCGGAATCAATAATACAGAGAATGCTACTGCCAGAACGACTAGATAATCCTGGCATTGCAGCAAGTGGCGCGTGTTAAAGCATTATGTTCAATGTTCCAACTTTGATAAAAACAAAGATTGCACCGCATAATTATGAATGACAAATACAGGCATTCTGATATCCTACCATCGAGTAAGAGTCAAGATGACGAGGAGGTCGCATCAGCACATTTGCAGGCCAAATAGATTTAAACAGCAAATTTCTAGTCCAAAACAATTTCTGTTTACAGTGAAAATCAAAACAGAAGTCTCACTGGTTTGGAAGCATTAGACACTTTTAATTCGAAAACGAATGGCAGAAGGAAGAAAATTTCAAGTGAAGAGTTGCAAAAATTTGATACCTAAAGCAAGCAAGCTTCTGAGCAAGAAATCCGAACTTAACTCTCTGCCTGGAGTAAAGATTAAAGATCCATTGTTAGCCTCGGACTTCCAAATAAAGATCCATGACACTGCCTTAGTAACTCAGAGACCTTCGCACGGCAGTGATAATAGACAGCTTTGAAAGACACTGGCCTCGAGGTCGAGAGTGACATTTTTCTTGCATCGAACAAAATAAATCCTACAAGTTCTCAAGCGGCTGGATTTATAAATAAATTTAAACCGCCGATTCAACAAACAAAAAGTTTCTTGGAGTATAAGAATATTTTAGCGTCGATTCAACTAAAACAGTTTGCAGTGTCAGACTCTAAAGCTTTGCAAACTGTCGCGGACGCAACATGCTGAAGACACAGGTCGAGAGATAAAGCTTCGAATGCATGGCAATAACGGGCAAGGTATCATTTCCGGATATCAGACATACATTCTCCAGCGAAATAAGGTCCGATTTTCCAAACAGAGAAGTTAAATTTAGACAATAACAATCCATCGACCAAAATGATGAGACATTTTCCCGGTAACTTCATCAGAATCCGGCATAGCATACAAAATTTTATGATTCAGATTGATCGCCTGCGTTTCAGTTTTTTCATCGTTGTGAATCGAGCTGGATCTGTACAAAACCCTGTCGCCATGATTTGGGAATATTTTGACAAAAATGTACGGTACGCATTTCAGCCAAATTTTAGCCGGCCGACGACTAAAATTTAAAAATATTTTTTATTCATAAATAATATATTTTTGAAAATTTAAAATATCATTCGTAATTTATTCCATAATGTTAAAATATTTTGTACAAATAAATTATGAAAGTTTCTCGATACAGTTCAATAAAAGAAGGAAGCCCCATTTCATAAAATTTTGAGTAAAATAACCTCCCATAAATTAATAAAAAAAAATCTTTTGCTCTGGTAGAGCGTACGTACGACTATCGCACTTCGCAGGACACGTGATCCTCTGGCAGAGCTGGGATGCGTAGAAAGCTAAGGCGAAACTACTCTGCAAATTATGTAGTATAAAAACGTGAGGTGATAACGACATAAAGTTTGTAATAGGTATTAAAAGTTAAATTCTAATAGGTATTATCTTTTTGAAATTTGTTTGTTTGTGTTTTTCTTTACTAGGGGAATTGGTAATTGGAGACTATGCTGTAAAGCCGGGTGGTGCGGACCTTTTTGAAATTTGTTTGTTATTATGTTCTTATAAGCGGATATATATGGATGTGTTGGTTATATTATTATGTATTTGACAGATAGTTTTTGGTTGGGAGTATTAGTTCAGGGCATGTTTAATTTTTGAAAGTGGATTATAGTTTGCACATAGGTATAGCAATTTTATTTTTCAAAAACAAATATTTCAATTATTATTGGCTATGTGAGGTTGATGTGTGTCTCATTTTGTGTTGTCCACCACGCAGCGGCAAGCGGACGTCAACCAAGTTTAATGTCTTGTAGGTTTTCAAGAAGGTCGGTCTTGCAGGTTTTTGGGAAGGGTGGTCCACCCGACAGGCTGCATGGAGCCGCCACTTGATCCTCCACTGTCCTATGCATAAGATAGGCATGGTATATGCAGGATTTCGAGAAGAGTGGTCCACTCGGCAGGCTGCATGGAGCCACCACTTGATCCTCCACAACTTGCTGCAAACATTGCAATTTCTTTAATTTATGTAGTTGAATACTTGCCGATTTTCATTTATTTGGTTAGCATAAACCCCATTGTTGTGCTCGTGGTCATCATGCATCTGTCATATGTTTTCGCGCTATTTAGGTGGCAGATGAATCAATGGATATAGCAATTAACTAAGCCCATAAACAAGGAAATTGATACCCTTTTCCATGAATTGGTCTTGTTCTTACCAATTCCCACAACAGTCCATAAAAGCCAAGTGATAGATGGTTGAATTGCTTCCTCGAACATCAAATTTGAGTGGAGAAGAAATGGCATGCCTAGGATGGGAAAATTGCACCCAAAGCCTGTATGAGAGGTAGATGGGGCGAATGAATGGTCGATTGAATGAATAGAGTTGATGGAAAGGCTGGAGAGAAATAAAATGGTTGACTCCATGGCTCGGGTTTCCTCCAAAACACATAATTTAAACCTTCTTTTATTCTTACAACAAAGATTTTACTCTGCACATACCAATTCATTGCTCTTAGGTGGTGTGAGTTCAGCCGATTGCATAAAAAACGAGGATGTGGAGGTAAGATTTGTGTTTAATATTGAATTCAAGCTTTTCCTTGATTTCATGTTTGGTTCCTTTTTACATCTAGGTAACATGAGTGCAGTTAAAATAAAAACCTCATCTGCATATTCAAATTATTAAACACTACTTTCATTTGAAGTTTTGTTGTAAATACTTAGTGGTTTTATCCTTAAATTTACCAAAATGTTGCTTAAGCTTTGAGATATTTCATAACTCTTTTGTGAAATTTGTATTTGTACTGGGGAACAAGATTACCCGTTCATGAGCTTTTTGCATTATTCATTTATGGCTAGGGTATTATTCTTTGAGTCTCTTAATTTTCCTTTAGTTTGTTCATTTAATCTCAATCTTGATTTCCTTTAATTTTCATTTGAATATGTACCTTGTGCATTCTCTAGCTTTGCAAGGAAGTTCAATCTTTCGCATTCTAGGTAAAATTTATAATTTTAGGTTTGCTCCTAATATTTTTTGGTATTTTCTGAGTTTATGACACACCATTGTGATCAAAGATTGGCAGTGGTTAGTGAATAAATTTGAATCAAGGATTTCACATTGGACGTACAGGATTCTGTCTATTGGTGGCAAGTTAACATTAGTAAAATCATACTCATTGGTACACCAGTTTACTAGTTTTCTTTACTTTCGATGCCTTGCTCGGTTATCAATGCATTAAGAAGACTTATTTTCAACTTTTTATGGACTGGTGGCTTGAAGAAGTTGAATTTGTCTTTGGTTGGCTGGGAAAGGCCTTCATTACCCTACACTGCTGGTGGCTGGGGAATATTGGATATTTATGTTTTCAGTGAAGCTCTCAGGCTAAAAAGCTTATGGCATGCTATTATGGGAAATTCTCCTTGGGCTCGGGTCATACAACAAAAATACATCAAATCCAAGACCTCACACTGGATGTAGAATCCACTGAAACGGGTGCGGGGGGCCTCCCCTATTTGGAATGGATTTTTAAAAGTCTACCGTTGGCTTGCATTAGATTTATGTTGGAAGGTTGGTAATGGGTGTGAGGTGGCTATTGGTATCAATCCCATTCCGAGACTCGATAGTGATTTCAAATTATCTATTGATTTACTGCATGTATTAAATGGTGCGGGATTGGTCACTCTGAACTCTGTTGTAAAAGATAGTCCGGTCGGTTATTGGTATAATTCGATGGACCTGCACATGCCCCGTGAAGTTTCCAGTGAATGGGATACATATATCCATGCTCTTAATGATGCTGGGGTTCGAATTTTCCCTGTTGAAGATGAGTTGGTTTGGGCTGGAAATGAGTCCACGAGAAAGATCACAGCGAGCTCTGCATACAGGTGCATTATTAAGCGCAAATGTATCTTTCCCAAGCATTGGTGGTACAAGGTTATCTGGCATTTGTATATTCCACTAAAGCTTAAGTGTTTTATTTGGTTTGTTTTATAAGATAGGCTAAAAACTTGGGACAACCTCACTAACATTGGATGGATGGGTCCTAATCGTTGTATTCTATGTAATTGTTTTTCTCAGTCTACATTTCATCTCTTTCTGGAATGTTCTTTCACTCGTAGCTTGTGGGAAAAATTCTATCAGATTCTGGGTATTACAGTGTGTTGGGGAGGTAGCAATTTGGAATCCGCTCTGAAATTTTGGCTTAAGAACTGTAAAACTCAATCCACATTGCCTATCTTCGTCTGTTGGTATGTATGGGGGACAAAAAACAAAGCTACATTTGAAGATATCCTTCCTAGTTTGGATGGCACTTTTAACTCAGCACTTGGTCAATATTTGAAATTTCAGAATGATCAAAAAACTTCTGCCATTCGCAATATAGGGGATTTTCACTTTAACATTGATGATCATGTTTTATTATTTGATGGAGCAGCAAACATGGGAATTTGTGGAGCTGGCGGAGTTATATTTCTTAATAGGGAACACTATTTTACACTCCATTTGAACTGTGGAAGAGGTACTAATATGAAGGCAGAGCTAATGGCCTTATGGTGTGTTACTCGGGTTGCAAATCTTTTTGGTCTTGGACAGGTGAAGATTTTTGGTGACTCTAGAGTAACAATTAAATGGGCTATGGGTGAATTTGACTTGCAGGTTCTAAATTTGGTTTATTGGTGCAACAGAATTAAGAAAGAACTTTGTACATTTTGCTCATATACTGTGGCACATATATACCATGAATACAACTCATAGGCTGATCAGTTGTCAAAAGCAGCTTTGGAGGGCGAAGTTGGCTACTTGCAGTGGGAAGAACTTTTGGAAAATCAACTTTTAGATTCTGGAACTTTATATTTTCTAGATTAGTTACCTTGGACTCTATTTTGTTTTTTGACAAGATCTTGTAATATCCTGCCTATGTATTGTGGGAGACCTAGCAGAATTTTGTGTATAAGGGATATCTTGGGAAAGACAGACTTGTCTGATTATATCATGTACTATTTGATTCAGCACTGAATAACAATAGTATGCTTTTTTTCGCGGGAAAATAACTTTTCATTTTTCTTTTACTCTTATATAGGTTAGATTACTCTTATATAGGTTCATTTTTCTTTTTTTTCTTTTACTCTTGGTAAGCGGAGGAGACATTTGTCTTTGTGTAGCCAGAATCTATGCTTCGAAGAAAACAGCAATAGGAATAAATTTTCTTGTGCACTATTGTTGAGATTCTCCTTTCCTTGCTATGTAGATTGGCTTATTTTAACATCAGTTTCCATGGAAAGTTCTTCTTAAGAAAGTGCAGGCAAAAGAGCTATGAAAGAATGTCAGTTTGTGTGCAATGTTTCTCAGAGGAAGTTTAGGACATATGAAAGCTTCAACCAATTCATGTGCTCTAATTGAAAGCAATACAAAATTTAAATTCTACTTATGATTCGAGTTTTAAATATAGGTCCCATTATTCATGTCCATAGCTTAATGTGTACACATTAACTCTGACTATGGTGTGCAATAAATGCCATTGAAAGAAAACTAGGTGCAAGAAAAAGACATGTTGCTCAGAAAGTTGAGATCTGGGTTTGCTATCTACATTTGGAGATGTCATATATTAAGCCTTAGTAGTAGAACAAATTCCAAATTGTTTCCTACATTTTTCCCATTATAGTCTATAAATGATTTGAAAAACATGCAACTATATACGCAAGTGCACATGTATATCCTAGGAAATGAATTTAAAAGTTGAAAACTTGACCAATCTCAATAGATTTGGAATTATAGAACAATTTCTTGATGGATTTGGAGTTAGAGAACAAAGGTCTAGTAGCAGTTGACAAGAAAGAGACCTACATGAGCTTGAGATCGCGACCTCTTCCAAAGGGGACCTTGTTCTAAGCTTTCTAGGCTCATAAGAAGGGCCTCTTTTCCATTGCATGTTTCCCTTCCCCACCACCATCGCAATGACTAAACTCACAAAACTCAGAACTATCTTGTTCTATTTGCAAATCCACAGCTCACATAGTATTTGGTTATGCATTAGCATTCAAATTTCTGGGCCATGATGCTCAGACAAAGCGTGCAAAGTTTGTGTCACTAGCAAAATTTTCAAAGCTGGCATGCAAAGCTGCTACCACCACATGGACATAATTTTCGAAAAGTGGCATGCAGAGATGCTAGCCACCACGCCTCCCATTGTGTGTATATAAATAATGATAAAATGCCTGTAGAGTCCAAGGAATCGATCACAATTAGAAACATATTACTCTTCATCATTACGTTGCATATTTATGAGCTATGTGTATTAAGGTACCTAGAACAAATAGCAACCAAGAGATGGTTCCATGCATTCAACAATTATACACTTACTGTATTCTTTGTATAGTGTTATCCATGTCAAAACTTGTAAACATCATACACATCATACTAATATGGTCATTTTGGGAAGTCTCAAATCCTCAAGTTACAATCTTCCCATGTTTTCTGTCAACATAAAACTATATGCCATTCTCGGCTTGTTCACATGGCACAAGGGTCACAACAATGTGACACAAGAACCAAAGTAGGTTATATGTCAACATAAAACTATATGCCACTACCTGCTTGTTCACATGGCACAAGGGTCACAACAATGTGACACAAGAAGCCAAGTAGGTTAGGTGTTTGATATTTAAGGTAAATTGGCTTGCTTGGAGTTTATCATGACATTTACTTTTTTTAGTAGCAAAGGATTCTGAAGAAAGATAGCTCAATCGAGAAATTAGAGGGCCACCTTTCAAATGAGAATGGGTCTTCTTATGTGTTTGGCTCAAAGTCCTAGTTTATGCACTCATTTCCATAATATATTTAGAATCATTGTTCTTATACGTGCTCTTGAGGGATGGTAACCACCTATTGGTATAAGAGGATTTATCAAATATGTGAATTAATTACGCCAATCTTTATGTAAAGGTATTCATTCATGAACAAAGGATCTTATCATATGGTTATAATTTTAAAATTAAATTATTGATATTTGTGATTGTATGGGTTGTGTTTTTATTTAAATAAAATAGCATATTGTTTCTCTTCTTCTATGAATGAAGGTTAGTTAATATTTTTGTGGTTATGTAGTTTATTGTTTTTTCAAATAGCAAAGACTATAGTCTAGCATCAATAAGACATTACATGTATCTTAAACATATTGATTATAAGTGCATTTTATTCATATTCATATTGCTAATATAGGTAATTTGAGACCATGTCTATTGAGAGTAGATTGTAATTACATTAAGTTTTTTTGACCCAAAATCCGATGGCGAAAAAGTCGAATTTGCTACAACCTATGGTCGACTATCCGACAATTCCAGTCTTTTTTTATCGTCGATGGGATATCAGCTAAAATCTGACATAGTTGAAGATCTCGGATATTCGACTACCCTACCTCGTCGGTTAACCGACTTCCCCCAGCTTCACAGGTAGTCGGATAAGCGACAGCGTTAACTTCCAATATTGGTCGGATACCATCCTTTCGCCATCGATTATGCGTCGGTTCAGTCATTGGTTAAGTGACGTGTATGCCATACAAAAAAAGTTGGATCCAACGTTCCGAGCCGTTGGAAGTATGGCACAAGCGTCGGATATTACCCTGCGATTGTCGGATAGGTCTTCGGTTAAGCGACGTGGATGCCATACAAAAAAAGTCGGATCCGACGTTCCGAGCAGTCGGAAGTATGGAACAAGCATCGGATATTACCCTACGATCGTCGGATAGGTCGTCGGTTAAGCGACGTGGATTCCATACAAAAAAAAGTCGGATCCGACGTTCCGAGCCGTCAGAAGTATTGCAAAACCGTCAGATATTACCCTGCGGTCGTCATGATTAGGTCGTCGGTTAAGCGACTACCCAATACATTTTTTTTTTTTTAAATAACATTTTCGAAACAAAATTTTTCATATTGAATACATGTTCTCTAATCCCTATGCTTATTTAATATTGTGGCATATTCGTCACAAAGAGATGGTAGTGTGCTTCCATTGTGTCAAGGTACTCTTACCTAACTTCTCTAATTTGGTATACTGAGGAGTTTGTATATTCATGTATGAGATCATATTCTTTGAATAAGGATCATTAGATATTTAATGGGTAGTTACTTAATGTAAAAGGCTCATTTTTATTAAATAAGAACCAGTTGGTGGTTGGTAGTCATTAATTTTGAGATTGCATGTAGTTAGGGTTTTGGTAGTTATTAAGAAACTATTTATAGCGCTAGAAGGATGTATATTGTTTTGCCAAAGATTGGTATTGTATTGAAGCTTTTCTCAAAGGAGCTCATCCTCTCCAAGAGGCCCATGAACATTACTCTCTCTCTTTGAATTTATTAATACAAGTGTTATATTTTGCAAGTTTAATCTCTTTCTTGCATTTTCTTTTGTTCACTTATATTTATTTGAGGTTAAGCTGGATATTGATTCCAAGGAAATTAAAGAGAAGGTTAAGGATATTGATTCCAGTGCATCATTTACTCAACCTTTGAAGTTATGGAAACTCGAAATTGGTTATGAGGAGCAACCAAAAATCACAACAAGCTCCAAGAAATTGTCAAAATTTAAACGACATGCGAGTGGGTTGTAGAAAGCCAGCATCGTAGCCATTCATTGAGCTCCTCTAAGGAAATTAAAGAGAAGGTTAAGGATATTGATTCCAGTGCATCATTTACTCAACCTTTGAAGTTATGGAAACTCGAAATTGGTTATGAGGAGCAACCAAAAATCACAACAAGCTCCAAGAAATTGTCAAAATTTAAACGACATGCGAGTGGGTTGTAGAAAGCCAGCATCGTAGCCATTCATTGAGCTCCTCTCTGTTTCGAGAATAATTTCATATTCTCTACTGAACAGGGCCAACCACGTGAAGGTGGAAGCTCTTATGGCCCCTCCCCCCCCTCACATCACTCTCAATTCCCCATACCCAATGCATACACTCGAAAAAAACAAATATGTGCAAATTCATCCATATTTTATCATGAACTTTCATCCATTATTCATTCAATGAATGCTAACATTCACTAAACCATTGTTTTTGTCGATCCACACATTCATTCAATAAAAGATAACATTCAATAAACCATTCATTAATCATTCAGTCAACACATTCATTCAATAAAAGCTAAAATTCAATAAAGGTAACAATTTACTACACTGAATGAACATTGTTGCTCGCAAGAAAAAAACAAGGTAAACCTAGAGGTGCGAGCTGCGATCCTGCCCTAGGGTTTCTGCCGCTTTGTTCCTGCGTCTGCAGCCGCCATGGCTGTGCCTAGGGGAGGGTCCCCCCCTCCCTCCCCGTCCATCTCTGCGGAAGAGTCCTTCAGATTTCTTACTAACCCGCGTGGAATGAAACCGGTGGCCAATGCGATCCCCAAATTCATCAAAAAATTGGACGAGATCCCTGAAGTTGAACTCCCATCGGAAAACGCCATTAAAACTGCTCTTGCCCTCTCATCTCGTGGACTGGTAGGCCAGTTCATGGGTCTGTGGCCAACGGCAAGAACTACAGATGATTGGATACAACGGAATTGGAGGCCTCATCTGAAACACAGTGTAACGTGCTACCCAGTAGGAAGAGGATTTTACATTTTTGAATTCATCTCAAAAGATGACAGAGACCTAATCTTCAGAAATGGCCCCTATTTCATGGGGGCTCAAGGACTCTACCTCAACAGATGGACTCCGGATTTTGATCCAAGCATTGACGTTCCAACGGAGGTACCGGTCTGGGTAAGGCTTCCAAACCTGCCTGCACACTGTTGGAACCCTGATGCGCTGGAAAAGATTGGAAACCGCCTGGGAAGGTACATAGATAAAGCTGACCCAAAGGGGCAATATTCGTGTGCCCGAATCTGTGTGGAGGTTGATCTAGAAGCAGGTCTACCAGAAGCAATCAAAATATCGATCGGTCCATGGAGTCACTATCAAAAACTGGATTATGAGCAACTGCCATTTAAGTGCAGGCTCTGCCATGAGCATGGACATTTTCAAAGATCTTGCCCAAAATCCCATTCCCAGGAGGAGAATGAGGGTTGGCAGCAGGTCAAGAAATCAAAAACATCAGCCAAGATCCCTGAAAAAAGATCCATGAATACAGGACAAAATCCACCGACAAAAGAACCTCTCAAATTCAAAGAGACAGTAATGGGGAAAAAAGCAGCTGATCAGACCAATGTCCCCACATCGAGCAAGGTAAATCACTCTCAGGACTCAGATATAGAAATAATCGGCCTGGTTAATATAAATCCTAACCATGAAGATAGCCTTGAAGCTGGAGAAATCCCCCAAGGGTATAACGTGGGAAAGCCATCCCAAGATCAACCAAACAACCAATCTCCGGACTCCCCGAAACTCCTATCTGATCCAAAGACCCCAAAATATTTGGATCACGAACCCACCATTCTGGACTCTGAATCAGGGGGGTGCACAGATGAAGAGGCCTCAGATTCCAGCAGCTCTCATGCTACCCCCAATCAGCCTGCCAAAGCTCTAGGCCGCAAATCCAAAAAAAAACACAGGGAAGAGAAAGCCATTCAAGATATAAACAAAGGAGCACAGCAAACCATTGATTCAATGATTACCAGATCAAAGCAAGGAAAGGGCCGCAAAAGGGCCCCCACTCCTAAGAAAGTTTAAATGCAACTCGCCTCCTGGAATTGTAGAGGTCTAGGCACCAAAGCCAAGCAAGAAGCTATGAAGGACATCATCAAAATCAACAAGCCTGACATCCTCTTAATCCAGGAGACGAAGTTGGAGGACTTAAGCCTCCATCAAGCTGCCCTCAAATTCTGGAAGAAAGGTCCGAGGAAAGCTATCAGCTCTAGAGGAGCATCGGGAGGAATTGCCACACTATGGGACGAGTCCAAATTCATCCTCATCACTGATCACTGCAGCACACATTGGATCTACACCAAACTTCAGCATATTGACTCTGGAATACAAGTAAGTCTGTTCAATCTCTATGTTCCCAATCTGGCCCCTGACAAAGCTCAATGCTGGGAGTCACTGGAAACCTTCCTTTCCATGCACGATCCAAACAATATTATCCTTGCAGGAGATCTCAATGTAACCCTGACCGCTGATGAAAAGAAGGGAGGCTCCCCAATAAGAGACCAATCCAGAGAATGGGTTGAGGATCTTATAATGGGATGGGACCTCTTAGATATCAAACCGTTGGTAGGAAATTTCACCTGGACCAACAAAAGGATCGGACCGGGTCACATAGCGGCTAGGCTTGACAGATTCCTAATCCACTCCGATTTCCTAATGCTAGGACTGTTAGCAACTTCCAAAATCCTCCCTAATTGCATCTCGGATCACAAACCCATCCTGTTGGATTTATCTTCTGAAACTAACCTGGGCCCTATCCCTTTCCGTTTTAGCCCTCTTTGGCTTCTCCAAGAGAACTTTCACCAAGTCGTCCACAACTCTTGGTCAGCCCCTATCCCTGGTTCTCCTTCTTTCTCTTGGGAACAAAAAATTAAAAGACTGAAATCGGACCTTAAAGTCTGGGCAAAGAGCATCACCTCTCCTACCACTGTCAGAATTGAGTCCCAAAAAGTTCTGGAAGACCTTCAACGCTCCCTGGAATCTATCACCCCCACCCCTCAGACCCAAGTCGCTGAAACTGAACTTCAAAAGCATTTCTACCAAGCTTGCAGGGTAGAAGAAGATTATTGGCGCCAAAAATCTAGGAGCCTGTGGCTGGAATGTGGAGACAAAAATACCACATTCTTCCACAAACAAGCAGAGGCCAAAAAGAATTATAAAGCAGTCAAAGAGATCAACTATCAAGGATCCATCTACAAAAATTTCAAGGATATCAAAAAAGCCGCTTACAACACCTTCAAAGACCTTTTCTCGGCTCCTATCGAACAACCCCCGAATCCCCTTGATTACCCCTTCGATACCATCCCAACCCTGGTCCAAAACTCTGACAACATCTTTCTCACTTCTCCCATATCCATGAAAGAACTAAAAATAGCCCTCTTCAGAATGAAACCTGACAGTGCACCAGGCCCGGATGGCTTCACTGCAAGATTCTACACAAGCTGCTGGGACCTGATTAAGTTGGATCTTCTGAGAATGGTGAGACATTCGCAAAAAACCAACAAATTAGGGGGAAGCACGAACTCTGCCTTCCTAACGCTGATTCCAAAAGATAAAGGGGCCACTCATTTTTCCAGATTCAGACCTATCTCCCTCTGCAATATGAGCTACAAAATTGTAACCAAAATCATAGCTAACAGGCTCAAAAAAGTGCTGCCCCGCATAATCCCTGAAAACCAAGGAGGCTTCATAAAAGGTCGTCAGATTCAAGACAATATTCTGCTGGTCCAAGAGGCCATACACTCCAGCCATCATTCAAAAGAAGGAGGCATGGTGATCAAGCTTGATTTAGCAAACGCCTTCGACAGAGTCAGCCATAATTTCCTGCTACTGGTCATGAAGAAACTTGGGTTCTCAAAATCCTTTGCTAATTGGGTCCAAGGCTGTATAAACTCCCCATGGATAGCTCCTCTGGTCAATGGACGCCCCACTGATTTCTTTCAAGCTACCCGGGGCCTTAGACAAGGCTGCCCTCTCTCCCCTTTGCTCTATGCAATCCAAGCTTCGGTCCTAAGCTTCCAACTGATAAAAGCCCAGCAACTGAATGTTCTCCCAGGTCTTCATTTGGCAACTAATGTGAACAAAATCAACCATGCTCAATTTGCAGATGACACACTGCTGTTGGGCGTTGCTAGTACCCATGTTGCAAGGAGGTTCAAACATGAGCTGGATATCTACAGACAGGTCTCCGGCAGTAAGATCAACTTCCAAAAAAGCAAGATTTATGGCTGGAATTGCACCACAAGAGAATTGGGGGATATTGCTCGAACCTTAGAAATGGAAGCAGTCCATGAATGGGAATCCATCACCTATCTGGGGGTTCCAATTGCTAAAGGCATTCCCAAAGCAATCCAATGGAATCCTATTCTGGACAAAATTAAAAATCGAATTCAAAACTGGGGCTCTAATTGGCTAAATCAGGCAGGAAAGACAGTCCTAATAAAATCGGTCCTGATGAGCATCCCGATTTATCAAACCTCCATCCTCCTAGCCCCTTCTCTGATCATTGGGAAAATGGAGAAACTAATCAGGAAATTCCTCTGGGAAGGAGGAAAAGGAAACAATCACAGAATCCACCTGGTAGGATGGGACAAAATTCAAAAGCCTTACAAGGAAGGAGGACTTCATTTCAGAAGTATGGCTAGACAAAATATGGCCATGGGAGCAAAAATTCTATGGAAGCTAGTGTCAGGCCGAGAGACTTGGAGCAAAAAATTCATAAGGAAAAAATATTTCCCAGGCTCTAGATTAAATTGCCTTGATAAGCCACCTCAAAGAAAGAAAGGATCCCCAATTTTCACTCTCTGCAACAAGGTTCGTGATCATTTTACTAGAGTCCTTTACTGGATCCCTGGTAATGGGAAAAAGATAAACTTCTGGAAGGACTCTATTATGGGAGACCAACCCATAGGTGAAGAAAATGATATTGGAAACCTGAAAGTTTGGATGCAGCACAGAAACATAGCTACACTTTGGGACATATCCAGTTGGGAGGAAGAAGGAAAAAAAAGCTGGACTGAATGGAATCTAGGCGAGGTCCCTGATAACCTCCTAGGGGAAGCCGAGATACTGTTACAATTGCTTCAAGGAAAAGCCCCCATCTCTGAATCCTCCAAAGACAAAAGAGGTTGGGGCCACGAAACTGGTAGCTATACAGCTGCTGAAGGGTATAGATCTCTCCAAATGATGCATCAAGAACCCAATAATCCTGCCAAGTGGAATTTCATCTGGAACTCTCCATTCATTCCAAAAATAGACCTTTTCTGCTGGACGGTTGTTCATAACAGCATCTTAACGGGAGACACGCTAAATAGACGAGGTCTGGAAGGACCTTCAAGATGCCCCTTGTGCCTCTCTGATGAAGAAACAATAACTCATCTGCTGCTAATGTGCCCCTACTCAAAAGAGGTCTGGTATCAGATTCTCCGTGGCCATGGGAACCTTGACAGATTTGAGAACTTACCTGATCTCTTCGGCAACTGGAGTAAAAACTCCCCTTTTGATCTTCTTAAGAAAAATCGTCTCAAATCCATATGGATGTGGATCCCAAAAGTTATATGCTGGAAGATCTGGCTGGAACGCAATAATCGAATTTTTAGAGATAAAGCAACCTCCAGTTCCAAGGTAGCTACCACTTGTGTGGCCTTGCTGGGGGAAGCAGTGGAATCCAGAACTATCTCCAACACTAGAAGTCTCAGTACTGTAGAGGCAAACTGGATAGCTAATTTTAATCTTAAAGATGCCCCTGAAGCAAGCTCAACCATCTCTCACGAAAACTGGGAAATTAGGATGAGTGCTACCGAGTTCAAAAATTGGAGATCGACAATAAAGGAGCACTGCCTGTTCTTTGATGGGGCCTCTAAAGGCAACCCTGGAAAAGCTGGAGCGGGGGGAATCCTCTTCAACAATCATAATGAAATACTCTCTTCTTTTGCATGGGGCATAGGGACGGACACCAATAACAATGCAGAAGCTCTGGCCCTCTGGCAAGGGCTAAAGCAAGCCATTGATAATGATATATCCGAGCTAACCGTATTCGGAGACTCAAGGATTATTATTCAAGCCATGAACTTAAACAAGCCACCTCCTCAGCTTAATCTTTCTCGGGTCCTGCGAAGAATATTCTTGTTGATGTCCAAATTCATCAAAATTAAATTTTATCATGTTCCTCGTGATCTTAACGAATTGGCTGACTCAGAGGCCAACAGAGCCGTGCTCCTGGGCAGGAGTATTTTGTTGACTAATGACAGAGAATCCTTTTTCTCTATCCCTTAAGACAAACAAGATCCTGACATCGAATATCTGCTGGATTGCCAAGAAATTCACGGATCCGATTTGCGAGATGGTCAAGATTGCCATCGAGGAAAATCACCACTTCAGTCTGCTACTCCCGGACGGTGGCTCTGCGACCCGTGACCACTCAAAGCGCCTTCCCTCCTACATAAACAGGCCGACCGAGAACAGATCTCTCCACTGCGACAGCGCTAGAAACAGAAGCAAGAACTCTAGAAGAAGAAGCAAGAAGACCAAGAATCGTCTGAGAAGCACAATATGGCATCGGTGGGCTCAACATCAGGAGGAAAATCGCTGGAGGACAGACTGGACGATCTGCAAAACTCAATCGACATACTTAAATCAAAATCAGAGGAGAATGAAGGCCGACAGAAATCCCACAATGCAGACGATCTCAACAAATGGCGAAAGTTCAACAAGGATCTACAGGGCATTAAGGAGGAAATCAAAGATTCCAAAGGAGAAGTCTCCTATTTTGAAGAGGTGGTGTACACCCATTTCAAAGACCAGGCCAACACTGAAGGGAACTTCGGGAACAGAATTGCTGCACTGGAAGCTGCGCTCCAGAAGATCCTGGAGAAGCTTAATGGCGCTTAGACCCTGCTCAGATCTCTACTATGTTCTCTTTGTTATCCTCAATCCTATTTCTTGTTCCACAATTCAGTCCACTGTAATTTTGCTTCTTAAATCTGAAATCTCTGGGCAGCTTAAGCCTAAGAATTTTGTTATGTCAGATAGTGATAATCATGTACCCAAGTACACGGTGGCTGCTTCACCGGCTTTTAATTAAAACTTCCCAATGTTTTTGTCTAAAAATAACAATTTACTACACTGAATCATTAAAACATTAGAAAATTCATTAAACCATTCATTCATTAATTAGGCCAAAAATCGTGGACGATATATTGTTATAAAAAATATTTAGACGAGATTTGAACTTGCGACCTATGTCTAGTCCCAAGGATACCACCTTCAAGCTTGACCTTATCAATCAATTCCCATCGCCATTTCCTCTCATACGATGTCCCAAAACCATTTCTCTCGACACCCACTCTTCATTTATTATGCATGCATTTCACTATGCAACCGTCTCAAATTCCCATTGTGTTTTCCATCAATTAGTTTATCAATTCAGTATGACCCACGTCCGCCATCCAATGAGTGTTTCCGCGGTCTTCAGTTTCAGCCTGGCAACGGTTGACGATTCATGGTATTACGTTTCCCTTTGGATGCAAATGACAAACTCATAGTTCACTATTAAGGTTTGTCTGACAAAGCTGACAGTCAAAGAAATCTTGATAGTGAACTATGAGTCTGCCATATTGCAACTTAAGGGAAATGTAAATATAGAATGAATCGTCACCGTTGTCAGGCTGGAACTCAAGACCGCGGAAACACTCCTTGGACGGCGGGCGTGGGTCATACCGAATTGATAAACTAATAGAGGGAAAACGCAACGAGAATCTGAGACGATTGCATAGTGAAATGCATACAGAATGAATCAAGGTTGAATGTGGTAGCCCGCCATCTCCCATTGTGAAATGCATGTAGAATGAATCGAGCTTGAAGGTGGTCGCCCTTGCCAGCTGCACTTCAAGCTTGAAGGTGGTAGCCTTGGGACTAGACATAGGTCGATGGTTCAAATCTCCTCAGTTCAATTCGTACCCTGTTATTTTTTCGATGCAAACTATATGTTTTCTTTAATTTGCTATTGACTTTAATTCCCTAGCGTAGGAGGAGCCATTATGGTCAAGTTGCATTCCTAAAAAAAAGATGAACATTGACAACAAGCAGCATGTCTCTAATTGTTGTCAGTGTATGCTAGCTTAGTTGCAAATATCATGCTTCAAAAGAAGCCAGCTTTGAATGGTAAATATACCAATTTGGAAGGGTTTAATGTGAGGTTAAGGATATTGATTCCAAGGAAATTAAAGAGAAGGTTAAGGATATTGATTCCAGTGCATCATTTACTCAACCTTTGATGTTGTGGAAACTGGAAATTGGTTATGAGGAGAAACCAAAAATCACAACAAGCTCCAAGAAATTGTCAAATTTTAGACGACACGCGAGTGGGTTGTAGAAAGCCGGCATTGTAGCCATTCATTGAGCTCCTCTCTGTTTCGAGAATAATTTCATTTTCTCTACTGAACAGGGCCAACCACGTGAAGGTGGAAGCTCTTATGCCCCCCCCGCTCACATCACTCTCAATTCCCCATACACAATGCATGTACTTGAAAAAAACAAATATGTGCAAATTCATCCATATTTCATCATGAACTTTCATCCATTATTCATTCAATAAATGCTAACATTCACTAAACCATCGTTTCAGTCGATCAACACATTCATTCAATAAAAGATAACATTCAATACACCATTCATTAATCATTCAGTCAACACATTCATTCAATAAAAGTTGAAATTCAATGAAGGTAACAGTTTACTACACTGAATCATTAAAACATTAGAACATTCATTCATTAGACCAAAAATTGTGGACGATATATTGTTATCAAAAATATTTAGACGTTGTTTTTCCCGTCCTTCTTTTTATAAGTTTTTATTCGCTTCATGAGTGGTACATAATCTATAAGAGGACCATCTACATCATCTGGACTTTCTCTTCCAGTTCTTGGTTCTTTAGCAGGCACTTTTGGTGATGTTTGCAATATCCTAGCTGATTATTGTTCTAGACGTGGATTTTGCGGCAAGGGGTTCGGATTTGCTACAACGATGTGAAAATGTTACATCGTTATATTTTGCTATTGTAATGACAAGTTTTTCATTTAAAAAAATTCATTACGAAGGTGTTTTTTTACCAGGTGTGACCAAATCATGTTGTTGATGTTCTTGTCCAATCTCAACCTATATAGTTTCATCCTCTACATGCTTTGCAGTTGAAATACAGTGAACTACAATTAATAGTCACCATTTGCAATGCTATACATAAAATTGTAGCATATGAATAAATTCATTACCAGGATTCGAAGCTTGATCATCGATTTTTTGTTGTCCCTCCTCGACACTAATGGGATCATTGCTTTCCTGTTAAAAACAGAGTCAATATTTTATATCAAGTATTTGGAACAAAAATATTCCACAAGAGACAAATCTTCATTAAACTATATAGATTCTATATACCTGTGCACCGGATGGATTGGTATGTTTGCCCAGATAAGCTTCTTCAACGTTCAACAACAGCTCCAAAGCCTTCCTAGAAGCCAAGCTTCATGTCTTCCTCTGTGGGTACTTCATTGAATCGATCGGCCTGCATATTTGCTTATCGTCGTTAATTAACATTTTACGGTGCAATAAAACGAAAAATCATTTTCAATTTATTATTTGTATTCATTGTTGGTTTCTCGAAACTTACAATCCATGCCGCCAAATTCGAATAACCACCAGGGACAAGCTTGTGCTGACCTATTTTTTCTAGTCTTGCCTTTGTGGCCTTTGATGTGTCTGATAGCCTATGCAAGTGTTGAAATACGTTAGATGTTCCAAGTTCGATATAGAAATCAAGGATAATAAGGTTTAGAATTACACTGCGGAAAGTATTGCATACCTCCCTGTGCCTGGTGTTAGCTTGCCTTCTCTTCTCAGAGCCTTCTCCTTTCCATCTTCCACTAGAGCTCTCCACTCCATTGCTGGAATCATTGGTGGGCGTTCATACCTCTGGTTTTTTTCGAGGCGTTTCCTATATTGGTCTCAGACAACCTTCACATGTTGACAAGCCTTTTTCAAGACATTGGCATGACTGAAGGTTTTCTCCCCAAACAAGCCAACCAACCGATTAGTGAGTTCATCTTTTAAATGTTTTGGTTGTCTATCCCACCTTGTTCAAATGGTAGGCCCGAAGATCTCCAAGCAAAAGTCATTCATATGTTTATAGAAAACATTGTTTCCTGCACAACGATCATGCCATGATCATAATTAGTTGATAAAAAACGTTTTATCGGTATATTACAATGAAATTATAAACACTAATTAACCTGATCAACTATGATTAATTACCTGGGATCGTCGGTATCTTTATTGCGACGAGATATTCGTCCACCAAAAATGTTGTCTCCAATGTTCCCGTGCTTTTGACACGGGAATATCCTGGAAATATGGCTTCTTCGACATCAAAATTGATAGGGGACTCGGTGTCGACCCCTTCTTGTGGATGATCCGTTGTGTGTTGGTCAGTAGCGGCTGCTGCGCTTACAGCGGGGGTCTGTGGTGTTTCGGAACGTGTTGCCAACTGTTCAGTCGACAACAATGGCGAAGGATTCGAACTACGTGGAGTCATTTGGTCGTGATGCGAAGTCTCTCCACGAGCCTCGCTGGGGCCAACACCACCTTGACCACTATTGTGTGGTCCCTTATAATTCTGTAAATACACACCACGTCTTATACGTTCAATACTATCGTATAAAAGAGAACATTATAAAGATTTAAACGAATTATTCTATGATTCAAGATTCCTCAACTTACTCGCAAGTTATTAGATCTATGTTCCAACAATGCAATCCTTTCTGTAATTGCGCTTGTCTGCGGAACCTGGATTAGTAGAGAAAGGATTTCCACAGTATATCTATTCAACAATTTCTCTGCCATCTTTAGCGGGTGTGTGGCTTCACCAATTTTTTCGCAATCGTGAAGCACCTCTGCCACTTCAGGTTCTAACGGAAAATCTTGCGATGTTGATTCATACTGCGATTCACTAGTGGGCTGCAACAGACATATATAAAGCACTACTGATTTCTCTATTGATAGATTCCAAATTTTATATTAACGTAACATATCTATCATGATAGATTCGTAAAATTACAGCACAGTTTACATTATCATAACGAAACCAGTATACACACGAAAAATACATAACAAAATTAACATTATGCTACATATTATATTGGTACAATTGAAATGAATTATACCTACGACCTCGAGGATCGCGATCCACTCATTGGATCAATGGTCATAGGTGACTTGCCCCGATCTGCTAATATCTGGGAGCTGCCCCTAACAACACCCTAATAAAAAAACATAGTGAAAGTCACCTAAACGATTCCAAAACTATTCATGAGAAAACACATCAAAAAAATTAGTATTCATATTATATTTTTAATATTACAAAGATGTATACCCATTGCGCGGACCCTGGTGTGGCCGACCTTAAGGAACCGGCCTGCATCAAAAACATAGACTAGAAAATTACGTAAACGAAATCGAAATATTCATTGAAACATTAATATAATGCTAAAACATTTTGACATATTTTAATTGTACAATTCAAATCAGGTCTACCTATTGCCCCAAGGGTGTTGTCGTCTGATCAACATTCAACGAGTGTATTTCTCGATCAACGTTCTGCATCAAATATAAATAACATTATATAAAACAAACCAAGTTATTAATAATGGAAAAACAAAGCAAATAAAAACTCTTTTTTCTTATTATATTTGTACTATTAGAAAGATGTATACCTGCTCCGTCGAGGAAGAAGTACTCCTCCGACCATTTGTTGGCAGGGATTTATCCCGATGACTGGCCTGCAAAGTAAATATGGGAAATTTAAACGAAATAAACTAACAAAAAATCCTTATGATGTTTAATTTATTACTAAAAGGTTGGGTAAAATGTTTTATAGTAACCTTGTTTATATCTACTCAGTTCACAAGGTAATTAATAAGCAACTCGTCCCATGCAGATATTGTTTTAATAGCAACTACAAAAACACGGTTTCCTTCACGCCCCTCAAATTCACAGTTTGGTTGCTTAATTGTAGACCCTGGTTGTGAATTGTTTATAAACCCCGCAATATTCCCTGTGGCCTTTGGCCTTCCGTCCATGTACAACGTTCCTCCTTTATTTTGATTTTTGTCTTTCAATTGTAAATAGTTTGTTGACAATCCATAGCTACTCATACTTTTTGTATATCGGACAAGGTGCATCCAATCGTTGTAGTTGTATATGGGTCCAACATACTCCATCAATTATGTACATGTCCCGTAACCGACCAAGATGCAATCCATGGAAAACAACCCAAAACCATGTATCGATGACGGTGCAATTCGATATCTCCTCTCGTTCACACTAAAATCAGTGTTCGGTGGAGGAAGATCCTTCAGTACCCATTGTTTCACTAAATGGCTGTACCTCAAGGGCACCTCTTCATCGTCTTTTGTCTCATCACCATAGGAACATGCCCCCCCTTGACCGTGAAAAAATTAATTGCGTCTATGGAATCTTCTTTTGGTTTTTTGACATCTAGTTGATACAGTTCTTCTAGACCTTCTGGATGTCTCACTTTCCTCTAGCCTTCCTAAACTCCCCTCGCTCGAGGAAGGCAGATCAGACAAATACCTGTTTGGTTCTACCTTCACCATTGGAAAAAAGTTTAGATTTGACCGCAAGGCATAGCGCCTCTTAAAAGTTGACGTGTATCGCCTTTTATAATTTTACTTGATCCTCATTCCCTTTGTCAACATGTAGGCATTCAAGTGATGATCGGAAGACGACCAATTTATCTTTCTTAAGAGTAGAAAGTCATGCAATATTTATGAGTTGTTTTTTACTATTTGATTTAACGCTACATCACACATGTAACACACATGAAACACTACACATACACATTACAGGATCTCCTCTAATGATACAAGTCCTGGCTACTTAATGAAAACTATTTACCACATATTTGATTACCTTAGTGTAGACATTTCCTGTAATATACTCAGAAGAGTTACTTTCAGAAATGACTGTGCCTCTTAGAGGCCAGTCAACTCTAGGAACCAAGTGACCCTATGATAGGGCTAGTACAAACCAGAGAGAGAGAGATGACTAGGCTATGGTACAGTCAATCAAAGAAATTCAGTGACAGTAAAAAGGCTCAGTACAAAGACCAACCAGTAAGGTACAAGTCCAAAAAAAAAGAATGGGTATAAAGACTCATAACCCTTGGGACTAAGGGGGTGTACACTACCTCAAATGTGGACAAACTACCATAGTTATAACCACAAGACCAAAAACATAAAAGGTGGTACAAATCAATATATGCAATATCTCCTTGTAATTACCTCATATATGCAATATCTCCTTGTAACTACCTCATATATGCAATAGCTCCTTGTAACTACCTCTTGTAACTCAAATAGTACCACCAAAAGGTATGATAGCATGCAATCTTCCTAACTAAGATCAGGAGGGTGGTACGAAGTGGGTATAAAGACTCATAACAATTTGGAGAAAGTGGGTGTACCTCAAATGTGGACAAACTACCATAGTACCCACAAGACCTAAAACATAAAACGTGGTACAAATCACAAGATATCCCAATATCAGTAAAACACCCAAAAGGTAAAAGGCAAGGTACCACAAAAATATTATCGACAAAATGAAAGGACCATAAGACAATCGACCAAGGTGGGGTACAACCATTCATCTCTCTCTCAAATGTACCATTGTTCCATATAACTTGAAAGACCATCATCACAGTAAACGAAAAAGTCCACACGGGTGATGTGATCACATGGTCCTCTAGACTACTCCTACGGTCAAGCGTTAGTGGCTCCATGAAGGGGTGTTCAGTCCCTTCAGAAGACCATCTAACTCAACCATCTCGAAGACCTAGGAGAAGAGGACATCACACATCATCAAATAAGTATTGGTAACTACTGTGTATGAACTCAAAAACCCTAAAGCAACCGAGTGTGCAGAAGGGGAGCTATGAAAAGACAAGGCTCGCAGGCCAAAAAAACAAGCTCAAAAAACTATACTGGGACCGATGTCACAGTAAGCGAGCTTAAACAAAAGTGGCCAGAATGCCAACAAGTAGCACTAAAAAGAAAAAGACCCTCTAAAAAGGTGAAAATGCAAGCAAACTTCCTAACTAGGAGCTGGAGACCTCGACAAATCGTATCCTTCACAAGGTGATGAAATCCAAGTCGAACAATACGAAGTGAGAGACCGAATTTGAAGGATATCCCTCTACCGAAAGGGATCCTGGGTAAAAGAGCCCTAGTAGAAAATTCATTAAGCGACCTCGTTCATGACACGTCGGAAAAGGTTTTTGGCGCTTATGCCTTATCACCCTTGTATCACCAATATGGTGGCCGGAGAATACAAGGAAGACAATGATTGATGTTGCCTTAGGGCTAAGTGGAGTGCGGCATTCCACATAGTCCATCCGGTTCTCGATCTCGTGGCAGTTTAACCCCTGAAACAACAGGAGGCCCCTCCACAAACTGGTGTATGACCGTGTCAACAAATACTAGAGGATTTTGGTATCCTAGAGGACAACAACTATGTCTCAGATGATAATGACAAGGGGGAATTATTTGGATGCCTATCCCCGGTGTCCTACCTAACTAGCAAATTCTTTTTCTCCTCAAGTGAGGTTATGGTGTGTTTAGTTAGGGGGTGTAAATTTTAGTGGTTGTATTACTCAATCGGGTGATGGAAGTGAAACTCGTGGTGTGATGACTGACTCAAACCATGCAAATGCATATGAATAAAATAAGCCTTTCCTTTCAATGAATGCTAGCTAAGGTAAGGAGAGAGTTCTTTCAAACTATAACTACTCTTTCAAATTAAATGAATCCATTAACAATAACTTTCTTCTACTTCTAATGACTAAAATGCATGACAATGTTTAATCCTAATTAGCAAGCATAAGCATGACATTGTGATATTGTGAATAATCGTGTATGGTAGGACACATTATTTCAATTTAAAACCCATTTAATGTACGCTAGGAGACTTAAATTACAGAATGATCTCATAAGTATAAGCCCAAGAATATTTGTCACAATCCAAAATCTATTCACCAAATTCAAATCACTTCTACTATAGCTCAAGTTATGTGGTGTAGTCATCATACTTGAACTCATTAAAAATTCATTCTTTTGCATTCACAGTCGACATAAGTACAACAAAAGGGATCATGATTGCTAGGGTCCACAGTCAAACATGCATCTACGAAATAGAAAATTCAAAGCTGGAAGGTAAGATAAGTTAATTACAAAATTAGGTCAATGGGACCCCTAATTACAAAGGTGTTGATACAATGTGGGAGTGCAAAAGCGGCTCCTTTAAAAGGCATATTCTATTGAAAGAAAAGGAAACCTGCCTTTGCAAGATAAATGGATCTCCCAAGTCCCAGTACACATTCAAGCAACAATTTTTCCATCTACAATAGAAATTGGGGACAATTTATTCTTAAGCAGGGAGGAAATGATGAGCACTATGGGGTTAAAGTGCTTATCACATGTTGCAAATTCGGAATTTCACTAGCAAGATATCCCACTAATCTATTTGGAAGTTCACTAGTTGTATCTCAAATTCTAGTTTTATCTTGGCTACACATTAGGCTTATAATTGTCAGGAACTACATGTATTGGATTAAAATTAAGATAAAGGGCTTGAAATCGTCTCCTCAACTTGCAAACATTTGTAGGAATTGCATGTTTTTCCATCAGACCTAATGATTAAGGCATTGTGATAGAGGAAGGCCTTATGGATACTTCAAGCTCTTATCCTAGGATCACCTCTATACTATGTTTTTTTATTGTGAAACAACAAATGCAACATTAGTCACTATTGCAAGAAACAAAAATGCTTACTTCTCACTCAGTTTTGTTTTTCTTTGAGTGGTATGCATAAAAATAAGGACTTTTGGTCGTCCTGTACTTATGTAAAGTGTTTGGAGAGGCTTAGTGTTGCTTTTGTTGGTGATAGTGACATTGGGATGCAATGTGTTCTGTCAAGTTGTATAAACATATGTAAGCTTTAGATAAGGGATAGACCATTTAGTGATTTGGCTCTTTTATGAATCAAATTAATCCCTGTGTTTCCGAAATGGCCTATCATTTCCTATTCACTCATATGCACACCTATAATCTATCCACTTATTCTTTTGTCATTTTGCAAACTTCACACATTACACACACACTCCTAACAAGAATGGTATTCAATTCCTTTCCCATTTATTGGCCCGGCTAATAACATGGAGAAACATACCATCCTTAGATAGTAAGGTTAGGATACATGGGATAAAAACTCAAAGTTGCACATATGGAAACAAACTAAGAACAATTCTCTGCAGTTTGGACACAAAGGACGTGATACTTCATCAAGGTTCAAGCCAACAGGCACTAATATTGTTCCCTTGGACAGAAAATACCTCTATACCAGCCTGTATCTAGAGCATTAGTTAAACTGGATAGGGAAATCGATGTGTGGAATATAGATTGTCCAGCATCAAACAAAAATTCAGGCTAGGGTAGTGATTGCAACAAGGAGCAATGTATCACTATGGAGGATAAGCCTTGCACTCCCTAGCCTTCATGGGAACCTACACAAAAAAGCATGGAATTGCAGCTACAAGAACAACACACAGAGAAAATATTATGTGCAGCAACATCACATGGAGATGGAAGAAATGATACAAAATAAATATTGCTGCACTTTCCTTTATTATGCACTAATAATACACACTTACAATTTCAGAATAATTGAAACTTTCAACTTCCCACCTTGACACATGTGGGGTGAACTACTTGAGTTAGTTACTTGGAGAAGCATGCTTGGCACAAGTTTTCATGTCACCACATACCTTAGCCCATGTGAGGCGCATGAGTTGGTTATGTTAACCGTTAAAATGGACCTTGTCAAGGTGGAGTGATCCACTTGTGGACCCATTCTCTTTTGTGGACCTATTATAATGTTTTTACCTGTAACTCCCCTCTATGTTGTTCCATAAAAGAGAAGGAGGTGCACATGACTTCTAAGCATGAGAGCTAGAGTGAAGAGTGGTGTGATGTGATAGCTAGGGTATTCTATTTAAAGTGTATTGCTTTATGAGGTTGTGAGAAGGTGGCTGGTTTTGTATAGTAAGCTTGGGAGACTCTGATTTTGGATTATGTAATTCTCTTTTCTACTATAATAGAAAGACAAGTGATTGTTGGTGCATATTCAGTATTTTCTAGTGGTTCATCTATTTGAACTTTGACTTTCCACAACATCATTTTCTTGCTCACTCCATGACTTTTCCTCTAAAACTTTGCCATCTCTATTAACCACAAACGTCTTGCTAGTTAGATTATACTATATGTAGGATTTGGACTAGTAACTATATCCAATGAAAATACATTTTTCACTTTTGTTGTCGAGTTTCTTTCTAATATCCTCTCGAACATGTGCATATGATATGCAAAAATAAAGTAATGAACAAGTTAAATAGAACTAACAACTAGCATCAGTAATGTTGGTTTAAACCTTCCTTATAATCAGATATATTTTTCAATAAACCCTTTCTACAATAGCTGACAGCCACCAGGGATCAACAACGTATGCCCCAGCAAGGCCCATAGGCTCAGAGTAGAGGCCAAAGACAAATTGGATAGTCCTGTTCCTATGGATATTGATTCTGAAGATAAGCATAATGACGGGGTTGGAACTAGTGGATTGTCTCTTGAAAATATGAGTAATGAACGCTTTCTAAAATTAAGCATTTCATATACCATGGTGTTTGTGCATCTGGCAATGGAAAATCCTGAAACTTGTAGAATATTTGTTGAGAAAAAGGGCATTGAAGCCCTTATGAGGTTCTTGAATCTTCCAAGTATTCCGCTATCTTCAAAAGGGATGTCTGTAGCTGTGCACATGGTTGCAGTTTGCAAAGTATTCACACAACAACACTCAGTTGCCCTTGCAAGGGTATTTTGTGCTCATCTGAAGGAACATCTCAAGACTACATTAAATGTTTTGGATCATGTTGCAGGGACTAATTTATTAGCTGCAAAAGATGGAATGAATCGGAAATTATTTTGGTGCTTGTTTGTGGTACAATTTTTTGTCTTTCTAGCTGATGATACTAAAGAGAATCGATGGTTGGTAGCATTAACGACAGAGTTTGGAAATGATAGCAAGGATGTGCTTCTTGATATTGGGATGATACATCAAGAAATACTATGGCAAGTTGCACTTACTGAGGATTCAAAGGTGCTGCTAAAGAAAGATGATGGCAATGTTTCCAGCAGTGTCACAACTGATTTGGATGCGCATGCAAATGAAATTGATGATCACTTGCCAACTTCTGTTGGACGCTATGTGGATCTTATTTTGAATCAACATAGGAAATCATCTGTTTGGAATGTTGAACCTCAACTTTTTGATCTAATACATCTATTTCATGATATTGGTCACAATGCTCGGCTTCAACGAAGGTTGAACATTGATTCCTCTGCCCGAGGACAACAAGCCTATGTGCGTCAACCACAGTATTCTCATTCTGATGAAGGCCCTTCCAGAATCAAAATGCAAGGCAATAAGCAAAAGTCACTACATTCTTTTTGCTATGAGATATTAAGGTCATTTTCAGTTCATATAAGTCATTTTTTTTCAGAACTAGGAAAAATGAATTGTCAGTCCTGCTTCCAAATTTGTAGCATCTACATTTTCAACCATCTTTCTGGCTGATGAGAAGCATAATAGCTTCCATGGGAAATGACAAAGAGGTGAGGGTTCACCCATCAAACTAAAAAGAACACAAGATGCAATAAGATAAAAATACCCCAATGTAGATTGAAAGGTTCTACCCCAATGTAGATTGAGTTAGCAATGAAACCCTCTTGGAAGATCGAATTAGCAATGAAACCAAAGTGATTTGCTACCTAAGTTTTAAATTTTTCAAATCAAAACAATTTAGGGCTTAATACTCACGGACTTGGGAGGCATTTCCGGCTCCTCTTATAGTTTCTTTGCTTAGACTCCCTGCCCCCTTCAGCAATCGCAAACCGCCTCTCCCACTATCCACTGGTCCAAACCGCCTCTCCCAATGCTTGCTCGTTGGGTCACTCCCACTGCTTGCTCGTTGGGTCACTCCCTCTCCCCTACCACAATCACAAACCGCCTCTCCCACTATCGAACACTAGTCCAATCCAAATCGATAGCAGGTCGAGAGGCGCAGGTCCAAATCGCAGGTCACTCCAAATCGATAGCAGGTTGAGAGGCGCAGGTCCAAATCGCAGAGGGTATATGGGTGTGGTTTATGAAATGCATATGGGCTTTTTCTATTTGTTCTATACATATTTTATATAATGTTTGTTTTTTGGTTTTTTTAATTTGTTTTTAATTAAATATATATATAACAATTAAATTTTAATTGTTATATATATATATTTAATTAAAAACAAATTAAAAAAACCATTGTTATATATTCATGTTTTAATTTTATTTATTCATGTTTTAATTTTATTTATTATATATTAATTTTTTATTTTAATTGGTTTTTTTTGTTATATATAATGTTTTTTTTAATTGTTATATATATAATGTTTTTTTTAATGTTTGTTACATAATCAATGCCATCATCATGATCTTGGTATATGTTGACCATTCTTAACTACCTCCTATAGCCAATTGGTTACTAGGGAGGATAAGGAAAATATGCACCCTTCCTCCTCAGACTTTCAAGAAAGGGCTTAAAAAATATGGTTCATGCCAGGCTCTGAAAAGTGGAAGGGTCATTGCAAAGGATAAAAGGAATCACCAAAAACTCATGTTGACCTTAATGACTGTGGAAATATATTTTAGGAATATTTTCTTCATTCATGTGAATTTGGCGATAACTAGAGTGAAGGTCACGACCAATGAAGAATTTATCTCCATGTATCATATAAGAGATAATTAATGACTGGAATGAGAAATTTATCTTTCACTATCAAGGAGTTAAGAGATAATAAAAAATTGGGACACGTGTGCCAAGTGACTTGTTTTTTAAGGACCATGACAACCAAAGAAGAGTACGGGTTGGTACTAGGATGAATGATACCAATAGCTAAGAACAACGATACAATATTTTTAATTTCATATATTATTTTGTTCAAAAGTATGACAATATGATCACACATTGGATGGGAGGATACGATGAAGCAATGAGATGCTATGATCATGCTCTCTCATTTGTAATTCCAATAAATCCATGGTGATATGAAATAATCTTATTATCCATTCACACCGAGAACAATATCACGCCCACCCGTTTCAATGGAAAACATGTTAGTTTTCCAGGAGTAATCACCCATTTGAAGCATCACATTTTCACAACTTCCACCATATTTCATAGATCTCCCATCAATAATCATTATCTAAAATTTCTTAGTAACAATGATTTCAATTGGTTTCTTGGGAAACTCAATGATGAATGAAATATGGGTGGTTCTGCCATTAATCAAGATAATGAATTTTCTCCTCTTGATATAGCCAACCATGTTTAACATTAATGAGGAGAATAAATACTAGTCAAATAATTAAGGGATATATAGGGCTCTTCACAGGGTTAGGAAGAAAAACTTCCTCAATGATGGGAGGGGATTCCTTTTGAGTTCTTCCATCAAGTTCATCATCATAAATGTCCTCAAATATGTCCACAAATAATTGATGTTCCTTACATCTATGCTCAAGAGAATATTTTTCATTACAATTGTAGCATAGAACCTTAAGTTATGTTCCTCCATTTTGTCCTATGCCAACTTATAGACCTTGAAAGGTGGAAGAGGTTGTTGAAGAGCCACCATAGTTGGGGAAATGAAATGAAATAAAGTTGGGGATTTTGGACTGAGCATAGGATATAACACAGGCATGACAATAAATATTATTGTCCTCCAACGTCCAAGTAGTAGGGTGGTTCACCTCTAAGTGGGATTTAATTTCCTCTTTAAGACCACTAATAAGGAATTGCTTAAAAAATAATCAATTAATTTTTATGAAAAAACAAATGAACTTTGATGACTCCTATAATGAATTTCATTAGGTAATAAAATATTACATTAAGGGAAAGTTAGTGCTTCATTTGATCGATCGAACCAAGCAATCGGATCTGACCCGCCAAACTTGTTTAGAATTACTTCAGAAAAATGAGACGTCATACTATTGGAAGGGTCGGAAAATGAGAAGTGATTCTTGGTTTCCATTTTGCTAACTAATTGGGTGAGAGAATCAACCATTTTTTGAATGTCCTCTATAGTTTACATGTTATGAGTGTTTATCATGGGACCATTAGGTCCATCAAAGAGGTTAGTGATGATTTATCCCAACACAATCAATGACCTAAGAGGATTTCCTTGTGAGGGTCCATAAGCAATGGTACTAGCGAGTCCACAAAAAAATAAGTTATTTCAGAGTGAAACCATGATGATCAAATTACTCCTTGTTGGGTATCATTACATGGTTTTTAATGCTCCATTAATGGTTGGTTTCAGTCAATTTTGAGTCTAGAAACCCTCCCACACCGTCAATGCATGCATCTAGTCTAACCATGCCAAATTTCAGTCCAAGCCAACACATAGTTAAAAAATTTCAACGTTGGCCCCATGTATCACATTATTTAATTTATAGGTATGGTTTTTGATGCTGCAATGGTGAGTGTCATTCATTTGAGTCTTGAAACCCTCCCACACCGTCAATGCATGCGTCTAATATCAGACTTCTGACTTCAAAAGAATCCGACGAGATCACTAAACCACCGATGACAAACACCGTTGGTTTTTCTAGGTAATAGTTGCGTCGGATATCATATAACGATGATGATCATGATGATGATGACGATGATGAAGATGACGATGATGATGAAGATGATCGATGATGACGATGATGATGAAGACGATCGATGATGATGAAGATGATCAATGATGACGATGATGATGGCGATGATGATGAAGATATTGTTGATGATGATGAGGAAGATGATGATGATGATGATGGTGAGGATGATGATGATGATGATGATGATGGTGGCCGTGACGACGACGATAAACATCATGCTGCTGATGATGATGATGATGACAATGATGAAGATGATGATCAAGAAGAAAAAGATGATGATGATGAAGATGATCAAGATGACGACGACGACGACGATGATGATGTTTGAGTCTTGATAATTGTGCATTTCCTTACTAAGATTCTCTCTGTTTCAAGAATAATTTAATATTCTCTACTAAACAGGGCCAACCACGTGAAGGTGGAAGCTCTTATGGCCCCTCCCCCCCTCACATCACTCTCAATTCCCCATAACCTGACAAAAATACCTATGTACACTAGAAACTTTAAATGTGTTTTTTGACATACTCTAAAACAAGCAATGTTTCTAATTATATCATATAGGAAAATGGAAACTCACTACGAAACAATTAATTTATTATTACTACATACCTCGTAAACTTCAATGGTCTTCATCATCTTCTTCATCTGGGTCATCGTCTGTACTATCATCCGATGATCCAGATTCAACATTGTAAGGATTGGCCATATCATCCTCGTCATCGATGTCAGTTACGATCAACATGTCATCGTCGATATCATCTTCATGGACATTTTCTGATAGTACATCATCTGATTCAATAAGTTCTTCTGCATCTTCTTCTAGACCATGATCATCTAACTCATGTTGATCATGATCATCTTGTTGAGATATTGTAACTTCAAAGAATATTATATTTGTACTTTATTATTCCGGATATGTTTCATTCCTCCGTGAAGATCTTATTGTATATCTGGAGATGTTTATTCCTCCGTCGGAATGTGGTAACTTGGGTTATTAGACTTCCCTAGTGGGGGTCGGCCCTATATGTGTTATGTGGGTCAAAGGGTTATTAGACCACCCTAGAGGGGTCGGCCCAGTCATTTGTAGTGGGGTATTTAACCCATTGGTTAAATACGAGCCTACATGTCTTGTGTAAAAGATAAGTCGGAGTAGTGTATAAATAGAGGAGGTGTATTCCTCATTTGACACACACTCACTCACTTGAGGATAGCGCACTTGTGGAGGAGAGGTCTGATATTGTGGAGGAGGAGATCATGTCTCAAGGTTTCATCTTTGTATATTGCTGGTCATCTATATTGAGGAAGCTTTGCTGGGTTTTCTACCCCATGAGGGTTTCCCAGGATAAATCTGTGTCTCTTGTGCTTATGCTATGCTTGTTGTTTCTTCAGTGATCCTGTATATGCCATTATTGTGAAATGGAATGTAATGCTGCTATTTTTTGTCTTAACATATTAAATATTAACATGGTATCAGAGCTAAACTGAAGGAAGGCAAGGTATGGCACTTACGACACTTGCTTTACTTACGACAATTTGAAGGTTAGGGTTTTATATAGCAAAAACCAGTCATCGTGGAACTTTCGCTATAAATCCATTTTAGAGAAGGTTCAGGATCTGAAACCTTTACAGGTCGTAGATAACATCTCCAGGTATCTTGTGTCCAAAGGGAACCCTCAGATTCGTTGTACTTTGTAAGTTATGATCAGTACAAGTTAGGGTTTCTGCCTCTTCCAGATCTCAGTCAAAATCAGGTGACCTAGGAAAAAAGATCATAACTTGGGCTAGGAAGCTCCAAATGAAATTTAGTAAAAAGTGATAGGTAGTACACAGACTTTAATATCTCAGAAAACGTTTTCAGAGGCCGAAGCTGAACCAGTGACACGTGGCACTCCGTACAAGTTCGCTCTCCTGTTTTATCCCATAAACAGGTCACGTTGCGACACTTGGCATAACACTCTCTCAGAGAGTCCAATTGAGGTCAGACCTGTCAGGATGGAAAGACAATAGGGCGAGATATCTCAGGAAAAATTTTCAGAGGCCGAACTTCAAACAGTGACACGTGGCACTCCGTACAAGTTTGCTCTCCTGTATTACCCCAAAACAGGTCACGTTGCGACATTTGGCATAACTCTCTCTCAGAAAATCCAATTGAGGTCAGACCTGTCAGGATGGAAAGATGACAGGTTAGGCTACTGCAGAAAAAGTTTTCAGACCCTGTGGAGCAAAAATTTCAGATTTATAACAGAAACAATCAGGTACATATTTCTGTCAAAACAGAATTATTTTTGGAGCACATTTATTCATGGCTTCCGGAATTTAGGGTTTCGGAGAAAGTTAGAATTTTTGGAATCGGAATCCAAGGCTGAATGCTACTCAGGAAAATCGAAATTTAGAGACCAAGATCGAATTTTTTGGTTGGGTAGAAGACCGGGCTTGATTAAACCCTAGCTCCGGATTTTGATCCGAAAGATGGAAAATTAGGGCTTCAGCAAAAGTTGGAATTTTTGAAGTCTGTAACCACGGCTGGAAGCTCCTCGGAAAAATAAGAGTTTAGAGCCTTGGATCAAACCTTTTGATTGATCAGAAGGGTGGGATTCATCAAACCCTAGTTCGGGATCCTGTCTAGAAGATCCAGAAGTTTCAAAGGCAATTTTGAGGGGTCAAATTTTGGAGATTTCAAAATTGAAGTATGCTAGTTTGATCAGCTCAGCAAGACACATCCTTCCATTCATTCGGAAGTGTGAAAGTCAAAGATTGAATTTTTAGGGTTTCTCTAGCAAACCCTAATCAAGCTCCAGATCAAGTTTCAGGGGGAGTTGAGGCTAAGGCCTTACATAAAAAGACTACAAGAAGTCTCGACATGTATGACTTAAGGAGGTTCAGGTGTGTCTTGAAATCTGATTCTTGATTAAGTTCATAATGTGTTTGTCTTCGTGTTATTTATTAGTACAATCTTGATTAATGTTAGAATTGTTTTATCACCCTAGTAACAATATGAATGCATGTGAATGGTCGAAGACATTCATTGATTAGGGCTATATGATTGTACTAATGCATTATGGTGTTGTGTGAGATTGATGTTGTCTGCTAACAAGATACAGGTACATCACAAAAGACAAATCAAGTTCCATGACCATGACAACATGAAGACAAAGACTCATCCATAATCCTTATTCTACTTACGAGGTATGTTGTACATAACTAAGCAGGTATACTAATCCAGGTATGTTTTCTTATGTGAAGTTAGAATCTTACCTTGTGTTAGGATCCCTTATATAAGTATACTTGGTATGATTGGTTATGCTTATTCATAAAGTTAGTAATCAAGGGTTTATGCATATTTTGTCTCTTGTCTTGATGATTTAATTAACCAGAAGAGTACTATGATCAAACAAGAATATGCATGAGTAAAAGAAGACTTCCTTGAAACCCTAAATACTAATGATCATGACTATACATATTCAAGATTATTTAGAATTAGAATGTTTTGAGAATATACTAATGAATGTATGTTTGTGTATGAGATCATGAGGATGACACTAGTGCACACTTGAACATGCACAATGGTACAGAATGAATAGAAGTTCAAAAGACATATAGAAGACCAAGCGGGAGGAAACCACACAAACATAAAAGATAAGTATTTAAGTTGTTATTTGAAATAATAAATGATATTGTCCATAATAGGTTGTATGCATATTTGTATTCCTATAATATATCATACTGAGTGTAAACATTCATAGAGCATTGAAACAGTATACTACTAATATGCATATGATTGGTAAGTTGGTCAAACATTCCATTGTTGCTTGTCTAGAATGAAACCTCTTTGCTGACATACTGAGAGTTGTGCACACTCTCGATAGTATGTTCTGGTAGAGATGGAAGGCATCTAGATAGCCACTGTATGCATACAGGATATGGAAAAGTGTTGTGCCAAAGCATTGATCAAAATAGTTGCATAACTATGTAAATGATATCTGTATGCATAATAGGTTATCATGTCAATATGATTTGATGATTATGAAGTATTACTAATCATGTACTTAATTTTGATTTGTAGGAAAGATCATGATGAATGATGAACAATGAACAAGCAATGGATGTTCAACAAAAGGATTTACAAATCAAACACACTATAGAAGGCTTGTGGCTAGAAGATTCTCTTAGAAAGAGGAAGAGAATCATGATGAGATGTTTTACTCCAAGTGGCTAGATAAGACCATTCTCTTAATGGTGTAATTAAAGAAGAAGTGTGAATCAGGTTCTGTATGGGTTCCCAGGATCGATAATCAATTGATGAGCTCAATGATCACCATGGGTGATGAGGATCTCAACCTTTGCTACAAGGTTGAATATTGCTTCTATACACAGATGACATGGATGCAAGAAGGAACTCACCACAGAGTTCAAATGATATTGAGACCCATCTAACGAGAGATGGCACAGATAGATATGCAGAAGATCATTCAATGCAGAGTGTGAATGATGTTCAGTCACAAAGGGAGAATTGACAGTTTCTTGATAAGCTTGGGCTTTACCAAAAGTAAAGTTGTTCCTAACCTTTACCGTAAGGTTATGGATCATACTATTATTGTATGTAGATGATCTCTTTCTGACAAGGAATGAGAAACAGATCATGAAAAGAAAGAAGAAGATGGCTGCAGAAATGAAAATGAAAGATCTCAGATTGATGCATTACTTCCTAGGTCTGGAAGTATGGCAAGGCTCAGAAGGAATCTTTCTCAACCAGGGAAAGTATGCTGAGAAATATTAAAAGGACTTGATGTGTTGGTATGGCCACTCTTGAAGTTGTTAGCAGATGACTCATCAGATTTAGTGGATAGAACTCTGTACAGACAAAATATTGAGTCATTAATGTGTCTAACGAATACTAGGTCAGATATATGCTTTGCTATGAACACCTTGAGTCAGTATCTAGTGGAAACTAGATGTGTTCACCTGATAAGCTGCAAATCATGTGATACGGTACCTAAAGGATACAATAGACTTTGATCTATGTTATCTTGGAGATCATGACTTCAGATGGCTACACAGATGTTGATTGGGCAGGAAGTGTATCAGACAGGAAGAGCACATCGAGAGGATGTTATTGTCTAGATCAGCCATGATCTCGTGGTTGAGCAGGAAACAATCTAGTGTGGCTCTTAGCACAAGCAGAATATATGTCTGCTTGCTCTGCTAATTGTGAAGCGGTATGGCTTCAGAATTGACTTAGAGATGGACCCAACTATGATCCTATGTGACAAACAGAGTTGTACCAAAATGGCAGAGAATCCATTGTTCCATGATAAGTCAAAGCACATAGAGATCTGACATTTCTATGTACAAGATATGGTTAATGTTCGAATTCGTAACAAGTTACCAATGCACTAACCAAACCTCTACCGATCCGATGTACTAACCAAACCTCTACCTCAAGTAAAGTTTTCCGAGACAAACTTAATATAGTTCAGAAGGACCCTCCTCGAAAGGGGGAGTGATGTGATCACTTATGATGAGTTTGCCTGCATCGACAGAGAGGTTGATGATGTGGTTACCTATATTGGTAATGCCAACAGAGAGGTTGGTGGATGGTCCTTAGACAGGGTCTAAGTTGACAAAAGGATTGCATCATCCTTGAACACATGTTCTAAAAGGATCCGTAGACGTATGTCTTCGAGAATGAAGTCCTTGGTGGACATGATAGGATTGCATCATCCTCAAGAGAGCCGTAGACATATGTCTTCGAGAATGAAATCCTTGGTGGACATGATAGGATTGCATCATCCTCAAGAGAGCCGTAGACGTATGTCTTCGAGAATGAAGTCCTTGGTGGACATGATAGGATTGCATCATCCTCAAGAGAGCCGTAGACATGATGTCTCCGAGAATGAAGTCCTTGGTGGACATGATAGGATTGCATCATCCTCAAGAGAGCCCTAGACATGATGTCTCCGAGAATGAAGTCCTTGGTGGAAATTTGGGGATTGGATCATCCCTGGACTTCAGTCCTAAAATGAGCTGTAGACAGATGTCTCCGAGAAAGAAGAGGGATTGTATCATCCTTGAACACATGTTCTAAAAGAGAGCCGTAGACATGATGTCTCCGAAAATGAAGTCCTGAATGAACAGGTAGGGGATTGTATCTTCCCTGGACTTAGGTCCCAGAATTGATCCGTAGACTGATGTCTCCGAGAATTGAAGATAGGACTGCATCGTCCCTGGACCTCGGTTCAAAATGTACGTGATGGGATTGCATCGTCCCTAGACATGAGATTTGTCTTAAATGGATAAGGAATGATCATCCTGGAACTGGATCGGGATTGCATCATCCCTAGACATGAGATTTGTCTTAAATGGATAAGGACTGATCATCCTGGAACTGGATCGGGATTGCATCGTCCCTAGACATGAGATTTGTCTTAAATGGATAAGGACTGATCATCATGGAACTAGATTGGGATTGCATCGTCCCTAGACATGAGATTTGTCTTAAATGGATAAGGATTGATCATCCTGGAACTGGATCGGGATTGCATCGTCCCTAGACATGAGATTTGTCTTAAATGGATAAGGACTGATCATCCTGGAACTGGATCGGGATTGCATCATCCCTAGACATGAGATTTGTCTTAAATGGATAAGTACTGATCATCCTGGAACTGGATCGGGATTGCATCGTCCCTAGACATGAGATTTGTCTTAAATTGATAAGGACTAATCATCCTGGAACTGGATCGGGATTGCATCGTCCCTAGACATGAGACTTGTCTTAAAGTGATAAGGATTGATCATCCTGGAACTTGATCTGGATTGTATCATCCATGGACATATGTCCTAAAGAGAGAGGGATTGATCATCCTGTAATATGATCGTGTGTGTTGCAGGATATGCTGCTATGTATTAGTGAGAATACATGCTTTTGATGATAGATGTATTAGTGAGAATACATGCTTTTGATGATAGATATATTAGTGAGAATACATGCTTTTGATGATAGATGTATTAGTGAGAATACATGCTTTTGATGATAGATGTATTAGTAAGAATACATGTTTTGATGATAGATGTATTGGTGTGGATACTAATACAGATGATCCAGATGTTGTAGATCGTGATGATCTGGATGCTGTAGATCGAGATGATCCAGATGCTGTAGATCGAGATGATCCAGATGCTGTAGATCGAGATGATCCAGATGTTGTAGATCGTGATGATCCTGATGCTGTAGATCGTGATGATCCAGATGCTATAGATCGAGATGATCCAGATGTTGTAGATCGTGATGATCCAAATGCTGTAGATCGAGATGATCCAGATGCTGAAGATTGAGATGATCCAGATGCTGTAGATCAAGATGATCCAGATGTTGTAGATCGAGATGATCCCGATGCGGATAATCGTATGATGATGATGCTGATGATCGTGAGGATCCAGATGTTGATGGTGTTGTAGCTGTTCGAGTTCTACAGAAGATAAAGACTCGATACTGAAGATGTTGATGTTCCAGTATTGAAGATATTCCAGTAACTGCTTGAGTTACTGAAGATGTTGAGAAAGCTTCCAATGATTTATAGATGTATCATGTATGATTTTGATGACTCCTTGCTCGCGCAGATGCTGTTATAATATCCTTCTTGTTAAGGGGGAGTGTTGAGATATTGTAACTTCAAAGAATATTATATGTGTACTTTATTATTCTGGAGATGTTTCATTCCTCCGTGAAGATATTATTGTATATCCGGAGATGTTTATTCCTCCGTCGGAATGTGGTAACTTGGGTTATTAGACTTCCCTAGTGGGGGTCGGCCCTGTATGTGTTATGTGGGTCAAAGGGTTATTAGACCACCCTAGAGGGGTTGGCCCAGTCAGTTGTAGTGGGGTATTTAACCCATTGGTTAAATACGAGCCTACATGTCTTGTGTAAAAGATAAGTCGGAGTAGTGTATAAATAGAGGAGGTGTATTCCTCATTTGACACACACTCACTCACTTGAGGATAGCGCACTTGTGGAGGAGAGGTCTGCTATTGTGGAGGAGGAGATCATGTCTCAGGGTTTCATCTTTGTATATTGCTGGTCATCTATATTGAGGAAGCTTTGCTGGGTTTTCTACCCCATGAGGGTTTCCCAGGATAAATCTGTGTCTCTTGTGTTTATGCTATGCTTGTTGTTTCTTCAGTGATCCTGTATATGCCATTATTGTGAAATGGAATGTAATGCTGCTATTTTCTGTCTTAGCATATTAAATCTTAACACATCTTTTGCGGTGTCTTCTTCTTCGAGAACGTCTTCATTACCTTCATCAACGTTATACTTTACCGGCCTTCCCCTTGGATCGTGTCTCACAGCAAATGACCAACCCGCTCTACCTGGAACCTCAAAGTAAAATACCTGTTCACATTGAGTTGGAAGAACATAGGGCTTCGTTCCTAGCTCAAACAACCTTGTATTTACCATGGTAAAACCATTATCATGTTCAATAATTGTTCTATCGGGATCACGTTGATTCAATCCACACCTGTACCATTTGACAACGAACAGAAATACCTTGAAGGAGTTAAAGTCACACTGAAGAATGTCTTCCAGATACCCATAGTATCGATTTTCAGATAGTTATGGATGTCTATCACTTCTAGAAGAAACATTGGTCACCTCAAAGACTACAGATATCCCACAATCAGATGTTTTCTTTGTTTCATCCAACTTTTTGATGCGATATCTACATCCATTGCACCACATAACCTTATGGTGTTTTACCTAGTACAACAAGCCATACAGGAAAAGATTACATAATGATCACACCATATTTATGATAAAGTAGTGCATGTTTATTATAATGCCATAAAAGGAAAATAACCAGCATGACGTACAACGACAATATTTAAAAATATAAATAAATAGTGCCGTTGATTAATATGCTTACCTGCTTATCTTTTAAACCTCTTGCTAAATCGATTTCCCTTTGTGTTACATTGGTGTCTCCATTGCGATGTGTAGCTTTAACCAATGAAGCCACACCTTCCCATGATATTCCATGACCAGATTGTTCACATTTTTCGATCCATACCTTCATCCAGTCAAGATTGTTTGCGATGTATAAATGAATCGCATCCCACTCTCGACCAACTGTTTGATGACAATAAAATTAAAATTCAATGAAAATGTATATTAGTCACTTAAAAAAGTATATAATTACACTATAAAATGATGCAAAATACTAAATAAAAAATAGAATATATATGTATGATATATAAACATAAAAATCACCAGTGAAATGTGTTATATTATCTTTCACCTTCCTCTATCTACCTTTCCCCTTCCTCTATCTACCTTTCCCCTTCGGGTACTCCCCTTCGAAATCGTTTTTGGAGTCTAGATCACAAATGCGACGTAAATTGAGCTTTGACGCAAATATAGGAAGATATTCACTAACGTACAACATGTTTTGGTAGACCATATATCCCTCCATCATAGAACCCTCATCATATGCCCGTTGTCTGATCAAACCCTTCATAAATTTCAAGTGCCTCTCAACCATCCACATGGACCTTGAGTGCGCAGGTCCACACAGTTCAATCTCCTCAACTTGGTGTATGAGGTAGTGTTCCTATGCATTGAAAAATGCTGAAGGTAGATGCTTATGCATTTCACACATGAGACGAGGAATTTCTCTCCTCCAATACTTTATGTCTTCTTTATGGAATTCTTTAGATGACAACCATCTACAAGTGACATGACAACCGGCCAATCAAGAGATTAAAGAAAAAAGTCATTATATTACGTAACATGAAGTAGAGAATGAAAATCAAATTAAGAATAAGTTCTGTGTGGAATTAAACAAACAGTAAGTACATGGAAAAATCACCACTTACCTCATGTATTTCCCGAGACTATATATTATTTGCTTGACATTGTTGTCAAAGTTGTCCAGGATAGAGAGAGGTAGAACATATTGTAACAATAATATACAAATAGTTTCAGTATATCGAAAAAGAGTACTAGAAAAAAGAAAAAAAAACAATTAATAAATGCATACCATATTAATTATTACCTTCATGAAGACATGCCAATCATGCGTTTTCACCCCCGCAAAATCACCTTTCTTTGTTATGATATTCTTCATGTTCGCACAAAATCCGGTGGGAAATTTAATTTTTCGTATGACTTCTTTTACAACATTACTTTGTTGGTCCGTTAACATCCATGGAAGTGAGTTTATATTAATTTGCTCTCCGTTGCTATGAAATTGAATGACGTCTTTCATTGCATGGTTGTTATCTTGAATGTCTTTGCAAATTTTGACAATTTTTTCTTTGTCATTCCTTCCATCCAATATTCACCATAATGTTTCAGTCACATTCTTTCCAATATGCATTGTATCAAATAGATGAGCAATTTGTAGGTGCTCATAATAGGGCAACCTACTAAATTGTCTAGGATAACTTTTCATTCCTTGTGGAAGACCATTAATGCCTTCATGATGATCGCATGAACGACAATGATGAAATTAAATATTAAATCAATGTCAATTACACTAAACAACACACAATATAATAAAATACAATATGATCATATACAATGATTGATTATACGTACCTTGACGATTTCTATTATATTGCAACTTCCATAGCTGAGGTGTCATTCTCTTTGGTTTTAATGCAGTTTCTGGCTTGCCATTGAAAAGATGTTTTTCAGTAGTTCGATACCTGTGATTCTTGGAGAGGAAGTGCCTATACTCATCAAACACCTCCTTTCCTAAGCTTTTTGAACGATGAGATTTGATCTTAGGACCACAAACTGGACATGCAAATTTCCCCTTTGTCTGAAGACCTAAATAAAAAGATGGAATATCAATATTAATGTCTATTATAATTATATAAAAAATGACTGGATTATTTAGAAAAACATGCATGCGTATTATATTAACTAGTAGTTCGTAAAATTAAATGCAACTAAAGTGGAACTTATAATTACATACCACATAAATGGGTTAACCCTGGGGCATCATGTATTGTCCATACAAGCATTGCATGGAATTGGAATTGCCTTTGTCGTATTGGTCTAGATAAGTCATACATAGTGATGCCATTCCATAACTTCAGTAGCTCATCAATAAGAGGTTCGATATATACATTCATATCTTTGACTTGGTACTTACCTGATTGATTTGAACATATAAAATAAATATTCTGATTATGAGACATACCATTTAGATATATAAACCATATTTCACAATAGAAAAACTTTAAATATATATATAACATTATGAGACAAAAAACGACAAATGAGAATATACCACTGCAATAAAAAAAAAACTGCAGTGTTCATACCTGGAATAATCATCAACAACATTATGTGCTCCCTCTTTATTGTCAACCATGGAGGAATGTTGTTGTTGATAACAAAAATAGGCCACACTGAGTAAACATATCTCATCTCTGCAAAAGGATTGACACCATCTACTGCCAAAGAAATCCTAAGATTACGAGGTTCGTCTTTAAAGTGAGGCCATTTTTCCTCCATATCTCTAAATGCAGACCCATCTGCAGGCATCCGAATAATGTCGTCTTGACTTCTGTTCCATGCATGGTAATCCATAAACTGCGCTATGTTTTTGCACCTGAACAGTTGTTGCAAACAGGGAATAATGGGAATATAACGTAGAACCTTGCGAGGCACCTTTTTAGTTACTTGAACTGTGCGATATCTACTGATATGACATTCAGGACATTCTATTGCAAATTCATGCTGGTTGTAATAAAGAACATGATCATTGAGGCATGCATGAATTGCGTCATACTGCATTCCAATTTATTTCATGATGGCAGATAAATCTCGATATGTGCGAGGTAAAATATTTGAAGGTGGTAACAAATATTCACCTATCATGCTACAACAAATTAAAATAAAAATCTAGTTAATATAATATAGAAATAATATTAATGAAACAAATTTCATCCGTAGTAATTTGACTTATATATGAATTAACAATAAAATACATGACAATCATATATATTTTGTGATGGAATATATTAAATACCTTAACATCCGTGTGACTGATATGTTTGAAAGACCATTCATAACCTTCAAGTTCATTACCAACAATATAGCAGAGAGAAGATTTGTCTTGGAGCCGTCATAAAGGGGTTCATATGCCTTGTCAAGAAGAGGTATATCATGAATATCATCAAAATGTTCATCATTTTCATGATCATCATCATCATCCATTCCAACATTAAATGAATCATGGATCAAAGTATTTGTAACATCATCTTCAACTATGTGATCAGTATGATCATCTTCTTCAATGTGATCATTAACTTGTTCTCCATTAATATTCATAGCTCCATGTTCCTCCGGTACTTGTTTTGGAAGCACTTGCTGGTCCGGACGATATGCCGTAGGATGTCTTTCCTTTATAATTACATGAAACAATCAATAGATAAAAGTTAATATAAAAAATTCAAATGCAAAATGTAAAAATTTATGTGATACATTAAAACTTTAACAAATTTTGTACTGTTGGGATGAAAAGAACAACGACCATTGTACTGTTGGTCAAAAATAAGAAATATTATAATAATACATAAATTTACAAAAGCAATTAAAATAAAAACATATATAATGCAAAACTTACAAATGGATGGTATTCATGTCCCCCCTCGGCGTGCCCATGCTCCCTATAATGTTTTGTGGCTGTTGTGATCAAAATTCTTCTCCTCTTAAAGCCTCTGCATTGATTACATGGACAATAGCATTTACCATCACCCCTTCTTTCAACTCCTTCCCACAATCTAGCAAGCAATTGTCGATTTTGTTCGTCTAGATCAGGAATATTCGTAGTTGACATTTTCTCGTAAAGAGCTTAAATGAAGATTATCGATCTTAGAAAATGAAGCTCCAGAGTACTTTGCTCACTTGAATAACAAAAACAACAAAAAACAGTCCGCCAAACAAAAAAAACATCCGCAAACCGTCGCTGGTATGGCAAACATGTCAGAATGGTTTGATATTTATAAATTTTAAAAGTCAAAAAGTCAAACCTACGTCGGATATCCGACGACACTAATCTAGTTACCATTGGGAAAAAATCCATCGGATATCCGACCTCTTCGGGTTCGAAATGGAGTCGGTTATCCGACATCCAAAGCGTCGGATACTCGAATAGGCGTCGAATATTCGCAGAGCCGTCGGATAGCCTACGAGCCTCGTTGGATATTCAAAAGTACGTCGGATATCCGGCGGACACCTCTCGAAATTTATTAAAAAAAAACAAAAAAAATTAAGTTTGAAAGAAAAATCCGACGACACGGTCCATTTCGTCAAAGGTCGTCGGATTTGCTCGTCGGATTTTGGGTTCAAATCTACTAGTGTTAATAGCTAATTCAATGTGTACTTCTTATTTACATATTTTACTTATAGTAATCACAAGGTATGTGATGACTAGTTTTTGTTTTTGTCTTCTAGGATAGCATTTTTTATTACCTGGGCTAAAAATAAAGGCTAGGTGATTTAGCCTAGAGATTGTTGGACCTTCTCTTTGTTGCTAGTTACCAATAAAACCTGATGAAAAGAATAAAAAAAAAATCTCGATTGCTTTTGTTGTCTTGGTTCGATTGAGCTTTGTCGATGTATTATAATTTGTTGTCTATGTTTTGTAATATCCTTTGCTTTTAATAAAAGCATAAGTGCAGTCTTCTTATACACATTATTGTCTATATGTAAACTTATGGTTCAATTATCCCATGCCCAAAGCCATTTTTAGAGAATAATTTTGAAATGTATTCCTTGCTTCCCCGATTCATTAGAAAAAAAGAGTGGCTCATTTAAAGATTTATTTTTGTTGCTTTTTTGTGCACATAGTAAATTGTTTGTATTTTTGTATATGTGTATTGGTTATAAGATTTGAGCCATGGATCTTGGCAATGGAAATGGCAAATTATAGAACAAGAAACCATTTTCTAGTTTTTGGTCTGATATAATTGATCCTCTTGACATGTTTTCTTTCTTTGCTACAATGTTATATTGCCTTGCAAACGAACCATGAGAAAACTAACTAGGATCAATGATCCTAGTGTTGTATTATAATTTGCCTCTTAGATTTAACATTGATTTTCAAAGTGGACCTCATATCATAAATGTGGCAAGATATTGATTGCAAGGATATTGTAAAAAGAGCTTACATAAGTTATTGAATACATCATACAGTCTTTTTTCTTATTTAAAAAAATATGTAATGTCATTTTTTATATAGCATTGAACATCAAACAGTGTATTGTCAAACTGCTATGAGCAATAATACAAATAAGGAAATTCCAAGATACCAATAAGTGAATGATATCATTTACCCTAGGAATACTAGGCAAAGAAATAAATGAGGAATATTTATCTTAGTTTGGTGGATAAAAAACCTAAATTGTTAGCGAGAAATGAACTCAAGAACCTAATGTAAGTAAGACTCTGATGTTTGCAACAACGAGCAAAAAAAGGGTTCTTGTATATACATGATTACTTGTAAGCCAAAGTCCTTTGCATAGTCCAACAAATGAAAGATCAAAATGTTGTGGTAGAGGACAATAGAAAACTTTGGATGATAAAATGAATACCTTGCAAGTCCATTAATCTACGTACCATTGAAAAAACAAAGGAATAATGGCCAATGCAATGACGTTTAGCAAAAAATGTTTTTGCTTTCCAAAACCATGTTCTCCAAATTTTGCATCTTCCAAAAGCTATGCTTCTGATGGAAATAAAAAATGGATTAAAAACTACATTGAGGACATTGCAACAAGAACAAAAAAAATTATGAACATTGATTTTTTTTTGTTCAAAGTCATTTTTCTATTGAAATATGGTCTACAGTCATTGATCCTAACATAATGGCAAAAGAATGTATACTATTTATTTTCTTTGTTTTTTTTTCTTCTATTGTTTCGTGCATCTATGATGTAGCCTTGTTTTTGTTTGTTGATCTAAAGCTTGTGAAAAATATGGCAAGTGCACTTACCTAATTTGTACATTCAAGTTGTTTTGCTAAATATTTCCCTACCAAATCCATGATGTCTATAGATAAAATGGAATAAGCTTCTAATAAGACACTTTATCTAACTACACCAAATGGTTTTTCAATCCATGGTGCGAACAAATTGATCTCACCTTGGTCAGATTTCATCTATTATGTTTGCATAATTTCTACTATGAACCAAGAAAATGTTTATTTGATGCATTGGTTGGTTTGCTACATTTTCTTTATACGCCAATGGAGATAAGATAAGGAATTGTAAACCATTTATGTTCTTGTTTAGATCCTAAAGATCCTATGTCTCTACTCTCAATGCGAACAGAATTAACCATTGATTTCCTCTCAGAACTGCAATATGTAATAGATGTCACTACATATGTGGAATGAATGTTGTTGTTTGCTTCACGATCACATGGGCACATCGGAGATGGATTGTGGGGCTATATTTTATGCATCAAATTGTTTTCTAAATGGTTGAATATTCCGGTAGTTGGTTGGTCATTGGCAAATGAAACAAAGTACCTTCATTTTAATGCTAAAGATATAGAATATAGCTACAACCTTTTGGTCCACAACTATAACCTATCCTTTGGTCACCTTGAACCAAATTTATCATATCAATCATTGGACTTTATGGAACATAGATATCAGGTAACTGCTAAACGAATTTGTGCTAATCAGTACTCAAATGCTCAAATGGAACTACCATCTATTGAACAAGCACTATTAGAGCAAGACCTTTGGATTGCTAGCTCTATCACTGGTGATTGCCATGATTCATTATTTGTAAATATTTTCATGTTAACATCGTTGTTTAATGTGCATACACCAAGAAAAGCAATAACACAAACCTTTTACAATTTATTCGTTGCAAATGACAATAGAGCAATCGAATGCTTCAATAGATATCTTGATGAAAATACAATTAGCGAAAAATGCCTAATTTCTAATTGACAAGCATATATTGTAAATTTTTAAAAGACATATAGACATGGTAACATAAAAGGAGACAAATTTGCAATTCAATGGTTGTGTGAATTGCTAAACGTTAACATATACATATGGAGTGTCAAGCTTAAAAAAATTATCTTGAGATTCCATCCAACATATACTTCCTCGCAATTTCTATATCTAATGCAAAATGTTCTAAATTCCTCGCATTCACACTTTCAACCATTCTAAAAACACTACTTCAACTATGTTTCCCGAAACAACAAACACCACTTCTGATAGCCTATTGGATAGTTTCAAAGAGAATGAAGTGGCTAAAGTACCCGATAACACCATAAAGCAAAATATTTGCAATAATCCAGTTGACCAATTGAACATCATAGATGCAATCAACACAAATACAAAAAAAAAAATTTAAGAGACACAGAGTGAAAGAAATTTCAAATCAAGATATAATGGTTATACAGTTACAAGAATTGATGGTTCGATAATAGAAGATATTCAATGCGAAATTCCCAACAATGGATTCAAAAGATTGCATCAACAAAAAAAAGAAATACAAAAACAAGGAAAATATGCCCATCAAAGACAAAAGAAATACAAAAAAACAACCAAAGCAGTTCATGCATACTTGGAATCTATTTAAGACACACCAATTCATGCATTTTCTATATATGAATGTATACTATTCCAAAAAGACATTCATATCATTGATAGTAAGACCATATTGGCTTTTAAGTCTTGCATTTGGAAAAGAAGCAAAAGTCATTAGAATTGATGATGAAATTTGCATATTTTGCAAAAGATCAATATTTAATGAACAATTTCCCACCTATGCATCACCAATGCAAATTCGTTGTAACAACAAAATACCATCTGTGACAATTTTGACTCCTCTAGAAGAACAACTTTTGCACAAATAAGGCAAATTGGTTACCAAAGAGCTCAAATTGGAGTCATTGTAACAATAATTAATGTCCTTGCAGATTTGGATATAGTTCAAATGGCATTTCCTAGAAGTCAATCTGGCTCTATGACAGTTGCAATAATGTTCAAAAGAAAATTGCAACACAAAAATGCATATCTATCTGGAAATATACAACCAAAAAATGTAATGACTACTCTTAGTGACATGTGCAAGACTACATTCTACAAAAATGAACACATTGTAATCAACAAATACCTGGAATAGATATTCAGCAAAAGCATTGAATAAAAGTTCAATACTTTATTGAACACAGAAATGTTGGATTCTAAGGATGGCGATAAGGATTTAGAGCCAATATCTAAAACATTGATACACAGAATTGTACAAACCCATCTAATAGATGACTTGGACAATAGAATTATACAATTTGCACCTTCTGAAGTTTTCCAACTATTGGGAAATTTCAAAGACAACTTTTCTGAAGAACTAAATTTGCTTACACATTTTTATGTATCTAGTCGACCTAAAGATGTTGAAAAATGATTCTCTTATCAACAAATAGAACAATGATAGAATTTGCATAAGAGTGGAGACTTGAAAACACACACTCTTTAAGGCAATTCAAATTATTATAAAACAAGTTTAAAATATCACCTAGATATCCATTCTCATGGGAGAATTAAAAGGTAAAAAGTTGCTACCCAAAGATATCAAGCCAAAAAATAGCCTTGAAAAATTTATAAAAACGCCAATTGCTTATTGTTCTCTCACATCAATAAGAAAATCACCCAACTATTTTGAAAACATGAAAAAAAATTGTATTTGCAATGATACGGCAACTTGGCCCTCCTACATTCTTTGTAACTTTTATTAGTGTTGAACATATTTGGACTCCATTATGCAATGCACTAGAGCAAATCGAAAACCATCATTCAAAGAAACCCTCTGACAATATTTTTGAGCAAAATATTGATTCGTTGATTAGAAAACATCCAGTTCTTTGTAGTTGCTACTATAGACATAGACTAACATGGTCATTAAGATCTTTAATCTCAAATAATAGTCTACTATTTAGAAAGTTGAAATACTATTATTTACAAATGAATTCCAAAATATAGGCAATGAACATGAACATAGGTTGTTGTGGATCCAAAATGCACCAGTCTATGGTCAAAATTCTAATGATGAAATTACTGAATTTGTTGATCAATATTTATCTTTTGATTCATCATTACTTTGATTAAAACCTTCTTAAGATCCAAACTCACCACCATGTAATAACAAGCAAAAAACATCAACACTCTAATTGTAGGCTCAATCTTCCATTCCCTCCAATGGATAAAACTGTCATCTTGGATCCATTGGAACATAGTATCAATGGTACAAGTGAAAAATCAAAAGAACTATTTTTCCTTTTAGAATATAGAGAATATCCTAAAACATGCATTTCACAATGTTTTTGTCGGAGATCAAAGTCACTAGAGACCACTACATTCTTCTACTATGATGTTCTCTTTCTCGGCCTACTATATTGCTAAAAAGAGATCGATCTGATTTATGGGTAAATGCATTTGCGAGATCGGTGCTACAACTACGGAAAGAAATATAGATGCACAATTTATCTTTGATTCCTATGTTGTAGCAAATTATTGTAGCCCCTATATAACAAAGATAGATAGAGCTATGACCAGTACCTTTAAGAAAATAAGATATCAGTGTCGTTGTGACAATGATGGAAAAATTCAAACAATTCACAGACTTGGAAATGCGCTTTTAAACATGTAACAAATGTCTAGTAGACAAGTTGTACACATTGTCCTCTCGTTACCTTTGCACTCAACTTCAACAAAAACAATATTCATTAATATTGCACCAAAAGACAAACAAACATTTGTGCTAAAGAAGCTGATACTCTTGCAACAAGAACCTGATGATTTCGAGGACATTGTTTGCGCTTCGATTATAGACAAATACATTTCCCGTCTTATTGAACTTGAACAAACTTGTCCAACAAAATATTCTTATTGTTATTCCTGTACAAATACAATTACCAAAAGAAGAAAGGAACCATGTGTCATACAATACATTAGGTACAATAAAGAGAGAGCCAGAGAAATTTCCAAAGAAAAAATGATCTTATATGTTCCATATAGAGACAATGGTACTTCGCTAAAAAGAAAATGTCAAACATGGTTTGAAGCATATATGTCTCAAAAAGAACAAATAGATCCTACTGAACAAAGGTTCATGGCAAAAATAGAAACAAAATGGGGCAATATTGATATTTCATCTAAAACAATTGCCCTAAATTTGAAGAAATGTTTGTGTTTGCAACAACTTTAGAAAAATAATTGAATGGGATTGTCTTTGAAAAATATGACATTCAACATGACCTCATGCACAAAATTTCATTTCTTGCTCTCGGCGCCAAACTTCTTTGGAGGATCATCTCTGGGAAAAAGGCCTAGTGGAAGGAAATCTTCTACAAAAAGTATATGGCTGGAAGCAGAAGCCGTTGCGTGGAAATTATTGATCAGAGCAAAAGAGGGTCTTCTATTTGGAACCTTTGCAAGCGAGCAGCCTTCATCATTCAAAATAATCTTTATTGGATCCCCGGCAATCGAAAACAAATCCAAATATGGAAGGAAAAACTTTTGCACCAGGCCACCCACTAATTCCATTCAGGAGTTCCATGATCTGAAAATTTGGATGGAGCAAGCTAACAATAAAACTCTGTTTGACATATCTTCTTGGTCCAACCAATGGAATTGGAAGGGATGGATTGATCTAGATCAACCGGCGCACCTTCTTCATGACTATCATGCTCCCCTTTCTTTGTTTCACGGTTCTCTCCCAGTTCATCAAAATATGAGAGACAAGCGTGGCTGGGGGAAATCAGGCTCATACTCGGTTAAGGCAGGGTATGGTTACTTGGATACCCTTAAAAATATCAACATCAAGGACAACAAGTGGAATAAAGTCTGGGACAAGGATGGGCTTCCAAAATTTAATGCTTTCTACTGGACCCTTGTGCACAGGAAGACTCTAACTACGGAAAATCTCAAGAAAAGGGGGATAGAAGGCCTAGAAAGATGCACTCTATGCAAAGAAGCTGAGGAAACGATAGATCATCTGTTTCTAGAGTGTAGTTTCTCTAAAGAGGTTTGGCATCGTGCTTACAGTGAAATTCAACCAAACTTAGTTCTCCCAACAAACTGGAATGACCTCTTTGATAATTGGCACAACTACTACCACAAATCACTGCTTAGAAAGCCTGATTTCAAAAGAGCCTGGGTCGCCTTCCCCAAGTTTATCTGCTGGAAACTCTGGACCGCCAGGAACAAAGAAATATTTGGTAACATAAGGGCCACACCAGGTAAAGTTCTCTCCTCCGCAAAAGCTCTTTGGATTGACTCACTCTCCTCGAGAAGTCTGAAAAACATTCGCAAGGAACCCTTAAACGTGGAAGAAAAAAATTGGGTGGCAAATCTGTTGAATTCCCCAATTTGTTCTCTCATGGATCTTAAATTCAAGAAGCAAAAACCCCAAAAATGGCACATCAGAATGGATCCAAAGGAGCTTTAGCTCTGGATCAGAACTCTTAACAGTGATACTCTCTTCTTCGATGGTGCCTCGAAGGGCAATCCTGGGTTGGCAGGTGTGGGAGGAGTCTTTCTTGACTCCGATGGAAACAAAAAGAAAGACTATGCCTGGGGAATTGGCAGGAGGACTGATAATGAGGCGGAATGGCTTGCTTTGATCAAAGGAATGGAAATTTCCAGGAATGACGATGTCAAGGATCTAGTGGCTTTCGTAGACTCCATGCCGGTAATTAGGGAAGCTAGATCTTTGGCTAACAATCAAAGGAAACCTGTCTCCAAATTTCAGCATCTCTTCTACGTGGCTAAGGATTTTAACTCTATTTCCTTTCTTCACATCCTGAGAAACAACAATAAGGAAGAAGACAACATAGAAAACATCAGTGTTGGTTTGGATTGTGGTTTGGCGACCATTAATGCTCTTAACCTTGTCATTAACTGGGTCCCTTAGCCCCCTCTCTGGTTTGCTTAGGATCCCCTTGTTCCTTATGATCTCTCTCACAGTTTGGGTTCTAAACTCTCACCCCTCAAACTATACAAACATTCAAATTTCGTTTTGGAGTAATGGAAAGATTGCTTTGGGATCCTCCTCCCCGCCTCGATCCTATCCCGCATCCTCTTGGCACACTTGGCGCCCTCATCCTCCTACTCCCACCTGCCTCGCATGCGTGCATTCAATTGCACCACCCTCCAACTTGCCTTATATCATGCCCCAGGGTGGTATGCCCGACATACTGCATGTTCAATTTGCTGAAAATTGGGTTTGTATGGTTTTTCAGAAGTCGTTCGCCGTTATTTGGGTTAGCAATTGAGGTCCTCTCTGGATAATTATGGAGGATAATTAGACTATTGGTTTGAACCTCTCTCCGCTGGAATTCCGTCACTGCAGGAAGCATCTCCAGGAAAATACAGGGGGGGTTGGAACGAAGCGTTATCTTTCAGCCTTTGACGTGGTTTAGGGGCAGGGGAATGGTGGTTCTGGGCAAGCTCAAGGTGGTTCGGTGCATAATTTCCTTGTTGAAGTGCCTGGGAATGGTAGAAATTGGGTAGTGCAGCATTTAGCTCGTGGACACTCCAACGAGCTTGGCAATGGAAAAAGTTGGACACCTCTTGATTTGGGCACCAGCCAGTGCATGGGCTATGTAGTGCAGCATTCTGCTCATGGACATTCCAGTGAACCTGGCAATGGAAAGAATTGGACTTCCTCGTAAGAACAGGAAAATGGGTTTATCAATCTGGAGTCTCCGCATGGACAGGACAGTCCATCTTCTGAGGTCCTATCTCACATGCTAGAGCTGGAAAATCAAATTTGTTGACTCGGGGGTGAAAATCACACCTGTCCACCTTCGTCCAGATCACAACTTCTGAAGTTCGCAATGGCTGCAGCAAATTGAAAGAGTACTTCGATGTGCTAGTTGGAAAATTGGAAAATGGTTGCCCCTGTTCAGCTGATATCAGCACCCAGATTAATTATTTGCACAACAGTTTGAGATTGGTTGAAGCTAAGCTCGACGGCATGAAGTCTGATCTTAGAAACAGTCCCACTGTCCTCCATGGCATTATTGAAGATAACGTCGGACTAGTGAATGGGAGCAAGGAGAAGAACGACCATCAGTTTTCTGTTTGATATTCCATGTTTTTTCCAGAACTTATTGGTTAAGTTTTTTTTTTGTAATGGCTCGATGAAGCTAGTCGATTGTCTTTCTACTCGATATGTATTTCTTTTGTTGTCTTCTGCTAGGAAAGTTTGTAAGGATCCATAGCTGTCATAGAAATAAGTTCGTGTATGATCTACAATGATTGGAATTGGATGAGCCTGCTATGACAGCTCTCCATTTTTGGGATCAGTCTTCTCGACTATATTTTGTAACTTCGCTTCATTTTTTAATATAAAAGCTCGTCACTCATTCTTGTAAAAAAAAAAATGCACAAAATTCCATTTCAACAAATGCAACTAGTGCCACTACCAAATTGAATAAAAAACCATATGTTCTAAGCACAGATGAGTACCATGCCATTAGAAAAAAAACTCAACGAAGAACAACAATCAATAACAAAAAAAATCATAAGACAAAAGAACAACCCGACCACACAAATCTATTTGTTTTTTACTAAAGATGCAGGCACGAGAAAAACATTTACCGCAAAAAAATTTACAATAGCTTATTGCACTTTTATGACAAAGATATCCAAAGTGATCCTTTAAAAAAAAGAAATATAGTTGCATTCACTAGAAAAGATACACACAATGCAAATGGCATCACAATCCATTCAACTCTACAATTCCCCCTAAATTCATCGAACATGCTTCTTTGAATTCAAATACATTGGATCTATTAACAAACGAATATGAACAACTTTGACTATTGCTCATAGATGAAGTATCGTTAATCGGCTCTCAAATGTTATACAACATAAACAAAAGAATACAAGAAATTATGCACACTCCAACAAGGACATTTGGAGATCTAGACATCATATTCTATGGATACCTCTTCCAAGCACAATATGTACATGATTCTTGGATTTTTTAACAACCAAAATTTCAACAACAAAAAATTCCATATAGATTTTGGCCAAAACACACTGGAGTCCTCTTGTCTGTGTGATGAATTTGTTGCCAAGTATAGAATGGATGATTTATCATATTCCACCTCAAGGGGATGTAACTAGAGCCTCATATAACTCAAGAGAAGAGGGTACCTTGTACATGTATCAATAGCAATTATTAATCTAGAATGCTAGAATAGAAAAAAAATATGAGAGTGATTGGATTTGGGTAAAAAACAAGATGAAAACCCTTCCATGTACATTTCTTCCTTGTCTGATGCTATTAGATCCTTGACCTTATAGTGAATTATTATTCTCTACAATAATAAAAAGTAGACGAAGTTGTTGGGGTCATCACGATCAACATTTCAAGGGAGATTCACTTTTATACGAGTGAGATCGACTGTCCTCACGCCGTCTGGACCAAGCTGAAGTCGTTGTTCAACAATGTTAATGAAAGTTAAGTAATGCAAATAGAGAAAGAGTTGATCTATTTGGAACCTCTTTCCTTTGACTAGATTGATGACTATTTAGCTCGCATCAAGGAGGTATTGTTGAAATTGGGCGAATGTGGCAAGGATTTTTTGAAGAAGGATGACAACTCATTGAACCGGTCCTGATGAATGTAAAGACAACATATGATGTCTTATGCTCCTTCTTAACGCCTAAATTTCGCACACATGCGACATTTCGGTGATTCATCCAGTAAGATGTCATCGACATAGAAAATGCATCTTACCACAGGCATCCTCAACATATCCAAAAGACAACATGACTCCAAAAGTGCCAAAAAACCAATCAAAAGAAGGGGTAGCATGGACAGTACACAGTTAACCCACACTATAGCGCAGGTTACCAGAACAACGCCCGTGCTACACCCACGCGGTTATTCCTTCGATAGTCGCGCTACTGTCAAAACGATGGGACCACTAACTCCTCGTAGTGCATTGAAGGCTCCGTCACCTCCATGAACCCAAATGTGACCCCTCACACACTTGGTGGCATTAAATATCCCCCTTGGTGTACTTGAGAACTAGTTCATGGAGGACATGAGTTCACATTTGGATCTAGTTGTTTGTTGGCCACTTCTTGGCCTATAAAAGGAAGCCATTGGCATGCATTTGGTAGAGAGAAATCAAGAGCAAGGTTATGCTATTGGATTTGAGTTGGAGCTTCCTCATAGCCCATCACTTCCTATCATTGTGAGCATTCCCAAGCTCCCTTGCCACCTTCCTCCAAGGGGCAGGAGTTTCTCTCCATTGCTCCACCATTAACTTAGCATTTAGTTTGGACAAAAAAGGCCTCCCTAAGGGAGATTGTTGGCTTCCCTTGAATCCCACACCTCATAGGTGTTCTACAGCTTGACCATTGGGCAATACAAAAGTGGTTTGGTATATCTTGGATTGTTATTGGAGTTTGCATTCTCCCCCCATCTTTTTTATTTTGATTTTTATCAATATTTCTTTGTTTGCATGTGAATTACACTAACAATCTATTGAAAGATCACTTGGAGGAATACCAACCAACACACACAGGGGCTCCAAGGACTAAGGCCTTGCTGCAGCCTACAAGGCCTAGTCCCTTACCAAGTGGAAGAGTGCACTTGTGCAATTTTTTCCACAACAGTTCTAATGACGACCATACTGGTTTTTGTTCATTTCTCATTTTACTAGTTTGTTTTATGCCAAGTGATTAATTATGGGTATTTGTCACTTGTAGGAGATAAGGAATTCCACCTCTTACTCCAAAATTTGGCCTCGAGTCGGCCCCAATTTATTTTTACACAATAGCATGGATCCCGGCCTCTCGTCTGCGCTACCATCGCGGAAATGACTCTAACAGTCACACGGACAGCGCAGGTAATCAATGTTCAACCCACGCTACCCCCGCAAGGTAACCCGCGCGGATGGTTAGTGTAACACCCGAGCTATCAGCGCACCTGTTTTGAATTTATCAGTCGCACTAGCCTAATTTATTTGGTTTTTATCTACATAGTTTAGTTTGGCAGTCCAATTACTACTTACTAGTGAACTTAAATTAAGGCTAATTCACATCATTACTTAATTTTTTAGTAATTCGTTCACCTAGACCAAGATTAGGAAGTAAAGAATTCATATCTCTTGATACTTACCTAGGTAACTAACCTTGAGGCTTTCAACGGGCCTCATTATTGTCACTAGTATTCAATACCATTTCTTGTTTATACACAATTGACATGTTTTGAATACTAATGCTAGTGTAGAATACACTTTTTGCACACAAGCAAGGACTTAAAGACTCTTGTCTCCCGAAGCATGCTCTTCATCTCGCACTTCATGTGAGATTGGTGAATCAGAAAAGGGTGAGAAGTGTGAAATACCTCCATTGCACACTTATATATTAGTTAGCATGTTTGATTTGCAAAGCACCATGAGCATCTCTTAAAGTTAAAAGTATGTATTACCTGATATATTCTTCTAGTTAATTTGTCGATAATCGATTTTTGCTTGAACATCACATGTGTTTGCACCACTAGTACACACGAAGATAGGGATTGTAAGTGAAAGCTCAAACCCATTAAAATCAACATTGTAATTGTCCAACCAACTAAAATACTCTGCATGATGTCACAAAACAATATTTTAGTTAGGTAGGATTGATTGGGCTAGGCATCCATTATTCCCACCAAGCCGAGATATAGATTCCCTGCTCTCCCCTATGAGCCACTCAACTTGTTGTAGGGAGACAACACTATTCTGTGCAGGTTGAACCCCTGATCCACACTTGACGCAAGGTATCTTAGTGTCCCAACTTAGGATATCACCAAAGAGAAATTGTGAGTGCAATTGACTCCTAAATTTAGCTATTGCCTCTGGGATGTGTTGCCACATCTTCTTGATTGGAACATTGGCCCCATTGTCGGTAGAACTAGTTCTTTCATACCTCTACTAGTCAATTGGTGTGTGGACCCCATTGTCACCATCAATTGTTCTTTTGGGAGGCCTAGTTACATTTGAGAGAAAGGACGTTAGGTCTTTTTAGGGAATTTACATTTATTTTATTTTTAAATACAAGTTCACTAACTCGTAATTAAAAAGAACCTACATGTGGGAACTCATGCACTAAAACTGACTTTGGACATATCACTCACTTGTTGCACCATTTAGCATCTGTTGTGGTTGGCATATTTTTGCATTTGTTCAATTTTGTTTAATTCCACCACCACTCTCACTTGATACAAAGCCTTCACCATTGAGGACCAAAACAACCCCCTAAGGCAGTCTCTAAGACTACAAGGCATTTTCCCTCTCTTGAGGGGAGTTTTTACACCTTCCCCACATGGTTTTCAAGGAAGGTACACTAGTCGGGGCCATTCCTAGGCCACTTTGATAGGATCATCCAGACAAGGCCAAGCCTTAATAGGCGCATTTTCTCCTCATGGAGAAAGTATTGATCCCCCAACCTCCTCCACCACCAGAAGAGGCACCCCTTTGGATTGTCCCCGTGGAGATCCTTTGGACCCCTTTGATCCCTCCTCTCACATAGGAGGTCACTCATTGTTTTCCACACCACCCGGGTCTCCCTCAAGAGGAAACAACACCTAACACACAATAGCAAGACCAACTGCCCCTACCTTACCATTTATGGATAGCTTAAATCTACTTGATTTTTCCAAACTGATCAATGACCCTATAGCTCATGATCCAACATGGCCAGCCATGCCAGATAAAATTCCCTCCGATATTCCCAAATTCAAAGGAAAGTAAGGGGATGATCCCGCCAATCATGCTATGTCCTTCCACTTATGGTGTTCATCTAACAGCATAGTGGACAATCCAATGAGGCTTTGCCTCTTCCAGCGTACTCTCTCCAACACGACAGCCAAATGGTATGTCAACCTAGCAAGCGCAACCCATGCCACATACGCAACATTGGCCATTGCATTTCTCACTTACTTCCAACTTTCAATTAGACATGAACTTGGCCTCAAAATTCTCACATAGTTTTGGCAAAACACGTCTACCCACGTCGCAGACCACATCCATGAGTCACATAGGTGTCACACATTGTGCAAGATCGATATACAACCACCCTTTTTGTTGGACTGGTTTATCAAATCTCTCCAACCCGCCATAGCTAAAGATGTCGCCACCTCCATGCCGCAATGTGAGGAAGAGGTTGTTCTAAAAGCCCAGGATTTTGATCTCATTTATGCACAATCCGACTATCTTTTCACTATCCTCCCTAATGCCCCTCGGCATCAGTCGTTGGATCCTACACCTTCGGGCTGGTCAAATTCGACGGATGGGATTATTTGGTCCATTTCCTAGTTAGGAAAGGTTCCTCCTACCACATCGACACCATTTAACATGGCTCTGCAATACCCATCCATGTCACCTATGTCGGTACCCTCTACACTGATACCAACCCCACTAGTTGATCAGTTACAGTATGGACCATATAGTCCTACTTACCCAAACATTAGCTAAGCACCAACACTGCCAATGGCGCAAGCTGTTCCCACATCCACCTCGTATGGAATGCAAATTGCATTTATCCCACCCCCGAGGTATAACCCATACTATCCTTTCCCATGCCCGATTGGTCAGAAACCTGCCCCGCACATGGGGTTGAACCTAGTACAACCTTCTTATGTTCAACAGGATTAACAATTCGAGCAATTGAACACCACAAAACCCTAGAATCCACAGCCTTAGGGGAACAAGAAAGGGAAGAAAAAACAAAATTAGCATCCAGGGTAAGGGGACAATTCCCCCCAGCAGAACCAGAACACAGGAAACTAGAATGCAAGGACTAAAAATCCCCCCAAATAAGGTAAGAATGTCAACCTAAGGACCAATTACTGCTGCTCCATGCAATTATGGTCACTACACACATCATTGTCCTCTTATCCCTTACTGCCAACGGTTAGTGGAAGCCAAAAAGAACACAGTGACAAATCCTATTCGAGATACCAACCCTCCCCAACCACAAACCGTCATGGTACAACAACCCTTTGCAAATCAAATGGTAGTTACACAACAACAAGACCCTATCCCACCTGACGATGGCTCTTTCCAAAATATCTACACATTGGATATAAATATTCATACACGAGCCAAGGGTTATGATGGGCCTTCTACCCACCAAGTGGAAGACATTCCTATCCCCTGGAGGGTTCCTCTACAAATACCTCGACCGAATACCGAAAAAATACCATGAATTCTGAAAGTTCCACTTCTGCGTACCCCCAATAACCGTCACATGAAAACTTCCCACAATTACAATATTGTGGATGACTTGTATCAATCCCCTACAAACATGTCCACGTTAGAAGTGTTATAGTATTTCCCAACACAAAGAAAGGCATTACTCAATGCATTTGGTGCCGTCGATTCTTTCGATTCACATCTCATGACCTTTGATCTCGACAAAGGTGATCCGTGACTACCGTTGTTAGTCGCATTCCAAGTTTCAGTTACCGTAAAGAACGTTGTGATCCATCACTATATAATCGACGAAGGCGTATCCACTTCTGTTATGTTTGCAAAAGTCTGGAAATGATTAGGTTCCCCTGTGTTAGTCCCCTCATCTATCGCTCTTCATGCATATGATGGGAGACCATCCCAACCAAGAGGATTGTACCAAAATGTCCCTATAGAGCTAGGGGGAAAGATGATTATGATTGATATCAAAGTAGTCGACGCAGAACTCGACTACAACATCCTCTTGGGGCGTAGTTATATGTACGCCATGAAGGCGGTTGCCTCCTCGGTCTTCTGTATCATGATTTTTCCCTTAAATGGGAAGGTAGTTACCCTCGACCAACCTAACTACTATGACCCCAACACCACAAGCAATCCTGACAATGTCCTACCGACTGTATTGGGCGATACTCAACCATATGTTGTCATTTCCCTCGGTATGTCCAAGGAATCTAATTTGTTAGGAGCATATTCGAGACCACCACCTAATATCCTTACATCGACTGATGGCCTAATGTGCACAATTTTCACCGTTGAAAATGGAGTCACCTCCACCTCAACACTGCCATCAACACTGCTATTGAGCCATGGCATTGAACAAACATTGATTCCATCAATCCCACCAATCTTCCAAATACCTTTCTTGTACTCGCCCACAGGTGTACAAGGGACACCTGTTATGGCTCAGTTGACTCTACATGGGCTCACTTTTGGGATCTCGATATGGTACCTTACACCACCATACCCAGAGATGGCCTCCAAACCAGTATCCCATTACAATTTTGTCCCTCTTTCGGCTACTACGCCTAAAAGGTTCGTAACACATTCAATTACACTAGCCCAACCTATGACATCCACAACTAAAGCACAATCGGTCATCACTAAGATCGCCAATAGGGGCACCAAAAAATCAAAGTTGAAAGGTCCCCTATTACCTAACCTAACGGAAACCACCAAGCCTAAAGTAGGGGGCATCAACCAACAGGAGTTAAAATCCCCATCTATGATCAATACTCCCAATCAGAGGTTCACACCACCATGTTCTCTTTGTGGGCAGCAAGGCCACCCAACCAACTTATGTCCTACTTTGTCGGAACTAAGGAATTTTCTCAACACCCCCTTTAGCATCACTCACACTCCACCGACGATAAAAGGGGGCACATCTCTCTCACCCAAATATAAGTCCAAAACATTTCTTACAAATCACGCATGTTCCATATGCGCTCAATATGAGCACTATACGCACCATTGCCCCAAAATCCCTTGATATCGGGAGGTGTTGGCAACCATTTTCCTCACCCAACCCTTGGAAGATACCTCACCTCCCTCATCACCAGAGGAGACTTCTATCGATACAGTTAATGTAGTTATCCCAATAATTCACTCCCCATGATGGGATGATTCCATCCCCGATTAGCAGTCGCTATGGTGACCACAAAGCCCGACCATTGTCTTAAACCACACTAACGCCACATGACAGTGTTGTTCATGCAGCTTTAATGTCTCACTATTCTTTTCAATGTCCCCTCCTCACCACATTTTGCACTTTGTGCGCAACCAAAAGTCAATTAGTCGATAACCTTACACCTTGTGGGACCACCCTCCCTACGGTAATTGAAGAGGGCACCGAACCCATAAAGTACAAAGTTGACAACAACACCTCGCACATGTTAGATACACAGAGAGATCTTAATCCACCATCACCGATTTCCCGTGAGGTACTGGATCCCGTGACCTTTCCTCAAGAAGAGATCCTAGCACCCACCCCGAGTACTTCTGCATATCTCGACATCCTGCATCTCGATTCGGTCCCTCTTCCGACCAAGAATGAAGTCCTATGTTCCTCAGATGAAGACATGCTAGAAGAGTATGTCTTCATAAAAAATGAAGAGATAATCGAAGCCATGAACACCACTGAACCTCCATGGGACATTTTCCATCATAGGTCCTCAATGACTAGTAGGCAGGATCCACGTTCACTGCCGTTGAGAATAAATTTACAATTGAGTCAAAATATTTTCTACCACCTAGTCATATCGATCGGTTCAAAAACCCTATTCCTACCCCAAATGATTTTGAAGACATCAATCTTGCCAATATCTCCCCTACCATCCAGGTTTATATATCTGTCACACCAGGATTCGATGAAAACATCTCCATTGGGGCTTCATGATCACCACAAGAAAACACCAATTTTACCACTCTCTTCAAATAATTTTGTGACGTCTTTGCATGGTATTACGAAGAAATGCCAGGTCTAGACCCCAAAATTGTCGAACATCATATAGACGCTTGGACCGATGCCATTCATGTTTGGTAAAAACAACGCCCAGTGCACCCTTATAAGTCCCCCGCAATCAAAGATAAGATCGAGAAACTCTTACAAGACGGATTTATCTTTCCCATTGCTTACACCTCACGAGTCTCTAACCCCATCTCGGTTAATAAAAAAAGGAACTATTCGTGTCTGTACTGATTTCCAAGACCTCAATTTAGCCTACCCAAGGACAACTTTCCCACATGATTCATCAACCAAATCGTTGACTCATGTGCCAGTAGCGAAATGTTGTCCTTCATGGATGGGTTCTCCAGATACAACCAAATACACATCCACCCCCAAGATCAGTATAAAACTGCATTTACCACACCATGAGGCACATTTGCATACAAAGTTATTCCCTTCGGTCTGAAGAATGTCGGAGCCACTTACCAATGAGCATTGACAGACGTTTTTAATGACTTGGCTCACATCATCCTCTTTTTTTTAGATGACCTTACAGCCAAATCCAAAAAACGATGTGATCACTTTCAAGACCTTCATACCATCTTCACAAGATGTCACAAATATAATATACGCTTCAACCCCTTAAAGTGTGTATTTTGTGTAATCACCAGTTGCCTTCTAGGATTCATTGTCTCCAAAGACAACATCACCTTTGACCCTTCCAAGGTTCAAGCCATCTTGGAGTTACCACCCCCACAAACACGACGCTAGTTGAAAAGTGCCCAAGTTAAGGCCAACTTTCTTCATCATTTTGTCCCCGACTATGCCACTCAGGACCATGGATTTTTACAGCTTCTCAGAAAATATGTCCCATTTAAGTGGAATGACTATGCCCAAATTGCCTTCGATTCCCTTAAGTAAGCATTTTTGTCAGCCCCCCTCATCTCTACTCCAGACTTTGACAAAGATTTCATCTTATATATATCCACGTCAGCTTCCATTGTGGCCGGTGTACTAATACAACCCATCGAGGACCACCAAGAACATGTCATATATTATGTCATCAAAACCCTTGCCAGACCCGCACTCAACTACATTCATGATAAGAAGCTCGCACTCGCAGTCATCCTCTCTGTATAGAAGTTCTGCCACTATATTTTGCTCTAGAAAAAAATCATGATCGCCGATTCCAACCCTATGCAACACATACTTATTCGTAGGCCTATCAATAGTAGTTTTGCACGTTGGATCGTTATCTTACAAGAATTCGACATCGAATTTGTGATTCCCAAAAGTAAGAAATACATGGCCTTAGCTAAACTCATTACAGACCTTCCATCTACCACCACAAGCGAGTCTGTCTAGGACCAATTACTCGATGAGCACCTCTTTCTCATCATGGCCAATCATCCTTGGTACGGAGATATTCTCCTTTATCTCCACACCCAGAATTTCTCTCCCCATTTATCCTGTGACGATCGTCGCAAAATTTGTCACCAAGAACCAAGATACCTCCTCATTGGAGACGTCCTTTATTGTCACGGTATCGACACTATCCTGAGACGATCTCTAACAAATGAATAGGTCGAACAAGTGGCCACCATTACTACAGATGATGTGGAGACACTAAAACGACACTATCTAGTTGTTTGTTGGTCACTTATTGGCCTATAAAAGGAAGCCACTATCATGCATTTGGTAGAGAGAAATCGAGAGCAAGCTTATGTTGCTATATTTGAGTTGGAGCTTCCTTATAGACCACCGCTTCCTATCATTGTGAGCATTCCCAAGCTCCCTTGCCACCTTCCTCCAAGGGGCAAGAGTTTCTCTCCATTGTTACACCATTAACTTAGCATTTAGTTTGGACAAAAAAGGCCTCCCTAAGGGAGATTGTTGGCTTCCCTTGAAGCCCACACCTCCTAGGTGGTGTACAGCTTGACCATTGGGCAATACAAAAGTGGTTTGGCATATCTTGGATTGTTATTGGAGTTTGCATTACCCCCCCATCTCTTTTATTTTGCTTGTTATCAATATTTCTTTGTTTGCATGTGAATTACACTAACAATCTATTGCAAGATCACTTGGAGGAATACCAACCAACACGCATAGGGGCTCCAACGACTGAGGCCTTGCTGCAGCCTACAAGGCCTAGCCTCTTACCAAGTGGAAGAGTGCACTTGTGCAATGTTTTACACAACAATCCTCCTTTCACACCAATTGGATGTCAGACAAACAAGATGGTAAGGAATTTACCTTTGATACTTTTTGTGATTTGTTGATTAAAGATCAACAAAATTTTCTTGAAGAAGTGAGCTTGGTAGCAAACACCAAGCTCACTTGTTAAAAAGTAAGGTCAAGCCAAACCTTAAAGAACATGGTTGACCAGACCATTGACCAGAATGTATTGAACAACCTACTAAGGGGAATACTGAAGAGTCGTCATTAACGAAGAAGGATCGAAAGAAGAAAACCTGTCGGTATTGTGGAAAAGTGGGACATGTCGAGAAGAACTGTTGGAAGAAGATGAAGCACTTGGAAGGAAAAGTAAAGCACCTTGAGGACAATGTATCGACTGGTCAGTCAACCAATCGACCTACTAAAAATTATACCTTCTCTGCCAGCACTTCCCAGGCATTACATGCCCGTACCACTTGGACGGAATGGATAGTCGATTATGGTTGTACTCATAATATGGCTAAGGATATTTCTTTGTTCTCTTCCTTGAGTGGAGCTCCTTAACAAAATATTTATGTACCTCATAGTTACGCTCTCACGGTTGTTGGAAGCGGAGATGTTGAATTCCAATATGGTTGAATATACAGTGTCTATCATGTGCCTAGATTGAGCTCTAATTTATTGTCGGTTGATCAACTTACACAATCCCAAAAGACTGTGGAGTTTTGGTTAGATCATTTTATCGTAAAGGATATGAGGCTTGGGGGGGAATTCATTTCTTTAGGGTATTTGCATCCCAAGGATGGAGTTTATAAATTTTGTGTTTCTCCCAAACCGATTACACCGGATGTAGTAACTGCAACTACACTCATCACTCAGACTGATGAGGGGAGTTGAATTTGGCATGAACGAATTGGATATCTGAACTTTTGAAGTTTAAAGATGATGGTAACTCATAATATTGTTACTGGTCTCTCAAAGATAGTTCCACCTAATGGATTTTGTAGAGGATGTGTTTTGGAAAGCATCATCAAGCACCCTTTGATTCTAGGAAATCACGGCAAGCACATAACCGATTGGAACTTGTTCACAATGATCTTTGTTGCATGAACAAACCCTCATTAGTAGGTGCAAAGTATATTTTGAACTTTATTGATTATTTCTCTAGATTTACATGGGTATATTCCTTGAAGAGTAAGAGTCATGTCTTCGAAATATTTAAGGATTTTAGAGCATTGGATGAGAAGCAATGCAGACAACCCATTAAATGCTTGAGATCAGACAATGGTGGTGAATATGTGAGTCGGCAGTTTGAATAATATCCCTTCCAAACTAGTATTTCTTGGAATATATCTATCCCTCACACCCCTCAGCAAAATGGAGTTGCAAAGGCGAAGAATCGGACTTTGGTGGAAATGGTGAGGTGCCTACTGTAGATCAAATATGTACTGACAAAGTTTTGGGGGGGAATTGTTTACTGTTCAAATTATCTCTTGAACCTTGTTTCGACTAGAGCAACTGCTAACATGACTCTAGTTGAGAAGTGGAATGACAGGAAAGCCAATGTTGGACACCTTAGAATCTTTGGATGTGTTTCCTGGGTGCATATCAGTGACAACTACAAGAAGAAATTGGATGCAAAGAGTCATGTAGCTTGCATCATGATGGGCTATTCTGATGAATCAAAAGCATATAGACTGTTTGACCTTGTCAAACAACAGATCATTTTAAGTAGAAATGTGATCTTTGACGAGAATCTTTTAGGTAATAAGTTGTTGAATTCCTCCTCGGGTACATTGCGCAGTGATCCGTTTGATATTCTTGAAGAATTTGGATCAAATGTACCCTTCTATGGAGTTTTGAATGGATTGATGAATTCTACTCTCAAGTCGATTGGTAGTCAGTCTACTATGACTAATGACATCAATGCACTGACTCCTTCGACTGCCAATCATCAACCTGAATCACAGTCCACTTGTTTACCTCTGTGGGTTGCTAAGACAATTGAGGCTGCTAGATAAGATGTTGGATATGCTAGTATTGGTCGGTAGACCCGTTGTCAGAACATCATGGCGGTGTTTCACTAATGGCACATGTTCTTGAAACCTGTGATCCTGATACTTACACTGATGCTCACGGAGTTCCTTAACGAAAAAAATTTATGGCTGCTGAAATTGATTCTCTGAAGAAGAATTAGACTTGGGAACTTGTCCCTCGACCACAAGGAAAGAATGTTGTGGAGTTTTGATGGGTCTATAAGACCAATATTACTTATGATGGTGTTGTTGAATGCCACAAGGCTCATTTGGTCACCAAGGGCTTCTCTCAGGAAGAAGGCATTGACTACAATGAAACCTTTTCCCTTGTTGCAAAGATGAATTCTATTCGACTAATCCTTTCTCTTGTTTCTTATTTTGGATGGGAACTTCATCAAATGGATGTTAAAAGTGCATTTCTTCATGGAGAATTTTCTAAAGAAATCTACATGGAATAACCTCCTGGTTTTGTGACAGATTCTAGTCTTGTTTTTCAACCCAAGAAGTTTTTGTATGGTTTGAAACAAGTAGCCCATGCTTGGTATGTGAAGATTGATCATTTCTTTGTCAATATTGGCTTCAAATGTTGTGAAACTAATCACGGTATCTATGTATTACATGTTCATGAGATACCTTGATTGTGGCATTGTATGTTGATGATTTAGTCATAACTGGAAATAATGTCAATCTAATTTTGGGTTTGAAGAAACAACTTGCATATACATTTGAAATTAATAATATTGTTCTGTTGCATTTCTTTTTAGGCATTCAAAATTTTCAAATGGATGATGGTATCTTTCTTTCTCAACCTAAATATGCCTTGGATATTTTGAAACGATTCAAGATGGACATCTATAAGTATTTTGTTACACCTTATCAATCTGGAGTGAAGTTTTAAAAAGGTTGTGACTCTCCACAAGTTAATGCCACTCTTTATCAACAATTGGTAGGTAGCCTGATTTATTTAACTCATAGTTGACCTGATCTCTCCTTTACTATTAGTGTGGTCTCCCAATTCATGCAGAATCCTTGAGAAAGCCACTGGAAAGATGCAAAGAGAATTACTTGCTATATTAAAGGAACTTATCAATATGGCATTAAGTATTGTCATAGTACAGACCCACTGGTCGGGTTTACTGACTCCGACTGGGGAGGTGACAATGGCGATCGAAAGTCCACTTCTGGCCATGTGTTTTGACTAAATTCTATATCATTGGTCTAGTCGTGTAAGAAACAGAAGGTAGTCTCTCTTTTTTACTATAGAAGCATAGTATCATGGTGTTGTTAATGCAGGTATGGAGGTAGTTTGGATTCGTCAACTTCCTGAAGAGCTTGGGTTTCCTGTTTAGTCCTCGACTATTATTCATTGTGACATTCATAGTACTATCCAGGTTGTTGATAATCCTATTACTCCCAACCAAATGAAGTATGATGAAATTCATGTTCATTATTTGAGACAGTTAGTGTAGATCAATGTTGTCTCACTTGTTTATTGCATGTCAGATGATCAAATTGATGATATATTTATGAAGTCATTATCGAAAGCTAATTTTGTGAAACGTCGGGCTATGATAGGGCTTCGGGAAGCTGCAATTATGTGGGAATTTTCAAAGAATGTAATTGCATCTCCTAAAACTCTAGAGAGTTGTGGTTAGTGTTGGAACCTAAGGTTATGCAAGTTCATCGCACCTCTGGATCTTCTGGAGACAATCAGTCGATATATAGACAATCATTGACTAGCAGAGCATTCGACTGGAGGTTTGACTGAGTAGTCGATTAGATGGTCGATGAGACTGTGGTCGACTCAACTACAACAACCGACTAAAATTTACGATGTTGTGGATTTTGTGGAAACGGTCAGAACCAATGATCCCTATTTGTGGACCAGATCTTCCTCACTTCAAGAGAGTTCATTAGATTTGGAGACTATAAAAGGATGACACTATGGGTTGTGTTACGTACCATCATAGATCTATCTTAAAACCAAATCTATTAAACACTGAGAGGGATCCAATTTCTCGAGGTGTAAATTTTTTTATCTTAATTTTTTTACACGTCAAGAAAAAAATTACATCTCAAGATATTGGATCCCTATTGATGCTTAATTGATCCATGTTTAAGATGGATCTATGTTGGTTTTATTTATTTTTTTATTTTATGAGCCGACATGAATTTTTTAAATTAATTTTTTTTTTTGATAAGTTATGAGCTGACACATAACATGAAAAACGTGACAACATCTCCCCCATACTGGGTTGTAAGCACCTCGCTACTCTTGGTGCAATGAAATAATTCTTATGATCAAGTATGCATTGTGATGTTCTGATAATAATGTGGTGTGCTTAAATGATGTAATTATGTCTTTAGACACCACCTCTCTTCTTGGAATATTATTCCCTTCTATTATTTACTTGTGTTCTATAGTTCATATGAAGAGGTTCCCCAACAGATCTTGACTAGATGAAGTATAATATCCCAGTATGCATGGATATTTATGTATTTATTTCAAGCCTCTATCCTAACGTATGATTAAAAGTTTAGGTGAACATATATAAATCATTTTGGGAATCTCTTGACATGGAATTTGAAATGGAAGATGATATGGAGTCGATGTTATGCACCAAATTCATAAAATAGCATAAAAATAGAAAGAGAGAGCAAAAAATGACTTGAGAAAAAAATAAAGAGAAGAATAAGAAGCCTCTTTGAGGGGGAACCTCCTTAAACATTGTATTAAATTCACAAGACAATATAATATGATCCTAAAACTAGGCCTCCTTGGTATATTTATAGGAGACAAAGGGTACAATTATAATTCTAGCCGACCATACAATCACAATTAAGCCCATAGCCAACCAATAAAGACAATACTAATATAATAATAGAAATGTAATGTCACAATATATAGGGGTTAACATGCCCCTCCTCTTCAAAACAAGTGTTGTCCTAAACACTTGATTAACTCTGGATGTTTCTACATGAAGAACTCATATTCCCATGTTGCCTCTTCTATTGACATGTTCTCCCACTTGATGAGGTACTCAGTAATTGCTCTATTTTGTAGTTGCTTGATCCTTGTGTCAAAGACTGTTTCAAGTTCTAGTATCAATTTCCCTTCTTCATCAATCTCTGGTAAAATAGTTTGGATGGGGATCTTGTCACTAATTACCATTTTTAGGGAAGAAACATGGAATACTAGATGTACACATGAAGATGGAGGTAACTCCAATTTGTAAGCCATACCTCCACTCCTCTTCAACACCTTATAGGGACCATAGTACTTGGGTGCTAATTTATTGTCCTTATTTTGTTGCTTGACGGACATCTACTCGTATGGTTGTAGCCTAAAAAATACTTAATATCCCACTCCAATTCCCCTTTCACTACGATGTTGATATGCTTGTTGTTTCATCATATTTTGTGCTATAGCCAATTTGTCATTCAATAGTTGGAGAACCTCTTGTTGATGCTCTTTGTGATCCTCCATTGCTTGAACTTTAGCTTTCTATTTCAAGGATGATGTGATGGAAGGAGGATGATATCCATAAAGTGCCATAAATAGTGACATTTTTATGAAGTATGGAAATATATGTTGTACCACCATTCTACTAAGGGAAACCACTTAACCCATTCAGTGTCTATTTAATATATGCAAAGCAATGAAGATACCCTTCTAGGAATTTATTCACAATCTCACTTTTCCCATCATATTGAGTATGGTAAGAGCAGTTGCGAGCCAACTGAGTGCCCAAACAAGAAAATATTTCCTTCCAAAAATTACTAGTGAAAATTGGATCTCTATCATTTACAATAATCTTTGGGATTCCATGTAGATTCTAAATTGTTTCCAAGAATGTTGCAACTACTGTAATTGCTTTAAAAGGATGAGAAAGAGAGAAAAAAATGCGAATACTTTGTGAGTCGATCCATTACTACCATGATGACACTCTTTCCTTCTGACTTTGGTAGACCTATGATAAAATCCATTGAGACTATTCCCAACGTTGGCTTGGTATGGATAATGGTTGTAGAATACCAAGTGTCTTGATTGTCGCTCCTTTGTTCTATTGGAAAACCAAACATCTTACCACAAATTTTTGGACATTAGTTTTAAGACCTTTCCAGAAAATTCATTCATGATCCCATGGTAAGTTTTCAAGAACCATGAATGTCCTCCTATAGGAGAAGTGTGCAATTCCAAAAGTACCTTCTGTTTAAGTTGATAATTCTTACATAAATATAGGTGATCGTAGTAGCATAGTGAATCATTCTTCCATAGAAATTTATTTAGTGAGCTACGGTCCTCTTGTAGTTTTTGAATTACCTTGCATTATTTTTTATCTTGTTTCCATCATGTCCTTGCTTCTTCCACCCAATCAGATTGTATAATGGAAGTACCACACAGTAAGCCCTTTATGTCATCTTGTTTTCTTGAAAGTGCATCTGCCACCACATTTTGTTTTGCTTTTTTTCGATAATTTTAAAGTCATAACCTAGTATCTTTGTAACTCATTTTGTTGTTCTTTTGAATATAATTGTTGTTCGAATAAGTATTTTAAACTATTATGATCTATTATTACCTTGAAGTGTCTTCCTATTAGGTAAGGGTGTCATTTCCTAATTGCATACAATATGGCCAACATTACCTTTTCATAAATTGATTTAAGTTTTTTCCTTAAATTTTGCAACTTTCAAAGGCAATGGACCTTCCTTCTTGCATTAAAATTGCACTAATGTCATGCCATGAGGAATCCTAGTCCATAATAAAAAAAATTGTGAAGTCGGGCATGGCTAATAAAGGATTTGTAAACATAGCCACTTTAAGTTTTTCAAAATATTTGGTTGCTTATTGAGTCCAAGAGAATGCCTCCTTTTTTAATAAACTTGTTAGAGGTGTTTCTATTTGACCATAATCCTTGACGAACTTGTAGTAGTATCTTGTCAATCCTTTAAGATTCTTCAAGGTTTTAAGAATTGACCATTCCATGATAGCCCTAATTTTGTTAGGGTCCACTTTGACACCTTCATGAGATACAATACCCATATATTCCACTTCCTAAACCCCAAAGGCACATTTAGAAGGCTTGGAATATAGTTGGTGCTCCTCCAATAGTATTAACACCCTTTCAGCATCTTGTGCATGCCATTCCCAAGATTTGCTATAAATTAGTATATCATAAAAAAATGCTAACACAATTTTTCTAAGGGTTTAAAAATAGAATTCATAAAGCTTTGAAATGTGGAAGTGCATTGGTAAGGCCAAATGGCATCCCCAAAAATTCATAATGATCTTCATGTGTTATAAAGACTGTTTTCAGAATGTCTTCTTTCATCATTTTTATTTCATGATATCCATAATAGAGATCCAAATTGGTAAAGAGAAATGCTCCATGTAATTCATCGAATAGTTCATCAATGATAGGAATATGAAACTTATCTTTAATGGTCATTTTATCGAACTCTCTATAATATGGAAACATATGCCATGAATCTTCCTTTCTGCAAACCATCACCACTAGTGTAGAGAAAGCACTTTGGATAGGTCGAAGGATGATTGAATCTAACATTTCTCGAACCATATTTTCAATCTCACTTTTTTGTGCTTATGGGTACATGTAGGGTCCAATGTTAGGTGGTACACTTCTTAATTGCAACTGACTATCATGGACATGATTTCGAGTCGGTGGGAGACCTTTAGGAATCTCTTCAAATACCTTGTAATGATTGTCAATAACTTGTTAGAGATCCAATGGAATAGAGGGTATAGATACTTGAACATCTAGTGAGCACAATTATGCAATTACTCCATGTTGTCCCTTTTTAGCAATTTTGTCATGTTGTTAGAGCTTATCACTTTAGAGGGCTTCCTTGGAATACCTTTGAGTTCAATTTTCTTTCGTACTAAAGAGAATCTCAAGAAAAGTTCCTCAAAATTAAGAGCCATTGTTCCAATGATTGTAGCCATTGGACCCTAGTACAACATTAGGACCACCGATTTGGATTGCAATCATTGAACTATCCAATAAAGGATCCCCTATAGTAATCTTAATACTATGGGGATTCCCTGAACAATTCATGGTACCTCCATCTACAATCATTACTTGAAATTATGGTGTTGGATACACAACGCAAACGAGAAGTTTGGCTAGTTTGAAATTAATGAAGTTATGGGTACTATCAAAATCAATTAATACCGCTACGTTTTTATTTAATTTTTGAAGTATATTTCTATCCTAGAGTTTGAGGAGTGATAATACCACGTAATACATTGCAAGATGTGGTTGGAGTAGTATCTTCTAGATCTATCTCTTCAGAATATTTTGGTTCAGGATATTCTTCCTCTTCATAATCAATGTAGAATAATTTATTCTCACTGCACTTATGCCCCATACTATACTTTCTATCACAATTGAAACACAGACCCTTTGCTCTTCTTTCCTCCACTTGAAGAGGAATCAACCTTGTAGGTTGAGTGAGGTTGAGGGAGGAAAATTTGTCTTCTCTAAAGGTGATAGTAGCATCCCTTCTAGTGGCCATATTTTTACTTTCAACTTTCCTTTCCAAACTAAAATCACTCCCTAATGATTTAGGTTCAAAGAGATGCACCTCATGTTGAATGCTCTCCTTTAAAGTATCAATAAAGAGATCCAACAAATTATATTCTAGAATGTTCTTCACTTTAAGACTCGTCTTTTTAAATTGCTTAATGTGCTATGTGTTAAATGTACAGCATCGAGAGACATTCTCCAAACCAATCTTGTGCAGCCAAGATTGATCTTCTCGTATAGAGGTGAGCACTTTGATTTCCTTCCATGTAAAGGTTATTCCTCCCGTATAGAGGTAATTGATCAAAGTAATGATGTTGTAAAGTCTTGTTGGACAAGGCTCCTAACTTTTGTGTTAATTCATGATTCTCATGTGAACATTTCGTATAAAGGTATCCATGGGATGGACCCCCCATATAGAGGTGGACCTTCTGTATAAAGGTATCCATGGGATGGACCCCCCATATAGAGGTGGACCTTCCATATAAAGGTCATGCTTTACTTGTTAAAAGCATTTAATGTTGTGTGATGTATTATTAACCATGATCACCAATTGCTATTAAGTCTCCCTTAGAGATTGATCACCTCTAAAATGAATTACTTTAGCATATGATCATTTGGTCCAAATAATATAATATGATCACAACATCCGATAATTCTTCTTAGTATAATGTAATGTGATGGATAATTAAAGTCAACACATATTGACCATGTAGTAAAATATAAAGAAATAAAAGATAAAGCATAGAGATCAAGAGAATTCGAAATTTTCCATATCGACACTCCAACTAATTAAAGAGAACTCGAATTGTTAAAGCTTCAGTTATAAATCTCCAGTTAAGTAATAGTGTATGCCTCAGTCAATGCTTCAGTTAATGATATGCAATCAGTTAAATAAAGGAGAACTTAGTGACCACTTGAATAAATCAAGGGAGAACTTGAATTGATCACTACAGTAATGTTATCAAGAAAGAATCAGTTAAAGAGAGTTAACTAAGTGACAACAAAGACGATCTAGTTAACTAAGTGTTACTACATGATGACACTTATATTAAACTAAAAGGCGACACTTGAGTTGCAACACTTGCATGATGACACTTAAGTTATCCACCTAACTAAGTGGGAAAGCTTTCAATTAAGAGGAGAGTTCATCCTAAGAGACATTTCAATGAGATAAAGCATTGCATGAGAAGTGGGGCGCACTTCTTCATACAAGATTGATACGACCAGTGTGAGGGCGAGTTCATCCTAAAGTTAGAAGATAAAAATAGAAGTTGATGCATGAGAAGAATGTATAAATGTGTTATATGGGATTGACGAATTCAATGTGAAGCGAATTCTCTTCTCCTTTGAAGGAAACACACTTCTCTTTGTGTGCATGATATTTTATTGATGTGTTGGGCACACTAGCCAACACATCCAATTGATCTCTCTTCTTTATTGCTTTCGTATATTCACCAAGAGTGTTTGGTGATCTCTTATCTTCCGAAAGCAATTTGTTGTGTTGTAAAAGAAAGACATTCTCTGCTATCCATTATATTATACTAAGAAGAGTTGCTGGGATTTTTTGTTCTCATTGTTTTGAGGATTTTCCCCAAGGTATATCTTGTGTTATGGTTGTATGAATTTCATGTGATTGAATTGTCTCATTGTTTCAAGTTTCGACATCTAAAAGAATTAAAGATCAAAGCTCAATGAAATATTAACACTCTGTATTTAGACCTTTTTGCTTAAGATCTAACAATTGGATAAAGAAGGTGTTGTTGTTGATATCCCCATAGTATTCTATCTATTCATCTGTATATATAGACCAAGGGATAATAGAGTCATTTTTACAGTTACAAATCCATTGGTACCATACAAATTGATCAGGTTCTAAAGACAAGGATGCAATAGTTACCTTTTGTAAAGTTGGCACTTGGTATAGCTCAAAGAATTTCTCGATCTGGAATATTCCAGTGTTATCGAGTCATTGCCATCAAACTTTCTCATATCAATCTTGGGAATGAAGTATTTCCTTTGTCCTAAGTTGTACATATGATGATCTGATGAATGATCAAATGTCGAGGACTCGAACCTCTTGTTTTCCAACTGTTTTTCATTTTTCTCATTTTGTGACTGGGACAAGTCCCTCTCGTCTCCTTATCCTCTCCTTAAAGAAGTGAAATATGGTGAAATGGATGTCTCATCTCATTCAAAATTACCCCCTTCATAACTTTGAGATCCTCATTACTAGCCATATTTTTCAACTCACTTTATATATCCTTTTTTATGTTTGCCAATTGAACATGTGTCACTAACCTATCATTCAATTCCTTAACCTTGGCCTCCAAATTGGATATCTAGTCACATATTTCTTAATTTTCTTCATGAGTCATGGTTGAGATTTTGGGAGGTTTAGCAGGTGAAGTAATTTTTGCTCCACTTCTTTCCATTATATTCAACTGATATTTACTTTATTTTTTCTCCATTTCTTCTTTAGCACATCTTTTGAATCACCCAAAAAAAATATTCAAATTGAAAGTTATGCAAGTTTCAAGTTAACATAACTTTCAAAACCCTAGTTGTTAGGTTTCCATTTTGTTGTTTGAGGCATTCCCAAAAAAAAATTATAGTGAAAAAGACTCTGACACCAAATGTTATGCACTAAATTCCCAAAATAGCATGAAAATAGAATAAAGAGTAACCCAATGCCTTGAGAACAAAATAAAGAGATGAATAAGAAGTCTCTTTGAGGGGGAAACCTCCTTATACAATGTATCAAATTCACAAGACAAGATGAGATGATCTTCAAACTAGGTCTCCTTGGTATATGTATAGGGGAGAAAGAGTACAATTACAATTCTATCTGACCATACAATTACAATTAAAGTCCTAGCCGACCAATAAATATAATACTAATATAATAATAGAAATGTAATGTCACAATACATAGGGCTTAACAACCGATTTCACAGGATAAGGAGCATGGAAAGGAAGAGTAGATCTAGAAGAAGATTAAGGAAACTAAGCAAACTGATGACAACAACTAGAGTGGTAAATGAGATCAGAGTCTTAAAAATCCAAACCATTTCAACTTATTTCATACATGAAATATTAATTTGTATTATCGGCACAAGTGTAAGTTCAACCCTTAGGAATAAACATAAATTTTTGGATCGGAAGGGGGATTGAGGTTATCGATACACTTTTAAGAAAAGGGATCAATATCAAGAACAACAAAATGATCAAAATGTTGACCAAGCACAATCTTGAGGACAAAGCTCCTGTATGGCAACTGTCGTCATTGACCTAAAAGGAATGTAAATGTTTTAGATGTGGGGGTTGGGGGCACATTATTGACCACTACATTTTTATCTCACCAAGGCAGTATGTTGTTGTCTTTGAAATACTAAAGTGCATGAGACTAAGGATGGTCCTATAGTCAAGTATCCATTACCGAAGACATGCTAGATAATTCAAGTAGTTGGAGAAGAGAATCATAGAGAAACTTTCATTGCCACTTGATCTCCACTCGATGGGTATGGATTTTAGATAACTTGACTCTAATGAAGATTCGTTGTGAGAGGAAGACTACCAAGATTTGTTCGACGAAAGAAGGGCATTAGAGAAAACATTGTATCTATAAAGGCAAATCCAAATAGCAAAAATGCCTTGAATACCAAGCTTTTATAAGGGTGAGGTGAGATTGTTGGAATAGAAGATCCATGAGCTAATTTGATCAATTGTAGGTGTGGATTGAGACATGAAGTGTTTGAATAATATATATGAGTTTTTTTGGGTGTTTGTTGCACACAAATGGAGATGGTGACTCTAGGGCCAACATTGTGAGGGTACAAAAGGTCAATACCTTCCTTCAAAAGGACCTCTAGATTACAAGAAACATAATGGGGAATATGATAACACATGGTGTTCAATCCAAGGGTGGAGATCAATATCATTTCTTCCATGTTATCGGGGGTGTTCCTCTTGAAACCTCCATTACTACAAATCATACTACATGCACGCTTATTGAGAGTTTAATTGAGATACAATCTATTTTTTATGGTGTAAAGATGTATGTAAAATTTAAAGTAATAAGGATTCAAAGAGAAGCATATCAAACACTCTTCAAATAAGCTTGGATTTACATTATGAGAGGCATCTCTCATAAGCTATCACTAGTGTTCTAAAAAGGACAAAAGAATGTGACCATCCCTGCATCACGTAAGAGAAAAGGATTCATGGATGTTATCGTCATGGATGAGTCATCATGATGAAGTCTTGACATGGGCTCTATGTATGTGGAAAGCAAAGGAGGGATCAACCTAGAACCCAATAACAAGGGCATCCTACACAAGGATGTGTTATCGAGCAAATATTTCGACAAGTACTATAGGAATGGGAAATGGGAACATGGAATCATGAAGTCTACCCTAGATATGTTAAAATATACTTTGGGTAGAAACTCAAAAGACTAGTCTAATAATGGAGTTTGAGGAAGGAAAAAATCTATGAGGCAAATAGAGAGGATCGAGAAGCAAGTGAATTTTTTTATTCAATGAAGATTTTTCAAAAGAGTTTCTTTCTGATGACACATGGGATGATAACAAATCATTGGTGGATGATGCACTCCATCCAAAAGCTATAAATTACTTGAAAAAACCTCAAAGCCTTGTTCCTATGTTGGTTCAATAAGATCGAAGGAAAAAATATTGCTGGTATTATGGTGTGGTAAGGCTTTCTAATAAGTAATATTTTCTTTCTAATTATCAATAGTTATTGCAGATAAAACAAAAACATGTAAATCACTCCAAATCCCTCAAAGAGATAGTACACATCCTTCCAACATTTATTGATGGTTTTGCCTACAATTCTTATTGCCCTTCACAAGAAAATGCATTTGATTATATTCATAGTTTCAACTACATTCATCATTAGCGTAGATCACTAAATGTGAAATTTTCTTGCCTAGGGGATTAAAACCATTTCGAGTCCAATTGGTACGTTCCTTTCAAATTATGTTTTTTTTTCCTAACTTCATTTATTTGCTATGTTGCTAACATGAGTGGTATGCAAATCCTTTTACAAAGCGTCTAAGGGGGAAAAAACAAAACAAGAATAGAAGAATACCAAGGCAAAGAGTCATTTTATGAAATTTGAGACTAAAGAGCCCAAAAGGCTTATTTATTTAAAGACCTATAGTCATGGAGGATTGTAGCATTCCCCTCAATGTAGGGGGGATCTCTTTCAAATGTTTAGAGAGGAGAAATGGCTCACTCTACTTGTTGACCCATCAAGTGATGAAGAACAAAGAAACACACATATGTACATGAAAACAACAACATCAATGATAAGACAAACATCCAAGAAGAGAAGGCATATAAGCACCAAAAGATAAATGTTTTATCGAAAACACATATGGATGGAGGATAACTTTAATTTATGATAGTTTAACTGAAAACATATCATCACCCTAATCAAGACATGAACAAAATGCATAAGGTAGGATAGGAAGTCTAAGAATCAAGTAGGTGAAAGGCCATGAGTCATAAAGAACTCTATAAGAGAAACCTTAGTAAAATTGCATAGGGATTTGCATTGTAATCTTCATTGTTAATTGAAAAGCTTGTTGGCATACTTTTGAGAATGATTTTGATTTATGTTTGAGCTTGGAAGTCTAGTCTCTATTGTTCATATCTTCTAGAATCATCATAATATCGAATATCATAGTTGCAGTTTTCTCTCATGTTTTTTTCTATATATTACTACTTTTGTTTATAAGTGGTGTTGACAAATGGATGTGGAACTATAGATTTCTGTGTTAATCGTAGGTTAAGCTCAATTTGTTGTTAGTGTTCTAAGGATTTATGCAATCTATAATTTAGGAACTTGATCTTGTTATTATTTCTTGCTTTAATTTTTGATGGTTCCAAGTTTTAAAGTTTCTAATTAGATTTGTCTGAACACTTGCATTTTGTATTTTAAATTAAAACTCATAAAACCAACAACAATAATCATGCCACATTCCAAAAGTGTTTGTTATACCAAATAAAGGAAGGTCTAATTAATCCCTTTATTCAAATAAACATGTATAGTTGACAAAGAGTATTTAACATAATATTATCCCAGGCTAGCTTGTAACTTAGATTTCTTATAATTAAAAATAAGAAAAAAATTAAAAAAATCCATAACTTATTTCATTCACTCACATATTTTAGGGAAATATGGAAGAAAATGGAGCAAATAAAAAAATGTTTCAAAACAAATAACCTTAAGTTAAGTGCAATATACCTTATCCAATCCTCTTTTTAGAAGTTGAGTTTCCACTCGAGAGTAAGGTTATGATCAAATACTTAATATACATGCATAACTTAATCAACATGTGAAAAGTTAAAGGCTTTGTGACATTGCTTCAAACATGAGTAAAGAAGTTGGATAAATATACAGTTTCTCAGTTAAACCATCTAGAGTAGTTAAGGAGGATGCCCTCCAATATATTAATTTTGTTAAAAGCATAAACATAATTAAATTGAAAGTAAAAATGTAAGACTAAGAAAGTCTAATTATTACTAAGAAATCATTAGCCCACAAATTATACTATCAAATTTATCTTTCTATTATTACTCACTTAAAAAAAGTGGTGTTTCTTGGGCATTGGATGAACCTAAAACATCCTGGCTTCTGTTTATTGAGACCCATCTCGCTAGTTGGTCTGTGATCTTTAGCATTCTCCCTTACTTATCATGATTTGTGTATGTGACATTTTCTATGCTTCTGTCATCTCCTCTGTATTGAAGAAGATGATGTTTATTTTATAATGTTTGTTCATTCCCTTGAAGAGGATACAAGGAAATGGTTTAGGAACTTGGCTCCTAATTCAATTAACTCTTGGATGGCATGTTATAATATCTTCATGTAAAAAATGGAGAGAAAAGAAAGATCACCAGTACTATCTATCTTTCTGAGTTCGGGTCTATGAGTCTGTTATTAGAAAAAAGAGTTCAATAAGATGTACAACCGAATCCCTGATGATATAAGGCCATCCCAAGCTGCATTTTCTGTACTTATGTTTATTGAGGCCCACCATTTCCATGGCCTCGATTTCATATCTTCAGGGCTGGATAGCTCAAAGGTTTATCCAACTCCTGCATTTTGTCTTAATCCTCCATTTGTGACAGCTATCCAATACAAATAGAGAAGCGTGGGCCAATTTGTTAGTGCGGTCCATAGTGTTCTATGTGTAGCGTCGTTTTCTTTTAAAACCTCGTTTTGGTATGAGAGCTAGCAAAGCCTACATAAAGGCACTGTCAACTTGTCAAGAGGAACGCTTATTCATTGAATTAAGGTTGGTAAAGGCTAAGTCGTGGGTTTCTCAACTCAAGGGTTGAAATCTGTTCTGAGTTTGAAGAAGGGCCATCTGACTACATCAGTCCTTAACTCTGAAACTATTGTTGTGGCCGTGGTCTGAGTCTATGGTTGAAGTATTAATGGAGAAAGATTATAACTTATGATGTTCAATAATCATGTCGCACTTCGCAGTACAACATTTAATACTGTTGTGGTGAGATTTTGAACAGTTAGAACGATTCATATCCCCATAGCCTTATAGAGACGACTCTACTAAAAAAACAAAGGTAATCATTACGAGTAATAGTTCCTCTATAAGAGGAGAAAAGTGTGCACTATTCAGAGGATAGTACCGCCAAATTGATTGTGAGGAGTGCTGTACCTGCCTAGTGGGTTCTGCAATAAAAAAAATGTCAGAAGATAGTACTGCCAAATTGATGGTGAGGTACAGAGTGCTGTACTTGCTTAGTAGGTTCTGCAATAAAAGAAATGCAATAAAATAAATGGCAGCAGATTTTTTAAACTTAAGCATCAGACAGAGATAGACTCCTTCTTAGGGAGGGAGCTTGTGTAATGATGGCAAACAATATTCAGTTTGGTGCAGGTCATTTAATGCAGCTGTAACAAGCATATTGATCTCTCAAGTTGCTTGAGATCTAACGATCAACATGCCTCCTGCAACTGCATTAAATGGCCTACAGCAAGCTAAATATTATTCGCCATATAATCACCAGTGCACGATTTTGAAGAAAAGGGAATGTGAGACTGATGGTGCTAGATTGTACATTGGCACATTGTCCACTTTTGAGTTGGCACTTCTATAAAGGCTCAGGGTAGCTCGAACTGTTTCAGAGTATGTATTGGTACTGAAATCATTATTTTTAACAGTAAGGAATGCCGTAGTACTGAAATAATTTTTTAAACAGTAAGTAATGCCATAGAAGAAATACGATAGTGCCTCCTTTAAAGTTAGACAGAATTTTAACTGTTGCTTCTATCTTCACGGAAATTGAAATTTTTGTAGTTTTTTTGTTGTTGTAAGTCAGCTCCATTATTTTTGGCTGGTATTTTGTTTTTTAAGCCAGGTTTTTTAAGCCAGGTCAAACTGTGAGAGGAGATGAAGCTAAACCAACTAGGGGAGAGAGTCATTAGTTGCATGGGGTATCACTAGTGGAGATTGAAATGGTGTTGGCTCACATCAATTTTGGAAATACTTGGTACCATTTGCTGTTCATAAAAGTACTTTATGTACAAGAAAATGTCAATATTTTCATTTTTTTTAAATTATTCAATAAAAAACTTTCTTCTATATTTTGAAATAAAATGAATATTTGAAATCAGAAATTCATTTTAAATCCCATCTACTTTAAGTCACATCAATGTTCACCTATTGATCCCAAGCAAAAATACACTATGGTGACATTAGGACTAGACAACTTGTAACTTTGTGGCTGACATGGCATCCATTTGGATTCATCACACCTCAAGACCAATATGGTTAGATAGAGAACACGCCAAAGTATATGTCATAAAAATTTGGAAGAAAAACAAGCTCGGGAAGATGAACAATTAAGTTACGTAAAAAAAGGTACAAAAACGCTTACTTACTGGCATCCCTCCCCTACTCTTGCAGACTCCGGTTCAAAACTAGGAGAAAAGAGGATCCAAAGCAAATACCATCATTATGGAGTGCATGACATCAAGTGGGACATGGGAGATACCACAAGGTTATATAAAAGAATTTTTAGAAAAGCAAGCTTTTATCAATCAAAATGGAAGAAAATGAAAACATTTCTGATTATTTGTTTAGAAGTAAAGAGTAATTTGGATGATATTGATCAAGATGAATATCATATATTTATCATTAGTCTTGGAGTTATAGAGAAACTACCTTTACTTTATGATTTAGCATGGATCTTTATGCGAGGAGTGGAGGAAGAATCTTAATAACAAATTTTGAAGTTTAGATTTGGTTTTGATTGCCAAAGGTAAGCAGCCATACAAAGGAAAGCCATGGATAAAGAACAAAGGAGGCAATGGCGACGTGAAAATGTATCAAGGTGGGGTTTCATCAAATATAGCTAATAGTTTGAAGAAGAATGTCACTTATAATTATTGTGGTAAGTTTGGATATCGTGTTTATGAGTGTAGGAAAAATAAGTTCAATGAGTTCAAATATAGAAGACAAGAAAGCAATTTTGTTGATAGGTAAGCAAAGATAAGTGACGACCTCAAAAATCTAAAGTTGTTTATTTTAGATGCAACCCTATCTCAAAAACAGATTATTGTAATGCATTGTTCATTTATCAAGGGGGTTCTATTCATATTACTTGTAATAGAAATTGGTTTAAAACTTAAAACAAAAGGACTGATGTTGCTAAAATATATCTAGATGATGATAGATCAATAAATAAATGGATGTAATAGAAATTGGTTTAAAACTTAAAACAAAAGAACTGATGTTGCTAAAATATATCTAGATGATGATAGATCAATAAATAAATGGATATTGTAGTGTATGTGTAAATTTTTTAAATGTCAATGTCAAACAAATAAAAAACGTAATGTATGTGTAGGAGATTAAGAAAAAATTAATTTCAGTTTCTACGATTACATGTCAAGGTTTGAAGGTTGAATTTGTGATGTTAGGTTGTCATGTGAAGGATATACAAGATCATTATTAAGTCATGGTACAAGGAGATAAAGTGGGAGGCCTATACAAACTCAATGCTAATATTGAGGGTCATTAAGCTTTGTCATCAACAAGTGTGCCTATAGAAGAGTTATGAAACTTAAGGTATGGTCATTTAAATTTTAAAGATTTAGTTTCATTTCAAAGAAAAGATATGGTGAAAGGTCTACTGGCTTTTAAGAAAGATCATGTTAAATGTGATGGTTTTGCACTAAAAAAATGACAAGCGAGATTTTCCAATAAGGAAAAATAAACTAAAAATAGATTTTAATGAATTAGTTTGTAGTGATGTATATGGCCCAATGCAAACTAAATCACTGAAGGGGGCTCCCTATTTTCTCGTATTTATTGATGATAGACTAGGGTCACATGGGTTTATTTCATAAGAAACTAAAGTATTTTTTTTAAATATTTGAAAGAGTTTAGAAATATGGTTAAGAAGAAAACACGTAAATATATTAATATTCATAGATCAAATGAAGGGGGGGATTCACTTCAATAGAATTCTTGAAGTATTGCAAAGACAATCGAATTCAAAAGCAATGCATGGTTCCTCATATCCCTCAACAAAATGGTGTGGGCGTTAGGATGAACATAACCATAGTTGAGTGTGCTAGAATCACTCCAAAAGATATGAATCTCCCTAATAGTTTGTAAGCTAAAGCTATAAGTACAACTATGTATTTACAAAATAGAAGTCCAACCAAACTTTTAGACCATAAAACTCCTTATGAAACTTTCGATGGACATATCATAAACCAATTGTTAATCATTTGAGAGTTTTTGGAAATAAAACATTTTCCCATATTCCAAATGAAAATAGAAGGAAACTTGATACAAAGTCAGTCAAATGCATTTTTATTAGTTTTTGTGTTGATCATATGGCTTATAAAATGTATAAACGTGTTATTCATAAAGTTTTTGTAAAGTTGTGAAGAAGATAATATGATATTTATGGAGGGGGTTTCCAAAGATGAACATTTTAGTGTTATGTCTTCCTTTACGAAGGATAAGAGCCCGGGTTGAGACGGATGGATTATTGAATTCTATCTGATATTTTTTTTACTTTTTAGGGGATGATTTGCTTCATTTTGTTGAGGAAGTCCGGATTAATGGCAAAGTTTTGGGATCTTTCAACAATACCTTTATTCTTAAAGTGGGCAATGCCACCTCATTTGGGGACTTCAAACCCATCTTGTTGTGCAACTATGCAACTATGTCTACAAAATCCTTTCTAAGATCATTGTTGTGTGGATTAAGAAGTTCCTTTCGAAGGTAATATCGGTGGAACAATTTGGTTTCTTGGAAGGTCATTATATACATTAGGCTATCGGTTCGCCAAAAGAGGCCTTACATTCTATTTGACAAAAGAAAGAAACATGTTGCTACTATAATAAAACTTGATATATCCAAGGCTTGTAATAAAATTTGATCTATCCAAGGCTTATGACCGATCTTGTTGGTTATATCTACGGTTATTATTCATTCATATTGTCTTTAGTGTGTAGATTGTAAATTGAATCACGAGTTACATTACATCGGTTTAATATGTTGTGCTTATCAATGGAGCAACCACAACTTTTTTTTAAACCCACCCAAGGAGGCAAGGTTGTCCCCTTTCACCTTAATTCTTTCTCTTGGTAGTTGAGGGTTTGAGTCAAGGTTTGAGGTTATCCCCTCTCACATTCAATCTAATTTTCAACTAATGTGGAAGAACAAAACAATAATCGGGTATAGATACTAGCATTAAGATCACTCCTATTGTTATCTCTTAACAAGAATATAGTCCACCTTCAAGTGTATGGGGATTCACAGCTCGTCATTAACTAGTTAAATGATAGTTGTTAGCCTCGGGAGATTTCCCTACAACCTCTCATTCGTTAATTGAAGGATATCTCTATTTGTTTCACAACAGATAATTTTCACTCACATATATTGTGAACTAAATGTGTTGTCTAATGGACGTGCCAGACGGGTCTAAACAAGGTGTCGGGATCGATATATCTTGTGGAACGAGCTGAGGGTTTTACCACACAGTGCACTTGGACGATGTTATAGTTTTGCCTATGTGTTTTTTCTATAGTTTATATTTTGGTTTGGTAGTTATCTTATCGATGGTCTATTATTATTATATTTCTATACATGATGAGGAAGCACTGTGTGAATTATCTATATGTAGACAACCTTTATATTGTGATTGTTAGGATAATTAATAATCCAACCTTTGTCCACCTTAGTATTGTTGGTTGTGGAACCTGATCTTCTTAATTCGGAGATGTTGTTGTTTCAGCCATGTTTGTACCATATGCAGGTGGATTGTACACTTATCCTGGCGAGGGGATGTGGGGCGCATCGCCCCCCCACGGGGGTCCGGGAGCAGTGTCCCCGAGAAAGGGGCTTAGGGGGAAAAGCCCCCGAAAGAAATTTTATGGGTTGTTTTGTTGGCCAATATTTCATGGGCCCATGGTATTGGGTAGCCCGTAGTATTTTCCCATGGTAATTCCCTTTAAAAGGAAGACATTGCAATACGACTGTGTAATGTATTGTAGCATTGTAAAGATATTTGTGATTGTGTAAGAGAGACTGAGAGAGAGTGAAGAGGAAGTTGCAGTGGATGTGTTGTAGGTTGTATCCCTTCATTTGTTAGATGGTATAATAATAAAAGGCCCGACAATTTCTCCATGGATGTAGCCCAGATTGGGTGAACCACGTTATATTGGTGTCTCTCTTGTATTGTGTTTATGTGATTTATATTTGCATCTTGTATATTGTTATTGCTCTGCAATCATGTTTTTCTAACAAGTATTCTTTTTCTTTTTCCTAGTATTGGATGATGTTGTTGACCCCCTAGTGGTGTGCAGTTGTCATCTAGGACTCAATATCCACTTGATGCGCCCTCCATACATGAATTTAGGCCATGTAGAGTCATTTCCCTAGATTTTAGGAGCTAACTCAGTAATTTGGTTTAGTCCACCTGAGTTCGTGACTGTAGTGAGGGGTTTGAGCTCCGATTTCCACTGTCTATCAACTAATGCGCCCTCTCTAGCCTATTTTGCATGAAAAACTCATTTATGCTCCTTTCATGCTCAGTTAACTGACAGTAGCTTCAGTGAACTAACATTCAGTTGAGTTTGCAACTATCGGAGCACTGTAGTAGGGATAATTCCAATGCTAGACTGTGATGGATTCAAATTCCTCCTAGATAATAGTATTTCCTCAATTGTAGTATATTCTTTTAGTATACAAATTAATGGAATATGACACTAATTTATGTGCAAATCTGAGTTTCTTTGCATGTATGAATTTACTTTTCAATTCTTGCTAATTTTCACTGTAATTCTTCAACTTTGCTAATTCTGTCATTGTGAGGTATTCCCAGGCTAAATGATCTATTGTGTTCCATAATTTCACATGGTATTAGAGCTCAGCAGAGCTGGTTTATCTTCGTTTTAAGAGTTTTCTGCAGGATTTTGAGAAGTTTTCAGTGCAGCAGTAACAGTTTGCATTCGTTGTAGTGGCTACAAATTTGAGAATTTGAATGCTCCTTTGACACCAAGAATCCTGACACCCTTCAATTATCTGGATTGGAAGGAAGATATGCAGATTGTCTTGTGCAAAAAGAGTTTGTACATGGTCACAATGGGAAAGGAAGTCGAACCTCAAGCTACTATTGAGAAACCAAAGTACCTGAACAAGCTAGATGAGGATTTTGGTTTTATGTGTATTCACATCTCCAAAGACTTGCTCTTCCATCTTGATGGATTGAAAACCCAAAGGGAGGTTTGGTTGAATCTTGAAACTATTTTTGGTAAGCAATATGAGTTGAGAGGCCACGTTTTGGAGAATGAATTAATTGCTCTTCAACCCAGCAATTTCGAAACCATATAGCGTTTGTTCTCAAAGTTCAAGTCCTTAGTTATGTAGTGCAAACAATGTGGAATTGACAAGAAGGATGAGAAGCTAATGCTATCCATCCTGAGTAAGCTTGTCCCTAAATTTTAAATATTTGTGTCTACCTTTCACTCTAGGAGATTGTCAATCCCCAATTGGAAAATGCCTTCTTTATATGCATTCACAGAATCCTTGATCCAAGAACAAGACAGACTGATCCAAATGGGAGCCCTGGAGGCCTCCAAGAATCAGGATCTTATGGTTGGGGAGTCCAAGAATTCGAATGCTAAAGGAAAGCAAAAGGGAAAAGACAAGAAGTAATTTGAATCCAAACCAAAGGAGAATCCTAATCCATCAGAAGAATCCTCCAGCTCCAAGAAGGATAAACAAAAGAGGTTTGAGAAGACCAAGTGTACCTACTGCAAGAAAGGAAACCATCCACGGAATTCTTGCATGAAGAAGACGATAGATCAAATGGCCAAAATTCTTGACAACACAACATTTCCCTCCCAGAAGGCGCAAGGAAGACTGGTTTTAGAAGCAAGACAGATGATCATGAGAGATGCCCTGCACTGAAGGATGGATTCTCACAATCACAAGACTTCCTCATAGATTTTGGAGCCTCCAACCACATGGTTTCCTCCAAAGAGTATTTTTCCTCTCTAGATCTCATTGATGGTCCTAGTATTCACATGGGATATGATTCACATATCTTTGTTGAAGGGAAGGGAACAGTACAACTGGAGCATGGAAAGTTTAACAATGTTCTGTGTGTGCCTTATTTGGCAGTAAAAATTTTATTTGTTTGTTAGATGACACACAGAGGTTCACCAAAGGAATTTTTTTTGGACCTGACATAGTTGATATTGCAGAGATCTCTTATGGGAAGCTAATAGATAAAGGTGTTGCAAACCATGCCTCAAAGGAATATGAGTTCTCCCATTTTTTTCCATATTCACATCAAAGTGACCTCTTGACCCATGCCAATGAGACCAGCAGACTCTGGCATGAGAGATTCGACCATATCAATTTCAAGTACTTGCAACAGTTGCACAAGGAAGATATGGTTGAAGAATTTCTCGACATAAAATTCTCTCAAGGAATCTACAAAGGCTGCTTGGTAGGGAAGCATCCAGAGCGAAAGTTTGATGTTGAGAAGGAAAAGAGAGTTTCCTCCACACTTGATTTGATACACAGTGATGTCTCAGGACCGATTCCCACAACTTCTATGAATGGATCCATATACTTTCTGACCTTCATAGATGACTACGCTAGGTTTTGTTGGATCTATTTTCTTAAGCAGAAGTTTGAGGTATCTGAGAATTTCAAATTTTTCAAGGCCTTGGTTGAGAATACTACTAGGAAGAAGATAAAAGCACTCAAATCTGAAAATGGAGGGGAGTACATCGAGAAAGAGTTGCAGTAGTTGTGTGCTTCTGAGGGCATCCAAATGCAGCATTTTGTCCCATACACACCACAACAAAATGGTGTGGCTGAGAGGAAGAATAGGTCATTGAAAGAAATGGCTACCTCTCTGCTTGAAGCAAGGGATCTTCCACCATATCTCTAGGCAGAAGCAGTGAATTGTGCTTCATACATTCAGAACATGATACCCCACAAATTAGTGGATGGGGTCACTCCATTCAAAGCACTGAAGGGACACAACCAAATGTCTCTCACCTAAGGGTTTTTGGATCCAAGGCATGGGCCAGAATCCCATCTAACAAAAGAAAAGCTCTTCAACCCCAAAGTAGCGAATGCATTTTTCTAGGCTATTTAGAAGATGCAAAAGCATAGAAACTTATGGAGATTGAAACGAGAAGATGCTTCATTGAAAGAAGTGTCAAGTTCAACAAAGATCCATTGCAAGATCTACAGTCAATTGAAGAAGAAGGTAGATCTGATATGCCGACTCCATTTGCACCTGATGAAGATCAAAATGGTGTCTCTTATGATGATCCAGGTTCAGATTTCGAAGATGAGGACCAAGTTGAATCATACCTTGATGTTGAGTATGAAGGTCAAGAAGATCCAGATCCAGATCCAGCACCTGCTCCCAATCCAAGGCCCAAATGGGATCAAAAAGTCTTTGAAGCTGCTAGGAACATAACTAGAGATCCATCTGACCATAGAAGAACCAGATCTCAGTATCAAGATCCAAACCTTTCACTATGTCATACAGATCGAATTCTCCAGAGAGATGCTACATGATGGTGGGGTCTGATCCACAATCCTTCAAAGAGGCTTGCCATGATCCAGGATGGAAGGCTGCCATGGATGAAGAATATGAGTCACTATAGAAAAATGAGACAAGGGATCTTGTCTCTCTTCCCCCAGGGAGAAAGCTAGTCTAGTGCAAGTGTATCTACAAAATAAAACTTGCTTCTGATGGATCTACAACCAAGTACAAAGCTCGGTTGGTTTCCAAGGGGTACTCACATGTTCATGGCTTGGACTACAATGAGACATTCACCCCAGTAGCTAGAATGGATTTTGTCATACTTGTTTTGGCAATTACAACTTTGAAAAAATGGGAGGTACATCACATGGATGTAAAAAGTGCCTTCATGCATGGTGACTTAGAAGAAGAGATTTACATGAAGCAGCCTGAGGGGTATACAAATGATCCATCCTTGGTATGCAGACTAAGGAAATCATTGTATAGATTCAAGCAATCCCCTAGGGCATCGCATGCCAAAATTGAGTCCTTCTTACTGTCACATAAGTTCTAGAGATGCAAATCTGATTGCAATGTCTACATGCAGCATAAGGGAGGTTGCATATTGTTGATTGTATTGTATATGGATGACTTGCTCATCACCAGTGGTTCATCTTCTGGATTGAAGAACACCAAGTCTGCTTTGAGCAAAGCCTTCTCCGTGACAGATCTAGGACTACTGAAACAATTTATTGGCCTCAAAGTAACTCAAAAAGCTTCAGGAATAATGATTTCACAGTCTAGATATGCATCTGACTTGCTCAAAACATTCCACATGCTTGACTGCAAACAACAACTTTTCCTTTCCTATCTAGCATCAGATTGGAAGAAGGTGGTTCTACTCCTTTGGTTGACAGCACGTTGTACATGCAACTGATTGGTAGCTTATTGTACTTGACACATTCGAGACCAAATATGTCTTATGATGTAATTGTTGTGGCAAGGTACATGTAGGAGCCACATGAGTTGCATTGGAAGGCATCAAAAAGAATCTTGCAGTATGTGTAGGGTACAAAAGAGTTTGGGATTCATTATTCTACTGGTGCTCAGTTAGATATGGTTGGTTTTACTGACTCAGACTGGGCTAGAGACGACATTGACAGGAAATCTACTTCAGGCTATGTGTTCATGTTGGGATCAGGACCAATCTATTGGTCAAGCAAGAAGCAAACAACTCTTGAACTCTCTTCAACAAAAGCAAAGTACAGAGGGGTTGTGAATGTAGCTATTCAGGCAGGTTGGTTATATGGCATCTTGACAGAGTTTGGAATTCACACTTCCCCTTCAGTAGATATTTCTTTGATAATCAAAGTGCCACAAGGATCTCCAATGATCCAGTTCAAAAACAAAGAACCAAACACATTGAGGTTCATATGCACTACATCAGGGAACTAGTGCACAACAGGACCATCACACTGCATTAATGTCCTACAGAGGAGCAGATTGCAGACATTTTTACAAATTCTTTCACTTAGAAGAGATTTGCCTATCTCAGATCTCTTCTTGGTGTGAAGGTTGTTTGAGTTTCCTACTATTCATTTTAAGGGGGGGGTTGCCATGAGGGTTTTCCTCGTTTTCTTAGTTCCATGAACAATTTTTTTTATTGTTGTATGGGTGACCTTTGGTCTTAGTTACCAGTGCCCAGGTTGTCTAAGTTTGGATTAAGGGGGGGGGGTTAGGATAATTAATAATCCAACCTTTGTCCACCTTAGTATTTTTTATTTTATTTTTTCTAGTATTGGATGATGTTGTTGACCCCCTAGTGGTGTGCAGTTGTCATCGAGGACTCATTATCCACTTGATGTTCCCTCCATGCATGAATTTAGGCCACGCGGATTCATTTCCCTAGATTTTAGGAGTTAACTCAGTGATCTGGTTCAGTCCACCTGAGTTCATGACTATAGTGGGGGGTTTGAGCTCCGATTGCCACTGACTGTCAACTAATGCGCCCTCTCTAGCCTATTTTGCATGAAAAACTCACTAATGCACCTTGCATGCTCATTTAACTGACATTAACTTCAGTGAACTGACATTCACTTCAATGAACTGACATTCAATTGAGTTTGCAACTATCGGAGCACTATACTAGGGATAATTCCAATGCTAGACTGTGATGGATTCGAATTCCTCCTGGATAATCGAATTTCCTCAATTGTACTATATGATTTTAGTATACATATTAATGGAATATGACACTAATTTCCATGCACATTTGAGTTTCTTTGCATGTATGAATTTACTGTTCAATTATTGCTAATTTTCACTGTAATTCTTCTTCTTTGCTAATTCTGTCACTGTGAGTATTCCAAACCTCAATGATATGTTGTGTTCCATGATTTCATAGTGGTTGGATGGTTATGTTTTTTGGGCAGATGGTTATGTAATAGAGACATATTTTTAAGGGTTTTTTGTTTGTGAATTGGTTTGAAGAACATATAATGATGGAGGTAGATAATATCATTTTTGTTTTTCCAGTCCTTATGAAATCTGTATTTTTAACTCTCTCTTGAATAAGAAATATGTTTTTTTTTGTTTTTTCCTGAGGGGAAATGTTTTTGAAAATCAAGCACAAGAACATAAGGTATGTTGGTTAGCAAGATTCATTAAAAGTGAAAATGATCCAAATATTTACCTAAAATAAATTTAAAATGGGAATGTTGGTTTGATTTCATCATATGTTAATGATTTAATCATACCAAGGAATGCTATAGATTTGAATGATGAAATCAAAAGACACCTATCACATGAACTTGAAATGACATATCATGAATAGATGCATTATTATTTAGGCATTGAGGTATGGAGGGGAGACAGTAAGACTTTGATCGCTCAAATTAAGTACACAAAGGAACTTATAATTTTTTTTAATATGAATGAGTGAAAACTAGTCTCTACTCCATTAGAGCAAGATCCGAAGTTTTATATTGATGATGATACAAAGAAGTAAATGGTAGTTTGTATAGAAAATTGGTGGCAAGTTTAAACTACTTAACCACAACAAGATTTGATATTACATAGTCATTCGACATACTTAGCTAATTCGTGGATAAGCCACGTGAGAGCCATTGGAAAGCAGCCAAGAGAGTAATTCGATACCTAGATGGAATAATTGATTTTGGCATTGAAGACGATGTGTTATTCAAATTTTGATTGGGCATGTGATCCAAATGATAGAAAATCAACCATGCATTTATTATAGGATCCAGGATCATGTCTTGGAGTAACAATAAGCAACGAATTATTTCTTTGTCTTCTATTGAACTCGAGTAAAAAGCATTATGCAATGCTACCTACGAAAATTTTTGGCTAAATCGCATTCTTGGAGGTAACAAAAATAAATGAAGAAATAGAGAGCTAGCAGTTTGTTGTAGTGTCGATTGTAGGTGTTCAATCTGTTAGATCGGTGGCAATTTTTAGTCTCAATTAGATTGTTAGGTGGTTGTTTAAGTTCTCGATTTATAGGAATCTATTAATCATCCAAAGAGCCTATTTATAGATGTATTGTCAATGCTTTTCATTTATTGACTCTTGACATGTTTTGTCTTCCTAATTAAACAACCTCACCAATGCCATTCACTATCTTTGGTCACATATGACACCTGCAACAAGGTTCATTAGTTATTAACTTAAACAACCAACCTAAAGAAAGAAAATTTAGAAGACAAGGCAAATCATCAAAAAACCAAGTGCTTTAATATTTGCAACACCTTTTAACATCACAATTCTTTCACTTCATATTCTCAAGTTGATTAGGATTAAATGAAAATAGTGGCTCTAATCATTGTCGATAATTTGTAATTGTTCTAATATCATTACATTTTTTATAGCATGATGTACATACTTTGCTAAATATTGTAATTTAATTTAATGTTTTGATTGATGATTTATAATTAGAAATAAAAACTTAAGCGTAGCATTTAAGGTTTTAATAATAGAATGCGTAAGGAGAGGATATTATTTTACTATTCCATAAAATTTATTTATATTTTTTTTTAAAATTACTTTTTTAATGTGTTTCATTGCACCCGAACTGGTTGGAACACACTACATCCATGGGAATAATTCCAAGGGGCCCACCCGAAGGGGCCTCAGAGTGTCAGCACTAGTTTTGGGAGCCTATCCCTAGAGGACCCAGAGAATTGAATCCTTGACCTCGACCTAGTGACGAATTGGCCATGGAAGCTCCAACCAACTAAGCTACCCCACGAGGCTTTAAAAAAAAATTACTTTTATATACGTGATCACTTAATTACCTAATTGAGAGAAATTAACCTAATGTTTCTTTCCAAGAACACAATTCTTATTAGGTAGAATAAAAACTACAAACAAAAGGTTCCCTTGGCAGTGTCCAAAATGTCCTTCAAGAGGACCTAAAGTAAGAAACAAAATCATAGCACATATAAGTGCTCAATAGAGCCCAAAAGGAATCCATCTTCTAGTCCATGACTCACATATTAGAAACTCAAAAAGTGTTTCTTCAAATGTTCCAGGATCTATAAATGACCAACCTGTATAATAGGGATAGCTTGGTTAAAATATATCAAGCATAACCTGACTCGGAATAGTAGAATTCCCATTAAAACTTTCCTTAAGAAGAAAGTGTTGTTCCATTAGTTTTAGTCCTTCTTTTAAGAGATTAAAAGTGACATGATTTTGTTCTATGAAATTATGAGTGAACCTGATGTCCTGGAAATTTCCAACAATGAGTTTGAGTTTCTCTGCTACTGCATAAAATTCAATATTTTGCAATTATAACTGCCCACTCATCCACTTTATGACTAACAAAGAGTCACCGAAGACATTTAGGGATTTTTTTCTTCTATCCATAACAAATTTCAATAGATAATATAATGCCATTAATTCACCCAAATTGTTAGTTCCTTTTCCCAGGTTTGTCTTGAAATGATAATAGTGTGTATCATAGAGATGAAAGGTGAACCCAAGTCTCACTGTCCTATTCTCACCCTAGCAAGCTCCATCAAAATGTCCCTAGGGAAATTATTTGTCCACTTGAAATGCTCTGAACCACCTTGGAACAACTATATTTGGGGCCTCTTTATGGTAAGGATTTAGCCCCATCACTTAAGTAGAAACTTCAAAATTACGAAATTGAGTGTCCTTGGACAATGAGGCATTCCTTGCAATCCATATGTCCCATAGAACCAAGTATGGCACTGCCTGGTAAGACTCCAATTCCTTCCTTGAAAACCATAAGAGGAAGCACGATTCAATATATTATCCCTCCCATGGATCTCTAAAACATAAGGACCCTTCAATATTCTTCTAAATGTTAGGATATCTCATCATTCACTTTTTTACTTTGCATGGATGCATGCATGCATTCTGCATGCATTTCATGCACCCACATGCTGCCCAGTCACCAGTATGATGCCTCCAACACCTAGTCCCTGGTCTCCCAGCACTCGGGAGCTACTTTCCACTCAGATTTATCCCTCCTGGCCAGTCATGCGCCCACTTCTCACCTTCCATTGCAGAAGGGCGCCTTTCTCACCTACCAGTCCAGTTTACTTCAGTTAGCCACCAGTCTTTCCTTGATTTGAGGCTAGACTGACTCCTCACTGCTGTTATCACTCCGATTGACCTCCAATGAGACATGACTACCTATTATGAGTGCAGTTAACTCCTCATGCGCCCTCCACTGAGCCTCCATCCCTAGATTAGTGCCACTTACCATCAGTTACACTTATTACACTCAGTTAGACTCAGTTTGACATATGTCTAACAGTTACTTGTGCATTGATGACCACCATTGATTGATGATGAGGACTCCTAGTTGGAGCCAAGCTACACCATGCAGATATTCGAATGAACTCCTTGGTTAATTCAAATTGCTCACTCATTGTGACAGTATTGTATTGTATTTTAACCCTTATTTGGGATAAAGAGCACTGATGCAAGCTTTTGCACAGTTTACACCATGTTTTCTGAGTTTCATCTATTGTGATTGATTTACTTGTTCATTAGATCTGTTGTGACTAATTTTACATGGTATCAGAGCCATTGCAGGGACAAGATCTCTTTTCTACAGGTGTTCTACAAGAAGATTTGAGTGAATTTGCTCAAAATTACTGAAGTTTTGGCATGAAAGATCTCATGTGCATTCGCTCATGTGCATGCAAAGCAAAAAAATACACTCCAATCCACTCCAGAAGCTTGAGTTTTCCACATAATTCCTGGATTTGATATGTCAGACCCATTCAAATTGCTTGATATCCAATCCCAAGTGTGATGCAACTCTAAAAGGGTGGATTGTTCAACCTTACTATTCTTGTTTTGATTGTGATGTGCAGGTTAATCATCTCCATCAATTGCATTCGCTCTCTTGTGTTTGACAAGTTCTTCTACATCAAGTGCACTCGCTATTTGTGATGGAATACTCTTCTTCCAAGCCAGTTCTTACTCCTTTCAATTATTTTGAATGGAAAGATGATATGGAGATTATATTGCGCTCAAAAGGGTTCTATAGAGTCATTGTTGGCCTCGAATTGGAGCCAAGCACATTGTCGGAAAGAACCAAACACTACAATAAGCTTGATGAAGCTTATGGTCTCCTTTGCCTCTCTATTTGCAAGGATCTTGATTTCCATCTCAGCGGATTGAACACTCCAAAAGTAATATGGAAGCAACTTGACAATCTCTTTGGCAAGCAGGACAAGCTTAGGGCTTTTCAATTGGAAAATGAATTGATTTCCCTTAGTCCTGAGAATTTCGAGACCATCAATGAGTTTTTCACAAGATTCAAGCACTTGGCATTGCAGTTGAAGAATAGTGGTGTAGTGAAAGAGGATAAGCAATTGATCCTCTCCATTCTCACAAATCTTGGGAAAGATTACTCGGTATTTGTCTCTACTTTCAATTCCGGTCGGCTAACTACCCCGAATTGGAAGATGCCTACCTTGAATGCCTTCATTGAGTCCGTCACAAAAGAGCATGACAAGTTGATTCAAATGGGGTCCATAAACTCCAAAGATTCAGCCCTATTTGTTCAAGGATCCAAGAATTTGAATGGCAAAGGAAATCAAAAGAAAGAGAAGCCCAAATTCGAACCTAACAAGCAAAGAGAGAAAGGAAAGCAATCAGATGCACCATCTGGTTCAAAGAACAAGCAGAAGGGTAAAGAGGGTAAAGAAAAATCTAAATGTTCTTATTGCAACCATGGCTTTCATCCTGAAAGTTCATGCATGAAGAAAACAATAGATCAAATGGCCCTCCTTTTGGAAAAGAACAACATATGTCTTCCCTACGGTGCACGGAAGAAGGATAGAAATGATGATCATGAAAGAGGTCAAGCACTCATGGCAACTGTTTCGAAACCCACCACTCTACTGATAGATTTTGGTGCCTCAAATCATATAGCTGCAAATATTGAATCCTTCTCTTCATTCGATCCAAACAACTCCATCCCCATCCATTTGGGAGATGACTCAAAATTTTCATCAAAGGGTAAAGGTACCATCCATGTAGAGCATGGAAGTTTTCAGAATATTCTCTATGTGCCTTCCTTGGCTTCAAATCTACTTTCTGTGTATCAAATGACACACACTAGTGAACCGAAGCAAGTTACATTCATCCCTAACACAGTTGAAATTTCTGATATCAAAAGTGGAAGACTTATTGCAGTCGGAAAGGCAAACCACACTGCAAAATACTATGAGTTTTCTCACTTTGTGCCGCTTGAAAAGCCCACTACTCTCCTCACTCATGGAAATGAGGTTAGTAGGATTTGGCATGAAAGGTTTGGACACCTTAATTACAAGTATTTGTTGCTGTTACAATAGAAATCCATGGTTGATGGTCTTCCGCAACTCCGTTCCTCAAAAGGAATTTGCCCCGATTGCATTGTTGGGAAGCACCCTGAGCACAAGTTCGACCACGACAAAGCTAGCAGAGCTTATACCATTTTGGGCCTCATACATTCTGATATCCGTGGTCCGCTGACAAATATGTCATTGAATGTTTCAAGGTATGTTTTGACATTCATCGATGACTTCTCCCGCTTTACTTGGGTATTTTTTCTCAAAAACAAGTCAGAAGTGCTTGGAAAATTCAAGGATTTTAAGGCTTCTGTTGAGACCGCCACTGAGAGCAAGATCAAAGCTCTTAGATCTAATAATGGTGGAGAATATATCAAGACTGAGTTGCTGCAACTTTGTGCCGAAATCGGAATTTATATCCAACATACAGTTCCCTACACACCCCAGCAGAATAGTGTAGCGGAAAGGAAGAATCGGTCACTGAAAGAGATGGCTACCTGCATGCTTGAGTCAAAAAGTTTGGCTGCAAATATTTGGGTTGAAGCCATTAATGTTGCTGCCTATATCCAGAACCGAGTTTCACATTCATCCGTGAAAGGTAAAACTCCTTTCAAAGCATTCTTTGGTCGCAAACCGGATGTGTCCAATTTGAGGGTTTTTGGCTCCACTGCATGGGCTAGAATTCCTTCTGATAAGAGAAAAGATTTGGATCCACAAAGTACTGAATGCATCCTAATAGGATATGGAGAAGAATCAAAGGCATACAAACTCATGAATATCAGATCCAAAACGATATTCATAGAGCGAAGTGTGAAGTTTGAAGAACCGCTGCCAGATCTGAAACTAGTCGAGGAAAACACTGTCAATCCGCAGCCTCCACCATAATAAGATTCAAGAGAATATCAAGAAAGCATTGGATCTGATATCTCTGATATTATATCAGACTTTGAATGCCATGACATATCAGGTTCCGAATTCGACCATAATTATCCTCCTCAGTTACCAAAGTGGGCTCAAAACACTCTACAATCTGCTGCTCCAGACATTGGAAATCCTGCTGATCCAAGGAGAACAAGGGCAGAATTTCAAAGAGCAGGTATGGCTATTTCTTTTTATGATCCACTATTATCTGAGAAATGCTATTTGATGATTGGTTTAGATCCAAAATCATACTATCATGCCCACCGAGATCCACGATGGCAAACCACCATGGATGAAGAGTGCAGTTCTCTTCAAAAGAACAATACATGGGAGCTAGTTTCTCTTCCACCTGGAAGAAAATTAGTTCAAAGCAAGTGGATCTACCGCATGAAAGTTGTTGTTGTTGGTTCTATCAGCAAATACAAAGCTAGGTTGGTGGCAAAAGGTTTCTCCCAAGTCCAAGGAGTGGACTACACTGAGACCTTTCCATCGGTTGCAAAGATGGATTCCATCCGCCTAGTTTTGGCCATTTCCGTATCCAAGCACTAGGAAGTGCACCACATGGATGTGAAGAGTGATTTTTCCACATGGAGAACTTGATGAAGAGGTATATATGAAACAACCAGAAGGATACATATCAGATCCATCACTAGTTTGCAGTTTGAAGAAATCTTTGTATGGATTGAAACAGGCCCCAAGAGCTTGGTACGCAAAGATGAACTCCTTCCTTCTTTCTCAGAATTTCAAAAGATGCAAATCTGATCCGAATGTGTACCTACAACAATTTAAAGGTAATTTGATGATTGTTGTTTTATATGTTGATGATCTTCTCATTACTGGTAGCACTCTCCTTACAATTAACAAGCTGAAAACCGCTTTAAATCTAGCTTTTGATATGAGCGATTTGGGCTTGCTTAAGCAATTTTTGGGCTTGGAGATAGCTCAAAACTTTGATGGGATCACACTATCTCAGAAAAAGTATGCTAAATACCTGCTATTAAATTTTAATGTGGCAGAATGTAAGGCTTCTCCGTTTCCATTCCTCTCAGGAATCAGTCTTGAAGAGGGAAATTCCACACCGCTTGCAGATTGCACTATGTATCGACAGTTGATTGGTTCACTACTTTACTTAACACACTCAAGGCCTGATATATCTTATGCCGTGAGTGTTGTATCAAGGTATATGCAGCAGCCCCATGAGCTTCATTGGCGGGCAGCCAAGCAGATCTTGCAGTATGTGCAAGGTACGAAACATTTTGGCATACACTATGCTGCAGATTCTGAGCTAGATTTCATTAGTTTTACTGATTCAGATTGGGCAGGTGATAGAATAGATCGGAATTCCACTTCCGGATATGTTTTCATGATTGGACATGGGCCTATTTTCTGGTCAAGCAAAAAGTAGGCAACCATTGCACTTTCTTCAGCAGAGGCAGAGTATTGAGGGGCAGTCAATGCCTACATTTAGGCAGTTTGGTTGCAGGGTAATCTTTCCGAGTTTGATTTTGGTAGCACTACTTCAACTGTCCTATTTTGTGACAATCAAAGTGATATTAATATCTCCACCGATCCAGTTCAGCGGCAGAGGACCAAACACATTGAGATTCATATGCACTACATCCGAGAGTTGGTGCATGATCGCACTATCATTCTGCAATATTGCCCTACTGATGAGCAAATTGCAGACATCTTCACCAAGAGCTTCACTGAGAAGAAGTTCTCTTACCTCCGTTCACTGTTGGGGGTGAGTTCCATCATGGTGGAGACAGATTAGATCCATTTTATGTTTAACTTGAGGGGGGGCTTTCTTCCCACTAGGTTTTCCCTCTTTCCTCACTTAGATTATTTTCAGCATTTTTTTTGGATTATTGTATTGGGGTGACCTTTGGTCTCAGTAACCAGGGCCCTACATTTTATTTTTTACATCATAGTATAGCTTGAGGGGGGGTGTTAGGATATCTCATCATTCAATTTTGTACTTTGCATGCATTGCATGCACCCGCATACTGCCCAGTCACCAGTATGATGCCTCCAACACCTAGTCCCTAGTCTCCCAGCACTCGGGAGCTACTTTCCACTCAGATTTATCCCTCCTAGCCAGTCATGCGCCCACTTCTCACCTTCCACTGCAGAAGGGCGCCTTTCTCACCTACCAGTCCAGTTTACTTCAGTTAGCCACCAGTATTTCCTTGATTTGAGGCTAGACTAACTCCTCACTGCTGTTATCACTCCGATTGACCTCCGATGAGACATGACTACCTATTCTGAGTGCAGTTAACTCCTCATGTGCCCTCCACTGATCCTCCATCCCTAGATTAGTGCCACTTACCATCAGTTACACTTATTACACTCAGTTAGACTCGGTTTGACACCTGTCTGACAGTTACTTGTGCATTGATGACCACCACTGATTGATGATGAGGACTCCTAGTTGGAGCCAAGCTACACCATGCAGATATTTGAATGACATCCTTGGTTAATTCGAATTGCTCACTCATTGTGACAGTATTGTATTGTATTGTATTTTCACCCTTATTTGGGATAAAGAGCATTGATGCAAGCTTTTGCACAGTTTACACCATATTTTCTCAGTTTCATCTATTGTGATTGATTTACTTGTTCATTAGATCTGCTGTGACTAATTTTACACTAAACTTGAACAGTGCATGGACATTTCTTGAAAAGGTGTAGTTTTTTTTTATGCCCGACATTTACAAAGTGAGCACCTACTAGGACCCTCCTTGCCTCTTCTTTGTAAGTCGTCCTAAGTAAAAACCCTATTTGAGAATGCTAGCCAGCAATTTAGCTTTGGTTGGTGCCCTCACCTTCTATAAGGCTTTCCACCACCAACACACTACCTCAATTCCACCTAAAAATAGTGCTTGATATCCCAACCTCAGTGAATAGTTATGTTCAACCTTATTAAAGCTCCATATTATCTCATCTGGATCCTCAGTTAATCTAGTGTGGTCGTTGTAATTCAGAGACAAGAAGTTCCCAAAGTCTTGCAAAGTCACCATTCAATCCCAGGTCAATAGAGCTCATCCTCTTCTCGAAGACAAGAATTTAGCCTCAAATGTGTATGGTCATAACAACCTTAAAGAGATCCAATCCTATAAATACTTAGGAATTGATTTCAAATGTGATTTATATTGAAACCAAAACATCGAGAATATCATGAATAATGTGAAAACTTACTATGGCCTTGAAATTGGATGTAGAAACGTTGAACTCTAGCATCGAGATAAGTAAACATTACTTTTCAACACTTAAATTGTCCCAATGTTTCATACAATGGTGAAGTTTGTGCTTGCAACATATTCATGGGACTTGGAATAAAATTACACAAATTTGAAAGAAGCATCATTTTATTTATTAAAGCTAGTTGTACTTGTGTAGTCTAAATCCATGATCTCTCTCTCTCTCTCTCCCCCCCCCCCCACACACACACACCAAGAGCTTTCAAAAAAATAAAAATAAAAACATGAGATGACCTCTCTCTCTCTCTCTCTCACACACACACACACACACACAAAGAGATTTAAAAAAATTAAAAAAAACATAAGATGACTTATGCCACCCACCCACCAAGATCTTTCACAAAAAAAAAACATGAGATGACTTATGCCAAAATACATGTAACCACTCAAATACTAACTAAGATATCAAAGTCCAAAGAGATATAACAACAATAAACATAAGGTCATAGATCGAGCATAGAGAAACTATGAAGTAATCATCCGAGTGTAAAGAAGGAATTATTCATGATCATTTATGGGGAATGCAATAAGCAATTAGAGGGTCTACATCTATTGGATGCATTGGTTCCTAGAAATTGGTGGGAGTCTCAAGAAGCTTAGGCCCTTTAGATATATATAGTGTATTGTTGGATATTGTTCATAATGGTAGTGTGGGGTTGGGGGATAGTTCCTCCCTCACTTACTACTCTTTTGCACCTATCTACTAACCAGTGATGATGTCTATCGTCACCTCAATGAGACTTGTTGATTTGGGTTGAGAGGGACCAACTAGATTCTTGCTCGTTGTATAGGGGGAAAAACTGCAACAATCCAAAAGTTGTTAGAGATGTTCCATCCCTACCCCTACTTTCAGGTCTTAATTTTGATCTACATATAAAGGTTGGCACAAGTTAGTGTGTCATTTTACCAAGAGAAAATCTTCATTGAGAATTATGAATTAAAAGCAACATTGTTATGCTTTTTTCAAATCCAAAATAAAATTTTGACTCTAAAAAGCCCCCTAGCATACTAGAACACAATGGCCCATGGCAATGGTCCCCTAATAAGTTAACACCCCAAGAGTTGGAGATGAAGATAAGATGATCACACTAATAGTGTTGATAATATTAAATCTTACACTCCTACAAAGTTTAAAGATAAGATCTAGAATTAAAATTAATCGTTAATAGGAGAAAGTTGAACTACTGCAAAGATTTTACTAATCCTAAATTGGTTGATCAAAGTTGTCTTTCAACACCATGAATTTAAAATACAAAATGAATATCGCTATATTATGGAACAATACTCATGATCTCCATTATAAGGAAATAGGACATTATACTAACTTGAAGACACCTTAGGATAAACAAATTTGTGGAATATGTAATAGAAAAGAAGTTGAGAACGAATAAAATTTTATTTTAATGTGTCTTACTCTTAATAATGTTAGACATAACTTTGACCAAGTTTCATAATTAATTACTCATCAAGATGCCATGAATTTTTCCACGGTAATTGTTTTGGGCATTGAGGTCCACTCAAGAAATATAATTCATCCCACTCTCTAGCTTGAAAGTGGAAGCGAGAGTGTTGGTACCTTGTTAGCACCACACAAATATCCACAAATGACAACTTGCTTGCATGTACATACCAGGCTCCCGTTCGAAATTGAACAGGCAACCTCCAAGGAGAAAACCTATGTTCTTAACCATTGAGCCTACCTAGGATGTAATCAAGGCCTCATAACTTATAAAAACCATAAGGACTATACTTTCATTTCTACCATATTCAATATTTAGTTTATTTCCTTTTATATTAAGAATATTATAAACATCATCAACATTGTAATCCATAATATAATAAAATAGCTACAACTATATTTTTTATGTTAATTAAGTCGTAGGGATTTTTTATGTTAATTATGTCATAAGGATTTTTTAATTGTGGAGATTATGTCCATGGATGTGATGTTTTTAGATTGTTATTCATCAATTGGCATGGGATGATCATCAAAGGCCTTTCCATGTTTGATCTCAAAAATGGTTGTGAGGTTCCTTCGTTGTGCAACAAGTTCTAGTGAATAACTTCATCTTCCTAATGTGTGTGTTAGACATAAATCATTGAATAAGAGTGGATACATGAAATCGCCATGCATAGTGAGGAAATTGGACTCCAGCTTGTGGTCATCAACAACAATGGGACCTCTTTCTCAACATACAAGGAAACCACCATTGAAGACCATGGCCACTTGCATTATATTAGCAGATGGAGTGGTGAAAGGAGCGAACACCATTCACAAGATCAGCTTTCCCACTCCTAACTACATCCCCCTCTTGGCCATAGCGGCTATGGAGGTACTCACCAAGGGCACCAGGGGAGGTTTAATAGTCAAATAAAATAACTACATCCTCAGAAAAATCTCCAAGAGTCTCAAGGGTTTCAAGGGGTCTCAATCTTGTTAGGTATTCCAAAACCCTCGAAGCCAACCTTAATGATATTGAGTGGGATATTGCAATCAAGGTTTGCATGCTTTCCAAGAGTTTTTTTAATGCATTCAAATGTGCCCATGTCTTCCATGGGAGAATCCTTATTCTTTATTCCTGAGGGTTTGGTGTTATTGAAGGGGGATTAGAGGGTTTGGGTGTTGTGATTACAACCTTTACTCTGTTTAAAAAAATGCATGCAATTGTTGTCCATACCTTGCGGGTTTTGAGAAGAGGATTGCATGTTTTGTTTGGTAAATAAAGAACTCCTAAAGGCTGCAACTATCATGGGACTAAGAAGAAAAGTAATATGTGTTTTCCATCTAGACATTGAAGGTGGGGTTTCTATAACATTTTGTTAATTCTTACTATGCCACAAGTTCCATCATCCATAAAAACCAAGGATCCTTTTCACTAAACAACGTATCTTGATAAGCTTTCAATGATTCCTATATTTAATTTCATATCATGTCTAATAAACTTTATATTTATATTTAAAAAGAAATTCCCTTTAAATCAAGAGAAATTTCCATATTTATCAAACATTTTATATTTGTATTTAAAAATAAAATTGATTTAAATCCTAAAAAGCTTCCAATTTTTCTTAATAAAAATTATATTAGCTTTTTAATATTAAATAACATTTAAATCAAGTAAGCTTCCTGCTTTTCCAGCTAAAATTCTGTATTTGATTTTTTTACTTTTAAAATACCAAAGCTTTTAACTATTCCTATCTTCAATTTCATAAGTACTAAACTTTGTATTTAAAATAAAGGAAATTACATTAAAACCTTTTAAGTGTTCTAATATTCGTCCATTTCAATCTGCCGAATATGTATAATTTGTCAATCTGCTGAATATGTATGACTTGTATTTATAAAAATTTATTACTTACTCCATGCTACTTGACATGTATGGTTATTTTTATGATGATCCAAGTTTATTACATTCTAGGTCATATTGATTGGTATGATGGATTCATGTTAACATACAAACTTTGATTATTTTGAATTTTTTAAATATGGATATAAAAAACTTATTTCTTATGATATTGATATTTTCACTATATATATATCATTTATTTGTTCTTTTAATCTTACTATGATGATTTCTATAAGAGGTTATTGATGCAATGATGTATTATACTTTCACTTCATTTGATTTTCACTTCATTTGATGAAAGATGATGATGATGTTATCATTAGTATATTGTAAATTTATATTTTTGGAAGTTGTCGATAATCTTTTAATGCAAAATTAATATATACAATGATATTACTATTTTGGATGAATATTGTCCGTTTGACTTAAATTTATCTGTAAATGCTATGCAATTAATTTCAATCTTAATATCTACAAATAATTTGAATGTTTCATTTTGTTATTTTAGAACTATGAATTAAATGAAATATGAGAACTATTGAAATTAATTAAATAATTATAATAATCTTATATAATAAATATATTAGCACAAAATTGGATTCAATTGTAGGTGCTAAATAGCAAGCCTAATGTGGTGCTAATAAGAAAGCAAAACTAGGAGCTAAAATGGAAGCCCAAACTGCCACATATCTAGAAGCAACATTGGATGCAAAACTTGGTGCTAATTTGGAAGTCAATTTTGGTGTTATTTTGGATGCAAAAGTAGAATCCAACCTAGAAGTTAAACTAGTGGCCAACAAAGAAGCAAAACTAGATGCTAAATGCGGCGTTCATGAGGAAGCAAAATAAGAAGCAACCCAAGGAGCTAAACGGGAAGCAAAATGAGGCACTATTGTGGAATTAAAAATGGATGCTAAACAGGGTACTAGAGTGGTTTCCAAACATGGTGCTAATGTGGATGTCAAAAAGGATGCAAAACTAGGCATTAAAAAGGATGCGACACTTGGCGCTAATTTGGAAGCAAAACATGGTGCAATAAGGGAAGCAAAACTTGGTGCAAATTTGGAAGTAAAACATGGCGAAAAATTGGGAAGCTAAACAAGGTGATAATGTGGTAGCACATATGGATGCAATATTAGATGCTAATATGGATGCAAATATGGCGCTAATGTGGATGCAAAACTAGATGCTAACTTAACACTATTCTAGATGCATTTTTGGGCTTAGTTTGGCAAAGTAGATGCTAAAAAGGAAGCAAGATGGGATATCACTTAGGAAGCACAATAGCATGCTATTTAGGAAGCAAAACTGGAGGATATTTAGGAAGCAAAAGTGGATGCTATTTTGGAATCAAAAGTGGATGCTATTTAGGCAGCAAAAAAGGATTTTATTTTAGATGCTTTTAAATTTTGTACATGACACAACCCATTTAGCGTCTACTTCGACCACTCAATGGGAAAAAAATACACTAAAAAGGGATGTTAAATGGGATGTTAATTCCATGTTTTGTTGTAGTGTCTCGATAAGGTTCAGTGGCCACCGATGATGAATAATCGGTTAACTGAGGTAGAAGTGAGCATAACTAAATCATGTGGGCACCAAAATAGGGTAGGAGACTCCAAGGGAGTGAAATACTAACTTGTAGTGGTCAAAATAGGTGCTCCTACACTCAGTAGCAGTGAAACTAGTGTAACAGTTAGTTAACTAGGCAATCAAGGGGACAAGGTGCCCTAAATCATGGAACTGACTGTGCTAACTCCTAAAATCATGCATGAGGGAAACTTTGGATTTTAGTATTCTAACCAAGGCGCTCTGAGTGGATAGGAGGGCTAATGATGGCCAAAAACAAGCTCCATGGGGGCCAAAGTAGGGACTAGGTGCTAGGAGACTCAACTGCCAATGCATGGATGCATGGATGCATGGAGTGCTGCATGGAATGCATGGATGCATGCAAAGCATGCAAGACCAGAATAAGATGGTGAGAATATTCCAACACCCCCCCTTAAGCCGAACTATGAGGAAAAATAAATGAAAATTAGGGCCCTGGTTACTGAGACCAAAGGTCACCCTGTACAACAATCTAAAAAAGTGAGGAAAGAGGGAAAACCCAGTGGGAACCCCCCCCCCCAAGATAGACTGAAACACACCCAAAATTGTTGCTCAAGACTCAAGTAGGTGTGATGCTTGATTCAATGTCTGGAGGTATCTTCCTCTTGGGAAGAAGTGGATCATGCTCCAAAAACATGTGCTTGAATTCTCCTTCAGTGGATGCAAGCGAATCTGGAGGATTTCTGAACTTGCTCTTCAGACCAAACACAGTGAGAACAAATCCAAAAATATGAAGATCATCCTAGAACCTGTAATTCGAACCAACTAGGGTAGGATCAGCTCCAATTAGATCTAATTGCTCTTGAAACTTGAACTTTTGATCAGTGGAAGTTAAATCAGCTCCAAGAATCGATAGATGGTTTCTTGTGATCTCCTTTGAACCAGCAGGGGTGAGATCAAAACCAAAATCACCAAAATGTGCCTGAGACTTGAACCCAAGCGAATGGTAGTGTCCTCCATCTTCAGTGAAACTCTGAGAACATGTGCCAATGATCGAATAGAAGTACATAGGAAGCATGTGATCAAGGAGGGCGAATGCATCACCTCCAAACTTTGATTTATCCTCCAAAACATTCAATAGATCATCATTCTGCACACCAACAGACTCATGTGAAAGAGATGATTTAAGAACCTCTTCAGATTCTAGAGCATGAACTGGCTTATCTTTCTCAGAATTCAAAATAGAAGACATTGAGAACAGGATTGAGGAATGGATAATCTCTACAAAAGGATCATCTTCATTAGTTGTATCACTTTCATCTGCATCAACTACATGGGAAGGGGACAATTTGAAACTGTCTTCAACTTCTAGAGAAACAAACGAAGGAATGTCTTCAACATGAAATTTCTATGTTGAATCTACAGTTTCTTCTTCATCTTGAACAACGTCATCATGAGAGATGATTGAGGCCGAGACATAATTAGAGAGAACACTTAAGGAGGTATCATTGGGCTTGTTCTCCAAATAATTTGCACCAATCTCTTCATTATGCTTGCCAAATGATTTGTCCAATTCGGCCCATAGATCACTTGGATATTCAACAGTTTCCATGAGGTAGCGCAAACTAGGAGAAATAGCAATACACATTGTTCCAAAGGCTCTGACACATTCATTTAGCCAATCATTCTCTTCTTCATAGGAAGCAAAATCTCTCATAACACCAATACACATATCAAAAAGACCTTGTCTCTTCAGATATGCTATCATCTTTGGTTTCCACTCATCATAGTTGAATGGAGAGAGAGGAGGAATTGCTTTCATATTCATGGAAGTTGTTGTAGAATACTTGCAAAAACAATGGAAAAATATCTAGAGGATTGTTACTGAATATATTGAACAGTGCTTTAGGATAGTAGGCACTTTTATCCGGATTCTTCACACCTGGATAGACCTCAAAGGATTTCTCCAATGAATTCAATGCAATGGCCCTAGGATTTGCTGTGGAAATCCATAGGCTTCTGGTGCTCTACCGAAAGCAGTTGCTCAATCTACTGTTGGAACTGCTGCACTCAAAAGCTCTCACGACCTCTGATACCATGTGAAATTCCACAGGGGTAGATCACTGAGGTTGAACAAACCTCACAATGTAATTACTGAGAAGAATTAGACAAAAACATGGATCAATTGACTCATAAAACTAAAACACTAATCAGTCGTAAGCTGGCAATCAAAGAATGATACAATATAATAAATTCGACACACGTTGAAGAGTTCGAATTCACCTCAAGTATAGGCTTAGTTTGCTTGGAACCATCTCTTGATAAGGTTCAGTGGCCATCGATGATGAATAGTTAGTTAACTGAGGTAGAACTGAGCAAACTAAATCATGTGGGCACCAAAATAGGGGAGGATACTCGAAGGGGGCGAAATACTGACTTGTAGTGGTCAAAATAGGTGCTCCTACACTCAGTAACAATGAAACTAGGTGTAACAGTCAGTTAACTAGGAAATCAAGGGGACAAGGCACGTCCTAAATCATGGAACTCACTGTGCTAACTTCTAAAATCATGCATGAGGGCGAATTTGGACTTCAGTGATGTAACCAAGGTGCTCTGAGTGGATATGAGGGCTAATGATGGCCAAAAACAAGCTCCAGGGGGGCCAAAGTAGGGACTAGGTGCTAGGAGACTCAATTGCCAATGCATGGATGCATGGAGTGCATGCAAGACCAAAATAAGATGGTGAGAATATTCCAACAAGAATATAGTGAAAAGAGTTGACTTTTTAATATTTTTCATTCAATTTGGAGTTGTTGTTTAATGTAACTTTGCCATGTAGAATATAGCCAAAATTGAGTTATCTTTTTAATATTTTCATTCAATTTGGAGTTGTTGTCTAAACATAATGAATTTATTTTTTTAATTTTTGAAACTAAATAATATTAATTAATTCTTTTTATTAATTATATATCTTGATTTGACAGAATACTCCTTTTAAAAAGTGATATTTATTTTTGTAAGTAAATAACATTATATTAATTCATTAAAAAAAAAATTGCAATTGATTAGTGAGAAATGAAAGATCGTGCAAAGTTAATGTAGCTCCATTATTTATCAAGGTTATGATCGTCTACGTGGGGAAAAACAAAGAGCCACCCACCCAGTCACCATGGGTGATAACCACCATTTGCCTTAGGACGATGACACCCTATCGGGGTGACATGACATTTGTTTGAAAAAAAAAAAATATTATTAAACATTAAAAATAAAGAGAAGATTCATTAAATAATAAAATTAAAAAAAATCATTATTTCCATCTCTTCATTGATCATTGATTTAGAATAATTTTACAATATCAAAAAAAAATATTACAATTTTTTTTATAAAAATAAAACATTTTAAATAACAAAAATGGCAAAGTGACAATCCACAAAACATTGCAACATTCCATAATTATATATATATTTTTTTCTAATGATTACAACAAAGATTTGTTGACTTATATACGGTCTCAACATTGAGCTTCCATAACACCCACTAGTCTTTTGGCATAGCCTTCTCAAGGTGTAGCCGATAATTGTTCACTATTTTGCCTTCTCCATACCCTCTCTTAGAAGGCCATCAGATGGAAATTTTGATGACGGTTTTGAGTATTCATGGCTTTCATTTTAAGTTTTATGTAAATATGTAAATGTCAATTTCTTTTTTAAAGTTTAACCATACAATTTTGTGTAAGTGTCATATATATATATATATATACTTACTCTTATAACTTTTGCTCTTATAAAAAAAGTGCTTGACAAATTCAAAGAAATGAAGATAATAGAAAAAATAGTAAAAATTTTTAATCAAATAAGAATGATTGTGTCATAATGTAAATTTTAATAAATTGGTTAAGTTAAAAACTCTTGTGTCATGCATGACACACTTGGCTTCCTCGCAAGCTCGAGCTCTATGTGTTACGTTGGTTTAATTTTTATACAATGGCAAGTGTGAACACTGACATTTAAGAGCATACCAAAACTGATTAATATATCTCCATGCTCTTAGGTTCATTTTAATACAAGCAGCTATAAGTTAAACATGATGAGATGTGATCAACGTTAATATGTGAGAGCATGTATACTTGGCCAATTGAAAGGCTCTTTTTAAAACAAATGTTATAGTTAACAAGTTGGTTTTGTTGGAATTTCATGGCGTTAGTATATAGTTCATCTTATTTCTTTCAAAATTTGAGTTAACATTATAAAAAATAATTTTATTTTAATATTATTTATATATTCTATAAATTTAAGATTGTTAACTTATATATATATATATGAATGATAAATAATTAATTAGAATTTTTTTATAAATTATATACAATATATTTATAAAAAAAAAATATTTTAGGATAACTTGATTTGGTTTAATTTTTTATCATATTTTATTGATTTAATTATTTATTCTAAATTGTAACAATTATTTTGATTTAAATGTTTAAAATCACTATTACCTTTGCAAGTTTCAACTTATCAAATAAATAAAATTACCAAGTTTAACACGATCAATATTAATATTTATATGAATGTAATAACTTTTAAGTATAGAAAATAGTTTTAGATTTGCATTTTGTTTATAACTTTTAATAAAATATTTCTTATATGGATTTTTATATAAGAGGCAGGTACTAAGCAACATTATGAGTTGTGAAGAGCTGAAAACATTACCAACTTTCATATTCACATCACCTACTCATGACAAGGGCAAGACGAGGGCTTGCGTTATATGCCTTGAGGATTATGCAACATGCAAGAAATTTAGCCTTCTACATGCCATCATAGTAAGTTTGTTCTTGTAATAGCTTTATCTAATATGAAGGGTTGAAAGCTAGTGAAATGGGCAGGGAAAGATCTTATTTTTCATTATTGAACTAAATAGTTCATTGATATAAATGGCCCTTTTTTGTTGTCAAATTTGCAAGCAATGGTTGCCTCCTTATTAAGACTCATTTATAATCATTTTCCTGGTTCTTAATTTGATGGTGGAATTCCACTTGTTGTTATGGCCATATCAACATCATTCATTGTTTGTTATTTATAGCAAAATGGAGCAGAGACAAATAATGTTTGTAATAAATTTCATTTTGCTAAGAGTCCCATAATGTATCAAGATCTATATATACATTTAACTAATTTTTTTTATAAAATACTTTAATTTTTTAATCAATTAAACAAATTAAACATAATTCTAAAGCAGGGACTAGCTACTTTGTAGCTATTTCTAATTTACAAATAAGTAAAGATTCCCAAGATCGACCTAAGATTTTTTAAACTTAGTTACAATTCCATTATGACTTAAAATTAGTCAATTAATTTAATAGTTTACATCCGGCTAATGGATGTAGTGTAAAGGCACTCATCTTTAAGGTCACCAAACTTAATAGGTATGAACCTTAGAAAAAAACAAAGAAACAAAAAAAAAACAGGGTTTCCTTTTAGAAATATAACTGAATTTAATAACTATTCTACTATTTCAGAGCTTCACAATACTATTTCATATTTGACTTTTTTCTTCACTTTATCATGTTCAAACAAACAAATCAATGTCACAGGAGCACGAGTAGGGACTAGCTACATGGCAGCTATTTTTCTTGATATTTATACATTTCACATGCATGCAATAAAAAAGGGATTGAATTCTGTACACCTATCTACACATTTAAAATTATATTTTTTAATATTGCATATTGTTTGGAGATGTCAAAATAATCACACTCCACTTGGAATTTTCTAAAAATAAATATTAATTTTAGATCAATGTAGTTATGGGGTACTTTTACATTTTTACACTAATGGATTATATTTTACAATTTGTAGTTTATATTTTTATCTAAATTACAATTTCCTAAATTATATTAAAATGAGATATGCATATTGTCAAGATTTATTTTATGATAGCCCTTTCTAATTCGTTCAATATATATATATATATATATATATATATATATATATATATATATATATAATAGCTAAGCCATAAATAATAGACAGTTTATAACATTTAATTTGTGATTTATTTACTTTTAAAACTTTAAATTTACCCAAAAGTCAAAGAGTCTGCATGAGTGAAATGCTATGGCTGCCTATTTGGAGTGTTGCAAACAAACCTCAATGGTGTATTCCTGGTGCTATCATTTCCATTATAAAAATTGTAATGGTCATAGCTTGAAAAACAACCATCTGCTTGAATAAATCAAGAAGTATTGTAGAAGAAGATTTGTTTTCATCATAGACCTGAAATGTTTGAAATTGGAAATCTTAGAGAAGTTCATAGGACTGGCCACGTGGAACACCCCTTTAACATTCCTCCACCGCGGAATTAAAGGTGCCCTCTTCCCATAATTCTGCTTGGAAAAGCTCCAGTCTCTTTGCAGCCTCAGGCAAAGACAGCAGAGGTTTAGTTTGTGCCTCGTTTTATCCATGCATGTATGAAAATATTAGGTTTAACTAATTATAAAATTAAGTGTTTATATTTTAGAATTTTTGGTATACAAAATAAGTGTTTTGTTGTTCTATATTAAAAATAAATAATTATAAAAAAATATAACAATAATTGGTGGTTGATGGATAATTGGTAGTTTATGCATGGATAACTCATAGTTAATTTGAGTAAAGTTTTTTTGAGAATGTAGAGGAAAAGAAAAATAGTGTGCATGGATACTCTACGATGAGAGTTTAAAAAACTCTAGGCCAAGAGTTTGTGAGAGTTCAAACTCTAGATCGAGAGCACGACATTTAAAAAGAAAACTCTAGGCCGAGAGTTTGCCGAGAGTTTGGAAGATATTTTCTCAGTAAAATCAACTACATCTTTTCTGAACCTGCAACTTCATCAAAGCCAAACCAGTGCAAATTTTTAAAGATTATTTGTCTGACTTGGTACCAATGGATCCAATGATATAAGAATCGTTCCATTTCTTTCTAAATTTCTATTTATTAATAAAAAATTTCTAAACTTTGTCTCTTAAGAATTTTATTGTTTGGGAAATCACCTGAAATGAAAAATCAATATCAGAACAAAGACAACGCCCAAAAAATTGAAATCTTCATAGAGATCTTCCTTGCCATGTTCTCTTCAAAATGGTACTTTTATTTTTTTCAATAAGAGTCACACTAAAAAGAAAATTGAAGCTCACCAAGGTGTGTCGATAAGGCACCATTTTCTGAACACATGTTATTTTGATAAATAATAAAAAATAGTTCTCTAGTCCGAAAAACCTCAAAATAGAGTCCCTGCACAAGTGCAGTGTGTGTAGATAATGAGTATACATTGTTTTACCTAAACTGAATAACCATCTCTCAAAAAACTAGTGCTCACTCATGTCTCTAATTATCCATACCTAAAATTTTCAAGTATGTTGGTGAGCACCAAATTTGTCTCACAATATGTCCATAATTTACAAAAAAAAAACGAGTACAAAGATAATTCAATCCTCTACAACATTTGTGTTTACTTCAAGTTGAAATTCCTAAGGGAGGTATGGGTTTAAAGGGGTCGAAGTTGAAAAACATAAAATTTTGTAGTTTTGTTTGTCAAAAAACAAGCAAAATAGTTACCCAACTTCATGTTTTCACTGTAGTGGCAGTTAGTGACATTTAACTTGTGGCCTATTGATATTCACTGACCACAAGTTAAGTGGTTTGATGCATGGATAACAAGCGATTAGTAACACTTAAGTTGTAGCCTATCTAAATTAATTAACCACAAATTAAGTAACTATGTTAGTTAATACGAACAAAAACAATCTAAAAGTAAACTACATAGATTTCTATTATCCAATATACCAGGTTATTGTAACCTCGTTACTTGGCTAGTTAGTATAGCCTCGTTGGAGAAGATTCTTGACAAGCCAGAATAGATATTCCCACACCTTCATGCCCACTCTACCTTTGTGAATTTGCATTTTTATCTGCTGAGGCGTTATGCAGTGAATATGATATTGAAATGCACGTTTCAAAAATATGGGCTCGGTGCGTAAATATCCAATCTTAGCGAATTATTCACCTTTTTTCGATGTAATTAAAATTATGAGAGAGGGGGCATAATTCCCAATTTCTTGATATGATGACCGCATTAATGACTCTAGCCTTTGTATGGATGGCTATTCGCCATTAATAACTTTAGTCTTTAAATGGAAGGCCATTTCATTAAACTTGTTAGTACGATCTCTCTAAATAGCTATGCTTGAAAGTTTAATTGTGATATTAACATAATATCTGATTTAGTATATGTACAAATCTAATGTAAATATGTATAAATATTTAATTATGAAAATTTTAATCATGGCAAAAAAAAATGCATTGTCAATTGTACAATGCTTTTGTAATTATTGATAATCATTGTTTCAAATACTAAATAGTGAAGATGAAGCGATGCATAGTCATCCATATACTTAGCGAAGATTGTACAATATTTTTAGCGAATTATTTATTTTACAATTTGAGGTTTATGTTTTTATTTAAATTGTAATTTCTAAAATTGTATTAAGATAAGATAAATGTATTTTCAATTTTTTTTATGATAGTCTTTTTCAAATTTAAAATAAATAATTATAAATATATATATATATATGGTAGCTAAGCCATAAATAATAGATAGTTCGTAGCATTTAACTTATGATTTATTTACTTTTAAAACTTTAAATTTGCCAAAAAAAAATCGAAAAGTCTGCACAGATCATTGAGCTGACTTTCACAGCATTAGTGAAATGTTGTGGCGACCTGCTATTTAGAGTGTTGCAAAAATCCTCACTGTTGTATTCCTGGTGCTATCATTTCCATTATAAAAATTGTAATGGCCATAGCTTGAAAAACAACCATCTACTTGAATACGTCCAGAAGTATTGTAGAAGAAGATTTGTTTTCATCATATACGTGAAATCTTTGAAATTGGAAATCTTAGAGAAGTTCATAGGACTGGCCACGTGGAACACCCCTTGAACAGTCCTCTACTGCGGAATCAAAGGCGCCCTCTTCACATAATTCTGCTTGGAAAAGCTTCAGTCTCTCTGCAGCCCGGGCAAAGACAGCAGAGATTTAGTTTGTGCCTCGTTTAATTAATGCATGCATGAAAATATTAGGTTTAACTAATTGTAAAATTAATCTATTAATTGATAAAGGTTTATATTTTAGAATTTTTGGTATATACTAAATAAGTGTTTTGTTGTTTCATATTAAAAATAAATAATTATTAAAAAAAATAATAATAATTGGTGGTTGATGGATAATTGGTAGCTTATGTATGGATAACTTGTAGTTAAGTTGGATAAAGTTTTTTTTGAAAATGTAAAGGAAAAGGAAAATAGCATGCATGGATACTCTAGGACGAGAGTTTAAAAACTCTAGGCCGAGAGTTTGTAAAATTTCAAACTCTAGGTAGAGAGTTTGAACCAATCATAGCACGACATTTAAAAAAAACTCTAGGCCCATAGGAGTTTGGAAGATATTTTCTCAGTAAAATCTCCTGCATCTTTCCAAAACCTGCAACTTCATCAAAGCGGAACCACTGCAAATTTTTAAAGATTATTTGTCTCACTTGGTACCAATGGATCCAATGATATAAGAATCGTTCCATTTCTTTCTAAATTTCTATTTATTAATAAATTTTTTCTAAACCTTGTCCCTTAAGAATTTTATTGTTTTCAAAATGCTGAAATGAAAATTTAATATCAAAACAAAGACAACACCAAAAAAAATGAAATATCACGGATCTTCCTTGCCCCGTCCTCTTCAAAATGGTACTTTTAGTTTTTTCAATAAGAGTCGCACTAAAAAGAAAATTGAAACTCACCAACATGTGTCCATAAGGCACCATTTTCTAAACATATGTTATTAATAATTCTCAAGTCCCAAAAACTTAAAATACAATCCATGCAGAAGTGTGTAGATAATGAGTATACATTGTTTTACCTAAAGTGAATAACCATCTCTCAAAAAACTAGTGCTCACTCATGTCACTCATTATCTATACTTAAAATTTTCAAGTATATGGAGTTGGTGAGCACCAAATTTGTCTCGCAATATGTCCATAATTATTTTTTTTAAATATCGAGTACATAGATAATTCAATCCTCTAAAACATTTGTGTTTACTTCAAGGTGAAATTCCTAAGAGAGGTATGGGTTTAAAGGGGTTGATTGTAGTTTTGTTGGTCAAAAAACAAGCAAAATAGTTACCCAAGTTTTGTTTGTCAAAATACAAGCAAAATAGTTACCAACTTCATGTTTTCATTGTACTGGATATTCACTCAGCACAAGTTAAGTGGCTTGATGCATGGATAACAAGCAATTAGTAACACTTAAGTTGTAGCCTATCTATATTCATCGACCACAAGTTAAGTAGCTACGATGCATGGATAACCAACAATTAGTAACACTTAAGTTGTAGCCTATCTATATTCATCAACCACAAGTTAAATAAATATACTAGTTAATAAAAACAAACAATCTAATAAATATATACATCTGATCAAGAGAATCCAAGAATTCATATATACAAATTCCTAAGGGAAAACTTAAAGTCAAATACAAATTGCAATATACTTAACAATGATTTTTTCAATTATCTAAGAAGAACAAGAGATAAAGCAAAATGATCAATATTAACCATGAACATTTTAAATTGTATGTTTCATGATCTATTTTAGATTGTATGCCTTATGTTGTTTTGGAATGTTTTATAGATAAGGTGCTTATGTGGGATGTGCTAAATTGTAGGATCTGGGCAAGGTCCGGGGTGGTGCCCACTCTGCAAGTCTGCTAACGAGTCATCTGTCCACCTATTTTTAGAGTGCTCATATATTCAAAGTATGTTGGACTTTGTTTCTTATTGCTTAAATAATAACTTACACTAGCAGGGTATTGATATTGTTGACTCTTACCGGACCTGGATTGACAGTGCCTCATCATGGGATCTTGTTGCTCTTCCGATTATTCTGATATGGTACACATGGATTGCCCGGAACTCTGTGTTATTCAAAGAAAAATTTATCAATTACTCAGCCCAAGCATCTATTAGTTTGGTTTTTCATGCTCTCTTCCCACAAGCTCGAGCTCTAAGGCATTCTTGTATCATTGTGGCTGAAAGTATTGACAGAGTGGGTTGTTGGGGGTATTTTGACAAGGCATCTCAAGGAAATCCTACGTTTGGTGGAGCAAGTGGTATATTTTTTTTCAATGACAATGATTGGATTAATTTCACTGCTGGTATTGGCCATAGTTCCAATAACCGTGCTGAGGTGATGGCACTCAAACTACTCTTATTACTCGCTCTATCAAAGAATATTCAACATCTCTAGATTTTTGGTGACTCCCTATTGGTAATTCGTTGGATGAGTAGATCCCAGGCTCCAAAGAACATATATCTGTAGCCTTTTTTTGAGGAGATTCTCCGCCTTACTTTATTGTTCAGAAAGATCTCTTTTCATAACATTTATAGAGAAATGACCATAACAACAGATAAACTCTTAAAGGAAGGCATCGTGGTTAACGAAGGCCAATGGATGATTAAGGACAATGATCGAAACATAATAATGGAGCACAATCCTGGACCTCATCCATTTCTTTTCTTATCCTTCACTCATGATCATCCAAATTTTTGGTTCAATGCTATATCGGATTATCATACAATTTAAGAAATTTCATATATACCGTTAAAAGTTGTTATTACTTGACAAATTGGTCTCACACCAATTTTTTGTAATAAATTTTTTGACTTGTTTTAAGGAGCTCATATACCTATAACCTATGTAAAATGTGATCTTCAAGCCATGTATGGGAACAAAAAATAAATAATACCAAGAAATCTCTAAAGATATGGGCAAAAGCCAGTTGCCCAGCCCCAGCTGAGCCTAGAAAGATTGTCGTGGGAGTCTTAGAAGATATTCAATGCGCTATGGATGACCATCTCAGTGATATTAAATCGATACATGAGGAAACAACGCATCAAAGCAGAGTTTATCAAGCCTTTAGAAAGGAGGAAGAGTATTGGCGACTGAAGTCAAGGAGTACATGTCTAAAGTCAGGGGATAATAATACCAGATATTTTCACAAGCAATTCAAAATAAGACAGACTGGCAATCACATCGATGAGATCAAATTGGAGGATGGAACGATCTGCAAAGGTAATGATGATATTAAAATCGTTGCTCATGCACATTATTCTGCGTTATTTGCTGAGGATGACAGGGTCGAAAGTGAAGAGGAGCGCTCTCTTCTGGAGCATATTCAGATTAGCATCACGCCTGAGGAGAACCTGAATATTCTGGAGCCATTCACTGAGCAAGAAGTGGTCAATACAATCAGATCATTTGACTCTGATAAAGCCCCGGGCCCCGACGGCTTCTCCATACATTTTTATCAAGCTTGTTGGGAATGCATTAAAAAATATTTTATGAGAATGGTAAAGAATATCCATTCAAAGGCTAAGATAGGAGGAGGCACTAATAGCACCTTTCTGTCCCTCATTCCTAAAGATACAAACCCAAGCTCCTTCAACAGATTTAGACCAATCTCCTTATGTAATGCCTTGTACAAGATCATAGCCAAGATGCTGGCGTCCCGGATGAAACCCTTACTCAACGGGATGATCTCGGAGAATCAAGGTGGCTTTCTGGAAGGGAGACAAATTTTGGACAATGTCATTCTCGTTCAGGAAGCTATTCACTCAAGCAAAGAAAGAAAGGAAAAAGGTATGTTAATCAAGTTAGACATGGCCAATGCATTTGACCGGGTCAAACACTCCTTCCTTTTCAATATTATGTCTCGTTTTGGATTCACTGAAACCTTCATCCGGTGGATTGCAGCTTGCATCAGCAATCCCTGGATTGACCCTTTAATTAATGGTCATCCTTCAGAATTCTTCCAAGCATCCCGGGGCATTAGGCAAGGATGCCCACTCTCCCCTTTCCTGTACATTATCTTGGCTGACTCCATTAGTCGAAAATTAAACTATGATCTTCACAATGGCACCCTCCCCGACCTTCATTTGACCTTGGACTCCCATCCTCTCAATCACACGCTGTTTGCAGATGATTCTTTATTCCTTGGAGGAGCCTCATCCTTCATAGCACGCAAATTCAAGCAAAATATGAACATGTATTGCAAGGCCTCCGGAGGAATGATTAACCTTCAGAAAAGTGTTGTTTGTAGTTGGAATACAAACAACTCAGTGGCTGCGAAAATCAACAAAATACTTGGCATCAAGGTGTATAATCATTGGGAAAAATTCACTTATTTGGGTCTTCCCATCACTTACGAAAAATCTAAGGCAGGAACGTGGGACGATACGATCAACAAAATTAAAAGGAAAATCATTAGATGGGGAGGACACTGGCTAAGTAAGGCTGGGAAGCTGACCCTTGTGAAGTCGGTCATCTCCGCCATGCCTATATATCAGTGCTCTACACTTCTAGCGCCAAAAGGAACAGTAAACCAAATTAGTAAACTAATGAGAGATTTCCTTTGGTCAGGAGGGAAAAACAATGGGGAAAAAAAAATTCCACTTAGTGAATTGGGAGACAATTAAGAAGACAAAAGATGCGGGAGGACTACAAATACAGGATCCTCGTCATGCAAACTTGGCACTGGGTGGAAAGATATTATGGTAGATTCTCCACAACAAGCGGAACTGAATTAGCCAAGTGTTCAGGAAGAAATATCTTAATGGAGACAGACTTAGATGTTTAGATCAAAAGCCTACCTCCAAAGGATCAAGCACTTGGTCCCTTTGCAAAGAGGCCTGGGGTTTTTTCTCAAAAGAACTATACTGGGTACCTGGCAACGGTAAGAATATAGATATTTTCAAAGATAGAATTATGGAAAATGAAGCAATGCAAAATAATCATGAATTAAAAAATATTGCAGGCTGGTTAGCCCAACAAGGAATCACAACTCTAAAGGATTTTAGCTGCTGGGACAGTCATGGAAATTGGGATAGCTGGAAAAAGTTAGCTGTTCCTGCAAATCTTGAGGCAGTCAATGACATCCTTATTAAGAATCTGAAAGGATGCACCCCTCTGCACTTTCTGGCCAGAGATGATCGAGGATGGGGGCCTACAGGCTCATACATTGCTGCCCTTGGATACAAAGCTCTACAACAGAAAGAAGAAGCAAGAAATGACACATGGAAAATGGTCTGGGACACATTCAGACTCTCGAAAATCAATTTCTTTACTTGGACTCTAAATCATTGTAAAATTCTCGCTGGTGAAAATTTAAGTAAGAGAGGTATACACGGGCCTTTTTGGTGCACTCTCTGTCAGAGCAACATTGAAACTTGTAAACATCTTTTTCTGGATTGCCCCTATGCAAAGAACGTCTGGAATTATATGCTCAGGGATCTCAATATCACCATGCCCATCTTCACTACCATCAATCAGCTCTTCAGAGATTGGAAATCTATTTATCCCGCTCCCCTGTCCAAGGATAAGCTCCGGTATCATATATGGATCTCCATCCCAAAATTTGCTTGCTAGAAAATATGGATAGCCAGAAATCAGGCAATCTTCCAAGAAAAGAGTTGCAATCCCATACACACAGCAGGCCAAGCTAAAGGATTATTGCTCGAATGCCTCAATCACTCTAAGTTTAGGCCAGATTCAACCCTTAGCAAGGTAGAATTGGAGTGGATAGGAACTAACAGACCGCAATCCAGGAATGTGCCCCATCAGAGACTCACTCTAGCGTGGCAAATCAGACTCACAACTAAAGACTTCCAAGAATGGAGGACAAATCAAGAGTTAGACAGCCTTCATTTCGACGGTACCTTCAAGAACAATCCAGGCGTTGCAGGAGCAGGTGGAGTCTTGTGGAATAGAGATGGGAACATAAGATTGAAGTATAGGTGGGGCCTGGGCATTAGCTCAAACAACCTCGCTGAAGCTTTAGCCTTGTTGAAAGGCTACCAGATAGCTAGAGATCATAATATTGACAAGATTCAAGTGTTCGGGGATTCTTTGATCATTATCCGCGCCCTCAACACTAGCACCAATAGCAACAATCTTCCACTTAGCTGTATCATTCAGCGAATTCGTCATATTTCGAGCACCTTCATCCTGTTCAGGTCTTATCACATTTTAAGAATCTTAAACATCGAGGCAGACACAGAAGCTAATGCTGCTACTAGTCAACAACAAGGCATTCTCAAGCTCTCCAATTTGGATGCTGAATCCCAACATATTCCTTGAGCTTGGAATTTTTATAAGCAAAATTTTACCTGTCAGTTCGTTTAGATTGCTTGAATGGAATAATCATCACAATCTGCCCTTTATCTTCTAATTCAGATCATTTTCAATAAGATTAGCCATGAAGATTCGTTGAATAGTGAGTCTATGCTTCCATTATGGGAATAAACCTATCATTCGAATTATATGGTACTATGCGAATCCTGGGAGATAAGAACTCGTAGGAATTGGAGGATACATCTTCACGCAGAAATGAAATCGTGATAACATAACCCCTTAAGCTCAACATTAAGTTGTCTTCAAAATATTTGAAGTTTAATTAGCAGCATAGGCAGTTTCGTGAGGCAGTCTAGAGGAGGAAGATGACCGTGATTCAGTTGACAGTTTTGTGAGAATTGGTTAATTCGGCAGCAGAGCAGAAGTCATCATGGAGTGGACTTATGACCAATCTTATTCTCAATTTCGGAAGGCAGAAGGCTTGCTTAGCAGCACTACCAATGGTTTTGATTCATTTTTATCAAGCTTCTTAAGATTCAAATAAGTCCTCTTCCAATATCTGCAACAGAACCTGATCCCTGAGCAATTGAAATCTAGTACACTCTTGGCATGATTCATCCAGAATCCTCAACGTAGAGTCTTGGCAAGTTCAACAAATTTTTCAGTATCTTCAATTTGAGCAATGGATCTCCCATCTAACAACGACACCGGCATACTTGGATCTAATTCTCTTCATGATCAGAGAAAGCAGAGCAACATAATCTCAAGCATCAAAGCAAATCTCATAACCCTTTGCATTACAACAGAAATCTTAAACCTTTATTCAACAATTGAAGCAGAATGATAAATTGATATGCTTATGAAGCATCAACAGCAACCCCAGCACAGTATCTGCTAGTCTTATTCAGCATTAGCAAACTCAGAAGGACACTATGAAGCTTTCGAATTGCATATAGAACTATTCAGCACAACATTGAGCAAATTCTTTCAGCAGCATCATCAACATTCTAGTAATTCATTCATCTTATTTATAAGTAATAATCTATCTCAGAATGAGATGTAAGGCATTTTAACATTCACTAGTAATTCATTTATTCTATTAATTTGTAATAATCTTTCTCAGATTGAGATGGAAGGTATTTTAACATCCATTCACCTTTTTACAAAGGTGGTCTCCTCAGACTATGCTAAACTGAAAATGATAAAAGCCATTTTGGCCTCCATGTACTTTGCCGATTTGGATAAAAACCACGGCTCCTTTTTTTTTTAATATACAATATAAGTTCTTGCTAAAAAAAAAAAACTATAAAATTAAGTGTTTATATTTTAGAATTTTTGATATACAAAATAAGTGTTTTGTTGTTCTATATTAAAAATAAATAATTATAAAAAAATATAACAATAATCGGTAGTTGATGGATAATTGGTAGTTTATGCATGGATAACTCATAGTTAAGTTGAGTAAATTTTTTTTTAGAATGTAGAGGAAAAGAAAAATAGTATGCATGGATACATACCAAATGTAGGACTCAACAAGGTGAGTAACAATTTTTTTTTTTTTGTTGAAAAAATTACCTTGAAAAAACTTATCGTTTAGACTCCTAGTCTAACTTCCAGATAAGTGATAGTCCATTGGTTGTAGCCTGGGTGGTTGGGAGGAATGTTTGTTACCCTCCCCACCCAGGTTCAATTCTTGTAAGTGACATATTGCTCTTGTTGAGCCCATATTGTAATGATTGTAATTCGTGCCACCTTGATTCTCTAGAATAGCAGGTGGTGACCATTTCCCCAGGTGGACTAGCCCTCTAAGTGAACCACCCTTTAAAAAAAAAACTTCCAGATAAGTGATAAGACTAAATCTCAATTATTAAGTGGTCAAGGTCACAAATTCAGTCACCAAAAACAAACCATAAATTAATGACTTCATTAACGTCTAGGTCATAAAACTTCTATCATTGTGCAAATTATGGTTTTACTTAAATAAGTAGTATCTTGATCTTATTTAAATAATTAGTATTTGACTTTATCTAAAAGAGTTAAATTGTGGTTTTACTTAAATAAGTAGTATCTTGATCTTATTTAAATAATTAGTATTTGACTTCATTTAAAAGAGTTAAATTGTGGTTTTATTTAAATAAGTAGTATCTTGATCTTATTTAAATAATTAGTATTTGACTTTATCTAAAAGAGTTAAATTGTGGTTTTACTTAAATAAGTAGTATCTTGATCTTATTTAAATAATTAGTATTTGACTTCATTTAAAAGAGTTAAATTGTGGTTTTAATTAAATAAGTAGTATCTTGATCTTATTTAAATAATTAGTATTTGACTTTATCTAAAAGAGTTAAATTGTGGTTTTACTTAAATAAGTAGTATCTTGATCTTATTTAAATAATTAGTATTTGACTTCATTTAAAAGAGTTAAATTGTGGTTTTAATTAAATAAGTAGTATCTTGATCTTATTTAAATAATTAGTATTTGACTTTATCTAAAAGAGTTAAATTGTGGTTTTACTTAAATAAGTAGTATCTTGATCTTATTTAAATAATTAGTAATTGACTTTATTTAAAGGAGTAGAACTGTGGTTTTTAAATAAGTGGTATCTTGACCTTATTTGAATAAGTAGTATTTTGGCTTATTGTGAATGAGTAAATAGGATGAGAGTTTAAAAATCTTTAGGCCAAGAATTTGTGAGAGTTCAAACTCTAAACTGAGAGCACGACATTTAAAAAAAAACTCTAGGCCGAGAGTTTGGAAGATATTTTCTCAGTAAAATGAACTGCATCTTTTATGAACCCGCAACTTCATCAAAGCCAAACCAGTGCAAATTTTTAAAGATTATTTATCTGACTTGGTACCAATGGATCCAATGATATAAGAATCGTTCCATTTCTTTCTAAATTTCTATTTATTAATAAAAAATTTCTAAACCTTGTCCCTTAAGAATTTTATTGTTTGGGAAATCACCTGAAATGAAAAATCAATATCATAACAAAGACAACACCAAAAAAATTGAAATCTTCATAGAGATCTTCCTTGCCTTGTTCTCTTCAAAATGGTACTTTTATTTTTTTCAATAAGAGTCGCACTAAAAAGAAAATTGAAGCTCACCAACATGTGTCGATAAGGCACCATTTTCTGAACATATGTTATTTCGATAAATAATAAAAAATAGTTCTCTAGTCCGAAAAACCTCAAAATAGAGTCCATGCACAAGTGCAGTGTGTGTAGATGATGAGTATACATTGTTTTACCTAAACTGAATAACCATCTCTCAAAAAACTAGTGCTCACTCATGTCCCTAATTATCCATACCTAAAATTTTCAACTATGTTGGTGAGCACCAAATTTGTCTCACAATATGTCCATAATTTACAAAAAAAAAAAAAAAAAGTACAAAGATAATTCAATCCTCTACAACATTTGTGTTTACTTCAAGTTGAAATTCCTAAGGGAGGTATGGGTTTAAAGGGGTCGAAGTTGAAAAACATAAAATTTTGTAGTTTTGTTTGTCAAAAAACAAGCAAAATAGTTACCCAACTTCATGTTTTCACTATAGTGGCAGTTAGTAACATTTAACTTGTGGCCTATTGATATTCACTGACCACAAGTTAAGTGGTTTGATGCATGGATAACAAGCGATTAGTAACACTTAAGTTGTAGCCTATCTAAATTAATCAACCACAAGTTAAGTAACTATGCTAGTTAATACAAACAAAAACAATCTAAAAGAAAACTCCATAGATTTCCATTATCCAATATACCAGGTTATTGTAACCTCGTTACTTGGCTAGTTAGTGTAGCCTCGTTGGAGAAGATTCTTGACAAGCCAGAATAGATATTCCCTCCTGCTCCTCTAACGCACACCTTCATGCCCACTCTACCTTTGTGAATTTGCATTTTTATCTGCTGAGGCGTTATGCAGTGAATATGATATTGAAATGCACGTTTCAAAAATATGGACTCGGTGCGTAAATATCAAATCTTAGCGATGCATAGTCATCCATATACCTTAGCGAAGATTGTACAATATTTTTAGGTACACAAATTACTGAATGAATAGTGAAGATGAAACAATGCATATTCATCCATATATTATAGCCTGGATGATATAATATTTTTTAACCACACAAAAATTCATAAAAGATGGTGTGATAAATAGTATTATTATGGATCATGGGTTTATCATTAATTCATAAAAAATGATGTGATAAATAGTATTACTATGATTTAGAGTAATTTTACAATATCAACAAAAATATTACAAATTTTTTTTATAAAAATAAAACATTTTAAATAGCAAAAATAGCAAAGTGACAATCCACACAACATTCCATGATTATATATAGTTTTTTTCTAAGGATTACGAAAAGATTTGTTGACTTATATACGGGCTCAACATTGAGCTTCCATAACCCCCACTAGTCTTTTGGCATAGGCTTCTCATGGTGTAGCCGATAATTGTTAAGTATTTTGCCTTCTCCGTACCCTCTCTTAAGGCCATCAGATGGAAATTTTGATGACAGTTTTGAGTATTTCATGTCCTTTATTTTAAGTTTTATGTAAATGCGTAAGTGTTAATTTATTTTTTAAAATAAATAATTATAAATATATATATATATGGTAGTTAAGCCATAAATAATAGATAGTTCGTAGCATTTAACTTATGATTGATTTACTTTTAAAACTTTAAATTTGCAAAAAAAAATAGAAGAGTCTGCACAGATCATTGAGCTGACTTTCACAGCATCAGTGAAATGCTATGGCGGCCTGCTGTTTAGAGTGTTGCAAAAATCCTCACTGTTGTATTCCTGGTGCTATCATTTCCATTATAAAAATTGTAATGGTCATAGCTTGAAAAACAACCATCTACTTGAATACATCCAGAAGTATTGTAGAAGAAGATTTGTTTTCATCATATACGTGAAATCTTTGAAACTAGAAATCTTAGAGAAGTTCATAGGACTGGCCACGTGGAACACCCCTTGAATAGTCCTCTACCGCGGAATCAAAGGCGCCCTCTTCGCATAATTCTGCTTGGAAAGGGTTTATATTTTAGCATTTTTGGTACATACTAAAGAAGTGTTTTGTTGTTTCATATTAAAAATAAATAATTATTAAAAAAAATAACAATAATTGGTGGTTGATGGATAATTGGTAGTTTATGTATGGATAACTTGTAGTTAAGTTGGATAAAGGTGTTTTTGAAAATGTAAAAGAAGAGGAAAATAGCCTGCATAGATACTCTAGGACGAGAGTTTAAAAACTCTAGGCCAAGAGTTTGAACCAATCATAACATGACATTTAAAAAAAAAAACTCTAGGCCCATAGGAGTTTGGAAGATATTTTCTCAGTAAAATCTCCTGCATCTTTCCAAAACCTGCAACTTCATCAAAGCGGCAACTTCATCAAAGCGGAACCAATTTTATGTCGTGAGTGCATTTCATTTTATGTTGTTGGTTTAATTTAGTTGCAGTATCTTGTGCCACTCCAAAATTTTAAAGATTATTTGTCTCACTTGGTACCAATGGATCCAATGATATAAGAATCGTTCCATTTATTTCTAAATTTCTATTTATTAATAATTTTTTTCTAAACCTTGTCCCTTAAGAATTTTATTGTTTTCAAAATGATGAAATGAAAATTTAATATCAAAACAAAGACAACACCAAAAAAAATGAAATATCACAGATCTTCCTTGCCCCATCCTCTTCAAAATGGTACTTTTAGTTTTTTCAATAAGAGTCACACTAAAAAGAAAATTGAAACTCACCAACATGTGTCCATAAGGCACCATTTTCTAAACATATGTTATTAATAATTCTCAAGTCCCAAAAAACTCAAAATACAATCCATGCAGAAGTGTGTAGATAAGAAGTGTACATTGTTTTACCTAAAGTGAATAACCATCTCTCAAAAAACTAGTGCTCACTCACGTCACTCATTATCCATACTTAAAATTTTCAAGTATATGGAGTTGGTGAGCACCAAATTTGTCTCGCAATATGTCCATAATTTTTTTTTAAAATACCGAGTACATAGATAATTCAATCCTCTAAAACATTTGTGTTTACTTCAAGGTGAAATTCCTAAGGGAGGTATGGGTTTAAAGGGGTCGATTGTAGTTTTGTTGGTAAAAAAACAAGCAAAATAATTACCCAAGTTTTGTTTGTCAAAATACAAGCAAAATAGTTACCAACTTCATGTTTTCACTGTACTGGATATTCACTCACCACAAGTTAAGTGGCTTGATGCATGGATAACAAGCAATTAGTAACACTTAAGTTGTAGCCTATCTATATTCATCGACCACAAGTTAAGTAGCTATGATGCATGGATAACCAACAATTAGTAACACTTAAGTTGTAGCCTATCTATATTCATCAACAAGAAGTTAAATAAATATACTAGTTAATGAAGACAAACAATCTAAAAATAAACTACATACTTGGATTTCTATTATCCAATATACCTGGTTATTGTAGCCTCGTTACTTGGCTGGTTAGTGTAAGCCTCGTTGGAGAAGATTCTTGACAAGCCAGAATAGATATTCCCTCCTGCTCCTGTAACGCACACCTTCATGCCCACACTACCTTTGTGGCTTTGCATTTTTATCTGCTGAGGCGTTATGCAGTGAATATGATATTGAGATGCACGTTTCAAAAATATAGGCTCGGTGCGTAAACATCAAATCTCAGTCAATTGTTCACCTTTTTTAAATGTAATTTGTTCATATTAAACACTTTTTAAGTAGAAAGTCTCTATGTAAAACGGATTTTGTGGAATTTTTACATTGCAAAAGGTCACATATAAAATATTTCAAAATGTGTAAAATATATTTACGTAGTATGCATTAGGAGACCCTAAACACGCTAAACCATTAAACAAATTAAGCAAAGGTCCTGCAAGGTCCACAAGTTTGCAAAGTGTCAAATATACTTACGCAGTATTCACGAAACCCTACACGTTTTAAACTGCAGAAAATTATATTTTGGATTTTATATAACAAGCAGTTTAAAAGTGCTATGATTTCGATTGTCCACTTAAAACTTGGTTGGAATCAGACGATATGAAATCTAAAAATTTTGAGATTTATGTTGATTAAATTATTTTTCTGAACATCTAGATAAATTCAGCACCTTGGAAAACTCCCAGAACATCCAACAAATTGATGTATTTTCTCGAGACATAGCAGTAGCAGTTACTCTCTTTTTCTACCTCTGCTATCTTTTTCTTTTCATTCTATATCATTCGATGGAGGACTTAGGATCATGTGCCTATTCCATGAGTGCCTTTGGGCTATTTTTGGACATATGTGTTGAGATCTTTTGGAGTTTCTTTGTTTCTTGGGATTTGATTTCATGATGTTTCCTTTGTCGACCTATTCCTAGATATGGATGAATATATTACCTCATATACATATATTTTTATAATGAAAATATAACTTATTTTCTAGATGAAAAAAGAAGAAACTTTTTCTAAACTTTGATCACTCCTTGGTTTGTACCTTTTCACATCTTTTTTATCTAATCTACTCCATTATCATGTACTTAAGGAGTTGTACAATCCATTATCACTTACTTTGATGGGGTTGTACATTTGAAAAGATTTTATTCAAATGACATTACCGCTGTATCTTAATGGATATTGATGGGGTTGCACATTGCTTAGTTTGTACCTTTTCACATCTTTTTGATCTTATCTACTCCATTATCATGTACTTTGATGGGGTTGTACATTCTTTTTTCACATCTTTTTTGCTCTGCCTTTGCCTTTGTGAGACTGTAGTCCTTTGAACTCTTTATTATATATTTTTTATGAATATACAACTATTTTTCGTGTGAAAAGAAAGGGTTGTACATTCCATTATCATCTACTTTGATGGGGTTGTACATTATACAATATTTTATTGAAATGGCATTACCACTGTATCTTAGTGGATATTGATGGGTTGTATATTATAAAATATTTTGTTCAAATGGCATTACCACTATAACTTAATGGATATTGTTGGCTTCCTAAAAGATTTTATTTTCACGATATTTTATGAAGATTAACATTCATTCTTACACTTTGTATGATTTTTACTTAAAACATTTTTTACATTTAATACATACACCTCATCAAGAGAATCTAAGAATTCATATATACAAATTCTTAAGGGAAAACTTAAAGTCAAATACAAATTGCAATATACTTAACAATGATTTTTTCAATTATCTAAGAAGAACAAGAGATAAAGCAAAATGATCAATATTAACCATGAACATTTTAAATTGTATGTTTCATGATCTATTTTAGATTGTATGCCTTATGTTGTTTTGGAATGTTTTATAGATAAGGTGTCTATGTGGGATGTGCTAAATTGTAGGATCTGGGCAGGTCCGGGGTGGTGCCTACTCTGCAAGTCTGCTAACAAGTCATCCGTCCACCTATTTTTAGAGTGCTCATATATTCAAAGTATGTTGGACTTTGTTTCTTATCACTTAAATAATAACTTACACTAGCAGGGTATTGATATTGTTGACTCTTACCAGACCTGGATTGACAGTGCCTCATCACGGGATCTTGTTGCTCTTCCGATTATTCTGATATGGTACACATGGATTGCTCGGAACTCTGTGTTATTCAAAGAAAAATTTATCAATTACTCAGCCCAAGCATCTATTAGTTTGGTTTTTCATGCTCTCTTCCCACAAGCTCGAGCTCTAAGGCATTCTTGTATCATTGTGGCTGAAAGTATTGACAAAGCGGGTTGTTGGGGGTATTTTGACGAGGCATCTCAAGGAAATCCTACGTTTGGTGGAGCAAGTGGTATATTTTTTTTCAATGACAATGATTGGATTAATTTCACTGCTAATATTGGCCACAGTTCCAATAACCATGTTGAGGTGATGGCACTCAAACTACTCTTATTACTCGCTATATCGAAGAATATTCAACATCTCTAGATTTTTGGTGACTCCCTATTGGTAATTCGTCGGATGAGTAGATCCCAGGCTCCAAAGAACATATATCTGTAGCCTTTTTTTGAGGAGATTCTATGCCTTACTTTATTGTTCAGAAAAAATCTCTTTTCATAACATTTATAGAGAAATGAACATAACAACAGATAAACTCTTAAAAGAAGGCATTGTGGTTAGCGAAGGCCAATGGATGATTAAGGACAATGATCGAAACAGAATAATGAAGCACAATCCTGGACCTCATCCATTTCTTTTCTTATCCTTCACTCATGATCGTCCAAATTTTTGGTTCAGTGCTATATCGGATTATCATACAATTCAAGAACTTTCATATATACCGTTAAAAGTTGTTATTACTTGACATATTGGTCTCACACCAATTTTTTGTAATAAATTTTTTGACTTGTTTTAAGGAGCTCATATACCTATAACCTATGTAAAATGTGATTTATACTTGCACTCTTTTTTGGGAAAAAACAAAAAGATCATAATTAATTAGAACAAATCTTAAACTACATTTCAAATCAAGATAATAAATAATACAAAACACATAAGTAAACTACATATCAAATCAAAATTACTTTCCATAGAAAATGATGAAAAGCACTATGTTTACTAAATAACGCAAAACACATAAATAAACTACATATCAAATCAATATTACTTTCCATAGAAAATGGTGGAAAGCACGATGTTTACTTTTCGTATAGAAAATGATAAAAAGCATGTTTACTTTTCGTATAGAAAATGATAAAAAGTATGTTTACTTTTCGTAGGTTATGTTTACTTTTCGTAGGTTTACTTTTCGTATAGAAAATGGTGGAAAGCAGTATGTTTACTTTTCGTATAGAAAATGATAAAAAGCATTTATTTTTCAGAGAAAGTAATGAAAAGCACATAGAAAGCAATGAAAAGCAAACAGGTACATTACATATCAATTCAAGATTACTTTTCATAAAAAAAATAAAAATGAGAAAGTACATTTACAATCAATTATATACCCAATCAAATTTTTCATTTTAATAGGATTAATTTTTTTTTAATGTTTCAACTTCATATTTTTACAAATATTTAGAATTTTGATATTTTTAAAATTATTTTTTATTTAAAATATTCATTTTCTTGATATTTTTAAAATTATTTTTTATTTATATTAATATAATAAAATGATAAAAAACTAAAACTAAAACTAAAAATTATTATTATTATTGGTGAAGAGAGATAATTGGTGTGAGGAGTAGTTGTCAAATTAAAAAATTATAATTTTATTTGTTATAAAAAATTGATAGATAGGCCAAATATCATGTACAATCATTACCTACCCTATTCACATGCTTTGTACAATCATTACATGTTCTATTAATCATAGCTAAGTATCATGTAACGGAAATGTTATTGGTCATAGACTGTCTCATAGCTAAGCATCTTATTGGTCACACAAATCCTATCATTAATTATTCACTCTAATGACCAGAAACGATGTGACTGACAGCAATCATTATTATTGGTCACAACTCACAACGATCCCATTATTATTATTATTCATGCTAGTTCTTATTCTTAATTACATACCAAACAGACAATGATAAATTATGTTACCGAAATGTTTTTTTTTTTCCTCCTCGGAAAAAAGTCGTAATTTTATTATCAGAAGATACAAAATTACATTCTGCAGATATATGGAGAGCAAAAACTGCTCCATACATTGTCACATATAAGTGGGTACAGTAAATGAGCTCGGGAACAAGCCCTCATTGCACAGAAAAATGGAGAACGTCAAAACCGAAACCCTCATCGGAGGAAGCAGAAGATCCATGTCTGTGGACAGAGCAGCAGACACGGTAGACCTCCCAAACTGGCGAAAACAGCCAGCAAGCAAACCCCTGATGAATCACTGAGATCCCAACGTTGGTCTGTCCCATATTAACATCAAGTATAGTGCCCCAAACAAAACTACACTGGTTACGGCTGTCCATTCAGTCCACATATATTCGATTACATCTACACAAATACTATATCAGAGTTTAAGTTTGTGACCATTACTGGTCAACGAAAACTGCTATCCTACAGCCCGCCTATCTTCGTATACGTATCAACATACTGTAACAGTAAATGTGTCCATCACCGATCAGATAAATGCTGAGCTAATGCTCAAATCCGTGCCTCAAAAACTTCATGAAATGGTCTGTGATAATAGCTGTATGTGCCCCCCGTTGAGTGAATGGTAATCCTCCATGTACCAAGAGCTAAGTGTTGCTGCGTTGCTTCTTTGGAAAGCAGATCAGCCAGCCTATTCCTCTCCCGGTAGATATGTGTGAAAGTAATATGATTAAATGACAGCTTTAAACGAATTACCTCCTCCAGAATAGGTAATAGTACCATCACATGACACTGTGTTATCTCCTTTGCCCAGTCGATAACCAACATGGAGTCGCCAAATATCTGAAGAGTAAGACATCCTTGTTCCAGAGCAAATAACATCAGCAGCCTAAGAGACATAAGTTCAGCATAGTTATTTGTTCCCCGCCCCAAACCAGCTGCCATATGATAGTAATGGGTCTCAGATTTGTAAAGTACTCCCCCCCCCCTCCACACACCGCTTGATGGTCGAGTGAAGCTCCATCAAAATAAGCCCACGGCATGGATTTATCTATTATTTCCACACACACAGGCCGAGAACTATTCGCTTTGACAGGTGCCTTGAAGTGATTGTAAACTGCCACAGCTTGTGCCACTACATTCTCCATCGGAACCCTGCAATCTTGAAATATGATCTTATTTCTGGTAATCCAAATGCCCCAGGCGAAAAAACAAGGGAAAGCCCTATTGGAAGAATTCTTTTGTAATGACCACCACAATAGGAACGCTTCATGGGCACTCTCCCCCCACCACCTCACATTGATATCCAGATATTTGCAAATATCAGCCCAAACAGCCTGAGTAAACCGACAATGAACAAATAGATGAGCAATGGTCTCTTCCGCATCCCTACAAAGGGGACAGAACCCCGGACCCTGGATGAAACGTTTTTGCAAAATGTCCCAGGTTGGAGCCTTATTTTCCAGAATAGACCAGAAGAGCAATTTTGCTTTACCCGGACACTTTAACTTCCATAGATATTTCCACCACCACACCAATTCCCTGTTATGTACTTCCACATTCAGCTGGATATATCCATTATTTGGGGAGTATATTCCAAAGGGATGGTGATCCCATATAAGTTCATCAATCCTATTGGTCAGTCTTATATTAGAATATCTTAAATTCCGGAGAAAATCCTCCCAAGCTCCTTGCATTTCTTCAGGAATCTCAAGACGCTGTGCAAAGATCCACCCCTGATGCCAAAGAGTAGATGATCCCAGGTCCTCTAAATCAGCCAGAAAATGGCATCCTCTAGCTGTCAAAAAAGTCCTCAAGTCCACAGGAAGGACATGACCTCCCCGACAGCCAACCCAAGGATCCAGTCCAATACGAATAAGATGCCCATTTCCAATCCTCCACACTAATCTAGAGCCAACCAAATGAAAATGCTGCACCACCGCTTTCCAAACCACAGAGCAATTTGCCCTCGACTTATTGCCCAGCCTAATCCATTTGAGTAAAGTTAAGAGGGGCAATATATTTATGATATACCACTCGTGTCCAGAGGCTATGTGTATGGATAAGTCGCCACGACACCTTTGCCCCCAAGGCTTTTGCAAACAGAAAAATATTCTTAAGCCCCCATCCTCCCAGTGCTTTTGGGACCGCAATCTTTTCCCATCTGACCCACACCAAAGCTCGTTTATCACACATACCCTTCCATAGAAAGGCAAAACACAACCTACGGATCTGCTCCAAGACTCCCTTGGGAATCCAAGCTAGAGACATCCAAAAAACCGGAATTGCTTCCAAGACTGATTTAACCAGAACCAGCCTCCCAGCCCGAGAGAGCCATTTATGACTCCATCCATGAAGGCGTTGTTCTAACTTTGCTATTAACCAGTGCCGATCTGCCTTCATATAAGCATTTGGTTTCAAATGAAAGCCAAGGTACTTTAATCCATCTTCAATATCTAAAAGCCTGTAAGGTAGTCTGATAGCCATTCTATTAATCTCCTGCTCGGTTAAATGCGAGCATGTGATTGTAGATTTGTCAAAATTCACTAACATACCTGCTGCAGCTTGCACTAAATTGAGACCTTCAACCACCTTATCAATATCCTGTCTCGTGCCATCACAAAATATCAGAATGTCATCAACAAAAAGGAGATGTGTAATAAACAATACCTGAGAAATGGAAATGCCTCGAAAGGAACCATCAGCTTTTGCTTTCAGAATAAAACGACTGAGGCCTTCTGCAACAAGGAGAAACAACAGCGGAGAGAGGGGGCATCCCTGTCGAAGACCCCTTCCAGCTTGGAAGAATGGACTAGCATAACCATTGATCAGTACAGCAAAGCTCACCGTAGCGATGCAGGCCATAATCCATCTAATAAATTCGTAGCAGAAACCTAGGTGAGTTAGAAGCATCCTGATGTAGAGCCAGCTAACCCTATCAAATGCTTTTGAGAGATCGATCTTAATCACGGCACCCTTCTGCTTCTGCACTTTCAGCGTGTGTAATCCTTCCTGGGAAACTCCGATGGCCTCATGAATTTGGCGTCCCTCCAAGAAGCCAAATTGCTCACAAGAAATATGCTTAGACAAAATATTCTCGAGTCTCCTCGCCATAACCTTAGAGATTATCTTATAGATACAATTGCAGAGAGAGATAGGTCTGAATTCATCAAAGCTGTCAGGCTTGTCAGTTTTTGGAATAAGAGCTATAAAGGTCGAGTTGAAGGGGCCATGTACAAACCCATCCTTTCGCGATTATTCCACCACATGCAATAATTCCTCCCCGAAGAAGTCATAGAATCCTAAGAAGAATTCTATAGGCCAGCCATCAGGCCCCGTGCTTTTATCTTTCTGAAAGGAATGCATTACCTACGAGAGCTCAATCGGCAACACCTCCTCCATCAACATTCGATTTTCATCCTCCCCCACAAAACGAGGGAAAAGCTGAGCCACCCGAATAACCTCTGCAAAAGAGGCCCCAGGTTGAGCAGTGAATAAATCTCCAAAGTGTCTAACTCCCAAATCCGCCAATCCATCAAAGCTGGATACTTGTTCCCCATCAGCGGAAGATAATTCCCAAATAGAGTTTGTGAATTTTCTCCCCTTAGCATATGCTTGAAAATATTTTGTGTTCTCATCGCCGCACTGAAGCCATATCGCCCTGCTTTTCATTCTCCACATCTCTTCTCTCTCACACAGAATCACATTCCTACGGCGTTCCCACTCCATCATCTCTCCTTTTAGCTATTCATCCAGAAAACCCATTCCCTGACCATGAAGAAGCCTGTCAATATTCAGCTCAGCAGCCCGCAAATCCTGATCATCTATCACCAGTTTTTCATGAGCCCAGTGAATAGTGGCCTCTTTAATACGCTTAAGATTATGTTGAAAGTGTGCACCCGCAGGCTCCAGAGAATCATGAGGTCGATGAACCCACATATCCTGAACCAACTTAAGAAAATCCACCTCCTTCAGCCAACTGGGATTGAATTTGAAAGGACTGGGAGGTTTATTCCTTCTACCTCTCAACTCCAGAAAAATGGGGCAGTGGTCAGATACCCCTCCTGACCCAACCCACTTCCTGACAATGTCAACCCCCAGTGCCAACACGTTAGCCACCAGAAACCGATCCAGCCTCTTTGCCACCCTCTGATCCCCTGCTCTCTGATTCCTCCAAGTTGGAGTAAGTTTGGATGGTAGAATGTCTAGTAGATCCTTCCTAGCGAAGGCTTGAATGAAAAAATTATCTAATGTATCCGGAGTAGGCCGAGGCCCCCACACTTCAGAAGACCCCAGAGAAAGGTTTAGATCCCCGCCCAAAATCACATCCCTTCCTTCAAAAAGATCCATACTAAACAATGAGTCCCAGTATTCAACCCTGTTTAAATAGGGGCCGTAGATATTGAGAACCGTGATCAACCGACCTATCTCAGCATCCCAAACTTCCAAACCAATACCAGAAGGAATACCCCAAGAACTAGCATATCTGCAGCTCTTCGCCTTCCACCCCGAGGCCAGCCCGCCTGAGCGCCCCCGAGCATCCACACCAACAAACTTCCATCCTGGAAGCAATAATTCTAAAGCCCGAACTACATCCACGCTACCACCCATAGTTTCTTGCAGCAGTATAACATTCGGCTGATTTAAGTCCACCAACCTCCTAAGCGACGATTTTTTAATGGGACTCGCCAACCCACGGCAGTTGAAGGACAATATTTTCATAAGATACCCTCTTCCAGGGCTTTCGTTGCTCTAAGTGCCCACTCGATCAAAGATAGTGTACCCATCACTAACTCAACTATAGCCCGGTCTTGTGCTTTGGACTCCACATCAGGCGACATACAAGGAACTACAGTGCATGGGGAGACAGTACAGGCTAGTGAAGGAGACCCAATATAATCCGATACATCAGGAAAAGAGAAACAAGTCATACCCATGGGATTCGCAGATGAACCCCGTCGAAGACTGAACTGCTCCAGTAACTTTCTGGAGTAAAACCCAATAATAGAGAGGGACCGACCCCCAATTCGCAATACCACTCTGTCCTCAGATCCCCATGCATCCCTGAAAGCTTGACACACATCCACGGCAATATGACCATCCACCTGCAAATCCCCTCAATCACCCACACTTCTCCAAGAATCAAGCCAAAAATCCTCTCGTCCAGCCAATCACCAGTGTACAGAAGCCCACGAACGATCTCCATAGCCCAGAAGCCCATGTTCCCCGTGCCGCCATCGCCCAAGGCTTAGAAACCCATGATCTCCAGACCAATTCAAACACTTTGGATATAGTACTTTGTATATTTTGATGATCCTGATCCTGCTTTCCCAGATCCAAATTGAAGTTAGGTTTCAGTTTGTACCCGATCCACCATCGCTCACCATTCCCAAATCAATAATATCAATGCCCAGAGCCCAGCATTTCCAGAATAAACCCTGCTGGGTCGACATCTCTCTGTGTGAAGATCATAGTTCCTTCCAGCTAAGGGTTTAACGGTTTCTTGGAGAATGAGCATAATCTCACTATATTCATTATAGTTGTAGATATATTTTGGAGAGATCTTCAAACAATGAATCTAAAAGCGCTGCCATCATTATTAATTTCTTTTACATCGATGGCAATCACAATTGAACTGTGCAATAAGGGGGATTTTCCAAATACTGAATTTTGTCTTCCTCCATGTTATCGAAATGTTATTATCTCATAGTGTTTTTTTTAATTTTTAAAATATATTTATGGGAATTTTTTGAGTTTTATAATGTGAACACACACATCATATTTTTTTTGAACTTTTCAAATTTCATGTCATATATGTTATTTATTATTTAAAAGATTATATTATATTTGTTTTATTTTCATGTATTTAAATTTCAAAAATTAAACAAAATAGTAAAATAGTAAATTAAACAAAATATTAAGATAGATAGAACCATAATAGCATAATTCGGTCGTATTGGTAGTTCATGTACGGAAATTCGAAACAATTCGAATTCGTCGAATATTCGATGTAAGTGGAATACGGATATGGGTTTTTACTAGTGAACAATTAAATTTTTAAAAACAATTTAAAAAAAACAAACTTTAATTATTTGAACATTATAAAACAAAAATACAATTCAATTTAATACTATCTTATTAAAATAACTATTAATAACTACTTGCCGTGTGTCACACTAACAGTATTCTAGGTTCTTGAGATTTTATTTTTTTGTTTTTTAAATAAATGATTGATTTTATTATATAAATATCTATGTATATTTATGGTGTATTTGTGAATATTTGATTTTTTTTTTCCAAGAAAAAAAGCGTAATTTTATTTCAGCAGAGGTGAAAAAATTACATTATGAATATGCATATAGCATGCGGTTATCCATTGAAGGACGAAAAACCATTACAAAAAGACTTCAGTACATCAGTCCAGTAAGTTCAATCTCGCCAAAAATATGGCCAAATCTGTAAAAAACATCACACAAAATATGGCAGAAAACATATATATGCCAGGTGGCTCCCCGAGCCTCCTGATTTCTCCAAAAAAAACTAAACAGTTTGGAAAAGGCTCAGCCTTTCAACAAAAAATCAAAAAGTAATAACAGTCACTACATTTTCCAGCTACTGTTCCTACTGTTCTTGTATAGTCAGTACGTCCATAAAAGGTCTATGGTAGTATTCATAGATCGTCCCATTTCGGTGTTCCTTTATTTTCCACAGCCCCATTGCCATGTCCCTGCCAACCTTAGAAGCCTGGTCCGCCTCCTTGTTGTTCTCCCTGAATATATGTCTGCAAGAAAAATGTAAAAATGACAATTTCAGTTCCAAGATGTCCTATAGAATATTCCCAAGTCTGATATCACTGCAAAGTTGAGTGCCAATTGTCCAGTTTGTGACATTCATAGAGTCTCCATACACATTTATCTGTTGACAGTCATTCTCCCTAGCAAACATGAGAAGCAGCTTTAGGCTCATTAATTCAGCATAATTGAGAATAGTTGATTATATGTAAGCATTCTACTTCCATATTTTATTCGTACTAGATTTTTTCATTATGTATTTTTTCCGTATCGAATCGTATTGTACTCAAATTATGCTACTATGGATAGAACTACTACACCATAATAATTTTTAAAACTATTATGTTTTCAAATGTTTTCTAATAATTGTATATTGAATTTAATATTTTGAAATTGAAAATGATTTTACTAAATAGTTTAAAATTAAATTTCTTGTTTTATGATTGGCTAAAACCATGATTTTCCAAGGGCAACCATTTTATTACTATTTATTTGTAGATTAGATTTATTATTCTTTTTTCTTATTTTTAAGTGGCAGTAATAAGCAACTTTGCTGCTAATTTCAATTGTTTTATTTCTATTAATTTAATAAAATGATAAAAAAACTAAAACTAAAAATTATTATTTTTAATTTCTATTAATTTAATAAAATGAGAAAAAACTAAAAACTAAATTATTTTATTTATTTTTGTTAATTTAACAAAATGATAAAAGACTAAAAATTGATATGTTTACTTTTCAACAAAAGTGATGAGAAGTAGGTGGGTAGAATTTTGGAATTATTGATGATGAAAGGAATCAAATTATTTCATGTTTTATTTTTTGTTGGCAAGTGGTAGTATCCCTGACTAGCAGGGTTCGCCATTGGTAGTACCCTTGACTAACAGGGTTGGCTATTGGTGACAGGGGCATCTAAGCCGTCAAAATCACCGAGGGATCGCACCTGGCCTCGATCGCACCAACCCTTAGCATGATTGGATTTTAGTATTCGTAGGGTTTCGAACCATCACCCGCCACCAACTCTTCGAACCAACCCTTCTGCTTAGGGGTGTCTTAACCATCACCCACCACCAACTCTTCGAACCAACCTTTCTGCTTAGGGGTGTCTTAACCATCACCCACCACCAACTCTTTTACATCTCACACATAAATTATTTCATGTTTTATATATCAAAAAATATTTGTAATTTTTTTTAATAATTTAAAAATATTTATGAATTTTTAATATTTGTTTAAAGGGGTTAGATTTATTGGTGAATGGTGGGGTGTTTTCAGTAGTGGATAAGGTTCACTTTTTTTTTAGAGCTTTACCTTGAGCAATGGATCACTTTGAAGTAGTAGTCCAACTTTTGATTACACTTAGAAGGATTGCATTAAGTGATCTCTCGAAGTGTGTATAATAAGTGGATCAAAGTCCACCCCATGTTAAAAAAACTAGAGTCGTAAATACACAAACCAACAATGCTAAAAAAATATTTTTAAAAATCCAATTATCTTTTTATTTTTCGTCAAATTTGTTATTTTAAATGAATGTATAGATATGATTGGAATTAGGATGAAACTAAAAAAAATGACGAGTATAATTTTCATTGAAAATGATTTTGACAAAGTGCTCATATTTTGGAAAAAGGATAATAATAAAAATCGATAAGTATTCTATCAAATTTGAAAAATATTTAATATTATAATGACAAAATTGAGAAACAACATTTTACTACAAATGAAATTTTTTTATTACTTAAAAAGTCGGTCGACCATCACCGTCACAATCTCACAGGGAGTATGAAATGTAGAGTCCAAATGGTCGGCGTTGGCTGGCCCCCACCCCAACCTGAGGAGAGCAATTGACGTGAAGATCGGGGAAACTAAACTAGCATAATTGTTCGGAGATACCAAGGCAATTGGCGGTGAAAGAGAAGCAAAACCAGCAATGGGGATTTTGTCCAACAAGATCAAGAGGGATGATATCCGCCCTGGAGATCATATCTATTCCTGGCGAATTGCTTATACATACGCCCACCATGGTACTGTCAATTTTTCCCCCTTTTCTTTTATCTAACGTTATGTTTTCTTCAGACTGTGTTATATTTTCTGAAATCTGTACCTTATGCCTTCAATCTCAGAGTTCTTCAATCTCATTGTTAATAACAGCAACAACGATATTACTGGAAACCAACCATCCCCCAAATATATATGTGGAGGTGAAAATCCAAGAAATCTAACTGGTAAAATCACTAAATGGAATGCTTTGAAAGTAGAATAATTCGTTCATACGATAAAAAGCAAATGTTAGCTAATTGTCACTTGGTTGGGGATGCCTTAGCATTCCTTGTGGGGGTCAAAGGATGTCTCGACGCCCCCTTTTGGATAAGGTGCAGCTCAGGATCAATGATATCCCTGAGCCAGCCCTTGTGTTTTTGGGCAATAGGGGATGTTTTTGGCTGACCCTTCCAACCCCGGGATGCAGGGGGCATGGGAAGCTGTCCCTTGTATTTTGGGATGGCAGGGGATGTATGAAATCCATCCATTGCTATTTTAGGACAATGGAGGATGTCCTTGACCCTTCCTAATGAAACGTGCAGGGGTGTCCTCAATCCCTGGGATGTAACCCATGGCACATAGAGGTCTCTTGGGATGTTCTTGTTGAACGCAGCCAATTCTTCTCATATCCGATTTTATACATGCTATAGGATATCTTTCTTTGATGTCTCTGAGGTTATCATGTAAAATTTTCACAAGCATATATTTTTTTAAGTTGTTTTTGGCTGTGACATGTTGCTTATGTAGTTTTTAATATTTAATTTTGTTTTGTTGAAAATCTATGTTTCACATTCTTTGGGAAAAAGGGAGGAGTTTTTGCGATGGCCAGGGAAAACCCCAATTCTCAAGGGAAAACACAGCTGATGACCCCCAAAATATGAGAAATACAATTTCGACATTTTATATCCAATTTGAAACTCAGAAGAACTTGATAAGTAAATTGATGCTCATCCATCAGATGACATTCATTGACAAAATTTTACCATGTTTTACTTAAGTATTCATTGAGGTCAAAATATCAAATGATCATATATGATATGAGAAATGGAAATTTAAATTTAAAACAAAAAAGAAACGAGCAAGCCACTAGCTAGGCGTATGTATTAAATGTCTTGTGCTAGATCTGTTTCTGCCATATGCTGCAATGGTTCGTTTGCATCGTTAGGCACAACATCATTATTAGTGTTTGTCTCTGTCTCCTCAAAGAAGCTCAATGGTACCTTAACCAATAACTGCGACAACTTTGCACTCTCCTCACCAACTTGTGTGTCATCCTTTGGATAAACATCCCATTTTATCGCTAGTTTCTTCAAATGCTTTAGTTGGATCTATCTTGAAGATGTATTGCAGTCTGAACCTTGATTAGCTTCTCTGCTCTCTTAGAGAAAACTTTGTGTCTCTTGATAGAGAGGATGAATTTATATCTGGACTAGTACCTTTTAGCATAAGAGGAACTCGCAATCTAAGACAATAGTCAATCAACAAGGTGTTAAATCTTTGGCACCCCATCTCCATGCATCCTCCACCACCTAATTGGGTTCGTTTGGGCTATGGTAAGTCAATCCTGCCTTACTTCCACCATGTTGAAGGGTCATTGAGTCTCCCCCCCATGCATCCTCCTCCTCCTAATTAGGTTTTCTTGGGCTATGGCTAACGTTGTCGCCTAATGTGCACTTGGGAAACTTGAGAAAAATCCCAACTCACTTGATGCAGCCTTGGGGGCAAGGTCAGGTTGGGGGCAACTGCCACCACAACGCTCAACCTCTCTATTTAGGCCAACTCCTAAACAAAGCCAAGGGAGGTAGGCCCTAATAAAATAAACTAAGGATGAGTAAACTACAAAAGTTAATTTAGAACATCGAACTACTTCAGAAATAAATCACACAAAGTAGATCTACTCTAGATACAGCAATGGCACAAGAACTTAGATCTACAACTTCATGAGCATATAAGATTCCCTGCAAGTAAGATATTCAGAAGGACCAATGGCTAAAATAGAACAAACTTATACTATAGGGATAATCAAATGAAAGTAAGTACTTTGTGGTTCCTTTTAGCTGATTAGATTGTAGATGATGAAAGTCATGAACTAGATTGTTGATGATGGCTAAAATAGAAAAAAGTTATACTATAGGGATAATCAAATGAAAGTAAGTACTTTGTGGTTCCTTTTAGCTGATTAGATTGTAGATGATGAATGTCATAAGCTAGATTGTTGACGTCCACATAAGGGATGGACTAAAATAGAAAAAGTCTAATCTAGGAAAGTAAATTGATTAGTGATTGATCTAGAAATAATAAAGTGATTAGTAATTAGTCCTAAGCTTGATGAAGTTAGAATACTGAACAAAGAGAGACACCCTCGCCCCACTGGCAAGCATGAGAGCCATCGATGCCCAGCTAGTAAAACTAGGTTTAGTTGACTCAGGGGTCTCAAGATTCAAGGTATGCCTTAGCCATAGTGAGGGTGTAGAGCTTGGTTCTTTCTATCGGTGGAGTTTGAAAATTTTAGTTAAGGTTCTTTTTATCTAAGTTGCTTTGAGTGACGTCCACTTGTGGAGGACTGATATTTATAAATTCTAGGTGATTTATAAGCTAGAATAAGCAAATGACAAATGAAACAAGAAATCAATCTGCAAAAAATAACACACCACTATGCAGCCGAGATAGAGGGTAGGGGGGATGCAAGGGATTAGTGGCTTGACCACTGTTCCCAAGTATTTACAATCGTTTCAAGGACCTTTTAGAAGAATTGCTTCTTGTTCCGTTCAAAGGGATACAATTCAAGCTTCAATTTCTTAGAAAGAAGTGAGAAAGAAGGTGAAAATGCCTCGGATAGTGTGCTGGTTGACTGTGAACTTCTAGAGGATGAGGCTGGTCCTTTGGGGTTGCCTTAGGGATGTTATAAACCTGCTTTAAAAAGTGCATGAACAACTGCAAATATTTCACTTGAAGGCTGCCACTTAGCTGCCACCTAAGCCCACAAGAAAATTGCTAGTTCGTCCTACAAATGAACACAACTAAATGCAATTGTTAAAGGGAAAAGTGAGCTTAATAAACAATGGAAGAAAAGACTTTTAGGGGCTGTTTTATGGCTGTTAGAATAGTGGGACTGTTGTTAGGAAAAATGTCCTATAGCAGGGGAGAGACTACCAACATACAGGGGTAAAAGATAGACATACAATGTTCTGCAAATATATTTACTAAGCAAAGAGATTAGGGTTAGAAGGATGTGCACCTTATTCAGAAGGTTGATCCAAGCCTTTCTCTTCCTTGCTTTTCAATGCAACAACCTGCAAAACAACTTCAAACCTTTCTCAAACCAACTTGACTACAAATACAAGATTGATATTTATAAAAGAAGAAAACATCAAATTATAATCAGATCCAAAACATAATATTTGGAAAGGAAGAATGTCTGATCTTTATTAATGAATGAAGAAAGTACATAAACTTATACCTTCCTTCAAGCATGGCACTTCACGAAACCAAGATTCAAGGTCTCCTGCTCCTCTTCTCCAAGGACCCCAATCTCTGATAAGATGTGCTAGGGTTTACAAGAAATTAGGGCACAAGTGAGGGGGGTGTGAGTCTCAATTCCTCCAGCATAACTATATAATCGGCTTGGTCCCCTTTCATGGTCCCTCTCCCTCTCTTATATAGCAAGTGAAGAAGATATGGTTGAATAGGAAGTAGTTACAACCGAAGGGGAGGTTCCAAAACTACCCAAAACTAATCATTTTCCGCAATTTTATGCATTTTTAGTGTTTTTGAGATGTGCGCAGCTTTGAACAGGGACAACCAGTGGGTACGCGCGACTCTTACCATAAGTAATGTTTTAATAATCGGAACCGAGAATCAAATCGGTTAGGGGTCAACTCGGACCGGAACTGGAACCAGTAATGAACCGGAGCGGTTTGATTTCAATGAATCGGACTATTAAAAAATACAAAAAAAATTACAATTTTAATCATAAAAATTATATTTAACATTCCAAGCTATATTTCAAAGCATCAGACACATAATATGTATATTTGAAACCATTAGACACATAATATGTAAAGTCTACTCATATATATAAATCGGAAATCCATAAACCATGTATGGGTCACAAAATGGCACCAAGTGCACTACATACTCATAGTAAAGTCTCATAGCATATATCTCAAATTCTGAAACAAAATACAATATCAATGAGGCTCTATATCCTCTACAGTCCAAAAAACATGATCAATGATGAGTCATGACTCATAACTAATCAATCATCAAACTCAGCACCACTGCTAGAAATGGAATGCTCAACATCAACATGTGGCTCAGACTCCTCGGAGTCGGACTCCTCAGGGACATCTACGGCCCTAGCAATTGCACTAGTAGAAGCACGGGCTGCACAGCTAGGTCGTCTAATGCCAATGCCACCATCACTGTCCGCCATGCCTGGATCCTGCTCTGCACCTACATCCCCTACTCCTAATGGATCTGCATCCAAAGCCAAGTCATCTGTGACTGCATCAATATCAAAATCGGGACCAAACTCTCGCTGTTGGCTCTCCTCTACCCATTCTGAGGTTGGATCAATATCATCCAACATAATGGGATCTGTATCAGGTCTTTTGTTTAGCAATTGGTTGCACCTTAGTTGGAGGTTGTACTGCAAGAAGACAAGATCATTCAACCGTTTTTGTTCCAAACGGTTTCTTTTCTTCATGTGAATCCTCTCAAAGGCGGACCAATTGCGCTCACACTTGGAAGCACTGCAAGTCTGACTAAGGACACGAATTGCAAACTTTTGCAATAGACCACAATGGCTGCCAAATGAATCACACCAATTTGCCACATGGACAAATTAAATTTAACAAATTAGATTGTGAATTGAACATAAACATCTTAAAATCTAAAGCTTAAACAATTGAACTTAAACAATAAAACTTGAAATTTGAAAGTTGAACTTAAAGCTTAAAGTTTTAAACAATTGAACTTAATGAAACTTTGGATTCTTGGAAATTTGAAATTGTTTACCTGGTTGGTCGCCATCTCTAATCTTTATTGCTACGCTTTTTCCAAAAGTGCCTGTGGCTCTTTTGAAAGAGGTAAGTTGTTGATGTACTTCCATCTGGTCATTCTCATCAGGGATCACGTGCTCTATGCAATCATACAAACCATCTTTCACCTCCCTTGTTAGATCATCTCCTAGCCGAGTTCTATAATGATACTTTGGGTTCAAGAAAAACCCAACTGCATGTATAGGGTGATGGAGTTGATTGTTCCATCTGTTATCAATGATCTCCCAAATAGGCCCATACTTGGCTACTCTATCTTTGTATGTTGCGTTTACCTGCTCCTTTGCTTGATCCATAGCCTCATAAATGTAACCCATTGCCAATCTTTCCCCATCCACCAACCGCAACACCTTAACAAGGGGCTCAGCAATTTTCACAACCTCTGCTGCTTTTTTCCAAAATGCACTATCATTAACTCTTTTTTTGGTGTCTTTTGCATCTTGCTTATGGGCCCACTTAGATGAATTCCATTCATCACATGAAAACATCTTCTGCAAGTTTTGTTCTTGGGAAATGAGAGATTGCAATGTGAGGAAGTGTGTTGCAAATCTCATGATGGCAGGCCTAACAAGTTCCCTGTTCCCAGTGTTTTTCCTCATTAGGTTCAAAACCCATGCATGGTTGTAGATGTATTTTGTAATGCTCTTTCCATGCTCTACAACATTCTTGACCCAATCCAGTTTGCCTATATCCTCAAGCATGAGGTCTATGCAGTGTGCAGCACATGGGGTCCAAAATATGGTTGTGTGTTTATTCTCTAACATCTTACCAGCAAGAACATAATTAGATGCATTATCTATGATGATTTGAACAACATTTTCCACCCCCACCTCCATAACAACTTCACCCAAGAGCTGAAGAAACAGGGTTGCATCTTTCACCCTATCAGATGCATCAACTGATTTCAAAAACATGGTTCCTTGTGGGCAAGAGACAAGGAAATTGATGATAGTACGGTTCCTTATATCAGTCCATCCATCTGACATGATGGTACATCCCGTAGTGGCCCATGACTCATTAAAACCCTGCAAGTATTCATGTATGGACATAACTTCCTTATGCAAAAGTGATCCCCTCAACTCATGCATACTAGGGCCTTTGAAGCCCTTACTGGCTGCAAGAACAGAATCCGACATGGGTTGATAATAAGCTGAGCGAGAAGCATTAAAGGGAATATCTGAATCATACCACCATCTAGCTATGTACTCATGAGCAACTTCTTTGCATTGCTTCTTCCAATGCTCATTTAAGGTGGGATGAATGTGGGTTGGTTGAGATTGAGAAGCATTGGCATTTGGAAAGGAGGGGGAAGGTGAAGAAAAATAGTGTTGAAGGGTCTTCTTCTTTTTAGGTTGATTTTCTCTAATGTTTTGAGTCTTTTGATGAGAGGGAGGAACATACTGGAAGGGGTCCCTAACAAGGGTAGAAGGGGCAGAGGAAGAGCCTTCAAAATCTTGTAATCCAGATGCCCTCATGGCAGCATTTACAAGTTCCCTCTTCCTCCCAATTTCAGGTTCTATCTCTTTATGCCTAGCCTTATCTTCTTGAAATTTTTTAAACTGATTTAACATATCAGGTCTAATCTCCCCAATCACATCATCCGGTGCATCACATGGGAGAACTTGGCCTCTTATCCCAGCCAAGTGTCGCTTCACCCTATGAATGCCCCCCCCACCCAAGTGTTTGTGGCAATATTTGCAAAAAAATTCCCCCTCAACACACTCAACATGGACCCATGCAACATCTTTCACTCTAGGAGCCATTGGGAAAATGGAATTTGAAAATAGATTCTGCAAGTGCAAAATAATGGAAAAAAAAATGAAAATGTGCAACTGCAAATGCATTTAAAACAAATTTAAAATATAAAACAATAAATTTAAAAACAAAACAGATTTAAATTTAAAAAAAAAAAATTTCTGAGTTTGCATTTGCTTACAAATAAAAAAAAACAGTGCCATAAACAATGAGTTTGCGTTTGCTTACAAATTAAAAAAAACATTGCCATAAACAGCAAGCATACTCAAACTTGGATAGCATACTCAGTATACTCAAAATTTAAAAAAACAGTGCCAACAACTTCAAACAGCAAGCATGCTGCATACCTTGAAATCTGCAGCTGGATTGAAGTAATGAAGCCTGAAGCAAAAGGATTGAAGAGGATTGATGTTGAGCGGCCTCCTCCACAGTCAGTTGGCTTCACTCCTTGCCAAAACTTGAACACTCGGCACACTCAAACTTGGCTACAGCAAATGAGACAAATGACACTCTTGGCGGCAGCAATGAGACAAACGAGCTCTTGATTGTGAGTGAATGAGAATGTGGGGGCTGGGGCACTTATTTATTGTCTTTTGAAGGGTGAATTAGGTTTAGGTTTTTTGTTTTTTTATTAAAAAACCAAATAAAATTTGAAAAACCCGATTTTGGGCCTGCGGATGTGTTTCATTAGCTGGCCGACCGGGTTATTACGGAACCGGCCGGTTAGGGCCGGTTCATTACCAAACCGGACCCTCGATCCGAGTTGACTGCCGATTCGGTGCTCCATTTCATTTGGCCGGTCAAACCGGCTGGTTCCGGTTCGAACCAGACCGGTTATTAAAACCTTGTTTATAAGCATTAAACCTGCGTTTTTGTGGGAAAATGGTCAAAAATGTTAGATTATGGTAACTTCGGGATGTCCTCCATGGTTCAAATGCCTTACATGGAGGTACATCAGTTGCATAGGCATCAGGATGGAGTAGAGAGTGAGATGCACTCTACTCAGTGGCATGAGCCTAGTGGAGGCTGCATGTGGAGCTTCAGGGGAGATTGACCTTTGCATGCATGACCTGTCAACATTCAGTAACTGCATGCAAAAGTGACCTTTTGCATGCATGCATGCAAAAGTGACCTTTTGCATGCACCAGGAATTAGGGTTTTGGCAAACCTAATTCATCAGTGAGATTATTTATAGAGGCAGGGGGTCCCCAGATGAGGTTACTCAGTTGTATCATTGGAGAGAGATACTGCCAGAGTGAGGGGGACGAATCTGTCCATGTGGGGCGACTTTCTGAGATAGAGAGGAGTTGCTGCAGGAGCTAGGAAGGTCAAATCTGAGCTAGATCAGTGACCTTCAGTTCCAGAGAGGCTAGATACCCGTTCCTGTGAGCTGAGAGAGCTCAACAGTGAGATTACTATGGAGATTGGAGGAGGCCGAGTTCTCTTGGAGGAGGACGTTTTTCCTGAGGGCAGAGGAGCTCATTGTGAGCTGGATTGATCGATTAGGAGTTTGTGAATTCCAGGATAGCCTTGCCTCGAGATTTGAGGAAGGTTAGGGACGATCAGAGCTTAGATCTGTTGAGATCCGGAGCAGTACGAGCATTTGACAGCGAGAGGGGAGGGCGCACTTGTGCATGCATAGAAGGCTGATTTCATCAGTGGGCAGTCTTCAGAGCGAGAAGATCAGAGCAGAGAGATCTAGAGAGGGCAGATCTATCAGAGGCACCGTCAGAGCACTCAGATCCAGATTGGTAGTTAGGGCATACTTCGTCAGTGCATGCATCAGCTGGATGCATGCAAATTAGAGTTTGTCCTGGTTAGAGGGATTGAGTTACCGGCTGAGGTAATTTTGTATTGTACTGTCTTTTATACTTCTATATACTCTGGGATCGAGAGAGAAGATAGCCCCATAGTGAGCTGGTTTTTCCCGAAAGGGTTCCAGGGTATATCTGTTGTTTATGTGGTTGATTGCATTTATATATTAGTTGGTAGATGCAGATCTAGTGGTTTGAGTCTATGTTTTTATGAGTATGTACTGACATTGAGATTCATACTACTTGAGGTCTCAGACTGATCTAGAGGGAGTAGTGATCTCTGGATCAAATATTTACAAAAAAAAGCCTTTTCTGGGGGTTTTCTGGAGAAGTTTTGGTCTACAAAAATGTTCCTAAGGTTATTACCTATGAAATAGACCATGAATTAGGTAATGCCATCCATCTAAAGTCCCAAATATGGCTCTTCCATCCACAAATGTCCTTTTGTGTGACTCACAGTAATCTCATGAAGTGTTGTCATGTGACCAAAAGATGTAAGTGTCGTCACGGACGGAGAAGTGCCAATTTTGGCTATAACAGATGCCCCCTAATGTGTGAGCTCAGAGGGGAAGACGATGGCCAAAATACATTATAAATAATAAAGGGTTAAGTCCATGAGTCGGATAAACCGAAGAAACCAAGAATCGTAGGCTCAAATGAAGTACCTAAAAGAAAGGCAATGTCAGACAAATTTATCCTTGGGATAAATGTCCATGTTCAAATAGTGGAACATGACCTCCAAGAGGATACAATAATGATCCAATATTGATGCATATATCATGGCCACTAGAATACAAGCGTGGATCCATGAGAAACATAAGTGTAAACATAGCCACATAAATACAAAGGTGGATCTATGTCAAAACTGGAGAACATAGCCATACAGAACAAACTGGATCTATGTCTCATCAAGAGCCAAAAAGAGTGTGGTTCAGTTTTGCACAGCTTGGGCTATAACAAAGTATGACAATTGTTGCCATCATAGGCCCAAGGTCTTCATCCAAACTGTCTCAAGGTACGAATCCTAACCATGTGAATAAATGAGTTGAGGTTGAACATGGAGGACACCGTTTGATTACTGGTCATTGATGTATACCATTAACAAACGCGAGGGAAACCCACCGATAATGAAAATGGGTCCCAAGGTACCTAGTACATTCTAACAGGTGTGAATATATGTTCTTGAAGTCAAACACCTAAAGAAATCATCGAGTAAGGGACATTAATGTATTCCCATAACTCAATGACGAGGGAAATTGCCACTGATGACTGCAATCCCCAAGGTACTACCGAAAACTCTGAACTTTTCCTAGAGCAAGATGAGTTGAAGTCGATGGGAAGAAGTCCGCTGGAAGGGAGGCCTTAAGGCATCCTCCATCATCCAACACGAGGAACAATCAAAGGTTGATCTGATTTGGAGTAGGACTGAATACCTGATGAAACATACTAACACCAAGGAATGGCCGACACATGAAGTCAAGGCAACTACAGAATGGCCAACACAGGTTGTATCCTTGAATAGTGAGCACGACACAAGAGTGACTTAGGAAGCTTTGAACACGAAGGGACCATGATATAAATTTGCAATGTAAGAGACATTAACAGATTCTCCATATGATTGGAAGAGTAACCAATCGGAGGAGTAAATAACTCTGAGATCAAGTTTATCCTAAAGACCAAAACAAGAAACCAACTTGTTTGATAGACTCAAAACAGGTGCTTTGTTCAAGGACATAGTTGACTTGTTGCCATTATATTGAAAGATATTTGACACTCTTCCCTTCCCTTTCTCTTTTTAGATACCTTTTTCATTTTTTAATGAGCTTGACAAAGAACTAAAGCATGCTCGATAAGATACTGATCTGTGGATTTTAGTATCGAGCCCGGATTTGTTTGTGCTCGCCGGTGTTTTCATATTTAAAGAGTCTAAAAAACTTAAACAAGAACTCTATACACCCTCTCGTGGATTTCACATTGAGCCCGAGTTGGCAGATGCTTGCTGGTGTTTTCATATTTTGAGAGTCTGAAAATCCTAAAGAAGACTCCAAAGGGGTCCTTTTTCATAAAGTTAATCTCCTCACCCGAAAACGTATAAAATAATGAGAGAAGAACTCTTCTAGCCATGTATGACTAGAGTATACCTTTTTCGTAAATAACCCACAAAGGTCTGGAAAAGGGGTAAACTTATAACTAAGTGGATGTCCCTTCAATTCCTTTAGCGAGTTTGAAGTGAACAAGTAGACTCGGCGATCTTGTCAATTTTAAGGAGTCTAACAAGAGCTTAGAGAGAACTCCATAAAATCTTTTCCGTAAAGGTTTAACGAGCCCGAAAAAGTAAACTCGTGACCTCCTTACTGTTTTTAACGAGCTCAAAGGAGAGATGGAAGAATGCTCATAGCTTCCACCTTCACTCCGAGCTCGTTAAAAACAGTAAGGAAGCTACGAGCATTCTTCCACCTTGTTAGGAAAAATGTCCTATAACAGGGAAGAGACTACCAACGTATAGGGGTAAAAGATAGACATACAATGTTCTGCAAATATAGTTACTAAGCAAAGAGATTAGGGTTAGAAGGATGTGCACCTTATTCAGAAGGTTGATCCAAGCCTTTCTCTTCCTTGCTCTTCATTGCAACAACCTGCAAAACAACTTCAAACCTTTCTCAAACCAAATTGACTACAAATACAAGATTGATATTTATAAAAGAAGAAAACATCAAATTATAATCAGATCTGAAACATACATGAACAAATCATATTTGGAAAGGAAGAATGTTTGATCTTTATTAATGAATGAAGAAAGTACATAAACTTATAACTTCCTTCAAGCATGGCACTTCACGAAACCAAGATTCAAGGTCTCCTACTCCTCTTCTCCAAGGACCCCAACCTCTGATAAGATGTGCTAGGGTTTACAAGAAACTAGGGCAGAAGTGAGAGGGATGTGAGTCTCAATTCCTCCAACATAACTATATAATGGGCTTGCTCCCCTTTCATGGTCCCTCTCCCTCTCTTATATAGCAAGTGAAGAAGATATGGTTGAATAGGAAGTAGTTACAACCGAAGAGGAGGTTCCAAAACTACCCAAAACTAACCATTTTCCCGCAATTTTATGCATTTTTAGTGTTTTTGAGATGTGAGCGGCTTTGAACAGGGACAAGCAGCGGGTACCTGCGACTCTTACCATATGCAACTTGCGTTTTTTTTAGGAAACCCGTGGGTTTATAAGCATTAAACCTACGTTTTTATGGGAAAATGGTAAAAAACAGCCTTTTCTGGGGGTTTTCTGGAGAAGTTTTGGTCTACAAAAATGTTCCTAAGGTTATTACCTATGAAATGGACCATGAATTAGGTAATGCCATCCATCTAAAGTCCCAAATATGGCTCTTCCATCCACAAATGTCCTTTTGTGTGACTCACAGCAATCTCATGAAGTGTCGTCATGCGACCAAAAGATGTAAGTGTCGTCACGGACGGAGAAGTGTCAATTTTGGCTATAACAGGGACGACGAGCAAAGATGTTCTAATTTACTTAGCACCAAGCTGTCCTTACATGTCTGCCATCTATAAGATTAATGAGCTAAATAAGAAGGCAATTTTTGATGATGTAAAACAAACAAATCTATGCATGCATGATGGAAAATGAATCACATGCATGCTAGAGGATTTGCCCCTATTTTAACAGATCTAGTAATCTGAAACCTACTTTTGCTTCTTCCTTGATATTATATATTCCAAATCGATAAAGTAAAGTAAAAAATAGAATTTTCTCAGGATTTTGAAAGGTTGAGAAAGAGATTAGTGCCAAGAAGCTGGGTAATGGAGTTGATGAAGATCGACTTTGAGGGCTTTGCTTGAAAGGTCATCGAAAGAAGAAGGTTTCTCTAGGCTAACCTTAGTCTTCTCAATGAGTGGAACAACCTGCAACAGGATAGCAAATGCAAAGAGAGAATGAATCTCCTCGTCCTTTTCTCGTAAGGGGGCAATCCACAAAGAGGGGATTAGTTTAGCATGATCCTATTGAGGTAAATAAGCTAAAATTAATAACCTTCAAAAATAGATCAACAATAATATCTACAATAAGCAATAACTTATTGTATTTCTTATCTAAGGGGGTAATAGTACCCTTTCAATGACCAATCAGAAGAAGGAAGGAGTAGAAGAAGAAGGGCTCAAGTAGTGGAGCCACGTTAGAAAAGGACATAAGCAAAGATACTTTGCATATCAAAAATTTGGCCACCATGCAGGCCAATGTCCAAATAAGAAGAAAGGCAAGAAGAATGGTGAGCTAGAGGCAACCGGTTCAACAGAAGTGGAGGAGTACACCAAGATGTTTGAGAAGGAGTTCTCCTTTGTGATTCATATCTCTAGTAGCAGTGTTGCTGAGAGTCCGGACACTGGTGCATGGTATGTGGACAATGGAGCAGCACGTCACATGACAAGAATCAGCGCTATGTTCTTGCACTTGACAGATATCCCACGAGGGATGCATGCAGAGGATGCGTTTGATACCCCGCATGATGTAGAGGGGGTTGGATGGGTCAGATTCCAACTTAAGTCAAGTGGATATCTAGAGGTGGACAAAGTGTTGTTAGTACTAGAGCTGAGGAAGAACTTTCTCTCAGTGTCAACTCTGGAGGATGACGAATATGTGGTCCTATACTGCAATGGACGTGATATTATATATCCAATGGGGGAGAGCTTGGATGCAGCACAAGTGTTGGGCATCAAAGATGGGAGGATGTACAAGGTGTTGGGGCATCCTATAGATGGTGAGTCCGGGTGGATATCGGACTCAGTGGCAGTGTTAAAGACCCTGGGAGAGAGGCTTCTTCGAGTTCAGTTAGGAGGCCGAGTTGGTACGAAATGACATTGGAGGATGAGAAGGTGAACTCTCAGCTCAGAGGTGATGGTCACCCGTCTTTAGTTCAGAGTCCAGAACAAGTAGTGAGACAAGCTCCTGAGTTAGAGGGAGCTGCTACGACGGACATGGTATTAGGCTTGGAGATAGATCCAGGTGGTGGTGGACGTGTGATGGGATTTTTAATTTCCTTCTAATTTCTCATTAGGAAACTAAGAAGTTGGTGCATTAATTGTCAACCCAGGGTTCGTTGGGAACTTGCGAGGTATTGTGCACTGTATGTGCAGGTCACAATCTTCTCTTACACTGGTTTATCTATTGTGAAGTTGTAGTTTAATAACCTTACTTACAAACAATGGTATGAATAGTTACACAGTTTTGGCAAGGAACTAGCCAGCTAAACAACTACTGAAACTAAGTTGCAAGGAAAGTAAATCACATGGCAGGAAAATAAATTCACACTAGATGCAAGTATCAAGAGTATGAATCAACTATCTCATGAAACAACCCCATCAATGTGCAGTAAGACTAATTACAAAATTGAAATCCTAAATCACTCTTGCAAAAATTGAAATTCACACCACGCTGGAAAGTAAATCCTAAAACTAATTCACACTTTGTTGGAAAGTAAATTCTAAAACTACATTCACATCGTGCGGAAAAGTAAATTCTAAAACTACATTCACACTATGTGGTAAAGTAAATTCTAAAAATACGTTCACACTGTGTAGGAAAGTAAATTCTAAAACTAAATTCACACCACACTTGACAGAAAGGTAAATTGTAGAAATGAAATCTAAAAGCTATCCTTGCCAAATACAAGTTACTATTTATGATCCAAGGTAGTAAATAAGATTATTGCATTAAGCACATTCATTGCATTCATGAATTGTAAAATAAACTTCTCAATCACCAATCTACAGATTAAAATTACATCGTAGAAATAAACTACATAATGAGAGATGCAAAATGATTTAATTGAAACAAAGAAGCAAATTGAAAATACATGATCATAAAATAAATAAAATCACATTATAGAAAATCATAAATAAGATCACTATTGAATCAAGATGAAATTGTAATCTATTCCATCATTATTTGGACTATTTCTCTAAAGGTGCTCCTCTTAGAATGGAGAAAGAGCTTTTATTTATACATAGGTTTTCCATAACAAATAATAAATAAAGATCCAAAATATCCTCAACAAATTGGAATGCCTCAAAACATTCATCAAGGATATTTGCAAATAAGAGATTCATCAAAGAATGGCGTGTCTTTGACGGTTGGGTCCAATCTGATGCATGGAGTGGTCCAACTGGCCTCTAAAGGCACAACGATGAACACTGATAACTTTTAGTGGGGTCCTGCTGCGGGTTTGACCGTTGACCAAGTCAAATTGAAGTTTGACCTATTCAAACATGACCAAAACTGAAACTGAGCATATGAATCAATATTGATGCATGCAAGAGGTGTTAGTTCTTTTCATAATTAGTATTGGAAACTGACTAGATGCTAAGTTATGCCATTCAACAAGTGATCATAGTGAAATCAACAATAGCAGGACAATAACTAAGTGCAATAATAAGAGCTTAGGATAGTTCTACATACATACTCATTTTACATTAGCTGTTACGATGCAAACCATAGATCAATCCTCCCTCTCTTGGGTGATAAACGGAGTGAGTAAGACTTCAAGGTTTCGGTCAAAGTGGAGTTGACTTTTGGATAGACATGATTTTCCTTTGGAGAGAAGGGATTGGCAGGGGCCTCTATGACATTTGTTGGAGTGGCGAACACTAGGGAAGGGCGGTGTCCCACAAATGGATGAAGCGCTTAGAAGGCACCCTTTCAACTCTAACAAGCCCCCTTTATTTTTGAAACTTTATAATTTGCATTTCACATTTGTATCTGCTTCGACTTTCATTTGATTTTAGATATTTCACTTTCACTTTCAGTTTGCATTTTTTTGGATATATAATTTAAGTGCACTTTGCATTTGCATTCCTTTAGTTAGCTTGCCTCCAAAGGTACCGACCTTGGATAGCCTTGCGAGCCCTAGATAATAACACGGCCTTAGTGGTGATTTTCTGAGCAGCATCGAATGCCATTCTCTGGGAGAATGGAGGCACCTGGTCAGTTACCAGGATATTGACCCAGTCCGGGACTGGAAGCTCAACCTGGGGCTGAGAGCCATTCTCTGGGAGAATGGAGGCACCTGGTCAGTTACCAGGATATTGATCCAGTCTGGGACTGGAAGCTCAACCTGGGGCTGAGAGCCATTCTTTGGGAGAATGGAGGCACCTGTTCAGTTACCAGGATATTGACCCAGTCTGGGACTGGAAACTCAGCCTGGGGCTGAGAGCCATTCTCTAGGAGAATGGAGGCACCTGGTCAGTTACCAGGATTCCACTATAAGCCCTAGACTAGCTCTAGGCAAGTGGTGTACTCCTTCCCTTGATCTATGGGCTATGATACCTAACACTTGATCTTGGTGGCAACAAGGAGGGTGAAGTAAAAGCAATTAATAATTCTCCTAATGATGATGTACTTGGAGTGGACATGAATGGATCATTGAAGACCTTGAAGAACTCCTAGACAACCTATTGTGAATCACTTGAAGAACTTGACTTGGTCCATGTGCCCACCAATTGAAGGAAATAAAAATAATATATATATGAAGTTGCAGGTCGGCCTCAATAAAAGAAAATAAAAAATATATATATATATAAAGTTTAGGTCGGCCCCATTATGTAAAATTATTTTTTGGCCACTTCTTTCACTATAAATAAGAAGTAAAAATTCTTATTTTTATCCCATCGATTTAGTCTGCTCCAAGAGGACAGTTCGGTGGTGTCTAGTCTGCTCCAAGAGGACAATTTGTTGGTGTCTAATCTGCTCCAAAAAAACAATTCGTGGGAGTCTTTTCTGCTGGTTCAAAATTAGCCTATCTTAACTAGGGTCTGCTGCTGTCTGAATTCTTTGAAGTTCTCTACAGTGTATATCAGTCCTACTAGGGCTCTCATCTATGCATCTAAGCCCAGCTAGGGCATTTCTTTGTGCACCCGAATTGTGTTAGGGTTTGTCCCTGATTTCGGCAGCCCTATTTAGGGCACCCACAAGCTACAATAGATCACGGAAGCCCTATTTAGGGCACCCACAAGTTACAGCAGGTCACAACAGTCCTGGAAAGGGTTTGAACAGGTCACAATAGCCCTGGAACAGTCTTGAACAACTCAGCAGCTTAGTAAAGTTCACACCATAAATTCTTGAGACAATTTTACAGACATTGTACAGGGTTCTTCTTGGCAAATAAAACAAATTCTGATTTGTTGAAAAGGCTTGTTCTCAGCCTGTTATTGTACAAACTCAGTCATCTCTTTCAGGAGATAAACTATTATTAATTGCTTTGGGGTTTTTGTCCTTGAAAGGTTTCCTCGTGAAAAATACTATGTTCAATTTGTGGATGTGTGTTTACTGCTAGTTATCTCTGCACTGTTTTATTTACAGTTTGTTACTGCTATCAATTTTTAAATTTTTAACATGGTATCAGAGCTCTGCTTGTGAAGTATACAACATTTGAGCAGGTGATTGTACCTTCCATAGACCTTGGGACAACACAGACTGAGATAGCAGACCTTCAGTGGATCAAAGATGGCTTCTTCTGCCACTTTCAGACCAGAGGATAGGCTTGAGGGTTCAACAAACTTCAAATCATGGAAAGCAAGGCTTATGGCCACCTTGGAAGAAAATAACCTTGATGACTCGGTCATCAATGTTGTAGAAGAGCCCACATCAAATATAGGAAGGGCAGCGTTCAAGAAGAAGCAAGCTAAGGCAAGAAGGATTATCTATGACTCAGTCAAGGAAACCATAATGCCTGCTATAACACCACTAAAGACAGCCAAGGAGTGTTTTGACACTTTGACAAATCTGTACGAGAAGAAAGCACCCATTCAAAAGAGAGTTTTGAAAAACAGACTTCGTACGTTGAAGATGGAAAATGATGAAGGAGTGGCCTCCTTCTTCACGAACATTGCTCAGGTAAGAGATCAACTTTCTGCTATTGGGGTTAATATAGACGATGATGACCTTGTACAAACTGTCTTTGATGGCCTTCCAAATTCTTGGGAAACCTTCTTGGCTTCTGTGAGTGGACGTGAGACTCAGCCAGATTTTGAGAGACTTTGGCATGACTGTTTGGAAGAAGAAGGCAGAGCTTAAAGCAGAACTAGGGGTCCTAAGGAAGGGAATCTTGCACTAACAACCAAGACTAAGAAGAAGTTCAAGAAACCCTTCCCTCCCAAGAAGAAAGAGAACAAGCCACAAGGTAAGCAAATTGATATGTCACAAATTGAATGTTTTAACTATCACAAAAAGGGACATTATGCTAGAGACTACAGGCAGCCACAGAGAAGGTTCAAAAGAAAGTTCCAAGCATCTACAGCTGAAGAAGAAGAACCAAAAAAGAAGAAAAATGCCAAGTCTTCCAAGCAAGAAGAGTCAAGAAGAGAATACTATTTGATTTCTGCCCTAGCTGGGTCCATCACCAACAACACAAATTCTTGGTTGGTGGATAGTGGAGCCTCAAAACATATGACAGGTTCCCGTAAAGCCCTTACAAACTATAGAAAGAAGAAATTTGCCACTCAAGTAGAACTTGGAGATGACACCACCCACAAAATTGAAGGAGTTGGCTCAGTTTCGTTTCAACTTGATTCAGGGACCATGTTGCACATTGAAGACATACTGTATGTTCCAGGCTTGAAGAAAAATCTCCTTTCAGTTGCTGCCTTAGAAGATAAAGGCTACAGAGTTATTTTCATGGACAAAAAGGTTCTGCTGTGGTCAAAGAATGAAAGGATGAGTGCAGCTGAATTAATTGGGGTTCGAGAGGGAGGCCTTTACAAGGCATTTGGGCACTCTACTCAAGCATTGGTTCATAGTACAATCAACCCTTGTGAGTTATGGCACCGAAGGTTTGGACACCTTCATTATACAACTCTCCCTGGTCTTCAAAAGATGGTTACAGGTATGCCTGAGTTTTCTAATGAACATAGTGGTATTTGCAAAGGTTGTGCCCTTGGTAAAAATACCAAGAAGTTTTTTTCAAAGAGTAACAACAGATCAAAAGGGATTTTAGACTTGATTCATTTTGACATTTGTGGACCCATGTCTTCACCTTCTTTAAGTGGTTGTTTATACTATGTACTGTTCATTGATGATTACTCTCGTAAATCTTGGATTTACTTTCTAAAAGCTAAAAGTGAAACTTTTGATAAGTTCAAGGAGTTCAAGGCGTTGATTGAAAATCAGATAGGAAGACATATTCATATCTTGAGGTCAGATAATGGAGGTGAGTTTGAATCTAATGATTTTGATGATTTTTGCAAAGAAGCAGGAATCAAGAGGAGTGGACTGTGCCTTACAACCCCCAATAGAATGGGGTTGCAGAAAGGTTGCAGAAAGGAAGAACAGAATAGTCTGTGAGGCTACTAAAGCCATGTTGTGTGATCTAGATCTTCCTTTGTCTCTGTGGGCTGAGGCTGCTGGTACTGCTGTCTACATTCAAAATAGAAGTTCTCATGCCATTTTGGGGGAAAAGACTCCAGAAGAAGTCTTTACAGGTAAGAAACCTGTAGTTGACCACATGAGGATCTTTGGCACTCCAGTCTACATCCATGTGCCAAAAGAAAAGAGATTAAAGCTGGAGCCTTCCGGAAAGAAAAGCACATTTGTTGGGTACAGTGAAAATTCAAAAGCCTACCATATCTATGTTCCTGGTCAAAGATACATTGAAGTCAACAGAGATTTGATATTTCATGAGGAAGCTGTTTTCCGCCACTCCAAAGAGCTTCCAAAAGATACAGAAGAATCTCTTTCTGACATTCCAGACTCTCCTCATTCAGAAAATCGGAGGGAGGAAGAAGATGAGCCTCGAATTCCAGATACTTCCTCAGAACCAGAAAGACCAGCTGAAGAACTACTTGAGGTTCCTCCTTCCAAGAGAAGACCTGCTTGGTGTCGAGAGATATTGCAAGAAGCAAAGAAGCATAAAGCTCCTTCTGGGACATTTAGAGAAAGCAAGAAGCCCGAGAAGTACTCAGGTCTTATGAGTAAGCTCATTGATGCAGAACCTTCTACATTCAAAGAAGCAGAAACTCAGGTATGGATTGATGCCATGATATAAGAATATAATTCCATTATGAAAAATGATGTGTGGGAAATTGTTCCAAAGACCAAAAGGGAAGTCTGTGGTGACTTCCAAATGGCTCTACAAAATCAAGCATGCTGCTGATGGCAGCATTGAGAAATATAAGGCAAGATTTGTGGCACGTGGTTTCTCACAAAAGGAAGGCATAGACTATGATGAAACATTTGCTCCTGTTGCCAGGTATACCACCATCAGGACCATCATCTCCCTTGTTGCTGTCTTTGGATGGAAACTCCATCAAATGGATGTAAAGACAGCTTTTCTTAATGGAGAAGTTGAAGAAGAGGTCTACATTGAGCAACCTGAAGGTTTTGTGACTCATGAAATGCAGTCTCGTGTGCAAGCTAAAGAAAGTCTTGTATGGACTCAAACAGGCCCCAATGGTCTGGTATGCTAGGATTGATGGTTACCTTCACAGTTTGGGATTCTCCAAGAGCACTGCTGATTCCAACCTTTACTTTCAGGTTGTTCAGAACCATGTCTTGATCCTAGTCCTATATGTGGATGACCTGTTCCTTACTGGAGAGGAGCAACTGATAGCTCAGTGCAAGAGGGAGCTTACTTCAGAGTTTGAGATGAAAGATTTGGGACTCATGCACTATTTTCTTGGTTTAGAGGTCTGGCAGAAGCCAGATGAGATCTTCCTGTCTCAAGGAAAGTATACAGTCGATATCTTGCAGAGGTTTGGGATGCATGACATCAAACCTGAAGAAGTTACGTGACTCAGCCACTTCTTCAAAGGCAATGGATCCTACTCAGTATCATCAACTTATTGGATCCTTGATGTATCTAGTACATACGAGACCAGATATTTGTTATGCAGTGAATGCATTGAGTCATTTCATGTCCGAGCCAAAGCACATACACTGGATAGCTGCCAGACATGTGCTCAGATATTTGCAAGGTACTATTACTTATGGGCTCAGATATACCTCCAACAGTGGAGTAATGCTACTTGGATATGCTGACTCTGATTGGGAGGGCAGTGCAGTGGACCGGAAAAGCACATCAGGGTACTGTTTCAGTTTGGGATCAGCCATGATCTCTTGGTCCAATAGAAAACAGGGTTCCATAGCTCAGAGCACAGCTGAAGCTGAGTATATTGCTGCCAGTGATGCCTGTAGAGAAGCAGTTTTTCTTAGAAAGCTTCTCTCTAACTTGTTTGGTGGAAAGCTTGAGCCAACTATTATCCATTGCGATAATCAGAGTTGCATTAAGCTTTCAGAGAACCTTGTATCTCACGACCGGTCAAAGCACGTTGAGATGAAGTGTCACTTCATCAGAGATATGGTACAGCGAGGTGCCATGAAGCTCCAATACATCCGTACAGTCGAACAGGTTGTTGACATATTGACCAAGCCTCTGTCGTTGACAAAGCTTGTGCACTTTCGAGACAAGCTTGGTATTGTAGAGAATGACCCTCTCGCTGAGAGGGAGAGTTGGTTTTCTGAGCAGCATTGAGTGCCATTCTCTAGGAGAATGGAGGCACTTGGTCAGTTACCAGGATATTGACCCAATCTGGGACTGGAAGCTCAGCCTGGGGCTGAGAGCCATTCTCTGGGAGAATGGAGGCACCTGGTCAGTTACCAGGATATTGACCCAGTCTGGGACTGGAAACTCAACCTGGGGCTGAGAGCCATTCTCTGGGAGAATGGAGGCACCTGGTCAGTTACCAGGATTCCACTATAAGCCCTAGACTAGGTCTAGGCAAGTGGTGTACTCCTTCCCTTGATCTATGGGCTATGATTCCGAACACTTGATCTTGGTGGCAATAAGGAAGGTGAAGTAAAAGCAATTAATAATTCTCCTAATGATGATGTACTTGGAGTGGACATGAATGGATCATTGAAGACCTTGAAGAACTCCTAGACAACCTATTGTGAATCACTTGAAGAACTTGACTTGGTCCATGTGCCCACCAATTGAAGGAAATAAAAATAATATATATATGAAGTTGCAGGTCAGCCTCAATAAAAGAAAATAAAAAATATATATATATAAAGTTCAGGTCGGCCCCATTATGTAAAATTATTTCACTATAAATAAAAATTAAAAATTCTTATTTTTATCCCATCAATTTAGTCTGCTCCAAGAGGATAGTTCAGTGGTGTCTAGTCTGCTCCAAGAGGACAGTTCGTTGGTGCCTATTCTACTCCAAAAAGACAGTTCGTGGGAGTCTTTTCTGCTGGTTCAAAATTACCCTATCTCAACTAGGGTTTGCTGCTGTCTAATTCTTTGAAGTTCTCTACAGTGTTTATCAGTCCTACTAAGGCTCTCATCTATGCATCTAAGCCCAACTAGGGCATTTCTTTGTGCACCCAAATTGTGTTAAGGTATGTCCCTGATTTCGGCAGCCTTATTTAGGGCACCCACAAGCTACAGAAGATCACGACAGCCCTATTTAGGGCACCCACAAGTTACAGCAGGTCACGACAGTCCCGGAAAGGGTTTGAACAGGTCACAACAGCCCTGGAACAGTCTTGAACAACTCAGCAGCTCAGTAAAGTTCACACCATAAATTCTTGAGACAATTTTACAGACATTGTACATGGTTCTTCTTGCCAAATAAAACAAATTCTGATTTGTTGAAAAGGCTTGTTCTCAGCCTGTTATTATACAACCTCAGTCATCTCTTTAAGGAGATAAACTATTATTAATTGCTTTGGGGTTTTTGTCCTTGAAAGGTTTCCCCGTGAAAAATACTGTGTTCAATTTGTGGATGTGTGTTTACTGCTAGTTATCTCTGCACTATTTTATTTATAGTCTGTTACTGCTATCAATTTTTAACACTTAGCTCCACTGCCAGCGAATGTCCATAGCCCCGATGGAGTTGCCACAGTAATGCCTTTTTACAAGCAAGCAGGTGATACATCAAACAAAGGATGAGTACCTACTCCCTTGGCCACTAACTAACTTCAAGGATGGGGAACTTGCTTTGTCTCTAGGGGATACGCTTTCGGTGACATAAGCCTACCTAACTGCACTCAATCATCTTGGGTGCAAGATGAGAAAGATCAACAGGACTAAAGACCGAGTCACACACTTCAGACCCGAGACACATGAAAACATGGAGGTCACCCAAGCAAAGAGGTCACAGAGGGGAAAGTCCTCAGGTTAATCAGTCAATCCAAGTCGAGGGATTCAAAGCGAGGTGGGTGAGATGGATAATGTGAAGAGAGGCCAAGCGCGGAACCAAGAGAGAGGGAATTGTTCTGAACGTTACAACCCCAACTAACCCAAGACAGAGCATGCATATGAAACTATCAACTATACAACCTGCATCACTCAAAGTGCATGTCCTACTGACAACTAGATAAGAAAAAATTATTACTAATGAAAAAGCAAGGTCAGGCATAGTCATGAAACCAATAAGAACCATTAAATCCATAAAAGAATGCCTCTGCCATATACCTGCAATTGCAACTGCAATCCACCTGTACAAACATTACTACCTTTGCATGGCAAGGAAAGAGTACATCCAACTAACTGCTCTGCTCCAGTGAACCAAGGTTTGAACGTGTGTGACAAGGGAGGTCATAAAGAGGGCTCAAAATGACAAGGGTGGCCCCACAACTGCTACCCCTGAATGATCTGGCTGAACATATATATATATATATATATCATCCACAACCGATGTTCTCTAAGAAACATCTACCTCAAATGTAAGGATTAGGCTCAAGACTAGCACTCTAGTCTAAAAAATGATAAGTAGCCCAACTACTAAGAATGTGATAACAGGTCTCTCCCTTGGTTAGTCTAGGTCGTTCACTATTGAACCCGGGAAACCTAAAAGAGGATTTCCTTCCGCTAGTGACATATTGGGTTGGGAATCCATAGTTGTGTTGGTTTAGCAATCGATTAACTTGCCAACCCAATATGTTGTGCATAAACAGGGTTCAAGGGAAAGGTACCTCATAACACACCCCTTCTGATTGAAACAGGCTTTGGTTATCTATATGATTGGTGTTGACCACAAAGGAAACCTTGATTCCCTTACCTTGAGTCAAACATTTAATCAAAGCCAATCCACTTTTCAAACCTCTTGTGAGCTATCCATCTTCACCTTGAAGAAGAACTAGTTCTTTGGCAAATACTTTGATATATTTGCATGGTGTTGGTATGCTCTTATATCATTAATTCGTCGAACCTGTATGAAAATACTTGTGTTACATCATCATGATTTCATGACTATGCTATATGATGACTCACACTTAAACAATTAAATGCATTATATCTACTATGCACATTGATTTTGTAGATATACACTACTATTGGTCCACCTGGGACACTACTTAGCAACAATATAGCATCGTGATAGAGTTTCAAACACACACAGATATCATCATGCCTCCCTCAGAGATATTCAGTGGATTCAGTGGTTGTTGATGTAGTTCTGTGAGTAGCTAGTCCCCTCACTAAGGGACATGTTGGCCATATTTTGTTGTACATGGTATCTGTGCATTTTGAGCACATATTTGGATACGCATTTGACCATTTATCGATGTATATGCCACCAGATTGGTCACTACTGCCATAGACTAGTCATTACTATAGGGTGGTGGACTCATTGCATAGTGTTCTACAGTCATATTTTTGGGATCATGCATAACTTTCATGCACACGTTTTCCAAGTCTACTGATGGATTTTGATACCCATTTGGCTCTTCTATCAGCCTACTAAGTCAGATTGGAAAATGCTCCTCCATATTAGTCAGTTTAACCAAGTTTGACTTTTTTAGTAGTTAGACTTGGTTAACTAGGCGAAGTAGCAGGGCAAAGGCAGGTGCCAACATCAATTTGCGGTGATTTTGACTCTGGAGTCATTGTGACCCTTTTCCCCTTGATTGCATGTCAATTATTGACTAATTGGCTTTTAATTAAAACTTTTCCTATGTTTTAATTTAAAAAGCCTAAGTTGGATTGGCATTAGTTTGATCAAAGCTACATAGGCATTTCTGGGATGATTTGAGCAAAGACATGGGCACGTATGGTCGTTAGAGGATATTTGGACTCATCATTGGCAGTTTCCCATTTCAATTTACATGGATACATACATTTTTGGATTAATGGCATTTAATTAAAACTCATCCCTAAGTTTTAATTTAAAAATACCTAAGAATGGTTTGACTAATATATAAGCAATAACGAGCAATTCTCAATGATGATTTGGCATGATGAGTCACTCTTGGGGATTATATGGGGGCTTCCTAGTGGCTTACAGGTGATTAGTGGACTTCTTTGGTGACATGACACTCTCATACACGTGTCTTCTATTTGGAGGCAAACTCATGGGATGGTTGAAATTTGACACATATTACTCATTTTATTCACATGCGTGAATGGGATATTCATCCCAGGAAGGCACACATTGACTCTTTTCTTGCATGGCACATGGTCGACCCACTTGGGCCAACCCCATAAATATTCTAAATAGGGCCAACCCTATATCTTTGGGTGATTTTTATGATGCTATAAATGGGGCCAACTATATATCTGGGTGAATTTTATGATGCTATAAATGGGGCCAACCTCATAATGCTATAAATAGTGCCAACCCTATATCACTTTGTATCAGTCAATTGCCTTATGTAATCCTTTGCTCAACATAAGAGGTGGTATTGAGAATGGTGTGATCTTCACATAGGGCTATGACCTACTTTGTTGTTTCTAGGTTGTTAGGCTAAACCCGACCTAGGCTAAAGACCCCTTGTGTGCATTTATTGTAATGAATTTGTTGATTAAGGTTGACCTCATCAATCTTGTTGTGGTCTTGTAAACCCTCCTTGGGGTAAGCACCCTACTTGCTTGAAGGGTATAAATAAACCCTCAAGCTCATTGTAAAAGATATCTTGTGTGATCTTGTTAAGGCAAGTGATCATTTTTTAGCCTATTAGTATCATTATTTAATCTAATAAGTGTTAAGCCTACAGGCACACATTTCTCGTGTCTCCCTTTCATGTTTAGCATATTTTTTCTTGGAGCACCAGGGATCTGATAGCCCATGAGCTCCATTTTCAAAAGAGATTGTCAAGGTTTTTGCGCTTGTGGGCTTGACACCTGTTTTCCTTTAACCCTCTTTGAGGTAAGCACCCTACTTGCTTGAAGGGTATAAATAAACCTCAAGCTCATTGCAAAAGATATCTTGTGTGATCTTGTTAAGGCAAGTGATCATTTTGTCCTATCAGTATCATTATTTAATCTAATAAGTGTTAAGACTACAGGCACACACTTCTTGTGTCTTCCTTTCATGTTTAGCATAATTTTTCTTGGAGCACTAAGGATATGATAGCCCACGAGCTCCATTTTCAAAAGAGATTGTCAAGGTTTCTGCACTTTGTGGGCTTGACATTTGTTCCCTTGTTGAGGTGTTGGGCCCCATTAGTCATCTTCTATGTGCCAAATATGGCCCCTTGCTAATTTGTCGGTGTTAGATTCCTCCCTTGGAAACCATTGATTGCATGTTGTTGCCAACTATTTTGTACAATAGTTGAACCTCCATTGAGTCGCCAGTGTTTGAACATGATCAATGTTCACTTCCAGACTATCAAGGGTTCAGTTTGTGATGATTAGCCAATTTTGGCTAGTCAGTTTTGTTTTGCTGTTGAAATGACCATGCCCCATGGGGTCTTTGTAATAAGTGTGCTAGTAGGGGTTTGAGTGTTTCGGTTTCCCAAGACCTGACTATCAACTAAGGTATTCTAGGGAGTTTTTTCACTTGTCGATTATGCTTTGCCTTTAGCCGAGTAATAATCGATGAGTTTTTCTCCCGCTTCCTCCAAAGCTGGAATGCCCGATTTTGAAAGTTTGGGCCTTGGGGGGTTATTAGAGTCCAACTCATGTATATGAACCTACTAGACACTATTGGTATGTTAGATGGTCATTTCCTAGGTCCCTTGTTGTGTTAAAACGTCGTCCGAATTTTTTTTACCGGACGCGTTGAATAATTTTATTATTAAAATTTTCAACTATTTTAATTGAAAAATTTCAATTTGTAATAATTAAGTGGTTTGGGGGTGGATTTAAAAGATTGGAGGCTCAATTCCTAAGCCAAAAATCCCAGTTAAACCCCAAACCCACTTATCTTAAGTTTCGGACATTTATTTGGCTTCATAATTAATATTTTCTCAAAAAATAAAAAATGAGAAATATTAATTAAAATATTCAGAAAATAATATTTTTGAGAAAAGTCAAATCTCTCAAAAAAAGGCCAAATTGAATAAAATAAAGGTCTAAATGACATGGCAGGGAGCATTAATGATGATTGCAATCAACTCCAATCACATTCAGTCAAGGCTCGGAGCACTGTAGATGACTCTCCATCAAGATTTTCACCCTCCTCATGCAAGCGCATGAATTGGTGTATTGGCAATTAAGGATTGGTTTGATGATGTTCCCAATGCTTGGTGAAGGGCACCTCTCCTAGGTGGAGCCTTGTCACCCTCTCTACACCTCACAACACCTTGTTAACTCTTCAATCAGTGTGATGTGGTCTTCTCTCATTAGCTCATGTGAATTACTTGGCTCTCTTCAATGCCAATTCAAATTAGGGTTTTGATCATTGGGTTTTGTATAAATGAGATGCCTTTTGGCTCTCTTAGGGTGGAATTTCTTGTACACAAAAACTCTGGCAAAATATTGTAATACTTTTTATGTGAAATAAAGTTTAAGGCTTTGGAGGCTCATCTAGTGTTATTTTGGATCAATGCTTATGGAATGAGGTGATGTTGTTTCATACTTTCATTTTGTTATTCAATATTGATTAGCTAGTTCATGCTTGGGAAGGCTTATTCAAACACATAAGTTCAAATATTTTTAGTTTCAAGTTATTTGAATATTCATTTATCTTTAGCGATCTAAGAGTGTATGCATATTACTAGTTTGTATTTCATACCTTTTGATTTCCATTGATGGATAATACATGACTAACTTCCTATCTTGTTAGCATTTGATCATTTATGTTTACAGATCCTCTCATCCATTCGAATAAGCTTGTGGAGCTAGTTTGCGTCCCTTCTTCTCGAAGCTAGGCAAAAGATCCAAAACAAGCATCAAGTGGTCTCCAACTTCTTCAAAAAAGATCCAAAAGAGCTAAGTATTGCACTTCAATCTATCTCCCAAAATTTCAAATCTACTTTTGGTTACAAGTTCCATAGCTTAAACTTCTTCAAGCTTTGATTTTGCTCATTGATCTCTTGTTTTGTTGGTTTATTTTTCTTCCATTTTTTGCCATTTCTTGGCTTCTTCTAAGTGTGCCCTAGTTGGGTCACTTTTTCCATTCTTTGGCACTCTTCTCCATTTCATTTTGCCACTGTTTGTCTTCATTTCTTAGGTCTGATCATTGACCCTTTTTCCATCTTGTTTGAGGTCCAATTTTTGGGCCTCTTCTTGCCCACTGTTCAGTTTCTTTTACCCCACTGTTTGGGGCTTCTTTTGCCCACTGTTGGGCCTTCTTCTTGCCCACTGTTGGGCTTCTTTTACCCCACTGTTTGGGGCTTCTTTTGCCCATTGTTGGGCCTTCTTTCTTCCCATCACTTCCAGCTTGTTTAGGTCTATTTGGGTCTCCTATTGCTCACTGTTTTCTTTGCTTCTATTGCTCACTGTTTTTTGCTTCCATTGCTCACTGTTTTTTGTCTTCTTTTCATCATTCTTGCCTCTCTTTACTCACTGATTTTTGTCCCTCCTTTGATCCCTGTTTTCATCTCTTTTATTTTTAGCATCTTCTTTTCTCTTTTTGATAGTCAGTTTTCTTCTTCTTCTTTGACCCCCTTCTCCCATCTCCTATTTGTCTCTTGCCTTAGTTTATTTTCTAGGTAGTGTGCATTCAATTTAGATTTCAGTTTGTACTTAGTCCAAAGTTTGCTTTCCTAGTTTACATTCTATAATGCATCTAGTTTACTTCGAAGTCTCATCTTGCATTTAGTCAAACCTTCATTCTTCAAAGTTCATAGTTTAGATTTGCTAGTTTGCATCTATTTATAAGAGTGCATTGCATTTTAAAAGTTTGATTTTCATAAGCTAGTTCCATTTCTAGATCTTAGTTTAGAGTTAGACTTCCATTTTGCTAAGTATTAGATCTTATCTTCAAAATTGCATTGCATTTTCTAGATTTGGATTTACTTTTGATTTTCTAACTCTAACAAGTTAACAAGTTCTTGTTGAGTGTTGGTGTGTGAAGAGCATAAAGACATTGCAAGTCCAAAGGCTAGTAAAATCCAAGATCAACCAAGCACAACCAAACAAACCTTTTTCTCTTCTCCTAAGTGACTTCAAAAAACCAAAAAAGAGATTGTAAACCATAATAAAAGAGCAAGTGGGATTGAAGGCTCCCACACCCCATTTCCCTATTTGGGGAAGTTTGTAGTGTCGTGTCTCTTTTCTTATTTCATTTTTCAAGTAGCTTAGTTTCACTTTTGCAAGTAGATTACTAATTGCTAGATTAGCCTTCCGCCTTTGCATTTAACATTTGTTAACTAGTTTGCTAGATTTCCTATTTTGCAAAGTAGAACAATAATTGTTAGATTATACTTACTTCATTGCATCCAGTTTTACTTGTTGTGTATCTTGTTTGTAATTGCCTAATCATAAAAAGAACACAAAGAGCACTCTCTATCGAAGAGCATTGTTGCATCTTGCATTTGCATATTAGATTAGCTAAAACTCTTGAATCTCACCATAAGGTGGATCAAGAGCACTCTCTGTCGGAGAGCTTTGTTTCTGTGCTCTAATAAAATATTCACAACTCACCATCTCCCCAAAAATTGGAATTTACTATTTTCCATATTGCGTGTGCTCTGCCCTTCCCTGGGAGGTTGGGTTACACAGAAACGGTATTGGCTATTTAATTGTTCACATTTTAATCCTATTTTAACCATAATAAAATTCACCATCCCATAACCAACGAATCCGGCGTTGATCGTCAAAATGCTCGAAAGTGAGCAAATTCCAAGTGGGGGCGCTGGGTAGCAATACCTCGTTTTCAGTGGCTGGTTAGTTATTGAATGCCTCGTTGGAATCTTGGGTGGTCCAACATGTCCTTGAACGGAGCCACTTAGAGTATTCCCGGATAGATTTCCAGTACCTTTGCGTATCGCTTGGAAATTCTCTTCACCTTTAATAATTAAGATCACCCCAAAATTTACAATAAAATCTACCAAGAACAATTGCAAAACGGTTCTCAATCACCTGAACTCTTGTATCAAGCAACCCAAGTACTCAAGACATTTGACTCCATAAGGCACTGGTCCTTGACATCATTTTATTTGCTTATTATCCATCTGAGGCATTTGTCTTATTTTTCATATATTATATTGTGGATGTCTTGTACTTAGATTATCAAGTGGTTGTGCATTTCAGCATCTTGCAATTGTTATCTCTGATTATATAAATCTCAATTATTGTAAATCTGTGATCACAAAAACTTCTAAATAACACCCATCCGCATCACATCACCATCAAAACACTTAAAACACAAGAGCCTTAGACAACTCTTTGTTAGGGACTACCCCCCTTGGCTTCGTTAGGAGTTAGCCTAAACAAAGGAGCTAGGATCAGGTGACAGTACCTGGCTCTTTGCTTGCCCCCAAGGCCACACCTTTCCCACTTTCAGTAAGGAAACAACTTTTGAAAGATTTATGTTGCTGGTGTGCATCTCGGCGGACAACATGTGCCACTGAAAATCAATGGCTCACAAGCTCGAGTCCTAAAATTATTATCAGAGATATAGAGGTCGTGGTGCGATACATGTCCTTGGTGTTAGGGAGGTGGATCTGCCCCTCTTTTCTTACATAGCGCTTCTATGTTTTTCAGATATCAAACATCACCACTTATAATCCTTGTCAAATCATGCTAGCCAATCTGCCAAGTAAGGATGTGCCACATAGTTTGATCACTGCCTTGAATGCTAATAGTTGTGAAATAAAGCATAGCTTCATACATAAATTAAAGGGTGTAGTTCCATGCTACAACAAAAGGGGAGGACTTGAAGGTGTTTATGAGAAATTGTATTTCTTGGAGAACCCCCTTGGGAAAAAACCCTGGTAAGGTCTCAATTTTTTAGTGTCTTGTCACTACCTTGATCGTGTTGAAGATCAAAGGTTCCTTAGTGGCTTAAAGAATTTGGAAATCTATTAAGGCATTCTTGTCTTGGAGTGACCAGTCTCTAGGAGATGGTATTTCCTTTAATGACCATTACATTTATTGGACACTTCTTGTGCAATAAGGGAAAACTTTGGAGGAGACCCCTTGGTTCTTGACCCTTACATTCTACAGGAAAGGTATTGTTTTGGCCAGGGACATGTTTGAGAGCCAATCAAGGGATTGAATTCCATAGCCAGAATTGAAGGCCAGATGTGGCTATCCAGCCCCATTGACATTATTCTTTTATAGGGTCCAAGATTTGATCCTTGATTCACTCTCCATCAAGTTGGGTCTGCAGACTCCTTGAACCTACTGGCGACGATGGAAATGGAATAAGACTAAGGCTTGTACCAAGTATAAGTTCGTGGATGGTTATAAGTGGTTGTGCACAAGGCCAATCCTAGATGTTTGTCTGAGCAAACTATGGAGGCTCAAATCCAAGCAAAAAACTTGGCTCTTCAGGCTGCACAGCCTGTGGAAGCCTATAATGAACCCACAAAATCCTTTTTTGCATGGTCGCTAGTTATGGGAAGCTTGCATATAGATGATACTTACTCATGTTGGAGAGATCTCATTCTCAACGTGGACAACTTGAAGTGCTCAAACATCTTTTAAGTTTTATGGTTCTGTCGCCTTGTTATGTCTGCTTGGCAGTGGGCAGAGTCTTTTTGTGGTCAGCTTCCTCCTGCATCTATATCTTGGCGAGTTGCTCGCCTATAGATAAGTTGCATTGGGCGATAGAATTTGAGGCTTCATGGCCTCTCATCTGTGTGGAAAACTTTTTTTTCCTTACAGAAGAGGAATGATGTCCTATTTAATAAAAAGGAACCTGTGAAATTCATGTTGGCTTGTCCTTGTAGATCACTATGCAAGTATGAAAGATTTCTTTGGAGATAGTCCACCTGCGGAGTTTTGAGGAGGAGCTCCCTGCGATATGAGGAGGGAGCCACTTGGCACCTCCCCATCCCAATCTGCTCGGTCCCAGTAGTCCCAGAGATCGGATGGCTAGCTATGTAAATTGGTTGGCCAGGTCTGCTGTGCAGTGAGGGAGAGATTAGAAAGGAGGCACAACTGGCCACCCCCTCCTATGCAGAAAAATAACAAGTTCCCGACCTCGATGCTTGCTATCTAGGGACTAGGACACTACAAAACCCCTTAAAACTGCCAACAACAGTGGGGACCTAATTGTTGTCGAGACTGAGCCCACTGGAACTGATATCCTATTTAATAAAAAAGGAACCTGTGAGATTTTTTCTTTGTTTGATAGCTCTCTACTTTATGTTGGCTTGTACTTGTAGATCACTATGCAAGTATGAAAGGTTTCTTTGGAGATAGTCCACCTGCAGAGTTTTGAGGAGGCACCCCCTTCAATATGAGTAGGGAGCCACTTGACACCTCCCCATCCCAATCTTCTTGGTCCCAATAGTCCCAGAGATCAGATGGCTAGCCATGTCAATTGGTCGGCCAGGTCTGCTGTGCAGTGAGGAAGAGATGAGAAAGGAGGCACAACTGGGCACCCACTCCTATGCAGAAAAATAACAAGTTCCTGACCTTGGTGCTTGCTATCTAGGGACTAGAACACTACAAAAGCCCTTAAACCTGCCAACGACAGTGGGGACCTGATTTTCGTTGAGACTGAGCCCACTGGGACTGGTTGGGGGCCAACCATCAATGATTGTGATGATCCATTGCTCGATGTTGAGATTCTTACTTCCTGCTACAGTCTAATGTTCCTGTGTTTATGTTTGGGCTGAGGACCATAACTTTACTTTTCTGTCTCATGGACTGTTTTCTTTGTATAGCCTGTATGGTTGCAGTTAAGACATGTAGGCATTTTGGTAACTACACAGCCCAAATTTTGAGTTTTTCCCACGCTTGTGGTGGCTACACTTATGGCCAACTTTATTTTTTGGTCTAAATAGCTATCCATGTACATATTTTGTTAGTCAAAGTAATCTCTGTATTAAAAATAATTTTAGAGCTTGGCATATGGACAGAGAAAAATAATATGTAAAATAGTTAGACTATGCTCTTTTACATAAAGTTCTTAAGGCTACCAGCAGATTCACGCAAGTGAGTTCAAAGTTTTGCAAGGGGGGTTTTAGTTCTACTGTTCTCATATCAATCGCTTAATGCTGGGAACTATTGCTGAGAGCTAGTTTTCTTTGGTTGTTTGAGAAAGAAAAAGCTGGATTCTGGAATAACTGCATCTTATTTGAATTGTATAGGCTTTTGCAATTTCTCAAATTACTCCAATTGTTATTTCCAAAAATGTAATTGTCAAATTCTTCATATGGTTATTTCAAAAAATGTAATTGTCAAATTCTTCTTATGGTTATTTCCAAAAATGTAATTGTCAAATTCTTGATATGGTTATTTCCAAAAATGTAATTGTCAATCTTGGGAAGAAAATGTCATGGTTAATTGAAAATAAAAGCGACCATTAAGCCTTGGCTTTATGTTTAAGTTTGAAATATAGTGTTCAACTCATTTAATCTTTATATATGTTCTTGTTGGCTTAGCTGTGGTCCAGCAGTTAATTGGTGTAAGTTTTCCATCACTGGCCCAGGTTCAACTCTCAGAGGGAATCCTCAGTGATGTGTACCGGGAGTGATAATGTCCAAATGTTGAAGCTGGATTTTGGTAGATATGAATAGATTCCAGTAGTGGGATAGGGGGGTTTGAGAGGAAATAAATCCCCAACTCCAGCCAAAAAATAAGGGTTGTTAATGTTAAAAAAAAATCTGTACATATTCTCTCGTAATTGGTTCTGTACATCGTTTTAAAACTTTTTATGTACTTGTTTTTTATTTATTTTCAAATATGTAGTTACAAGCTTGTGGATTATTTTTCTAGTATTTATTTATTTATTTGCTCTCTGGATCATTATGTTTTAACTTTCATGGATTACTTGAATACAACATATAGATTGGAAAAGAACAGGTTTCAATATGAGTCTTAGTTTTGATGAAACACTCCTTGAAAGATTCCACATCTTTGTTAGATCTTTCTTAAATTATGCTCAGATTTCCAGATCTCTTGCAGGTATCTATATTGGAGATGGTAAGGTTCTTCATTTCACTCGAGGAAGAGGGGAGGAACTGGGAACTGGGACTGTCCTTGATGTATTTCTGTTGAGCTCAGGGCCTTCCCATAGGGCTGATGTCTGCCAGTCCTGTAATCACCAGGAAAATTCAAATGGAGTAGTGAGTTCCTGTCTTGACTGTTTCCTAGCTGGAGGGGCCCTATACCGATTTGAGTACTCTGTCAGCGCTGCCCACTTTCTTGCAAAAGCACGAGGTGGAACTTGTACTCTTGCAGAAACAGACCCACCAGAGACAGTTGTACATCGTGCAACATACCTGCTTGAAAATGGATTTGGATGCTATAACATTTTTAAGAATAACTGTGAAGATTTTGCAATTTACTGTAAGACTGGTTTGCTTGTGATTGATCGGAATCCTATTGGAAGAAGTGGTCAAGCAGCATCAATACTGGGTGCTCCGTTTGCTGCTGTCTTTTCATCCCCTTTGCGGTTTCTGACAACTGATATAACTGGCATGACTGTAGTTGCAATTGGAATGTACTGTTTAAGTCGATATGCAGCTGATATTGGGGTTCGCAGGGATGTGTCAAAAATTGCAGTTGATGACTTGACGGTGAAACTGGGTGTGAATGCACAAGTGATTCCAACAACTGGCATAGTTGAGCAGTTACAAAGCCAATAGTAGTGGGGCTTATTTTTTTTCCGTAAGTAGTCAAGTTGTTTAATTGTTGGCTTTTAAGACTTGCTAGTTGCTACTATACCCTCTCAGAGCATTGTATCTGATTGATGGCTATTGTTTAATAAATATTTCATTTGGCATAAAGTACCTCGTTATAATGAGAAAGACAGCTAATTCTAATGTAGCAGTGCTACTTATATTACTGTTTGTAGGAAAGATAAGTACATTTTAATAAGTGAAAGACATTGACCATTATGATGAAACTTGTAATAAAATCGATGCAGTTCTGAATGTATTTGATTTCCTTGCTTTAGAATATTCCAGTTTCATTACTCTCAAGCTCAATAAATTAAGCTATTCTCCTTTTAGGCCCATGTGAATGTTGGATTGCGTGTTTGTATTTTATTTTGTCAGTTAATGGCATCTGCTTTCTTGTGGGGCCAGTATTTTTTGCTTTCGTTATTTTTTTGAGCTTTTGCTGGGGAGCATGGTTATTGCGAGTGAATATATTTTTATGTAAAATTCAAGCAAAATTGGTCCTTTCTGAGTTGATATATGATTTGGAAATTATGTCATTTGTCTGGGAATATGTTATGAAACCATTATAGCAGAAGGAATAAAATGTACCTCAATTTTCATCAAAAAACATGAAGGCCACTGCTTAGTTTGTGTCCATTCTTATATATAGCGTCTGACACTTGGTTAAGCTAATTATAGTACTTGTTGATCTTTTATTCATATGTTGTGCTTTTCTCCTCGTTACAATGTGGGGCTAGGTCACCATGGCATCTTTAGTTTTGTCCAGTACAAAGTCGGTGCAATGCTTGTAAAATACCTTTCTATCACAGTTTCATTGAGCACAATTTCCTTGTGCCATTGACAGCACAGGCATTGATTCTCAATGCAGAAAGCATGCATGGAAGAAATTGGTGTTTTACTGAAATTGATACACTAATGGTTATGCCTTCTATTTGTGGTAAATAACTGCAGGTAACTATTTTTGATGCAACAAACAGTTGGGAACTCCTGCAGGTTCAAATCTTTCGAAGTATTTGTTCAATTACACCAGCCAGATGAACCAAAAACATGCAAGAAATTTAACAAAGACTGGAAAATTTCACCATACAGTACACAAAAACTAGCCCCTACTTTTCTTCACTAAAGCTCTCTTTGAAAAAAAACAAACAAACATTGCTTGTGTTCTCAAGCAAGAGGCGACTTATTAACATATGCGATCAAGTATATTTACATGTCCAGCATATCATCCTTCCCATGTCAAAAAATTTGCGGAGCCTCTTGGTTCAAGCCAAGCAAGTATTTGATGCAAACAAATCATATCTCTATACTTTCACAATTGTTTTAGACTAGCCACGCATATCTCTATGCTTTCACAATTTTTTTAGACTACCCACCTGTATGTTGTTTGAATATGAGGTGTTTTTATTTGACTAGATATATGTTAAGCCCAAAATTGTGGCCCATTCCCCACCTAATATTATTGATGTTGGCTTGAGTCCATTAGTGATAATTTTACCTGTCTCCTATATATATCAAGGAGACTTTTTCATTTGAATAATCGTATCTTATCTTGATAAAGAGGTTGCCCCTGCGAAGAAGCTTTCTATTGATCTCTTTTCTTCATTATTAAGGCGTTGACTCTCTTTCTTGTCTATTTATGCTCTTTTGGGGAATTTGTTGCATAACATTTAGTATTAGAGCTTAGACACTTCCAAAACGAGTCATCGTGGCATCTCTGCTATCACTTTTTTTCTAGGACGTTTCAAAGAGTGAAACTCGCAAGGGAGACAGATGAAATCTTGAGCTATTTTTGGGTTCGAGTTTCAGATCTTGACTCATTACAAGTTCGGAATTATACCCTCGGGAAGTTAGGGTTTCTAACTAGCCCAAAAATGTTGATGTTTCTCTAAGTGCAGCATCGGGCATACATTCACTCACGGATAGCCATGCTGATTTGGCTAGTAATGAATAATACATTCACATTCTAGAGGTGAATGGCCCGGGTAGGGGTAGTGACTCTCTTAGTCATATTTGGTTAGAAATGAATGATACATTCACATTCTAGAGGTGAATGGCCCGAGCAGGGGTAGTGACTCTCTTAGTCATATGGTGTGGAGAATGGACCCCAAGATGCTCTCACATTGTCTGCTCCCGTAACAGAGTGATCTATTCTATATTAGAATGTTTGACTTGTTTATTTTATTTGGGTTTCATTCCCTTATGAAATATACAAGTCTAGCCTAACGTTGAAATGGACATAATCACTAAGAAGTGTCTGAGACTTCTTAGTGTGGGTCAAATCAACATTAGGGCTCTATGTTGTGAATAGATGTGTGTTAATTTTTGTACCTAGGGAAGTGTTCCCCAAGTGACATTTGCCTAAGTCATTTAGAAAGGGGGAAAAAGTGACCCTCACATTAAATGACTTGAGAAAAGCATTTAATGAGACTTTATAAACTTAAAGTCACTTTTTGATAAATTTAAGTGGGTGAGGGAAATTAATATTTATGAAAAGTAAATGGAGTATTTAATTTCCACCGTTGATTTAAATCTATCTCATCCATTGGATTAAAAGAACCCCAGGGTTTGATCAAAAAGAGAAGGGAGGCAAGTTTCCATTCATTCTTGAGAGGAGAGTGAAGTGAAGAGAAAGAAGAGAGAGGGCAGCACGATTTCCAATGAGAGCTTTTTCCAACACAGAAATCGAGGAAGTTTCCAGCAATTAATACAAGCACATTTCCCGACGTAGCCGTACAATACGGATTCTGGGCACATTTCCCAAGACAACTGCACACATTTTGAGGTCTGTACATGGAGCTTTTATTGTTGTCCGTACAACACGCATTTCGAGGTGTTTTGGCAGAGTTTTTGGCACGGTTTCCAAGACAGAAATTTGTTGCACGCATATCGAGAAGATTAGCACAGATTTCTGGAGTCTGTACAGTCCGTACGGACTGTACCTTTCTGCACAGTTTTCGAGGCAGACTGTTGCACGGTTTTTTAGAAGATTGGCACAGTTTTCGAGCTGCAGTTTTGGCACAAAAATCGAGACAGCATTGTGGCACAGAAATCGAGACAGTTGGTTCAGTTTTGAGCTGCAGTTTGGCATAGAAATCAAGGCAGATTTCTGAGTGACTTTGGGTGGTTGAGATAAGTACATCTTTGACCGTTAAAATTATTGTACTGATATATTGCTGAAGAAATAATAAACTCTCTCTCTCTCTCTTACTGGTTTTCTCCGTGGGGGTTTTTCCAGGGCACAGTTGCCAAAAATTTCTGAGTCTCATTTTTATGGTGTGCATGTTAAAATTTATTTTATGGCCGTTCGAATGAATTTTCAGCGTGTTTAATTGTCTTAGAAAATTTCATAAGTAGTTTGCAGCCTATGCAAAACCGTCTGTAAATGAAAACCACTGAAATGTTGACATAAACCAACAAGTAGAAAACTCAATAAAATTTACAATGTGCATGTGACAAAGAAATATAACATCATCACAATGGACAACCTTCCTAAGAAGATGGAAAATCCAATAATAAAGTGGTCAACAAATAAATAACAGTTGAAGTGGACAAACAAGCAAGTCAGCCCCAACTAAAGAAGACAAGTCAGCCCCAAGTGAATTTCACGTGATTTGATTAGTATAAATAAGTAGCTCTAGCTCCTCATCTGATATACAACTCATCCACTCCTATCTGCTACACAAGTGCGCTAATTTAGCTGGGCAAGTGAAGACTGAAGAATCATATTGAAGTGATCTTATCTCTCTCTTGGGTTCTCTCTCTCTCTCTCTCTCTCTCTCCAATAGTGCACACCTTCTCTATGATTCGGTAACAAGTGATGTTTGTCAAACTCTTGTGAACTAGGGTTCTTCTATTGTTGTCATTGTACTCATATTATTGGAAATATTCTTCTTAAGAAATATTGTTGGGTTTTCTCCCCAATTCGGGTTTCTCAGGGTAAAACTTTGTGTCTACTATGCATGGTTCTCTTTCAGTGATCCTTTTATTTTTTGCTGCAAATTTGAAGTTGAAATTTTCAGTGTATGCAATGATAAAAGCGGAATGATAATCATTAGGACATAATTATCAATATCTGAAAATAGTACCGCTAAGTTAAAAATTCAACATGGTATCAGAGCAGTATTGAAAGAAGCCATTGCAACAGTTTTTTTCCAAAGTCTAAAAACTAGGGCTTCCAAGTTTGGACACTTCTGACCACATATTGAACTTGAAATTAGTGTTCTGTAACTTGCCTTAGTAGGGTGCATTTATCTGTGGAGGTCCGAAAAAGTAGGGTTCTAAAAAATAGGGCTGAAAAACAGGTCCAAAAAAGCAAAGCCGAAAAAGAAGGTCCAAAAACGCAGGTTCGAAAAAGCAGGTCCAAAAAAGTAGGGCCAAAAAAGCGGGTCCGAAAAAATAGGGCCAAAAAAGTAAGGAGAAAAAGAAGGTCCGAAATTGTAGATTTAGAGATTGCGAAATGGAAGTTTCTAAGAGTTCAAGGAAACAAGAAAATCAAGCTCTTGTAGCTCATGCAAGAAAAGGAAAAGGAAGAAGTAATTTTGGGAAGAAAAAATACAAATGGAGGTCGGCTCTAGTTCAAGAATTGAAGAAGAAGGATCTTTCAAAGATCAAGTGCTAGAATTGTCATAAATTTGGTCACATTGCTGGTCAGTGTCCTCAAAAGAAAAGAAAGGAAAGGCCTCATGCATCGACAACATATGTTGAAGAGCTTCCACCTCAAAAGAAGAAAGAAGACAAACTTGATGAAATTCCAGATGATCTCCGGAAATAATATTTCTTCTAGTACATACAGATTGATGACAATGGCATCCTTGGATGTCTTCTTGTACTATGTATGACTCCTCCTAGAAGACATGAAGACCAAATATGAAGTTTTCTGCAAGTCCCAGGAGTTCAGGACTTAACTAAGAATAAAATCAAAGTTGTTGAGAATTTCAGTGATTTCTGCGAGGAGGCAAAGATCAAGAGGGAGTCAACAAAACATGTAAAGATAAGTTTTTTATACTTTATGTAATGAGTTTTATTTGCTTAAATTAAATTGTTATTTTATTGATAAATAACACAACTGTTTAATTTAGTATTGGTTAACCCTTGTGGACAATTTCTGTCATATAAGTCCATTGTAAAGATTGTGGAAGACGATGATCCGTGATCAAGATTTACCCATGCTCTTATGGGAAGATGCATCTAATGCGGCAATTATGTTCAGATCAAGCATCCTCACCATATATTGGGGAAACAAGAGTCCTGAGAGGCATTCATAGGAGTGAATCCAGAGAGGATCTTTGGTTGTCTAGCATACACCCATATGTCGAGGAAGAAGAGAACGAAGACTGTAGTCTTCAAGAGATCTAGAAGTTTTTTTTACATGTAGTTTGATAGTGAGGAGCAAGAGGCTCCGAAGAATGAGGATATAGATCCCTCTAGTACAACTAATCATCCTTCAGACTATCAAGAGGAGTCCATAGAGCCAACAGAACCAATGGATCTCACTAGAGATGTTGTAGTGATTAGGAAGAGGCCAGTATGGCTTCATGCAGATAAGCATGCAGTTCCTAGTGATACTTTTAGGGAGATAGCTCTAAAATCAAAGGAGAAGTTAGTTGTGATCAAGCATGCAGTTACAAAGGGAGCAAGAGGCTCGTCCTAGTGGAATCACTTGGTGGGAGATGAGACGGATGGATACACATAGATCAACAATGCCGAAGGCATCAGGTTGCTTCAAGTGTAGAATACTTAGATGCAAAGAGAGCGGAGTGTCCAGGTGCAGAGGGAGTAAGACACTCCTGCACAGAGGCAGTAGTTGCAACACAGTTTGTTGATGATAAAGAAGAATTTGTACGGACTCAAGTAGGCACCCAGGACTTGGTATGCCAAGATATATGTGTACTTGATGAGCTTGGACTTCACCAAGAATGATGAGGATTCCGACCTTTACTACAAGGTGGTTGAGGGTGATCATTTGATCTTGGTGCTATATAATTAATGGTTTGTTCCATTACGGAAATAGAAGCTCAGTGTCGAGTGCAAGAGGGAGTTGGCCTCTGAGTTCAAGATGTTAGATCTTGTCTTAATAGATTGTAGGTGTAACAAAGAATAGGTGAGACCTTCCTCAATCAAGGGAAGTGCACAAATGAGATCTTGAGCAGATTTGGTATTATGGACTGCAAGTCATGGTTGCACCCATGATGACAAATCTGAAGAAGCTGAGTGATTCCACTTCAGATTTAGATTTAGTGGATCTCACGATGTACAGGCAAATGATTGGATCCTTGATGTACCTGGTTAACACCAGGTCAAATATTTGCTTTGCAGTAAGCACTATGTACTTTCGATTGCGGCAAATCATGTGGTAAGGTACCTGTTATCACACAACTTGTAGTTGCCCCTAGTGGTATCCCATCCGGGACGGTAGAGGAGATGGGCAACTAAAGAGGTGACCCAAGAGATGCCACGGTTCCCAATGCAAGGTGGGAATCACGTCAACCGAGGCACTCTTCACTTTAGATCTAGATAAAACAAGACCTAGGGGGAGACCCTATAACCAATCCAAGATGATTGGACCCAAACAAAGGTTCCTAGGGATGAGTAAATGGTAAGTTACAGAAACCAATGCAAGGTAAAGTGGACTTAAAAATTAAAGTATGGTTGAAGGTGGTTTGAGAAATGATTAGTGTTTCAACCAATGTATGATTAAGGCCACATGATTAGTTATAATGACAAGGTATAGTACCATGTGTTACACAAGTGGGTCCTACTTTCTTGGGATATGTGAAATGGCTTAATGTGGACCCACAAGGTGAAATTAAGGGATGCAATTGGCACTAGAGGATATGTAATGAGTAGATCTATGGATCTTAGTTGAAATTAGGAATACCCATGTACCGGATCTAACGTTTGACACAATTCCCAAGGAGTGTGACTTGCCTAAAGAGGACTAGTGCCTTGTTAGATGGGTTAATGGAGTCAAAAGATATGCCAAAGTGTAGATCGGGACACCTAGAGGTCAAGTCAAATGGGTTAATTGAGATAAAGTGGTTAGATCTTGCTAGATCTAGGATTTCATGAAATGACCCAAGTGGACCACAATCCCTTGAAACAAGGAATGTTACCCCCAAGGCAGATCGTCACAAAATGATATTCTAGTCCTAGGTTTCAAGGTATGCCCGTTCCAAATCCACAAAAATCTCCACTACCCACGTCCTCAAAGTGGACAAACTCAGTCACCCAAGGAAGTGCGACCTTGCTCAAGGAGGGCTAAAAGGTGGATAAGGTGTGTCAAATCAAGTCCAATGGCCACCAAATTGTAGATCCAAGTAACTTAGGCACTGATCTATATGGATCTAGAAAATCAAGTCAATCCAAGGGTTAGATCTTACTAGATCTGAGTTTTAAGGTGCCAAGTAATTCAAAAGAGGGTTTTAATCCCTTAAAATGTGGAATGATGCCCACAAGGTAGAAATCACCCAAGTAAAAGTCTAGGGGTAGGTTATCAAGTGTGTAGATTGCAAATCAAGTGGGATCTCACCTACCCATGTGTTAGATCTAACAAAACAAGCCTCTCCAAGGAAGTGTGATTTGGTTCAAGAGGGCTTTATTGCCTTGAAGAGTGTGTCAATTTTAACCCAATCACCACCAAACTATAGATTCAACTAGGGGTGGATGCTATAGAGGTGGGTTTTTAATATCTCTTCAAAAGCAAGGCTAGATCTAAGTAGATCTAATAAAAACCAAAATGAGGGTTTTGATTAATTAGGGTTTTTTATGATCTAGAAATTATGGATGATTCAAAGAAGAAGAAGATCATATCTTTGGAGCATACCTGGATGAAGAGATGAATGCTAGTTGAGATGAGGATTGCTTTTGCCAAAGATCAAATGGAGAATTTTTGAAGCCCCCTTGCAAAATCGATTTTTCCAAGCCACATATGTGTCCCTCTAACCTGTCAAAACCAAGGAACGAAGCATCAATCAATTTAACATGTTGAAGGTAGATACAAGCAAGAAAGAGATAAGCAAAGAATAGTTGGTGCAAAGACAAAACCACTCCCTGTTTAACCCAAAACGTATTCCTCCAAGCTTGAAGGGCAAGCCTCCCCACCAATTCGCACTTGTTGAAGAAGTCTTCTCCACCTGTAAAAAGATATGGCAAATATGCAAGATAGCTACAATAGATCCTCCAGTGCAATGGACAAAAGCATTTACAATCAAAACAACCAACATCCACTCCAACCCAAGCATGTACTCCAAAAGATAGAAATTTTATTCCAAGAGCCAAGAGCCAAAAATCTCTAGATGATTTTACAATGAGAGGCTCCCTCCTTAAATAGGATGGGGAGAGAGCATAATCCTAACCACTTTTTACATGAGTGGCTAAGATTAAAAGATCAAAAGATCTAATCAATGGTTGAGATGAGCTCAACAATAAAATACATGGATCAACCATAAAATATAACAATAAGTGGACAAAATCGCCCTAGGAGAGGGGATCCCACCAAATCATGATGACAAAATATAATAATAAGCTTATGGTGGGTCCAAGGGGTAATTTTAGCCACCCTTGGTCAATCCCCATAGCACAATAATAATAAAATAGTCATCAATATACCAAATCGTGCCTCTATGGACAAATCATAGGCCTCAAAAGACCTCAGAAATCACCAGAAAGTGCCATAAGTGATGGATGCGGGCCCCGATGAAGCTAAAACTGCTAGAGAAGGTGCGGAAGACATCCCACTCATCATCACTGATCATCCCATGCCAAAACTTTGCCTGAGTAGCGCAAATCGAATTCCTTTGTAGCCATTTCTACCAATCCAACACTGCCTCGGGAAGTGTGTACCTGTCCCAAACTGCCTCCTGGAGTGCCTGCGCTGTCAAGATGAGGGCACCAGTGTGTCCGGAAGGGGGGTAATATGGTAAAAACAAGTGGCTGGACCACCCCCTCCATCATCAGCACCCTAGGTGAACCAAATAAATATCATCTCTGCTCTGACAGGGTCTCCGACAGACCAAAACTCCACTAGGACAGCCTACTGAGGCTAAATCATCACTGTAACTGCCCGGAACTAGCAATAGACTGTCTCATTGGACTCAGAAGGTCCAAAACTATCCAAGATGTGTACTCATACACCATATAGCTCTTTGCATGATCATATAATATATCCAATATACCGGAACAAGTGAAATAATAATAATCTGTAAATGATCAAATAATGCTGAAAACCATAGATCATCATCATAAACCTCTATCTGATGCATAGAACCATCATGTACATGTACATAGACCATATATCATCTACCTGTGTTATCATAAGGCCCAATAATCTCATGTCCTGTGATTGACCTTGGTCAAACTAGGTTTGACCAGGTCAATATTGACCAAATATAACTCAGACTACCATCAGAAGCTGCTGCAAAGTGTCAAAGGTTAATGCATGCTCTACAACTCATTCAAATAGAAATTATAACACAAAGTAATCATTACTGGCGATCTAAATCCAAATATATATTGTCATTAATTATTTATATGACTCAGACTAGACTTTCAAGACCATACTCACTTCATAGTTGTGATCAATTTGCTAGTGAAGGGTGAAGGCTCAAATAAAATAGCTAGGCTAAAGGATGATTGACTGACTTAACATTGTGACACTTTGGATATGGGAAAGGGAATACACACCATAGTATATACTGAATGAGCAACAACACAGGGAATGGCGGTGTCTCACAAATGGATAAGTTGTTTAGAGAGTGCTTATTCAACTTAGGCATCATGTCTACATCAAGTTGATCCAGGTTCATTAGGATCATTCAATTTCATTTCATGGCCTTTTTGGCCTACATAACCCTTCGGATCTCAGGTGTGCTGATAAGCACAACTAGCTGCAGCTTGCATCCAGGGCATGTTTTTTATACATACATAAGGTCAGCAATTGTTTAGATATAGCTTTTAAGAATCATTGCTTCTTTGGACCTTTCTTCTATACTCTTCAAGGAGTATTTTTAGTAGTTCATCGCTCTTGCCCTTTTTAGTTTCCATGGGCGAATTTAGAAGTTTCCATAAGTAGTACATAAGCTTTCAGTTTTAGCCAACAACATCTCAAGTGACTAGGGGGAGTTCGAGTCAATGCCAAACATCGGGACAACCGACCATAATGATTTAGGCCTACAATCCAACTCACCAGAGGTAAGTTTTGTCACCAACTCAGAGCTGAGACACAATAAACAGGGAAGCTCATCCAATACAGAGGCTACAGTGGGGAAAAGATCCTCCATGCCACTAGTCAAGTAGTAAGTCAGGGTGATAAACTAAAAGGTAGGTAATGGATGGATGAAGACAATGAGTAATGGAGCCAACACTAGCAAGCCAAGGTATGGTGGAATGATCACCTCTATTCTCCCTATGGAGGGTAAAACCAATGAGTATGAGTAGTGAACTTCTAAGTCTGAGTAAGGATAGTAGAATATATATATAATAAGATCAACTAGGTCCACATATCTATATGATTGCCAGATCATGACACTAAGTGCTAAGACATGCCATAAGAATGAATATAAAAGCAATATAACCATAACACCATGATATACCTGCTGAGTCATATACCTGAATGCTCATCCTCTGAACCATCATCTGTCCTCTGAAACTGCTACTGTAACTCTGGGCACCACTGACTGCTCTGCATAAATGGTATAATGGCTACATCGGTCATCTCTCTGAGTGTCCTGAGACTCAGTCATGGCATGGGGAATACATATGCTATCCAAAATCTGATAGTGATCCATAGATAGCTGCTCATCTCATCATCTCAATGTAGAGGAACTGGCTGAAAAATGCTCTGGAATCTGAAAAATAATGTGTGGTAGCCCGGCTACTATATATGTGATAATAGTACCTATGGTACAACTGGATATGAATATGTCTCAGGTGGTGGAGTGATATTGCAAAGATATGCAGATTCTGATTGAACAAAGAGTGCAGTGGACAAAAAGAGCACCTCAGAGTGTTGATTCAGCGTAAGATCAACCATGATATCTTGGTTTGCAGGAAGTAGGCTTTTGTGGCACTCAGTACAACAAAAGTAGAGTATATTGCATCTAGTGTCACAAAACTATTTAATATAGAGATCAAATATCACTTCATCCAAGACATGGTGCATAAGCGAGCAGTAAAGATCTAAGAAATATCCACATATGAGTGGATCGCCGACATTCTCCCCAAGCCTCTGTCCAAGGAAAAGTTTGTATACTTCAAGGACAGCTTGGCGTGATGGAGAATGTATCCCTCAGTGAGAGGGAGTGATGATAGTTCGATAGATGAGTGGCAGATATTCACGAGAAGTGAATGGCCCAAACACCGTGATGGTTCGATAGATGAGTGGAATACATTCACGAGAAGTGAATGGCCCAGACACCATGATGGCTCGACAGATGAGTGGCAGACATTCACGAGAAGTGAATGGTCTAGACACTGTGATGGTTTGACAGATGAGCAGTAGACATTCACGAGAGGTGAATGGCCTAGATACCGAGATGGTAGTACAGATACAGTTGCAGTACGGATACAATATAGATATGGTACAAATAAAGTACAGATGCAGATGTAGTACATATAAGTAGCATCACGGCAAACAATCTCCACAGGAATCCATGGTGATGGAGAATGATACATTCACTCACAAAAATAGCTAGTTTGGCTAGTGATGAATGGCCTAGGCGTAGTCCTAACAAACTTGACATGCAGATTGTGGACATTCTCACCAAGTGTGAAACCTGGAGTGATGTAGAATGTCTCCCTCACTGAGAAGGGGTGTTGATGTTTCTCCAGGTGCAGGATCGGGTAGACATTCACTCACGGATAGCCATGTTGATTTGGCAGGTGAGGCGAGGCCATGCAGATTTGGCTAGTAGTGAATGATACATTCATATTCTGGAGGTGAATGGATCAAGCATGGGTAGTGACTCTCCCGGTCATATGGTCTGGAGAATGGACCCCAGGATGCTCTCACATTGCCTGCTCCCATAACAGAGTGATCTATTCTATATTAGAGTGTTTGACTTGTTTATTTTACTAAGGGCTTTCATTCTCTTATGAAATATACAAGTCTAGCCTAATGTTGAAATTGACATAATCACAAAGAAGTGTCTGGGACTTCCTTAGTGTGGCTCAAATCAACATTAGGGCTCTATGTTGTGAATAGGCGTGCATGTGATGGAGAAGTATAACATCATCACAATGGACAACCTTCCTAAGAAGATGGAAAATCCAATAATAAAGTGGTCAACAAATAAATAACAATTGAAGTGGACAAACAAGCAAGTCGGCCCCAACTAAAGAAGACAAGTCGGCCCTAGGTGAATTTCACGTGATTTGATGAGTATAAATAAGCAGCTCCAACTCATTTGATATACAACTCGTCCACTCCTCTCTACTACACAAGTGCGCTAATTTAGTTGGGCAAGTGAAGACTAAAGAAGCATATTGAAGTGATCTTATCTCTCTCTCTCTCTTATCTCTCCCTTGGGTTCGCTCTCTCTCTCTCCAACAGTGCACACCTTCTCTATGATTGGGTAACAAGTGATGTTTGTCAAACTCTTGTGAACTAGGGTTCTTCTATTGTTGTTGTTGTACTCTTATTATTGGAAATATTCTTCTTAAGAAAGGTTGTTGGGTTTTCTCCAGAGTTCAGGTTTCCCAGGGTAAAACTGTGTCTACTATGCATGGTTTTCTTTCAATGATCATTTTGTTTTCCGCTGAAAATTTGAAGTTGAAATTTTCAGTGTACAATTATGCAATGATAAAAGTGGAATGATAATCATTAAGACATAATTATCAATATCTGAAAATAGTACTGCTAAGTTAAAAATTCAACAAAAAGCTAGTCTCAAACAAGTGTTCTAGGTAAAACTACTATATCTTGAGCATGCAAAATCCAAATTGAGTGAAACTAGTTGCATCCAAAAGAAGAAAAACCATAGTATTGGTAGCAATTTCAGAATCCGATCCTAAAAATTGGACACGTGGTAGTCCGTACACTTTCTCTCTCCTAAAATAGCCAAAAATAAGAAGTTTTGGGAACATTACCATAAATTTTTATTGGAACATTAGAGTTAGGTCATACTTGTGGCATTGCAGAGAAGACATCTCAGGCTACTGAAGAATAAAATTTCAGACTTCATAGGGGCCAAAATTTCAGATTTACCTTAGTTGCAAGGTCAGCCAACAAATGGCCTTCAAATCAAGGTTTTGAAAGGTATGTTATTTTAAAATTGTATAACTTTTGATTGGAATATCTATTTTGGATGATTCAAAAGGAGTGATAAAGAGTAAATAGACAATAATTATAGTAAACATCATTGGGATCAAATAAAAAAAGTGCATAAAAAAATGTTACACCCAGTAAACCTCCTGAAAGTTCAACCATAACTTATGAAGAAAATGAAGAATTGAGACACGACTTGACCAAGTTGAGTGAAAAGTTTGATGAATGGAGTGAAAGGGAAACGACATCTACTCAATTGATGAACCGAAAAAGTGATATAGAGAAGGAATTGAAAAAAAATATAGAAAAGATGGCCGGTAAATAGGAGCTTAAGGGGATGGCTAAAAAAGAGGATCTCAAGGTGATGGCTAGCAAAGATGATCTCAAGGTGATGGCTAGCAAAGAAGATCTAGTAAAGATGGCCAATGAGATGGCTGGTAAAGAAGATGTTCAAGAGTTGAAGGAATTGATGAATGATATAAAACATAGCTTTCTTCCTCATTTGTCGACTCAAGAAAAGGATAAGGAGGAAAAGAGGGACTTATTCCAGTCATGTAATGAGAAAATTGAAAAACAGTTAGAGAATAAGAAGTTCGAGTCTCCGAAATTTGATGATCCACTGCATCATCATGGGTTCAACTCAGGCCCAATGAATTATTTCATTCCCAAGATTGAAATGAGAAATTTTGATGGCAATGATCCAATAACATGGATATTCATGATGGAGCAATTTTTTGATCTACACCAAGTGCAAACTTTGCAAAAGATAACTATTGCATCCTTGTATTTAGAGCTTGATCAATTTGTACAGTACCGATGGCTTTGTGACCGTCAAAAAGTGTTAAATTTTGGGTTAGGTTAGGGTTTGATGCAAAAAATTCAAAATTTCATATACTTTAATGCATAAATAAATGTAACAAACTAGTATTGAAGCAAAGTGATATAGTTGTAACCAAACAAGTTAAATTTGAAACATAATTTTCATCTCTTTCAACTTTAACACTCCCAAAGAGGTCCCCGTGTTAAAGTTGAAATCTTCAGTAACATGTAATCAACAGTAGTAGTATAACTAACAAAGTTCTAACAACAATAACATGTCTAACTCATAATAAAAGGAACAAGTGAGAATACTTACTTGGAGTATTGGACCCTTCCTTTTTATACTCAGGAAAAAAAAAATTTCAGAACAGACTGTGCCTCTCAGAGGCAAGTCAATCATTAGGAACAATCTGACCCTTACTAGAGGGTTAGTACAAACCCAAGAGAGAGAAATGATAGGTTGTAGTACAATCAAATATATAAAGTCAACAATGCTGGTTAATGGCAGTCAAATCACAGCGGCAGTCCCAAACAAGACTCAGCACAAGAGGTCCGATCCTAAAACAAAACTCAACACATAGATCTAACCCAAACCACGTCTCAGCACAATAGATCATACCTTAATAGGTCACGACCTTCTTTCTTAGGGAAGAAATTAGACTTTAAAGGAAGCAACCTCCACAAATATACACTCAGCAGACTCAACAGGCTCAGAGTTAGCAGATCGGACCTCAAACAAGCCCTTAACAGGTCACGACTCAATATATCATCCCTCAAACAAGCTCATGGGTAACAAGAAAGCTCATAGGTGGCAGATCAAGCTCATGGGTAGCAGATCTGGGCTCAACAAGCTCACGACAGAGGTAGATTAGTGCTCTAAGGCTCATGGCTAGGTCACAAAAGGTAGATCAGACCCCAACAAAACCTAAGCTGGGATATCAGACCCCAACAAGACCTCGGATAGCAGATTAGACCTCCACAGAGTCACGACTCTCCTCAATAGGTTCATGGGTTAGCAAAAGCAGTCCTCAAAGGCCCACGGTTCAGTCACATATGGCAACAATAAACCCTTAAACAAACCCTAGCTGTATATAAGCCTTGACGTAAACCTACAACAGTCCCATTAGATCACATCTGAAAGAGTGTGATAATGATAGTCTCTAGCAGGTGGGTAGCTTAGACAAGCAGTTGAACAAGCAACAATACCTACCCTTAAACCCTTGACGTCAAGCAATACAAAAACAAAGCTGAGATGTGTTGATAAGATAATGTCAAATGATGAACATTAGACTTCAATATATAGACCCTTAATGACTTCTAGAAGGGTCATAAATTAATTCTTTAATTGAGTTAGGGTTCCATTAATTAAGGAGGGTACCAACAAATAAGGGTTAAGAAACTAAACAATAAAACCACTTATAAGAATATAAAATATAATTAAGGTGTCTTTAGGTGGGTACTAGGGTCATAGCAAGGAGTCTTAGGAACCACAACAAAAGGAAGGGTGTTATTACAAGGACCAACCAAGTGGTACAATTCAAACCATAAAACAAGGAGTGGTACTTGACCCACAACCCATATGTCCAAGGGTATAATAACAAGGTGGGTATGTAACCCTTCTAACCATAAGTCAATGTGGTGAACAAGACAAGGTGCTAAACCTTCTAACCACAAGACCAAGAACAACAAGGTGGGAAGACCAAGGGTGAACAACAAAGGTGGGTGTTACAACCATTCATCTCTCTCTCAAATGTGCATGTGTTCCATACACTAACTGAAAGTTCATCATCACTATATAAGGAAGGTCCACACTGGATGATGTGACCCTGTGGTCCTCCAGATTGCTGTTGAGGTCAAGTGCTAGTGAATCCATCAAGGGGTGTCCAGTCCCTTGAGAAGACCATCTAGCTCAACCATCTCAAAGACCTAGGAGAGGAGGGCATCACACATCATCATCTTGGTTAACTGACCAAGATCCACCTAGTTAACTGACTAGGTATGTACCTACAGGAACTGCTTGGTCCTCGTGACCAAGAATTTTCCAGATCCGAGACCAGGAGGTCTATGTCTCAACTTGCAGGATCTGCTTGGTCCTCGTGACCAAGAAACTGTCTGGTCCCATACTAGAATACCCTAGAGAAAAATAGGGGCCCTAGCTAGGGACTTTGCCATGGCATCAACCTGCTTGGTCCTCGACTAAGAATCCCAGGAGACTACTGGGGGCCCTAGGGTACCTTCTAGGTACTTACTCTACCTGGTTAACTGACCAGGAACCCTAGTTAAAGGACTAGGGTACCATCCTCCCTAAGAATGGATCTCGCAGCTGCACTAACTTTAACGAAAAGGATTCTATTATCTCTTGGTCTATATTCATGGAAGAATTGATTACACATTATGGGTATATTAAGAGCAACACATTCTTCAGAAGTTAAGCCTTAGAGTGAAGAATATTCCACAAAATAATTTGTTGGGTCTGTTATCAGCTATTTTGTACAACAACCGAATTTCTTGTGAGCTGTCAGTTTCATGAACATGATTCATGTTCATCATCAGTGTTCGGAAGCTCAGAAGTCTTTTTTCAGGGCAATTTTACCCCATTTGTAATAATTGCATGTTCATACCCCCATGGGGAAAATGTAAAAAATTGGTCTAAACGGGGTCCTTTTATAAAAGACTCGGCTATCCGTAGGTTTGGCCATTTGGGGGATACTCTAGAGTGTTTTTTCCTTGGGAATTATGCGCTACTCATCAGTGGCGTATAATCCCTGAGTTTTTCACTCAACCCTCCAAAGCTGGAGTATTTCCCATGGAGGGCTATTTTTAGCACAGTAGAATAGCCATTTGTAGTCTCAAATTGGTTGTTTATGCAAAATTTATCAAGATCTAAGTGGGCATGAGTAGTCGGTTATACAAATTGTTGATTTAGTCTTGATCTTTCTAGCATACTAGCATTATTGATCTCACTTGTTGGTTGAGTTGTATGTATTGTGATTAGGTGTTGATAAAGTGAAGAGTGGTAAGAGCTCGGTTGCATCAAACCCATGCTTCATCTTCAAGCTTTGATTTAACACCTTGTGGTTGCAGGATCTACAAAATCTCAAATCTTTCATCTAAAGAAGTCTAGGAAGAGCTCTTCTCAAATATTTCATCAACAAAATATTTTTAATCAACTTGGTTACCTAGATCTAGAGGCTTCTTTTCTTCAAGCCCTCCACTTTCTCCTTGAATCTTTGTCTTTGATTGTTAGTCTTCTCTTCTAAGCCATAGCTCCCCCTTCCACTTGTCTTGGTTTTAGTCTCCTTCCTTTCTCTCATTTTCCCCTTACCTTTTCTCCTCTCCTTCTAGCTCTTGTCCTACTTCCTTTTTTCCCTCTCCTCCTTTCGTTTTTGCCTCCTCCATCTTCTCTTTGCTCTCTTCATAACCCCTCTCGTCTCCCCTCTCTTTCCTCTCCTTCTTCTTCTCGTCCAAGTCCCTTTGAGTCCTCTCCTTCAAGCATCCCATTCGTGCCTCCTTCCTCCACCTCCTCTCGTCTTGCTTTCCCATCCTCCCTTTCGTCCACCTTCCAAAAGACACAAACGAAAAACAAAACATAAACTTGTTAGTGTTAAGAGTTAGTTCATATTTTAGACTTTACATTTTCAATAGTTAATTCTCATTTTAAAGCTCTAAGTTTTGCATTTGTTTGTTAAAGTTTCTAGTTCATTTCCTTAGTTTAGATATCATTTGAAAGTGTTTAAAGTTTGCATTTAGGATTTGGCATATAGATTAGATCTTAGATTTGCACTTAGTTTCAAAGTTTTGATTTTCATTAACATCTAATGGGTGCCCTGTTGAAGTTGGGCTAAGCTTGTGTAGGTTCTTTGAAGGAGAAGAAATATTTGTGAAAGCAAGACTCAAAGAAGATCAAAATTATAACCCAAGGAGAAGACTTGAACCAATAAGAGAAATTATATACACTCTCCTTTGTAAAAGCCATCAAGGGCTTCTAAGTATTGTTTCCATAGTTGTTTTATTTCTCTCAAAAGACCTTGCAAGGGTTCCATTCCCAAAGGCACTTGTAACTCAGTTAATAAAAAGGCTCGGTGGGATAAGGCCTCCCACACTTTGTTTCTTCTTCCCCATTTGGGGAAGACTGTTTCATGAATGCTTTAGTTAGACTTGTACAAATTTCCTAGATTAAATTTCATTTTTTGTACTTAGAATAATTCTCTTCCAAGTTTTGCCTTGAGAAAGTAGCTTGGGAATTGATTCCAAGTGCCACATAGTTTTGTGGCTACTTCTCTTTCCCCATTAGCATCCTTGCGGACATCCAGCTAGCTGGAAGGTTTTCGGGACTAGTGGTTTTAGTGGTCACTTCCAAGGTTGATCCCACCTCGTTTGTTTATTTTTTGGTATGTTGTTCAATTTGGCCTTGTCTTTTCTTTTCCATTTGTTTATCCTTTCATTACTTGTTTACTTTGGAGAGTGTGCATTTTCTTTGCATACAAACTACCTCTATCTTTAACAAAGAACAAAGTCTCTTGAACTTGCAATAACCCAAGTCAAGAGCACTCTCTGTCGGAGAGCATATCAATATTGCATCTTCCCTGCATTAGGCATATAAAATAGCTAAGTCTCTTGAACCTTGTCATAAGACAAAGTCAAGAGCGCTCTCTATCGGAGAGTTGAACTTTGTGCTCTATAATTTTAAAACATTTCAACTCACACTCTCCCTTTAATAATTTATCTTGGTTGCTATCTAACACCTGCATGCTCTGCCAACCTGAAAAGGTTGGGCTAGTACTCAAAAAGGTGTGGGATTTGATAATTTTCGATAACATAATAAAATTTTCACCCCCACAACCAACGAATCGGCGTTGCTTTTTCGAGACATACTCAGGTAGTGGGCAAAGTTCCTAAACCTGGTGGGGCTGGAAATTACCGCTGTCTAGACATCGGAGTGGTTAATTCTTTAGAAACCTACTCCTTGACATCTGGGTGGTCCGTCTTACCATCAGAGGGGAAGCCACTGAAGGTATACCTTTCCGGTCGATTTGCTTACCTTGTTGTTCTTAGCCTAATAATCAAGACCATTAAAACTTTTAATTTACCAGGATAATTTGCACAATGATCTCACGAACAATTACTTGAGACTTGCATTTCAGCATCCCCCAGACACCACACATTTCATTGACTCCATAAGGCACTGGTTTATTTACACTTTCATTATTAATTGGGGTCATTTGTCCCTTGTTTAAGTGATTTATCATTGGATGCTTTTATTTATTTCGCAAGTCTTTCATATACTGTTTCGCAACGTGGATTGCATTTTACTTTGTGTTTTATTTAAAGTAAATTTGTGATCTTTCATCTTCAAAACTCCTAAACAACATCCATCCGCATCACCATACACTAAAAACATTAAAACACATTGAGCCATAGTAAACTCTTTGTAGGGACTACCCCCCTTGGCTTCGTTAGGAGTTAGCCTAAATGGAGGAGCTGGGATTCAGGTGACAGTACCTAGCTCATTGCTTGCCCCCAAGGCCACACTTTTCCCACTTTTAGTGAGGAAACAACTTTCGAAAGATTTCTGCTGCTGGTGTGCATCTCGGCGGACAACAGGGTCTCTTTATGGGCACTTTGAAGGATAACATTCAACATGATGTGTATCTCTTCGAACCAACATCCTTACAGGAGGATTTCATGTTGGCAAGGAAGGTTGAAAGTAAAAATATGGTGATGGCTACTAAAAGGACCACCTCTAACACCTATATAGAGAATACTAACACCCATTGCTTTGAAGCCTAGGTGGTCGTTGCTTTCGTGTCTAATACTTGTTAAATTTCCTATTTTCTTTTCTTAGGATGCTACATTTTCTAAAGCACTTCTTATTTCAGGTGCATCTTCACTTGTTCCTGTGTATGAGATCCATTGTAACGTCAAGTCAAGGTACATTTGGTACATGTAGGGGGGTATACAATCCTTTGTACCAAGATCCTTAGCAAATTCAAATTTGACGAGGCACAATTTTCAACACCTCTATGCATATTTGACTATTTTTTTTTTTGTTCCTACCAAATTCCAGGTTTTATCTCTGCTGAAATTTTTACCAAAACCAGTGGTGTTAGGAGTGCCACAAAATAATTCTACAACATTCAAACATACAACAAGCTGGACAAGTGCTAGAGCACATAAAATTTGAATAGGAGGCATGCAGAACAGGGAAAATACTTTGTTTCTGTATTTTTTCTTCAGCACAACATTGAAAGACTACAAAAACAAAATTACGTAGTTTTACAAAGAAGCTTGCTCCATGCACCGAGGTGTCTAGAGCCTTCCTTTCTACACCTAACACATTAAATTAATCATTTACAATGCTACCTCGTCACCGAGGCGCTTGATGCTTCTCCAAATTTCTTTTTCATTAAATGCAAACTGAGTTGTGGTTGAATTTAGGTGTTATTTCCAACAAGCTTGAATGAGCTGGGCAGTGAACGATCCTCACTAGTGGTGCCTGAATTTTACTTCAAAAACTAACACTCTACCACTTGAATCTAGATGAATGCTCCTGGATAATAAGGTGCTATTGTAGATAAACTCTTTTCTATTGATCCTTGCCCAAACTTGTGCATCAAGTCGTCTGCATGGCTGTCAAGCTTCTACACAACTCGTGTTGATCTCTTGGTAGGGTTTTTGTAAGCATATCAGCAAGATTCTCATTTGTATGGAATCATGGATCTCTTCCAAAGATAACTGACCTTCCTCCAACACCTACCAAATACAATGGTACCTCAAGTCAATGTGCTTCGTTCGTGAATGGAATGTTGGGTTTTTGATAAATAAATGGTGCTCTGAACTATCATATTACAACTCTTGTTTGTCTTGTTTTATTCCCAGCTCTCAAAGATATTTCTTTATCCACAACATCTCTTTGCACACTTCCATTGCAGCTATGTATTCTTCCTCTGTTGTGCAGAGAGCTACTATTTTTTTCAATCGAGACACCTAAGGTACTGCTGCACCTTCAAATGTATATAAGAAATCGGTGTTGTACTTTCTAGTGTCCACATCTCCAGCCATATCTACATTGGCATATCTTTCAAACACAATCTCATTATTTCCAAAACATAAACAATAGTGACTAGTGCCTTTGAGATACCTCAAAATCCACTTTTTCCAATGTTGTTTGTCCAAATTTGCAAGGAACCTGCTCACCACTCCCACTGAATATGCAATATCTAGTCGAGTGCATACCATCGCATACATCAATCCGCCAACTGTTGAAACATAAGGAATATTGTTCATTTCCTCCTTGTCATCACAAGGACACAAATCAACACTCAATTTTAAATGAGAAGTAGGTGGTGTACCAACTGGATTGGCATCTTTCATATTGAACCTTTTTAGCACCTTCTCAATATATTTTTCTTGTCACTAGCCATGACTTTTTCTTCTTTCTGTCACGTATGATCTTCATGCCCAATATTGTTGTGCTAGATTCAAATATTTCATTGCAAATTGACTGCCCAAATCCTTCTACAAACTGTTAATCATATTCTTATCTTGTCCAACAACTAACATGTCATCCCTGGTCATATCCCTTGATGTAGACACAATGATCAGCCTCTAGTCTATTAAAACCATGCTCCAACATAAATGAATCAAATTTCTTATACCATTGGCAAGGTGGTGCCTATTTCAGCCCATAGAAGCTCTTCTTCAACTTGCAAACCAAATTCTCTTTACCTTTTATTTTGAATCCTTTCAACTGCTCCATATAAATCTCCTCTTCCAATTCGCCATGAAGGAAAGTTACATCTAATTGTTCACACTCCAAATCCAAGGCAGAAGGAAGACCAAGGATAACTCTAATAGATGACATCTTAACAACATGTGTGAATATTTCAGTGAAATCAATACCTTCCTTTTGGGCAAATCCCTTCATCACCAACCTTGCCTTATATCTTTCAATTTCCTGTTCTCTCATGTTTAATCCTATACATCCATTTGTTTTGTAGGGCTCTTCTACCTTTTGGAAGTTTTACCAACTCCTAAGTTTTGTTTTCCAATAAGGACTCTATTTCTTCCTCCGTTTCTTTCTTCCATTCTATACTATTCTCAACTTGACAAGCCTCCCGAAAACAATCAAGTTCACCTTCATTAGTTAATAAAATATAATGTTAGGGAGGATACCTTTGTGAAGGCTTATGAGGCCTAATAGATCTACAAACCAAATGTGGTGGTGTATTTTCAAATTGGACTTCTTGCAATGGTTGCTGTAAAATTTCTTCTTTTTTCTTGTTGTTCATCATTTTCTACTTGTTGTTCAGTTTGTTCTTGAATATGCTGCCCATTTTCTTGCGATGGTGGGATATTTTTTCTCAGTTTATCAAATCTATCAACTTTCTTGACCTCCATATCCCCTGGATACCTTTTAAACATTCTAACTCATTAAATATGACATCCCTGCTTCTAATAATTTTATTTTTAACTGGATGCCATAATTGGTAACCAATCTCACCATCTACATACCCCATAGACATACACTTCACGGATATATCATCCAACTTAGTTCTACTCACTTTGAGAATATGCACAAATGCCTCACATCCTAATTTTTTTAAATGGAAGTGATCTACCTTTTTACTGGTCCAAACTTCTTTACGGATGTCACCATCCAAAGTTGTATCAGGAGATCGATTTACGAGGTAGCAAATTGTCCTTACTGCTTATGCCCAAAACTACTTTCCTAATCCAAAATTTGACAACATACTCCCCACCTTCTTTATGATAGTACGATTCATTCTTTCTGTACCATTCTGTTGAGGAGTAAATGGAACAATCTTCTCATGCTTTATGCCAAACTTATTACAATAATTTTCAAATGCGCTGGATCAATATTCTCCACCGTTACCTATCGATTTCAGCAGTTTATTAGTTTCTCTTTCAACAACAACATGAAAGTTTTGAAATATCTCAAATAACTGATCTTTGCCTTTCATGGGGTAGGTCCAAATATTCCTGTATGCATCATGGCGTAGGTCCAAATCTTCCTATAAATGCAACAAAATATGAGGCTCCTCCTAATGACTTAATATTTACTGGCCCAAACACATCATAATGCACCAATTCTAATAAATATGTTTTTTGCTTATGGCCACTTCTCATAAATGAAACCCTTTTGGTGCCTACCATGTATGCAATGCTCATAAAAATTGAAATTATAAGATTTCAAACCTAGAATTAGACTTCTACCAATAAGAAGTTTAAGGCCCTTATTACTCATGTGACCTAAACGCTTGTGCCACAAATCTATTGAATTTTCTTCTTTTGTAACAACAACCACATTTAATTTTTCTATTGTTGCTCTTAATGTATAAAATGTTCATGCCTTGGGTACTCTAGCCATGACCAACATCCCACCAACACCCCTTTACTAATTTTCCAACCACTTTTTCTGAAACTTGTGGAGAAACCTTCATCATCTAATTGTCCTACAGAGACGAGATTCATGAGCATCTTTGGAACGTGCCTAACTCATTTCAAAAAAATATTTTGTCCATCTGCCATTTTTATTCAGACATCTCCCACTCCAAGAATATTGCAAAATTGATTATTTCCCAAGTGTACTGTACTGTAATCACTAGATTTATATGCAACAAAATTATTATTGCTTGGGGTTACATGGTAAGATGCCCCAAAATCAAGAATCCAATTAATGCTACAACTGGGGTATATAAACATGCATCTTCCATTTACACAATAAATAAAACCTCACTGTTTGAAACTACAGCAGTGGTTTCACCTTCAGTTGTGTTGTCCGTCGAGATGCACACTAGCAGCAGAAATATTTCGAAAGTTGTTTCCTCACGAAAAAGTGGGAAAGGTGTGGCCTTGGGGGCAAGCAAAGAGCCAGGTGCTATCACTTGATCCCAGCTCCTTCGTTTAGGCAAACTCCTAACGAAGCCAAGAGGGGTAGACCCTATAAAAGAGTTTCTAAGGCTCTTGTGTTTTAAGTGTTTTAAGGTGTTGATGATGTGGATGGGTGTTATTTAGGAGTTTTTGTGATCACAGATTTATAATAATTGAGATTTAAACAACACAAAGATATACTTGCAATGATCAAAAATACACCACAGATTGATAAATTAACAACTCAAATATGAAGCATCCACAATGATATAATTAAAGCAAATGGTATATGCACTTCAGATATAATAATCAAATGGAACAACTGATGAACCAGTGCCTTATGGAGTCAAGAAATATATTGGGATGCTGAGATACAAGAGTTTAGTGTTGCTTGATACAAGTGTTTGTGGTGTGTCGAAACTATTTTGCAAGTGCTCTTTGTAAATTTTATTATAAATTTTGGGGTGATCTTGATTATTTTGGCTCAGGAAAATTTCCGATATACGCGAAGGTACTTGGAAATGTGTTCGGAAAATGCTCTAAGTGGCTCCATACAAAGACATGTTGGACTATCCAAGTTTCCAGTGAGGCGTTCAATAACTAACTAGCCATTGAAAACGAGGTATAGCTACCCAGCGCCCCCACTAAGAATTTGCCCACTTTCGAGTATTTGACGATCAACGCCAGATTTTCGTTGGTTTATGGGGTGAAATTTTTATTATGGTTAAAATTGGATTAAATGTGAACAATTAAATAGCCTATACCGTTTCTGTGTATCCCAACCTCCCAGGGAAGGGTAGAGCATATGTGGTATATCAAATAGTAAATTCCAATTTTAGGGGAGATGTTTGAGACAAGAGATCCAAGTAGAAAACTCTCTGATAGAGAGCACTCTTAATCCGCCTTATGGCGAGATTCAAGAGATTTATGATGCATGGAATTAAAGTACTTGAAAGTAAATCTAAACTACCCAAGAATCTCTTTCAAGTCAAAGGCCGTACTCGGGAGAGCATGGGGGTAAGTAAAAAATAAAGCAAAAGCAACTCTCCGACAGAGAGCACTCTTGATCCACTGTTGAGTGAGATTCAAGAGATTTCTAATTTCTTTAGTTTATCAATTTATGTCAAATAAATGAAATAACTATTTAAGCAAGAATCAAACAGCTAGCAATTAGTGGAATGAAACTACTCTAAGAAAGTTGTTGTTCTGTGGCAGTAAGAGGAGCTTTAGAATATCATTGAGTCTCAAATCAATTGTCATCTCTTGATAATCTGCTCCAACAAGAAATGGAACATCTTAAAATGACCATGACAAAGATAGAAGTTTATCATCCTATTATGCTACTCTACTTGTTGAGAAAATTGTCCCGTAATGGACAAGAATATTTGTTGGGAAAAAAATATGTTGGTGTTTAACATCAAAGGGCCTCTTTTAAAGTGTATAGTCTGTGGTACAAGGGCATAGATTGTACCGTATTTGACAACCTGACTGCAACAAATTTGGGGCATTGTGTTGGATGTAATGTCGAATTAGTAGCCGATTGGGTTGTTGTATATCTCGCTAGATCAGGAATTTGTTTGAGATCCAATCTTTGTGGATCTTGATCTTGGTTTGTTAGTAATCGTTCAACTATTTATTGTACTCATCTTTCATTAGTGAATTGAATTGGTCTTGTGTACCATTCCTGTGTAAGTGTGAGCGAGCCTCTGTGCTCTGCTATATTTGTCTCTATCTCAGCAATATTCAAGTTGGTATCAGAGCCATCCCATTTGTGGTCAGTTGAAGATCCCGGAGATCTGTGGAGATCATGGCTTGAGTTGAAGGACGTGAAGGGACTAACCCATCTGAGCCCAGAGTTGTGAGCTGTTGAAACTTGAGGTGAGGCATTGAGATGAACATTGCCTGAGATTGATGTGTAAAGGAATCCGTTCCCTGAGATTGAGAAGAACGCTGCCTGTAGACCCCATGGAGGAAAGCTGCTGCTGGTGTGTGTTGATGGTCAGTGTTTAAAGGTGAGTCACTGCAAATTTTTTTTAACAAAAAAAAAATTAATTAGTCAATTCCGACTCAGGAAAAGGGATTCAAGATAGCAAATCAGCCTCTTGCGGATGCTTATATTAATGAGAGCTCCAAATTGAATGGAGAAAACTATGTAAATTGGAAATTTAAGTTCATGACAGTCCTTGAATTGTACAATGTATGGTCAATTGTGACCGGTGATGAAGCTAAGCCCACAGCTGCAGCAAGATTGCAAGATTACAAGAAGCGGGAGTTGAAGGCAAAGGTGACACTGCGGATGTCATTCAAGGACAACATAATACCTCACTTCCGAAACTGTGAGACATCTAAAGATACATGGGACACCCTTAAACGTCTGTACGAAATGACAGATGCGAATAGGGTCTTATTTCTGAAGACAAAGTTTCTATCAATCAAGATGGAAGCCAATGAAGGGGTTAGTAAGTTTATTTGTCGAATTAAAGAGCTACGTGAAAAATTGGGTGACATAGGAGAAGTTGTGGAGAGTACTGATCTTGTCACTATCGCACTGAAAGGATTAGTGCAGGATTATAAAGTGTTCATCTCAGCCCTCTCAGCTAGAGAAAATCCCCCTACGTTTGATGAGCTTACAGGGATCCTTCTGCAAGAGGAGGAACAAATGAAGAATTACAATCAGTAAGCCAATGGCTCGGATCTGGCATTAATGGCAAGAGGAAGTAATGCACACAGAGGAGGCAGATCGTGGAACAAGAACATAGGCAAATTTCACACAAACCAAAGAGGTATGGTACAATTTAAGACTTTTAATAATAATAGAAATGTACAATGTCATTACTGCGGCAAACTAGGACATTTCGCTAGGAATTGCTATCACAAAATGAATCGTGGATCTAGACAGGGACATAGAAATCACAATGGGAATTTTATGCACAAAAACACCCCTGATAATAATGGATTTAAAAATATGAGACTTTTTATTTCTGAGGCTGCACTGTCTGCTGAAACGGATGATGAAAGCGCATGGTTTATAGATTCAGGCGCATCTGCTCATATGTCCTGTAGAAAAGATTGATTTTATGAACTCTATGATAAGAATGATGGCACTCATATTTATCTAGGTGATAACAGATCACACATAGTGCAGGGATATGGAGTAATAAGTGTGAATCTACCCAATGGAATAAACTTTCAGTCATGTATGTCCCTGGCATTAAAAAGAACCTGATATTTGTTTCTGCTATCACAGATAACACCATGAAAGTGGAATTTGGTAAGTATCAGTGCCACATTAAGGATATTAGAAATCATTACAAGGTTGTAGCTACAAGTTTGAGGCTTGGAGGACTGTATAAGCTGGATGAGAACAGAAGCAGCCATCACCAGCACTGTTATCTACTGCAACAACATCTACAGAACTCTGGCATCAAAGGTATGGGCATATTAACCATAGTGATTTAATGTTGTTGAAAAATAAATCTATGGTTGAAGGGCTTCCTGTCATCAAGAATGAGCACATTGAGTGTCGGGCCTGTGCATTTGGGAAACAACACAAGGATGAATTCCCTGTGCACAAAGAGAAGAGAATGACTGGATTACTTGAACTGATTCATACTGATATCTGTGGACCCATGCCAACCAGATCACTTGGAGGAGCATGGTACTTTCTGATCTTTGTTGATGATAGATCAAGATACACCTGGGTCTATTTTTTAAGGAGCAAAGGAGCAGTGTTTGAATACTTCAAGGAATTCAGAAATTTGGTTGAGAAACAAACAGGAAGATACATCAAAGTCCTCAGATCAGACAATGGGGGTGAATACACTTCAGGAGCATTCAAGAAGTACTGTAAAGACCATGGGATACAACAACAATTTACAGTACCTCACACTCTTCATCAAAACGAAGTGGCCGAGAGGAAAAACAGAACGCTGGTGGAATGCGTATGCAGCATGCTCCAAGGTAAAAATATTTCTAATGGTTTTTGGGCTGAAGCCATTAATACCGTTGTTTATTTAAAGAACATAAGTCCAACAAAGAAGTTGGAATTCCAAACACCATTTGAAGTCTTTCATGGCTATAAACCAGAAGTCAAGCATTTGAGATTGTTTGGTTGTAGGGCCTTTGCACATGTTCCAAAAGATGACAAAAGAAAATTAGATGCAAAGTCAATTGAATGCATATTTGTTGGATATTGTATGGATCAAAATCTTACAAACTGTTTCATCCTAGTTCATACAAAATAATTGCTAGTAGAGATGTGGTGTTCCATGAAAATGCAAATGATGAGACTGAGGTATGACATACAATTAATGATTATGAAGAATATGTCAAATTAGATGCCATGGTTAAGCAGCATCTGGAACAGGAGCAGGAAGAGGATCAGGTACAGGAACAGGAGCAAGAGTAGGAGCAAGAGCAGGAAAAAGAAAAGGAGCAGGGTGAAAGCAGCATGAGTATGAACAGCAATGAAGCATCTTTTGATGACGATACAGCTGAAAGCAGAAGAATCATGGATGGAAATCCTGATGGTACCATAGTACCAAGAAGATCAGGGCAACAAACGCATACTCCTATAAGGCACAGTGACTATGTCGTAATGGCTAATGTAATGAATGTTGTAGAACCATTGAATTATGAACAAACCAAAGATAAGAAAGAATGGGTGAATGCAATGAATGAAGAATATCACTCTATTATGAAAAATCGAACTTGGGAATTAATAGAGTTTCCTAAAGATAAAATACCCATAGGAAGTAAATGGATGTTCAAATCAAAGTTTAAGGCAGATGGTAGCATTGATAAGTATAAAGCAAGATTAGTCGCCAAAGGTTATGCTCAAATAGGAGGAGTTGATTTTGAAGAGACTTTTTCCCTCATAGCCAAATTAAATACAATTAGATTGCTTGTTGCATTGGCTACCAAACATAAATGGAGAATACATCAGTTAGATGTTAAATCTGCTTTTCTGAACTGTGACTTAAAGGAATAAGTTTATTTGGAACATCCTGAAGGCTTTGTGCAGAAAGGTAAGGAGCATCTTGTCTGCAAATTAAAAAAACTATCTATGGATTGAAATAGGCCCCTAGATCATGGTATATAAAGATAGATTCCTTCTTTAATCAAAAAGGTTTTCAGAAAAGTAAAAGTGATCCAAATCTTTATGTTAAAAGAGATAAGGGAGGAAAAGTCTGCTTAATATCATTATATGTTGATGATCTAATTATCACAGGAAGTGCATATAGGTTGATTGCAGAAATCAAGAATCAACTGTCACGGGAATTTGAAATGAAAGACCTTGGTGAGTTGAATTATTGTTTGGGACTTGAATTTTGGAAGCAGTCCGGTAAGACTATGATCACTCAAAGCAAATACATAAGAGAGATCTAAAAACGTATAATTTGAGTGAATGTAAGGTAGCATCCATCCCCTTAGATCATAATTTGAAACTATACAGTAGTGGTGGAACTAAGGAAGCAGATGGTACCTTGTATCGACAGTTGGTGGGAAGTCTGAACTACCTCACTACTACCAGGCCAGATATTTCATATGCAATTAGTGTACCTAGTCAGTTTATGGCTAAGCCATGGGAAAGTCATTGGCAAGCTGCAAAGAAAGTCCTAAGATACCTTAAAGGCACAATGAATTTCGGTCTTTTGTATACTGATGAATCTGGTGTTCAATTGGCAGGTTTTTCTAATTTTGATTGGGCAGGAAATCCTGATGACAGGAGGTCTACTTCATGATATGCATTCAACATTGGATCTGGGTTTATATCATGGAGCAGTAAGAAACAGCCAACTGTTTCTTTATCTTCCACAGAAGCTGAATACAAAGCTATGTCCAGCGCTACATGTGAAGTTGTTTGGCTAAGGAGAGTTCTTGAAGATATTGGTGCAAAACAAAATTAACCAACTAAACTCCACTGTGATAACCAAAGCGCTGTCAAGTTGGCACATAATCCAGTTTATCATGCAAGATCCAAACACATTGAGCTACAACATCATTTTGTACGAGAAAAGATCGAGTCTAAGAAAATTGAATTGATTCATTGTAACACAACTGAAAATTTTGCAGATATATTTACTAAGCCTGTTGGAAAGATTCAGTTTGTTGTCCTTAGGAAGAAATTAGGTGTTGTAGACAATACATTTCTCCATTAAGGGGGAATGTTGGATGTAATGTCGAATTAGTAGCCGATTGGGTTGTTGTATATCTCGCTAGATCAGGAATTTGTTTGAGATCCAATCTTTGTGGATCTTGATCCTGGTTTGTTAGTAATCGTTCAACTATTTATTGTACTCATCTTTCATTAGCGAATTGAATTGGTCTTGTGTACCATTCCTGTATAAGTGTGAGCGAGTCTCTGTGCTCTGCTCTGTTTGTCTCTGTCTCAGCAATATTCAAGTCATTGTGAGTTCTTTCATGTGGAAAAGTTCATGGAGGAACATGGCAGTGTTGGTCAGGCAGAAAACAAAATGTACAACAGAAGGTCGAAGACAATAATGGTATTGATGGAACAATGGAGTTTCTCTAGGGCAGATCCAATCCAAGTTGCAATTTGGTATCACTCCATGAGACCTCTATCAACAAACATGATGATTCTCAGCAGGGGAGCCAAAAATTGCAATCTAATCTCCCATAGATTACTTACAACTCATATTTGGCTAGTAATGGTTATTTGCTTGGGAAGCAAATGGATTTGTTTGTTGTGGAATCAAAAGCACTTGGATTTGTTTGCTAGTAGGTATTTTTTCATGTTGCATAGGTTCAAACTTCCCTGAACTTGATGCATTTCTACTCCCTATGAAGGAAGAGGAGAACGATGAATCTTGTGTGATAGAGTTACCTACTAGCATGCTAGATAATCGATTTCAAACCCAAATTCGCTCTCTACCTCAACTGGGGCAGAGCCATCAACAACCATCGCCTAGTCAAGGCATTGCTACGAGAAGAGCTCTCCTACAGTCTACAGATACATAAAACTAAACAAACTGTAGATAGAACAAAGAACATCAGCTCATAATAAATGGTCAAAATATATATATGAGTAGAAGAATACATAATTCCTTTTAAAGTTGTCATTGCAAAAGTGGCAAATTGCCTTGCTAATGGTCCTTAGAAAATCATAGGACATAGTAGACAGTTTGATTAGTGCACTCTGTCGTAAACAGAAATGTAGACTGGTTGCCCCTTTAGTAATGATGGGATACTGGAAGAGTAACAATTGGTTATGCTTGCAATTATACCTAGTGGCCAAAACAGAATTGGATCGTTCTCCACTATATAGCAGATTTGAAAGAGTGTTGTGGTAACACCTTCAAAACCACTAAGCACATGTGCTCCTTTGCAGCATAAAAGGAATATTATCTTCCTGTTATCACCTATTTTGTACAAATAGTTGAAGCCTTATTGAGCCGCCAGTGTTGGAACACATCAGTGTTCACTTCCAGAGTATCTAGGTTTCAGAATGCAGCAGTTAGCCAGTTTTATTTTTGAGTCGACATGACCATGGCCCCATGGGGGTTTGTAATAAAGTGTGCTAGTAGGATCTGAGTATCTCGGTTCCCCATGACTTGATTAAGCAACTAAGGTATTCCAGGGAGTTTTTTCCCTTGTCAATTATACTTTGCCTATAGCTGAGCTATAATCGATGAGGTTTTCTCCCGCTCCTCCAAAGCTGGAATGCCCGATTTTGAAAATTTTGGCCATGGGGAGTTATTAGAGTCCAACTAATGTATATAAGCCTACCAGACACTATTAGAATAGGTTTTGGTCATGTCCCAAGTCTCTAGGACCCTCAGAAAAAATTTCGAAAAAATTTTACCGGGTCAGTTGAGTTTGGGTTTTTTAATTATTTTTTAAATTTAATAAATTTCTCTATAGTTTAAATAGAGAAATAATAACTTGTAATATGTTAGTCGTCCGAGGTCCGAATTCAGTGGTTGATGGCTCGTTTCATAATCCAAAAATCACACATGACCTATGGACCAGCTAACCCTAAGTTTCAGACAATTATTTGGCCTCATAATTAATATTTTCTCAAAAAATCAAAAAATGAGAAATATTAATTAAAATATTCAAAAAATAATAAATTGGAGATAATTTAAATCTCTCCAAAAAAGGCCAAATTGAATAAAGTAAAAGTCAAAATGACATGGCAAAAAGCATTTATGATGATTGGAATCTTCACCCACCTGATTCAGATCAGTTTCGGAGCACTGGGAGTGATCTACAATTGAGAAATTCGCCCACCTTCATGCAAATTCGTTTTTGTGATTTGGCAATTGATTAATGGGTTGTTGGATTATGAAATAAATGCATGTGGGGCTCCTTCCTCAAATTATGGGCTCCAAACTCAAGTTTAAAGATGATTTAAGACTCCAAGCTCGATTTGGTTGGTGTTGACATGGAATTGATTGATTTTTGATGGGGTTTTTGGCTCTCTTCATCACCAATTCGAATTAGGGTTTTAGCATTGAGTTTTGTTATATAAAAGAGGCCATTTGGGCTTTCTCTTCATGGATATTTTGAGCATAAACACTCTGCCAAAATATTGTTGTAATATCTATTTAATATTGAATAAAGTTTAGACTTTGGAGGTCCATGCTGGAGCAAGTTGGGATGTTCTTCACACTATTGGTGATATCTCTTTCATTTGTTTATTGTTCATGCAATTTCATTATTAGATGTATGTTTTAACTTTGATTAGAAATACATCTTTCGGTTTTTGTATGCTTCATAACAAGTTTTTTGCAGAGATTTCCCAAGGTGGAGAAAGGCTTATTAAAGACTAAGTCACTCTTCATTTAACAGTGGTTCTTGGCATCTAATCGGTTTGTCTTGCAGGTCTTCAAGCTCTTCTCTTCTTTTCAAAGGAAGAAACTTTCAAGTAAGAGTTTTTGGCCTCTTCCTCCATCAACACACTTTCAAAACAAACTTTGGTTACCTAGCTTACCTCTTCAAGCCCATCCCCATTAGACTAGCTTCACTCACCCATTCGTTTTGCCCTTTCTCTCATTCATCCATTCGTTTTGCCCTAGATCCATCTTTTTTCTCATCCATTTTGTTTTTGCCCATCTTCCCAAGCTCATCTTCCATTTCACCTTTGTCTTCAAGGTTCCTTTCGTCCATCATAAAGAGCCCTAAAACAAGCCCAAAACACCAAAAACAAATTGTATGAGTTAGTTTATAGTTTCATTCTTAGTTTGCAAAAGAAATTTGTTAGATTTAGATCTCTAGTATTATTGCTTCTCATAAATCATCTTATGCATTGAAAAGTTAGATCTTAGAAGCATTCTGTGTTTAATTTTAGTTTCCATTTGAAAGATAGAAAATTTTTCATAAAAAATATTTCAAATTTTTATACTTTAGATCTCTTTCCCACTACATTCTAAGAGTTTGTTGTTCGCTGGTCCGTTTCATCATAGTTAAGGTTTCATGTCAAAATCTCATACATTTCACATTTTAGAGTTAAATTTTTAAATCTAGACTTAACTAGTTTCAAGTTTGTTTCATTTTCCTAATGATTAATGGGTGCATTGTTGAGTTGTTTTGAGACTTGTGTAGGTGTTTTGAAAGAGAAGAGAACTTGAAAAGCTTTCAAAAAGCAATATCCAAGAAGGAGCCAAAGAGAAGCTCAAGTGAATTTTGAACCAAGGAGAAGTGCAAACCATGAATCTCATTTGAAATAAACCACTATCCTTTGTACAAACTCATAAGAGTTTTCACCTTTTTTCATTCAAGTTTTATTTCTTCAAAGTCCTTCAAGGTTTCAAAACCCAAGGCATTTGTAATCTCATAATAAAATTTCAAGTGGAGGAGTCCTCCACTTTTTTGGTTGCTTCCCCATTTGGGGAAGAGTGTGATGTTTGGTTAAGTTAGATCTTTCAGTTTTTTGCTTTAGAGTAGTTTATTTTCATCTTGTCACTTCTCTTTCAAGTTTTGACCAGAGTAAGCTAACTTTGGGATTGTATCCCAAAGGCCACATAGTTTTGTGGTAGCTTCTCGTTCCCCCATCAGCATCTTGTGGACATCCAGCTAGCTGGAAGGTTTCCAGGACTGACGGTTCTAGTGATTAGCCTTGTTCGGAGGTTGATCCCACTTTAGAATAAATCTGCTTGGTAGAACACTAGATTTTGTTTTTTATTATCTTCAAAGCATCTTTCTTTGTGGTTATCTTTATTTTTCGGTCATTTTCAGTTTCATTTACTTCTTTAAGTTTCACAATCGCTTCACTTTTGCAATAAAATGAACAAAGCCTCTTGAACTTGGCCAAATCCAAGTCAAGAGCACTCTCTGTCGGAGAGCATATAGATTTGCACTTTCCCCTTGCATTAGGCATTTTAAAGTAGGAATTCTCTTGAACTGTGGTCTTAAGACTAAGTCAAGAGCACTCTCTGTCAGAGAGTTGAACAAGTGCTCATAATAATAAAGCACTTCAATCCACATTTCCCCCTTTAATTAATTTATCTTGGTCGTTTGTCCAACACCCGTATGCTCTGCCAACCGGAAACAGTTGGGCTAGTACTCAGAAAGGTGGAAGACTTGTTAAGGTCATAAGTGATAACTAATAAAACTTTCACCCCATAACTAACCAATCCGGAGTTGAGCGATAAGATAAGTTCAGTGGGTAATCTCCTAGTTGGGGGCACCGGGTTGCCATGTTCAGCCTCTAGTTTGCTGGTTAGCATTGCGCGACCTGACTAGAGCACTGGGTGGTCTGACCTGTCCTTGAATGAAGGCACTTGATACTGTCTTTCCAGACACTCTCTTGATGTCCTTGGTCTTATCCTAATAATCAAGACCACTAAAATCTTCAATTTACAAAGATAATCTGCATAACGATCTCACGAACGACACTTCTTCAAGACCCACACTTTCAGCATCACAATCCTTACTTTTCTTTGACTCCATAAGGCACTGGTTATTTAAAAGTTTATATATTGATCAGGACCATTTGTCCTTGTGTTTGTTTCATCTTGTGAATGCTTTAGTGATTTGTCAAATCTTGAATCATACTGCCATCTTGTTATTTTATCTTGCAACGTGGATTGCTTATTATCTGTTGTTCATCTTTATACATTTTTGGTCTCATCACAAGAAAACTCCTAAACAACACCCATCCGCATCATTTCACCAAAAACACTTAAAAACACAAGAGCCTTAGACAACTCTTTGTAGGGACTACCCCCCTTGGCTTCGTTAGGAGTTAGCCTAAACGGAGGAGCTGGGATTCAGGTGACAACACCTGGCTCATTGCTTGCCCCCAAGGCTACACCTCTCTCACTTGTAGTGAAGAGACAACTTTCGAAAGATTTCTGCTGCTGGTGTGCAGTTTGGCGGACAACACTTCCCATTGTTTCCTTGAAGATGAGTTGTACAAGGCATGTCAAGTTGGGTATTATAGATTGTTAGAGAATGGAGTGGAGTACTGGGGCTGTCCAGAATGCAGATCAAAGGTAGCAACGTGCCCATGAATTCACTGTAGGAAAAGCAGTTTAAGCTACAACCTCCACACAGTGGAGCATATATCCATGTGTAATTTCATTAAGGATGGGAATTCTCGGAAGGCAATGGAAAACAGAGAAGAATTGATGTTGGATGTTGGAATCCAACTTGGCTTCCATTTGCTTCCAAGATGGACCATCTCCAAGAGCCTTGCACGCTAAAGATGGGAGTGGATTCAGATTGCGGGTTGCAGAGCTCACAACAAAGAATCAATGGGAAGATTGATGCATTGTCAAAACTAGCAGGAATCCCTCGCTATGCTCTGCGCTAGCAGAAAGGATTTTTCGACTGTTATCAGGGACCCATAGAGCTTGCAAGGGTAAACTGTCACCAATTTTCAATATGGGTAAAAAATAAAATCTTGGAAAATGGAGTAATTTCCATGAATTGATCCCATGGTTATTTCATATACTGAACAAGATAGGGATTCTGTCATTACCTGCTTAATTAGATTCTTTCATTGATTTGTAACCAGCATAGATCCATCTTAAAGGGGATATATCAAGGGCGGATAGGGATCAAATCTCTTAAAGTGTAATACTTTTAGAGTGCAAATGTTGAGGAAGCCTTTTAATTTATCTAATTTGTGTAGTTTTATATATATGCCATTGTAAATGTTCTAAATAGCAGACATGTTATTTTTTATAATATATATATATATTTTAAAGGACACGTGTTAGCTTCAAGATGAGCACGGAAGAAATTACACATCTCCCCCCTACTGGGCTGTAGAATGCGCCTCTCCATCCTAATTACCCGCCTAATAAAATTCCTTCATCAAAGAGACCTACCTGACTATCTTATATGTTGGCAATAATAACATGGATGGTTCCCCTGGAAAGGTTGGGCTATGAACTATGAACTATGAGAACTCTTCTCGCTCTGTAACGTCTGTCACCATACAACTCTGCAACTATTGAAATGTACAAAATATCATTTGAAACATATTGCCTCACCCCATCCTTGCTCACCTCCTCACCATGGCATAACTATAAAGAGATTTTGTCTCTGTCACTTCAGAATAAGGACATCATACCTTGATACCTTCATTGAGACCTTGATATTGTGATTCCTTCATTGATACCTTCACCGAGACCACGATACCGTGATACCTTGAGACCAAATGGGGTTCCTTATGATTACTTCCATTCATATCCTTAACTATTATTTCAATAATTTAGAGAAACATAAATGTAATTTATTGAATCGAAACGCATCAAAAACCACTTTATGCTTCGGTTACCCTGCCTAAATGGATAGTATGACCCTATAAGAGGAAGATCATAAATACGGGTAGGTTCATCCGTTGTCTGTTAGTTTAGGAGAAGCACCAAGCGGAGAAGCAACCTTTATTACACATACATAACACACAATATAACACTTCAGATGAATAGAGGAAATCCAACATGAGTGCATGGAAGGAAAACTTGATCAGATTCTATTTCTTTATCCATCTTAATCATTCATTTTCTCTCCATATACATCCATAATATCTATCCTTTCAACACACAAATTAAGCATAAGAGGGCATATTTGCACGCTGGCATATTGGCATATCTATGCAATTCATCCTTATTAAATATAGGAGAAGATCCAAAACCATCATCTTCAAGCTCAAGCTCAAGATTAGAATTAGGAACATTTTCCTCTTGGGAGGTCCCTTCTTATTATCCTCATATGACTTTGAATCCAATGAAATATAGTTCTCACATTTGTCCACCTTATAGAGAAGTTGGTCATTATAACGATATACTTGCTTTTTCCTTTCATTTTATCTAATGACATAAAAGGACTAATGTAGTCATATCCCCCATGCTAAAAAAGATAGATCGACATTATGGGATTCAATGCATGAAAAGCACCCACATGTAGGTTGTGAGTTATAGTCTAAAACTACCCTCATTTCCTCACCAACTTGGAACAATTCTCAAACATAGTCAACCACCATAGTCCTAAACAAAAAAAACCTCTTTGGTGTGCTTGTTATAAAGCAATGTATTCACATGAATCCATAATGTGATTCCATTATCAAATTCTTAGTGTCTATTGTTGGGACACGTCTTCTCAATAGTCCATCCATTCCAATCTTGTATAGGACACCTATAACAAGCTTGAATATTTCTTGTCTATTAACTAGAATTATCTTTTACACTATAAACATTACACTTTGTGCTTATCTATTTTGCAAAACAAGTAGCACATACTCTCCATATCTAGGAGATCGATTTACATGAAATAGAGTCGCATTAGGAAATTCTCCTTCTAATTTGTCTTGCTAATTGTTGTCTGATCCGTAAATTGTCATGGATATTCCACTGGAATAGTTCGTCACAACAGATCTTACAACTTAGTTTTTTTTATTAGCTTATTTCCACTAAGTGCTAAATAACTGGAATTGTAAGAAAAATAACTAGAGCAAAGAAATACACAATCCACATAAAGAACACGACATATACCTTGGGGAAACCCACTATGGAGAAAAACCCAGCCAACAATAAGGACTATGCCTTTCTATTTTATATAAAATGCAGATACGAAGGAAATGGTACTCTCTATGGAGTTAAATATGACTTTGCGACCATAATGGCTACTATAGAATCTCCTATCTCCCATGTTCTTCCCTAATATCCACTCACGTGTTGTTGCTCAACTATGAACCAATACAATAACATCAAAAGAATGGAACCCCTTCTTCTCCCAACGGTTAGGTGTTTAACAAAGCCCAATAGTTGTCTAGGGTTGATTTTACGGTTTTTGCATGCCCCAACTCCCAATTAGGGTTAGGGTTTTGTACCTTCTAGAATGTTCTTGAAATTCCACACATGACTAGCTCTGCATGTGTGAGAAACTAGAGCTTACATAGAATCCACTCGATACCATCGTGGTTAAGTGGATAGGTCAACTTGTAGAAGGCATAACTTCTTCATACAGACTCTGTTTGAGGCAATTCTTGGACCATTGGAAAGGTGATAAGAGTGTAGAATCACTCACGTTTTTTTCCTCAACCATGAACCAATACAATAACATCAAAAGAATGGAACCCCTTCTTCTCCCAATGGTTAGGTATTTAACAAAGGCCAATAGTTGTCTAGGGTTAATTTTACGGTTTTTGCATGCCCCAACTCTTGATTAGGGTTAGGGTTTTGTACCTTCTAGAATGTTCTTGAAAGTCCACACATGACTAGCTCTGCATGTGTGAGAAACTAGAGCTTACATAGAATCCACTCAGTACCATCGTGGTTAAGTGGATAGGTCAACTCGCAGAAAGCATAACTTCTTCATACAGACTCTGTTTGAGGCAATTCTTGGACCATTGAAAAGGTGTTAGAGTGTAGAATCACTCACATAGTTGTTGCTCAACTATGAACCAATACAATAACATCAAAAGAATGGAACCCCTTCTTCTACCAACAGTTAGGTATTTAACAAAGCCCAATAGTTGTATAGGGTTTATTTTACCGTTTTTGCATGCCCCAACTATCGATTAGGGTTAGGGTTTTGTACCTTCTAGAATGTTCTTGAAAGTCCACATGAATAGCTCTGCATGTGTGAGAAACTAGAGCTTACATAGAATCCACTCGGTACCATCGTGGTTAAGTGGATAGGTCAACTTGCAGAAGGCATAACTTCTTCATACAGACTCTGTTTGAGGCAATTCTTGGACCATTGGAAAGGTGTTAGAGTGTAGAATCACTCACATGTTGTTGCTCAACTATGAACCAATACAAGAACCCCTTCTTCTCCCAATGGTTAGGTATTTAACAAAGGCCAATAGTTGTCTAGGGTTAATTTTACGATTTTTGCATGCCCCAACTCCCGATTAGGGTTAGGGTTTTGTACCTTCTAGAATGTTCTTGAAAGTCCACACATGACTAGCTCTGCATGTGTGAGAAACTAGAGCTTACATAGAATCCACTCAATACCATCGTGGTTAAGTGGATAGGTCAACTTGCAGAAGGCATAACTTCTTCATAGACTCTGTTTGAGGCAATTCTTGGACCATTGGAAAGGTGTTAGAGTGTAGAATCACTCACGTGTTGTTGCTCAACTATGAACCAATACAATAACATCAAAAGAATGGAACCCCTTCTTCTCCCAACGGTTAGGTATTTAACAAAGCCCAATAGTTGTCTAGGGTTAATTTTATGGTTTTTGCATGCCCCAACTCCCGATTAGGGTTAGGGTTTTGTACCTTCTAGAATGTTCTTGAAAGTCCACACATGACTAGCTCTGCATGTGTGAGAAACTAGAGCTTACATAGAATCCACTCAGTACCATCGTGGTTAAGTGGATAGGTCAACTTGCAGAAGGCATAACTTCTTCATACAGACTCTGTTTGAGGCAATTCTTGAACCATTGGAAAGGTGTTAGAGTATAGAGTCACGTGAAGGGACATTGCAAAGTGATGGACTTTTTGAACCAAAAAACATCATTTAGACTCTCAAGCATGCCTCGAAAGATTCTGGACCCTAAATCTATAAAGTGAGACCTATCCTTAAAATGGGTCATACAAGACAATTCATCCAATCTCTCCACCCAGTAAGCACCAAAATAGATGACAAATTATATATTGATCCATTTCAAATCATTATCTATGCAAGCCAAATGATCATTTGGTCTCAAATGTGCTTTTCCTAGCTTCACAAATATATCAAAGTCATACTCTTAGAAAAACATGAACCATGTTCTCATCTTTCTTGACAACATAAAATTATTCACAATAAACTTCAATCTTCATGGTACACAGAACTCTTAGAAAAATGTGAACCATGTTCTCATATTCCTTGAAAACATAAAAATTTTCACAATAAACTTCAATCTTCATGGTATACAGAAATGGAACAAAATCACAAACAAATAACGTGAAAAATGTGAACCATGTTCACATATTCCTTAAAAACATAAAATTATTCACAATAAACTTCAATCTTCATGGTATATAGAAATGGAACATAATCACAAACAAATAATGTGAAAACTTATGGAATGCATATATTATACTTAACACTCCTCTTTCCATCAACATGTAATTCCTCTCTATTGGCACTTACTTTCCATTGGAAAAAGTTTTCATATGGTCCACACCTTAATTATATGCGTGTTGTGCTAATATAGCTCCAATTACAATCCCCAAGAAATACACATGGACATAAAATTTATTGTTCTATTAGGGACGCCCAATATAGACGTGTGCACAACCTTGTCCTTGGAAGTATTAAAATCTACTCATACACATGGACACAAAATTTCTTGTTCTATTAGGGACTCCCAATATAGACGTGTGCACAACCTTGTCCTTAAAAGTATTAAAATCTAATCATACACATGAACAGAAAGTTTCTTGTTCTATTAGGGACTCCCAATATAGACGTGTGCACAACCTTGTCCTTAGAAGTATTAAAATATACTCATACACGTGGACTTAAAATTTCTTGTTCTATTAAGGACTCCCAATATAGACGTGTGCACAACCTTGTCCTTAGAAGTATTAAAATCTACTCGAATTTATGTCTGTCCTTTAGAAGCATCTCCGAGAGATTCACTATACCTTCATAACCATTAACAAACTTTGATAATTCCTAATGTGTCCCAAAAATAATTTGACCAATGGGATGGGTTTGTTGGGAGATCTACTTATCCCTAAATTGTTTTCATCTTATCCAAGTCCACCATCATTTTGTCCCTCAAAACGATGTGGTTTATAAGCTTCCCAAATAGCTATATAAAACAAGACTTCTTTGGATTTAGTGACGCATATCTCCTTGTACTCATTCAACATCATTCTCAAGTCTACTAAATGATTGTTCAGATAGTTAAGCAATACCTAATTGTCTAGATACACTACCTAGGATCCATGGTTAAAGTCCTTTAAAATGCTTGTTATTGTCCTCAAAAAGCATTTTGGTGCATTCATGCATCAAAACAACATTCTTATATGTGCATAAGTTCCCCGCCAAGTGATATATTTGTTGAGATATTGATTTTTTTTTATAGATACTTGATTGTACGCCAAGTTCTAAAATTGCAATTTTCCCTCATATGTGGAAGACTATCTTGATAGTGTGTTTAGTTGTATGCTTTTGGATAAACATATGTATTTTTTGGAGTATTACATAAAGTGGGATTGGCATGCATGTCCCCTTTGTCTAAATCTAATTTGAATATTTGTCGGAACTCTACCAAGTTCTCGACTTGTGTTTTCCACTATTGATCGAAGTACTAAGTGCTTGAAAATCCATAAGTGAGTCATCCCAGGACATGGTGAATTCTCTTGTCTAGGTCTTTAGGGCCTCTCATTACTTTATGCTTGAATTCCATTAAGTTCAACATGTGAGACACACAAATTGTTCCATACTAACCGCAATACTTCTCACCTTCCATCTAACCACAATACTTCTCACCTTCCATCTTCTTGAACTTAAGTTGCATTAAAATAATTTCTTGATATTCATCTTTGCTCGGGTCATTAGGCATCCTACTTATGAGAAGTGTAACCACCATGAAATTGCTATACTTTTGAATGTGTTTAGAAATATTCTCACTTTGTATTCTTAGGACAAATGTCCTACTATTACTTTAAATATTTTCAAATGCCACATTAGGTCTTTCCCATATTCAAATTCTCTCACAAAATCTAACAATTATGGTGTATTTTGGGAACAACTAGAGTTTTATCTATAATGAGTAGAATTCTTCACATACCTAGGATATATATCATAATTCTTAACCACCCATTCTTCAATCACCTTGCATGAGTATCTACTTCATTATCTAATCACATGTAGACAACCTTTCTCATCTAGATTGCACCCATTATTTTTTTCACCAACAACAATGGATATTGAGTAATATTGAACTCGACTCATTTTAAATGAAAGTATATATATTTAGTCAATTAAAAATATGTGGTATCAATTCATTTTGTCTTCATTTTCTTAGGCAAAGTTGATAACTTCTTAATAATTTGTGGGTCTATGAGCTTGAAATCATACGCTTATAGTTAAAAGTTGTTTTTTAATAACCAACCCAATAATCCTTGGTTTTAAGAAGTTAATTAATATGTTAAGTAGTATAACACCACATTTTAAAAGGGACTATAAAAATCATTAAATAGGTAATCAAAGTTTGGTGAAGTTGCATCTATTATATTGGCATCAATTGGATTGGACTTGTTACATGGTGGTCTCGTAGAGAGTAAACGTACCCAAATTTGTGCACTCTCTAAAGGTTAAAGTTGTGCAAGTACATGTGGATTTCAGCCATAAAAGTTAATCAAATTTTGGCAAAGTTTATGTGGTTCTTATTTGTTAAGGTTAAAGCTAAACAAATCTATGTAGATTTCCTTAGTAAAAATCAGTGTTCCTCCTCAAATCAAAGTTTTAACGTTGTACAAAAATTCGTATGTTGCACTTCTGTCATCTTATTTCACAACATTTATTTTTTTGGCATTTGAGCACAACTTATTTATGTTATTTCGTGATCACAACTTATTTATGGCATTTTTTGGCATTTGAGCACAACTTATTTATGATCGCTATTATGCTTTGATGGCTAATATTTGTTAAAACTCAATCCTCACTGGATAAGTGTCAAAATAGTACTAAATCTTGACTTTCATTATACTCAATGAAACCTACATGGACCGATTAAATGCATTACATCTCCTCGTGATTTGCAAAGTGATTTGCATAAGCGGCTTAGGTGGTTTTCATAAATGGTTTGATAGCCTTCACGATTGATAGGATTCTATCATGTGTTATCGACTAGTTTTTTTTTTCACTCAGTAAAATGACTATACTTTATTAAGAATTATATGATAGAAAGTACACAAAAAGCTTCCAACCCGAGGGAAAAACAACAAACGAGCCATCCTACCAGCCAAGAACCAACGTCCATCTCATTGAGCAAATAACCCCCATAAACACAAAGGAATAAAGTTGCCCCCAACCATACATAAAAGAAACCGCCCGACCTTATGAGCAAATATAAGCACAATAAAAAAGTATAAAGGTTGCCCCCAACCAAAAGAGGAGAAGAGGTGACTTAAATGCCTGCACTTTCAACCTGTGCACTTAACTAGAGATGTTGATCTACCTTCCATGATCACTGTCTGATCAAAGTGGTAACCTTTCAAAAAGCTTTCCATTTGGAGGATTTGTACTTGCTTTTAACAATGACCTCATAACACTTATCTTCAAATCATCGTTGGACCATACATTATGGAAACATTTGTCACCATTTGATCAGTCAATCTGAGTAATTTAGATGAAAGTTATTGAACTAAATAATTTCCAATTAGGGCATTTCATCCAAGTCATGTGAATTGCAATTCATATTTGGCTCTAATTTCATCAAACCCATTAAAAATTTTAAAACCTTGGATCCTTTTGCCATCAAAGAAAAGCATTACAACATTACATAATAATATATTGTAGAAATTTGTAAGATTTGTTGTGATTAATTGTACCAGTGGAATACCCACAAAAGTTTATAGATCAAAATTGTCTTATGTAATAAGGATTGGGATTTACTAGCTACTTTTCTAGGATATGGTGCTACCAAGGAGAAGAGAAAATATAATTTTATTGCCATGGAATGTGAACTGTTGGATTTTGTGCAACTTCGGAAGATATTATTTATTGTATTTCATTGTACTTGATTGTACCTCCTAAGGGAGATGAAATTGATGTATTTAATTATGTAAAACCCTTGAAAGAATCAATGTAAACCTTGGGATGAAAAGCAAGCAAAATAAAATTATTTATTGCTCCCTAAGAGAAGTCGGCCCAATTAGGGAATTTTCCAGTTTGACACTTGTATAAATAAGAGGTGAGCTCACCTCATTATTCACTCACTCACTTCACACAAGTTCGCATCACCTAGAGAGAGAAGTTCGCACTGCAGCAGGAGAAGACTATTTTGGGGTTTCTATCTTTGGAAAGCATTTCCATCTTTTCTCTGTTATGATTGTACTATGATCTCAGAATTATCATCTCTATACGAAGGTTGCTGGGTTTTCTCCCATTTGGGTTTCCCGGGTTAAACTCTTGTGCTATTGTTGTATGTTTTGTCTTTCTTCTAGAAGATCTTATTTATGCATTTGAATTATTATGCTATGAATGTATGAAAAACTAACATGGTATCAGAGCGGTACTAGAAGAAGCCATTGTTGGAACATTGTCGGAACCCTGTCGGAACTAGGGTTTCATATTTTTAAGTCTTCACTCAAATTTTTGGAAGAAAAATAGCATTGGGAATTTTGCTTCAAGGAGGGGGCATCTTTTGGTGAAGACAGAATTCAATTCCGAGAATTTTCAATTTTTGACCTAATTCTACAGTTGCAGCAGAAATTAGGGTTTCAGGTTTGAGCTATTTTTCTCCACAGATTTGGATCAGCGCTACCTCAGCTCAACTCGCCTTGCTAGGGCACATCTACCTGTGGAATCAGTTTTCCAAAATTCCAACTTTCATTTTTGACCTAGCTCCTGCTAGGGTTTCTGAACCAGATCTGCAGTCAAGATGATTGGAATGAAGGTTGAAGATCGGCTGGAAGGGGCTTCAGCTTCAAATTCTGATGTGGAAGAAGACCACAATCACAAGAAGCAAAGGAATGAAGATCGTACAGAATTATTCTTCATATTAGCCCTATCAGGTACTGTTCCCACCACTAGTGATACTTGGCTCATAGATAGTGGTGCTTCTAGACACAAGACAAGTTATAAAGAAAATCTTTCAGAATTAGTTGAGAAAGATTCTCATCTCCGTGTTGTACTTGGATATGATGCTAACTACGCTGTGAAGGGATCTGGGGCCACCTCCCTTCAGCTAGAATCAAGTGATACACTACACTTGAGTGATGTACTCTATGTACCTGGTATGAAAAGAAACCTTGTCTCCATCTCAGCCTTGGAGGACAAGGGATATAAAGTAGCATTCTTAGAAGGGAAAGTACTTGCTTGGCACAAGAACTCAAGCATGGACACAGCCGAGGTAATTGGTGTGAGAGATGAGAGCCTGTACCGACTGAGCACTCCGCCAGTCCAAGCCCTAGTTCATGATTCTACAAGTATGGGCGAACTATGGCACAAAAGATTAGCTCATCTAAATTATCGAGCTCTCCCAACATTGAAGAATATAGTGACAGGTTTACCAGTGCATCAAGTAGACCATGATGGAACATGTAGAGGATGTGCACTTGGAAAGAATGTCAAGAAATCATTTCCAGGTAATGAGAGTAGATCCAAAGGAATTTTGGATCTAGTACACTCTGACTTGTGCGGACCCATGACAGTTGCTTCATTGGGCGGATATCATTACTACACAACATTCATTGATGACTACTCACAAAAGACTTGGATATACTTTCTCAAGCCTAAGGAATTTGAGGAAGTACTCAGCAAATTCAAAGAATTCAAAGCACAAGTCGAGAATCTGCCAGGAAAGAGGATCAAGATTTGAGATCCGATAATGGTGGAGAATACACCTCTACATAATTTAATGACTTTTGCAAGGAAGTAGGAATTAATAGGGATCTCACAATTCCCTACAACCCTCAACAAAATGGGGTTGCAGAAAGAAAGAATAGAACAATTGTGGATGCAGCCAAAGCCATGATACATGATCAGAATCTTCAAATGTTCTTATGGGTAGAAGCATCCAGATCATTTGTATATGTACAAAATAGATGCCCACATAAGATATTGAAGAATATGACTCTTGAAGAAGCTTTCATAGGAGTGAAACTAGAAGTGGGCCACCTCCGGATCTTTGGTTATCCAGTCTACATACATGTGCCAAAGGAGAAAAGGGTGAAGTTAGAACCTTCAGGCAAGAAGGGAACTTTCGTGGGATATAGTGAGTCAAAGGCTTACAGAATCTACATCCCAGGATCCAGATAGATTGAAGTGAGTAGGGATGTGACCTTTGAAGAAGAGATGGATGTCAGGAAAGGCAGAGTATTAGACACGGATATCGATGATGAAGAAATGCTAGAACCAAAGGAGATGAGATCATCTCCCCCTCTAGTTCAGAGGGAGTTAGTAGAAAAGGATGAACCCATCGATCCTATTGATCCAGTTGATGTTCCTAGAGATATTGCAGTAGGTCGGAAAAGGCCTAGATGGGAACAATAGAATTTGCAAGATGCATAGGGGCATGAAGCTCCACATGGTACTTTCTGAGAAAGTAAAAGACCTCAGAGGTTCTCCAGTTATGTAGCATTGATGAGTCACATCATTGACTCAGAACCAACCACTTATGAAGAAGCATCCAGACACCAAGTTTGGGAGGATGCCATGGTGGAAGAATACCAATCCATCATGAAGAATGATGTGTGGGAGGTTGTGCTGAGACCTGAGGGGAAGTCAGTAGTGACTTCCAAGTGGTTATACAAAATCAAGCAGGGAGCAGATGGGAGTGTTGAAAACTACAAGGCTAGATTTGTTTCCAGAGGGTTCTCTCAGAAAGAGAGAGTCGATTATGATGAAACATTTGTTGCTGTGGCTCGATATACTTCAATCAGATCGATCATTGCTATTGCTTCAGCTATGGGATGGAAGTTGCATTAGATGGATGTCAAGACAACCTTTCTCAATGGTGTTATTGAGGAAGAAGTATACATTGAGAAACCAGAAGGGTTTATTGTCCACGGAAAGGAGTCTCATGTATGCAGATTGAAAAAGGCATTGTATGTACTCAAGCAAGCACCCCATGCTTGGTATGGATGGATAGACGAATTCCTGGTGAGCTTGGGATTCACCAAGAGTGATGCAGACCCCAACCTTTACTACAAGGTTGTGGATGATGAGCCACTAATTTTGGTACTATTTGTTGATGACTTGTTTCTCACTGGAAATGAGAAACTTATCATATGGTGTAAGAAGAAACTCGCCTCTAAGTTCGAAATGAAGGATCTTGGATTGATGCATTACTTCTTGGGATTAGATGTATGGCAGATACAGAAGATATTTTCCTAGGCCAAGAAAAATACACCATGGAAATTCTGAAGAAATTCAGAATGTTGGACTGCAAGTCCATGGCCACTCCTATGGATGCACATTTGAAGAAGCTGAGAGATTTCGCTTCAGATTCATATCTTATTGATACTACTATGCATCGCCAGTTGATTGGGTCCTTGATGTATCTGACAAACACCAAACCAGACATATGCTTTGCTGTGAATATTCTTAGCCAGTTCATGTGCGAACCGAGACAGATTCATTGGATTGCTGCAAAGAATGTGCTTAGATACTTGCGTGGCACAGTGGGATATGGCCTGAGATATGCTTCAGAATATGACCTGAGATTGCAGGGGTTTACAGACTCATATTGGTCCATATGTGTTGCAGATAGGAAAAGTACTTCCGGATGTTGCTTTAGTTTAGGTTCTACAGTGATTTCCTGGTGCAGCAGGAAGTAGAACTCGGTAGCACTCAGTACTGCAGAGGCTGAGTATATGGCAGCTAGTACAGCAGCCCAAGAAGCAGTATGGATTCGTAAACTCCTTGCAGGATTGTTTGGCCAGATTCCAGAGCCAATCGTGATTCAGTGTGATAACCAGAGCTGTGTACAGATGTCAGTGAATCATGTATTTCACGACAGGTCGAAACATATTGAGATTCGATATCACTTCATTCGTGATATGGTGCAGAAAGGTGTGGTCGAGTTACAGTACGTGCCGACAGATGACCAGACTGCAGATGTTCTCACCAAGCCTCTTCCCAGGGTGAAATCTGAATACTTTCACGGAAGACTTGGAGTAGAAGAGAACGTGTCCCTCCTTGAGAGGGAGAGATGACATAGAGATGCTTCCCCTGCTTTCACCCAGGTGCCTCCACTCGTCCAGGTACTTATCCAGGTATGGGAGAAATTCCATCGACAGATGAGTCGGACAGGTAGTGGATGGTCGGGTTCACCCGGGTGCCTCCACTCGTTCAGGTACTCATCCATGTATGGGAGAAATCCCATCAGCAGATAAGTTGGACATGCAGTGGATGGTCAGGTTCACACAGGTGCCTCTGCTCGTCTAGGTTCTCAGCCAGGTATGGGATAAATCCCATCGACAGATGAGATGGATAGGTAGTAGATGGTTGTGTGATTGCACAGGTACCTCTACTCGTTCAAGTTCTCATCCAGGTATGGGAGTACCCCATCGGAAAATGAGCCAAACAGGTAGTAGATGTTCGTGCTCCTCTGCTCGTCCAGGATCTTAGCCAAGTATGGGAGAAATCCCATCGGCATATGAGATGGACAGGTAGCAGATGGTATAGCTTATATCTCATACATCCAGGTAGGATGGAGAGACTCTCTTGGACTCACCGAAGGACTGGTGAAGTTAATGCATGTTGACACTTCTCAAAGGACTGAGATTGTGCGGAAAACCTTCAGTATGTATAGAGATGATCGAGATAGTATAGGTGTACAAATGAAACCCATATGATCGTGATGTTGATGAAGACCGAAGAATACCTTCCTTGTTGAGAGGGAGTGTTGGATTTTGTGCAACTTCAGAAGATATTGTTTATTGTATTTCATTGTACTTGATTGTACCTCCTAAGGGAGATGAAATTGATGTATTTAATTATGTAAAACCCTTGAAAGAATCAATGTAAACCTTGGGATGAAAAGGAAGCAAAAGAAAATTAAAAATAAAATTATTTATTGCTCCCTAAGAGAAGTCGGCCCAGTTAGGGAATTTTCCAGTTTGACACTTGTATAAATAAGAGGTGAGCTCACCTCGTTATTCACTCACTCGCTTCACACAAGTTTGCATCACCCAAAGAGAGAAGTTCACACTGCAGCAAGAGAAGACTATTTTGGGGTTTCTATCTTTGGAAAGCATTTCCATCTTTTCTCTTTTATGATTGTACTATGATCTCATAATTATCATCTCTATACAAAGGTTGCCGGGTTTTCTCCCATTTGAGTTTCCTAGGTTAAACTCTTGTGTTACTGTTTTGTGCTTTGTATTTCTTCTAGAAGATCTGATTTATGCATTTGAATTATTATGCTATGAATGTATGAAAAACTAACAGAACAATCATTTCTAGAAACTAATGGGAAGATTTCCAGACTTCGTCTATGAAGGTATGTTATAAATCTACATGTTTAATTATTACCTCTACAACCTACCACAAGGAACATGTGGAAGGTCGTTAGATTCCTCTTATGAGAAGATTTATAATCGTTAAGACATTTTTTATTTGCCATTAATTAGACAAAGAAATCATCTTTGGGAAGTAGTCTCCATAACAAATATGCTCCCTAATTATTGACACTCGGAATATCTTGCAAGGAAAGTATGAAAAAATATCCTTTCACCACTAACTAGCTCCTATATAGTGGTCCTTAACCATATGAATATTTTTTCCACCATGAAATAGGCACTTCTCCCTTTAATTTGAGAAAAGCAATCAGAGATGAGGTTGCATTGAATCTAGGGGATGCAGATGCTTCCATCTCATCTACACGGGCATTTCCAAGTGGTCCAAGAAGAAAGATCGTAAAGGGTTGAAATTTGTTGAGCTATGTATAGTCCTTTTACCTTGCTATAGAATAATCATATGCCATTGGAGTCTTCCCAACATTTTATTGCTCCACACACTACAAGGAAAAGAACCTGTATGGAGGTCGTAGCGGATGTTTGTAGTGTTACAAGAT